>JAGMVL010000955.1:1200000-2400000 GCA_019202695.1 Populus x sibirica | reverse complement strand
ATTTGTGGTATATTTTTCTGTGTTCATGTTGCTATAGTATATATATGGAAAGCTATCCTTATACGTATTGGATAGCATTCTCTTGTACTGAAACTTCGTATAATTAATAAATCATGTTGGGTGCCAAAAAAAACTATATTTATTATTAATAATCATTGCACTACAAGGAGCCTGTAGAAAGAGGGGGGGGAAACTGTCTATGCAATCTCCAGCTACTATAAAGGGTATATAATATCTGTTGGATTATAAACTTTATTAATTTTTGGATCAACAACTTAAAGTGATATCTAAAGTCACATACCACACCTGCAATTCTTTAAACCATGCTATTTTTATAAATATATTTTTGATTGTTAAAAAAAAAAAAACTTATTGTGATGTTTTGAAGAGAAAAAAAAAATCAACATTCAGCTGTCTAAATAGACAAATATTAACTTTGGGTGGAACACTTGTTTTGTAAAAAATGAAATCCCTTCAATCTTTAAACTTGTATATGTTTAAAATATCTTATACTTAATTTTTATCAAATAAATAAAGATAATGAGATTCGAACTCGTGACCGTTTGGTCATTAAGGCTCTAATATCATGTTAAAGAACCATCTTAACTCAATAGTTTAAATTGTTAGGTAAGATCTCAAGATATGATTTATATTATTCTCTAACAGTCTGGATATATGGATATATGTTTTTAAAAGTATTTTTTATTTAGAAATATATTAAGATAATATTTTTTTTATTTTTAATATCAACACATTAAAATAATTTAAAAATATTAAAAAATAATTTAAAAATAAAAAAATAATTTTTTTCTTAAAGTACAGTTTCAGCAATATTTTTCCAGGCATTCAATGTCTTACAATAACGATGTTTCCATTGCCAATAATTCAATTGTCACTATCGCGAGTACATGTAATATTGTCCAGTTTGGTGACTATTAAAGCCACTCGAGAGAGAGTTAAAAAATAATGAAAATGTGAGGACGTAAATCTCATTGGAGCCATATATTTTAACGTATAGTGTGACGTGTTTCGTTGTGGATCGGTTATATTAAAATTCTTATGAATGTAAAAGAAAAAATTTACAAGTATTGTTTATTTCAATATATATATATATATATATACACAAGACTTGTTAACACATGTTTTCTAAAAAAAAATTATAAATTTAAAATTTTATGTGCCCATACATATTTTAAAAAAAACATGTTAATATTAAATAATAACTAAGTCGTAAAGCTAAAAAATAAATGGCTATTAAAATATCTCATCTAAGTGTTGCGGGGAGCCTTTTATTATTTTTATTTAATTATATAGCAATAATATTTTTCTTGAAGAGAGTAATAATTTAAGTTTTATTGAAACAAACTAAATTTTTAGTATAATTCATCATTTTTTTATTAATATTTCTAATTCTAGAGAAAAAAAATTCTTTGTTATATATATTTCATTTAATAAAAAAAAATATAAAGTAATCCTAACAAATATCCAAAAAAATTTGAACAATTCAAAAAAATATCTCTCAAATTAAAACTTCTTTGTTTAATTAACCGCGCTTTGATATCAATTATAACATTCTCAAATTAAAAACTAGATTTAAATTAATTATTCACAATTTATTTATAAACCATAAAAAACTATGTTTTTTTTTTTTGTTCACAACTTTAATGAGTTACATTATAAGTACATCTCATAAGTTATCCAACAAAGTTTCTCCCGACACTCATACTCTCAATCACAATTATCAACTCTCACATTTCATTATTGATCCAACCATCATGTACCACATTTATTCAAGACCAACCATCCTCTCTAAATTGCTTCATACACAAACATATATTTAATCAACAATATGACATAAACATTTAAAATGATATAAAATATAAACAACTACTAACCTATAATTCAATTAATAATATGCAAACTCAAAAGTACATATACATACATCTAATTGGCATCTTATGTTAAATCCATAATAATATACCTCTAAATATAATTTTAATTAACAATCCTTTTAATTATTACAATACCCATAATAAAGTTATTTAATTTACATGTCTCACACATTATTCTACTTTCATACTCATTCACAAAAATCTACAAATCTACACTATTACATTAGTTTATAATATCAACGAGAAAGATCATAACACTACATCCTATTAGTCTTATGACTTGTGACAAACTTGTAATTTAAAATATAAAAATTTAATTATCATTTTAACCATGAAGCTTATTATTCATATATCATTTTTAATACTACATTTAACACAAACATTACAATTCAATTCCTTAAACTATCATTCACAAATTTAACTCACTAATACTAATTTTAACATTTCAATAGCAATCCTGTATGATTGACATAACTTCGGCAACTCTTTTAATCATCATCATAAATACTAATAAATCTAACGATCCATCAAATTGTCAATAATTCGGCAATCCCCTCATGGATGCTAATAAATCTAACAATTCTTTTGTTTGTCAATAATCCAGCAATCTTCATATAGATGCTAATAAATCCAACAATTCTTCTGATTGTCAATGTTTTGGCAATCCCATTACGGATGCCAATGAATCTGACAATCCTTTCAATTGTCAATGACCTAGCAATCTCCTTACAAATGCTAATAAATCTGACAATCCTTCTGATTGTCAACAATCTGGCAAACTCCTCTAGATGCCAATAAATCTAACAATCATTCTTATTGTCAACATTCCGCAATATTATTTCTCCCTTTGATTTTTTTTATTTTTAACAATTAATACACATCTAATAAATAAAATATTTGAAAGAAAACTATGTAATAAATTCTATAATTCAAGTAAGGTGAAGAACATCTATCTATGCCTTTTACAATACTATACTCCTCCAGCTGCAAAAGATGTTGCTCCTAGTATCTCTTCTGATACCAAAAAAACAAATTTTATTAGTATCACATCAATCTGATTAACTTCATATTTTCCGATTCTCAATAACATATACTCATTTAATCACATTACCAATGTTCTAATTAATCATTTACTCTTTGAATAAAACATTTGTATTTTCAATTTGTTTAACATAACATTCTACTTCTAATTTATCTTACTTAACATGCATTCTTTCAAATTCATTTTTTATTTATCAAGTTAACTTTTTCATTAACCTATTCTTTATCCTCGAAAATTATATATTCCACACTTAGCAAACTTTGCCTTTAAAATTTTAATTTATGATAATTTCCTTACGTGGTCAGCCTTATAAAACTCATTTTATTTTTATTTGAAATTAAAATTTTTAATTCTTACACTCAACACCACACAACCATTTCACACTCAAAAATCCAATTCATAATCATAATCACATATATCTCCATAAGCCTCCTCACTAAAAAATTTCAATTACATAAACATATATTTACAACTAAATAAAGTTACTAAATACATTCCAATTTACTGTAAAATACATCAACACGCATCAATTACACACAATTCATAAACATTCATTTGATTTCTACGTTCTCCATTTTTATTCAATTTTGGCCGGCCACTAACCCCTTCCAAAACATAATTATTTTTTTCTTCCATTTTCCATTATTTTGCATAATTCATAATATATACTATCCTAATTGCATCAAACCATAATAATTCCACATTTTCCCCAAATTTCTCCTAATAATTCTAATTCAAAAATCTAACAATTATGCATAAATTACATTTCTTTTCATTCAAACTTGTGTAAATATACTTAGAACTTCTTAACCGGCACTAAAACAAACTTCAAATGCTAACCAATCAAATTTTTTTCACTCCCTTGATTTTTTTCTTCCTTGTTATGAACTGCTGCCTTGTTTCACCTCTTTTTTTTTGTTGTCACTTAATTTCCTCTTAATTCCTTGCTTGATGGGTTGGTTAATTCCTCACACTTTCTAACTCATGAATTTAGCCCAATTTTTACCTTTGCTCTTTAATTGTTTTGATAGTTTTGCTCTTTCCTTTAAGGCTCATCATAAACTTTTAGCTCGATCCGATGATCGAATTGAAAGTTATGCTTAATAATGTAAAACTATATGATTGGCGATTTTGCACTAGAAATTTGAATTTCTTGTTTCATCCTTTTATATATTGTATTCAATTTTTTCCCATTAATTCTTTAGACCATTTTCTTATTCCTAAATATTTTATTCTACTTTTTCATTCTTAAGCTCAATTATGACTTATTTCTGGTTCTTCACACCGTTATCAATTTTAACCAAGATTTTCACCAATATATTGTTGTTATTGTTGTGTTATTCATTTATTTATTTCTGTGTTATTTCTGGTTATTCTTCGTCATTCTTTTTTTTTTGTAATTCAAACATAAACATTTTATTCTAATTTTCCACATCTATCATCATCTCAATGAGTTAAATATTCACTTTACTCAGTTAGTATAAGTTTTCCCTCATTTATAATATATTTTTTTCCCAAGGGTTTGCATTCAGCATATCTTTTCCATAAAGAAAAATCTCCAACTTCACTCCTATTAATGTCATCCAAATGTTAAACTAGTCACTCTTCATTTGAATAAAGCGAAATAAATCGGAATATTCTTGATGAAAGGATAATAATTACACTAAGAAACTGGTCACTGAATGGTTAAGTCAAATCACTTATGACTTTTCTAATATTTGAGGATCATAATAAATTGTAATTAATATTTAAATATAAATCAATCAATTGTTGAATTGATAATAAATTAAATTGTTTAGTTTATTTAATCTTATTTTATTTAAGATTATAATTTATATTTAGATTAACTTATTAGGAAACATAAGGGGTCACACACATAAGAACTATTGGTTAGAAATTAAAATGGGATGATTATTCAAGTGTGACTTTATTGTAAATAAGTTTTAGAAATTGATGTAATTAATACAGAGAATTACAATTTTAGACCTAGAAACAATCAAGTAAGGACTTGATTGAATAAATTTATAAAATTAGCCTAAAATAATATATGATATTATTTAAGGGGCAAGTTGATATTTTGTTATTTATAAGATTTTTAGGTTTTTCTATAAATAGAATGTTATGCATTTTATTTTCAAGGTGAGTAGAGTATATATAGTACAGAAACACCTAAGACACAAAAGAAAAGAGTTAGCACTTGAATGCATAACAATCACTCTCTCCTAAAAAACATTTAGGAGATTTCTCAATGGTGGTTCATGTGAATTACCGTTAGAGGATAGATATTTTGACGGCATGTGGTTTGCGACAACCTACCCTTAAAGAAAATACTCAAAGTGAAAAAGAACACAACTCAGCCTTGAAGAAAATACTCAAAGTAAAAAAGAATATTTAATCTTCAGGTAATCTTTATATAAACTCTAAACAACTCTAGATTTGTCTAATGAAATCCTTGAGACTCCTAACAAAATTTAATTTTTTTTTTTTTTGTGTGTATGTGTTTCAGAAAACCCAATAAATAAAGTTATATGAAAGTGGCTCTGTAAACATAGAAGAAGGTAGGTATTTATTTCTTTCCGAAGCAGAAATGTGAAAGTTGCAAATGTCATGTTTGATTGATTGGCCTTATGCATAGATGAATACTTCCTTTTAATATTTATATTTTAAATAAATTTAAGGTTCTTGTAATAAAAAAAAGATTTATGTAATAAAAGTGTTTTTTAAATTAAGGGTAGAATAGTCAAAATTGTTAATTCAATTTATTTTCACATATATTTCACATAGTTTAATTGAATTTAATTCTATGATATAGTATATTATTTCAAAAATAAAAATTGTAATAGATTATCAATTGAATTCAAATCTACTTAAGAATTCAATTCAATTCAGTATGTGATTTGATTCCAAAAAATATATAAGTAACAACTTGCATGTAATAAGAAGCACACCAAGATATTCTATAAGTTTTAAAATCCATTTACAATTTAATTTTCTCCTATTCTCTCAATGCTTAATTAAATATTTTTTTATTTTAAAATTAGTTGATTTTATTTTAAAAAAAATACATGGATTTGGATCTCATTAAATTAGGAGTTACATGATAAATCATGTTTATCAAAACCAAACCATTGAATTCCTTTATAGTGAAAAATATCTATGAATTTCAGAAAAATCCAAACGACCCATTAACTTGTAGATTTTAAATCTTTGATCATTGAAATTTAAATTAGAATTTATATTTCACCAAAATTGTGCATTTATTACCCTTTTCTTACATTGTAGTTGTCGTAGGTCTTTATCTCCCCATTGAAAATAGTTTTCATTTTAAGGTAAGCTTTCCTAAAAAAAAAAAAATTCTTTTCCATGAGAATATTGATCAACTTTTCTTTATATCAAGTATATTGTTTAATCTTATACTGATTTTAGAAGATTATGGATTGAAATCAAAACCATTAATTTCGGGAGAAAAAAAGGCATTATTAGAAGTTTAAATGTGAATATATATGGCTTTTTTATTATTATTAATGTGAGTGTCCAAGTCAGCTTGCGTGTACCTCGACTAATCTCACAGGTTCTCAAATTAACGATCATGTAAGTTTTCAGTAGCTATCATATTAATTTTAATTTCTTATTACCACCTAGATGGTTGAATATATATGGCTCTTTGTTTTTTTTTTTTTTTTTTTTTTTTTTTTTTGATTCACGTGGGGTGTCCCGCCATTGCGCGCACCACGACTATTCCCCACGGCCCACCGGACATCCCGCAAGCCCGGGGCAGGTTAGGCACCGCGGGGGTGACAGGCGTGCACGCGAGGGTCGAACCCGGGACGGGGGCGGAACAAGTCACACGATTGACCACAGCAGCTAGACCCTCAAGTGCGCTCTTTGTTTTTTATCTTTACGGATGGTGGGGTTGGTTGGTCTCTGAGGATTGCAACCACATCGAGGTTTTTTCTTTTTCTTACCTAATCAATTCGTTTCATTGAATTATACAACATCGCTAAAACATTTGGATACTTTATTTTAGATATACTATGCAGTCACTCCTATTTCGTTGTTCATACCACTATTTATAGTCACTTAATTTTTTCTTTCTTGGTCTCTAAATTTATTTTTTTACACTTCGAATCATTGAATTGTATTTCTTAACAATTTTATCCTTTTAAATTATATTAACAAGGTTTTATGTGTTGGAACTTGTTTTAATTTGGATTTTAATGTGATGTAGAATATTTCAAAGTTAAATTAAAGCTTGATTTTACATAATATAATTTTAGGTTATGGTTAAAAAAAAACAGGTTTCAAAATCAAATTAAAAGGAGCTATTTTTAAAAAAGGCAAGAAAAAATTCAAAATGAGAAGGTGTTTGGATGGAGAAAAAAAACTGATTTTGTATTAATGAGTTTGTTTTAAAAAGAAAAGTTAAAAAAAAATGGTTTTGTTTTGTCCTTTAAAAAGTAAGAAAAACCAGATTAACAACTGTGATTTTTATTTTAGTTCAATTTTATTTTGGGTTTATGAATTGGTTATAAGATGTCTTAGAGTTTAAAAAACCTTTGTTGAGATTTCTAAGATTTTAATTTTAGATTTTTTAGAAAAAAATATAAGTTGAAAAATTAGTATTTTATATTCAAAAACTCATACCTTGATTTTCTAGTAAAAAAACAAAATCAAACAATGCTTCAACCACAACTTGTTATTTGTGAAGATGGATGACATGTCATCTCTTAAAATTATGAAAAAAGAAAAACTAGGCATACATGAGTTTTTTATTTTTGCTAGGACAATCGGCGCTTGATTTTTTTTTTTTTTTAAATTAATTTTTTTAATGAAAATTAATATTTTGAATTGTTTAAAAAATTAATAATACTTCAAAGAGATTATTGTAATTTATCTTTAAAAAAAATCTTGTTATTTTTTTAAAAAATAATTTGTATTTGTATGATGTTTATAAAAACAAAAATCATTTATATATAATGATCAGAATTAATCTCTAAGATAAATTAAAAAAACATATAAAATAAAATAAAATATTTTCATGCGTAGATATCTTTTATTTTTTACAAGAAAGATTATCTACCCATTTTAGTTTTTAGTATGACAATAATTGTTTTTTTTTCATCAATTCATATATTTTTCAATTTATGTTATTAATTATAAATATAATTTTTTAATTAAAATACTAAAAAATATATTCATAACTCTGTATAGCCGTGTACTGGACAGTAGAAAGAACAACTGTATAGAGATATTTAGTTTTTAGTTAGTATGATAAAAAAATTTTGTTTATTAGTTAATATATTTTTTAATTTATGTTATTAATTATAGATATAATTTATTTTATTTTTTATTTAAAAAAATAAAATATTAAAAAATATATTTATAACTCTATATAATCATGTACTAGACAATCAGAGAACAGCCGGGGGGGGGGGGGGGGGGTACCAAAAATTATTTGGTGATTGCTTGAAAGGCTTCTACCATTTCTGTCTTTTGTGTGGACCTTAGAGTCAACCTCACCGCGTGAAAGACTAGGGCTGGGCTCATGGTTGTATTTATCTTTCGGTGGCTCCTAAGGCCCTTTTTTTCTTAAAGAAACGTATCGCTCCCATATATATATTATTTAAAACACAATCCCAAACAGCAGCAAAGTCTAAACTCCAAACCAAATATTTTGTCTTGAAGTGTAGTTAAGCCAAACCTAAATGTTAGCTGATCGAACTTCATTTTTATCCAGCTATGATAGTTTGTCTACTTATGATCTTGTTTGATTGCTCTTTAATGTAAGCAATAATAATGTGCATTGACATGAAAATCGTTGAAAGGAGACTGAAATTAAACCCTAAAAATAACAAAGCAAGTGGTGAACAATCTTCCTCCTCGATCAAATATTTATGTGTGTAACATTATGTAAAAATTACATCTTTCTCGAAACTTGGTATATTAGCGATAACAATGGATCGAAACACGCTATAGATTAATGTTCTAATAATATCACTTCACGCCTTTTTTCTTACAACACTATTAAAAATTACTTTTTAATTAGTAGCCAACACATTATCTTATTAATCTAAATACAAAATTCATAGGAAAAGAGCTCAAAATCATAGGCTCACTCTAAAGGAAGAGCCCAAATCTAATGTCATGATCTCCTTCTAAAGAAAGAGTTCAACTTCATATGCTCATCCTAGAAGAATATCCCAACGTTATAGGCTCCTTGTAGAAGAAAGCACAACGACATAGACTTCTTTTAGGGGACACCAAGCTACCAGGAGTCACCCCAGCTTATCAAGTATTAGTTACTAGCCAACTAGATTCTTCGCATCAAGTTACAAGATATCTTAACTAAAAATAATGATTCAAATTATTATTATAACTAAATAATTAATTTATTATCTAACCGTATAAATCTTATTGCTAGCTTAAGTTAAATATGCTATGACATGAGATATGCTAGCTTAAGTTAAATAAATTTGGTACAATATTGATGAGGGTAGGGAATGATGATATGTGAACTTGTTATTAAAAAAGAACTTATAATATTCCTCTTGGTGAGTGTAATCCATGACAAAGGCAGACGAGGTGTAAAGAGGAGCTTACCACAATAAAATATTGATTAAATATAATAATAACAATAATAAATTGTATCTAGGAGGTATGAGGAAATGTGAAAGGCTTCCTGATCGTGAAGGAAAATAAAATTAATAAAAGGCTACTTGAAATGGTGGCATCTATCCCTTCATGTGCACATACATGATTATGAGCTGATTATCTGGGTGGACTCATGACTTTAAGGGTAACCAACACCGACAACGACATGTACACTAACCTCTTGTTGTGGAAATAATTGTATATAATTAATCTCAAACATGAAGCAAAGCTGATTATTTCTGATAGAAAAAGATGGAGGGTGGTACGGTCACTACTTGATTTGAGGAAAGATCAAAAGGGAAAACTCAAGGAAAGTGGGTGTATGTATGTATCTATGATGTCTTCCATAACTATTTCTATATATATATATCATTTATTTGTTTTAAAAAAAAACAATTAGTTTATAGATAATATTAGAAAAATGGGTTTTTTTTTGTTTTTTTTTGTTTTTACAATAAGAATATCTTAAAATAGCTTATACATGTCAACTAAAATTAAGTATTTCTATACGATTTTAGAAAGTACATTTTTCATACCAATCTAGCGTATTTAAAAAAATTAATATTTTATTTTAAATACTGCCTAGCTACACGATTTTAACTTCCGAATTAAAGAAAGGAAACAAAATTGTTTAATCTAGCCTTTTGGAGCTAGAACGAGAAAAACGGTATGCCCCCCCTGTGAAAAGATACATGTGTAATGTTAAGAGCCACAGAAGAGAGTCTTTTTTTCATGGCTGGAGAATCAATCATAGATTTATTTTATTTTTCTATATCATGAACCATAAAAGTCTGAAGGTTTTTTTTTTCATTTATGAAAGTTAAAAGCAATTTAGACCAACAATTTTGATATCAAGATCCTTCATATATATAAAGATATCGATCCCAATTAATTAAAATGATATCCCTGAATCAATTTCTCCCTAATTTTTCTCCTTCATGTGCTCCATTTTTTTGGTTAAATTCCTTCAACGTATGATCCTTTTGATTCCTCGATCTTCATATGCTCAATTTTATTGATTGATCGATCATCGTTTGATTTTTTTGGTCTCTTGATTTGATCTGTTTCCAGAACAAAGATTGCCTTAGTAAATATTTACGTATCAATACACAGCATAGACAGGAAGGAAAATTCTTGGATCACCTCCTCCCGATCAAGTGTTTTAGGCTCTAGGTTATTTCCTTCCTTTCTCCAACGCGTTATCAATTATACAATATAATGTCAACCTATATATGTACACAACTGTCCTTGGAATCTTCTATTATGCCCTCCTAGACTTTGGTTTGCCCTATATATATGTGTTAACCTCTCGTAAATCAACCACCTTTTTCACTCTTCCCTCTCATCAAAGACATTTTCCTCCTCCAAATCACCACCCATTTAAATCTTCAAGCTTAGTTCCTCTCAAGAGATTCTCCCCGTTTGATAGTGCTTAATATTTTGAGTTCTTGATTCTTGAATCTCTGCCTTTCTGATCTTGTTTTGACTTTCTCGATGGGAAACTACGTTTCTTGCACACTATCAAACCCACAAGTGCTCAAAAACTCGTCAAAATCAACAAGAGTGATCCTCCCAACAGGAGAAATCAAGAAAATCCAGCAACGCACAAAAGCAGCGGAGCTAATGTTGGAAGCACCGAACTTCTTCATCGCTAACACCAAGTCTCTGAAAATAGGCAGAAGGTTTTGTCCTCTAAATGCAGATGATGAGCTTGGAAAGGCCAACGTCTATGTCATGTTCCCAATGCATAAAAAGAACTCCGTAGTCACTGCTGGTGACATGGGTGCTTTATTTATCACTGCCAACTCGGTTATGAAAAAGGCTTTTAAAGGGAACATTAGGGTCTTGCCTGAATCTACGGTGGAGATTTCACATAATATGGAAAGAAATGATGTTGATGCAGCGCCAAGGTTGAGTTTGAGGGAATTGAAGAGGTTTCTTCTCCTTACTCTACCCATAGGATGTCAATGTCAAGGTCAAAGAAGCCATTGTTGGAGACCATAGAGGAAGAGCCAATTTGTTCAAAGTGACGTGCAATTGGTTTTTTTTTTTTTTTTGGGGGGGGCCAAAGGTTTTTAAATTTGGTGGATATGTAGGATTTGAGGGTTTGTGTTTTTTTTTTTCGGAAAATAATGTATTGTCAAGATTTTAGGAAGGAAAGAATATATCTAATGTTCATTCAAAATATAGAAGAAGAAATTTAGATTATGGGTTTTAATAATTTGTTGATTTTTCTTTTTCTTTTACTGTATATATTGGTTTTTTTTTTAATTAATTATATGAGCAATCAATTTTAGTTACACAGGTTTAATTACGAGAGCAAGGCAGATTTGTTAAAGATAAGCTTAAAGGTTGCTTTAAAAAAAATGAAGCTTCAAGCTAAAGCTGAGTGTGACATTAAAGTTCGGATTTTTTAAATTTAAAACTCATTTGAATTTAAAAATATTAAAATAATATTATTTTAATTCTAAACATAAAAATTGATATTCTCGAGTCAACCTATTTAATATATAACCCAAACCTTACACTAGTATCATTGATTTAAAATGAAATTATATACTATATGTCATAATTCATATTCATGGACACTGATGAACCCACAAGTTTAATATATATATCACTTGTATATATAGGAAGTAAATCATTTATGCTATAGAGTATTTTTCTAACATGTTCCTTAAGGTTAATTAATTGATATAATTGAAAGGTTTCACTTACGATTGATTTATTTCCATAATTGAGTAAATCTTAATTCAAGATTCAAAATTGATGATTATAGAAATTAAATCATTAATTAATTCCATTTATGTCAATTAATGTGTGACATCCGTACTTTAAGGCCCATGTTAGAAATATCTTGACTTAACCTGTCATTTTCTTTTTTACATGTATTTGTCTCAATTATTAAATTTATCCATGTGCTAATAATATATTTAATAGCACTTTTTGGTTCTAAGATTTGTTCAATTGAGCCAATAATTAATTGCCATCCAATTGCATTATTAATTGAATATGGCATGGACAAACAATTTTCATATATGACTAGACGAAGTATGTTTGGTAACTTGTATGAGTATTTTTAAAAAATATTTTTTAATTAAAAAATAATATTTGTTTGGAATTTTTTTATTTTTGATATTAATATGCCAAAAACATATAAAAATACTTTCAAAAATATTAATTTAATGTTTTTTAAATGAAAAGTCATTTGATAATGTCGCTTTAATTGTTTTCCTTGTCTATCTACACTGTCTTGTCTTAAACTTGGCCCACACAATAACTGATTAAAAATGAAAAAAAATGTTTGTATAAAAATATAATATAAATTTAATTATAAGCTATCCATAATATTTTAAAATGTAAGTAATTTAATAAAGGTAAAAACAAACCAAAGCATCCAATTATTATTAACAAAAACCAAAAAAAGTATAAGGTTTAATGTTCATATTTTTAATCGATATAGAAAATAAAGCCTTTGATGTTTTTAATCCAATTAAAAAAAACAGATAGATAAAAATATGTAAATTTTGACTAATGTAGCTTAGATTATATATTTTGACTATATAATTTATCAAGATATATATACTAAATTAGACAAGATTTTTTAATTTTTAATTTTAAAGGATTTTAAAGTCCGAGACAAAACTCAAAACTTTTTTGTTATATGACATGTTCGTAAATCAATACCTAATAGGGTTTCTAAACCTAAACACAATTTTTTTATACCAAACAAAACCCTAAAGATTAATACAATAAAATTCATTTTTTTCCCAAGCAGAGGGAGGAGCCCTATGCTCTGACTATGTGCCCGTTGAAGAATGAGTCAGTGACTCATAGGCAGTGGCTTGGTTAAAGGAATCCATCGGAGCTGTAGCTATAGCGAGTCTTTAAAAGGCAATTGTCACTGCTTATGAACCCGAATCTAGATGATCTATCCATGATCAAGATCAAACTTGGGTGAAACTAAATGAATGTCAGAGTCAATTGATATCAAAGAATCAACAAATGAGTTGCGGTTAGAGGTGAATTGTCACTCGAATCCAAAGCAAGTTAGACGTGTTTGGCAGTGTGATTGCGGGTACTTTTTAAATAATTTTTCATGCCAAAATACATATTAATGATGTTTTTTTATTTTTAAAAAATCATTTTTAACATCAGTATATCAAAACGATCCAAAACATATAAATCATATTAAATTTTAATAAAAAAATCAATTTTTTTAAAAACACAGTCATAACCATGTTTCCAAACAAGCCCTTAGTTCTCTCTAAAATGCGTTTAGCTGCGGCAATTGACTAGAAATCATAAGGAAATACCAAGGAAGATCAAGTTTCCTTCCCCCCTATTTTCTTCCTTCCCTTTAATTCCTTAATCTAGCTCTCTTTGATTGTTTAAAGAGAATTTTACTTGAATTTTCCCTCAAATTTTCCTCTATTTATATGTATAATTCTTCCTTATTACACCTTTACCCCAAATTTTCTATAATCACGTCTTAGTTCTCTATTATTCTTTCATGTTTTTTCTTTGTCCAAAGATTCATTTTTATTAACTTCTGATTCCCTCCATTCTTAAAAGATTTTATTTTAATTTGTTCCATCCTTATTATTATTATTTTATTTATTTAGTTTAATACTTATTATTTTTGGATCATTTTCTTTTTGCTTTTTTTTAAAAAAAATTTCTTTCTGGAGTTTACAATCTATCTTTAAAATGCTTGGATTTCTCAAAACTCCATGCTATCCCTGTTCGGACCAAGACATGAGTTCTTTACCTCTAAATGTCTTTTCAATTACTAATTTTTATTTTCATAAAATGTAAGTTTAAGGATGTGTTATGTAGGATTATTATGTAATAACTTTTCTTCTGTATATTTGAACCCATTTACATGTAAATCAAAAATTAAATTATTGATTCAAGTAATTTTAAGACAATATTATTAACATGAAACTAAGTACATTTAACAGAGGATAATCTAATCTGTAATGCTAACCTAGTGGATGCATAATAGTTTTGAAATTTAACCGATGTATGTAAATAAAACTTAGATTCTAGACAGGGAAGGTCATCTAAAGTTATTCTTAAAAAAAATTTAAAAATGAAAATGATGTAATTTTAATTAAAAAAATAAAAATTTTTGTACCAAATTTTACTAAATCAAATAAATTATCAATCAATCCAAGTTTTTAAATGAAATAAATTATTTTTATATTTTTTCTTTTACTAAACTTTATAACAAGAGTTAAAGTTATAAATTGAAGGAAACAATAAAAATAAAAATTGTTGTATAAAAATTTGTTTGTTTTTTTATTTTTAAAAGTGGTTTTGAAAAATTTTGAATTTTTTTTGTTTTAAATTATTTTTTTATATATTTTTAAATATAAAAAAATAATTTAAAACATAAAAAATATTATTTTAATATATTTTTAAATAAAAAAATACTTTAAAAAATAAAAATTATTAACCTTCCAAACATGCCTCAGTATCTGACGTGTAAGAACAAAGTGTGAGGTATTTATAACTTTGATAAAAAGGGGGGCAGAAGAGGACGTGTCTTTAGTGTATGCTTTTCAAGTCAACAGCTTCGCGAAGAAGGAAAGAGTTGTGCTTATTAGATCATCGACAACAATAGTGGAGGAAGGAAGGAAGGGTTTTGAGTTTCACAAATGGAACTTCCAACTCCAAGAAATGATTCTCAAGAAGAAGAAGAAGAAGAAGAAGAGGTCTTAACTCTCCACTTTCTCTCTCTTTTCTTTTGCAGTTTTGTGGATTATTGCCCTTTTTCTCTGTCTATAACAACTTGTTGTTGTTGTTGTTGTTGTTGTTGTTGTTGTTGTTGTTGTTTTGTAGCGTTTCTTAGCTGTGGTTTTTCATCTTTACACTGATATAATCTTCAAACTTTATGGATTGAAAACTTAATAGAGTCTTCTTGAATCAAATAAACCCAAAACAGAGAGTGAACATGTTTGTTGCTGAATGAGTATAAAAATATTGAATTTTATTTTTTAAGTTCAAGATACGTGTTTTGTCGTGTCTTGAATCCTCCAAATTCAGGGTTTTTTTTTTATTTATTCTATTGGGTTATTGTTATTGCTTCCTTATTCTAAGCAATGTACCTCTCTCATGGTTAATAAAGGTTTCTTTATATTGGAGCATGTTTTTCTCTTCGCTGGCTTGGTTGGTTTATATATACACACACCAAGATGTTGTATGCTCTGTTTTATCTGTGCTTGTGTGAATGGAAGCTGTTGTTCGGTTTTATTTATTTTCAAAACTTCTGTGGTTCTTACATAATTTAGAGATTTCTCCCCCTTGCAGATGACTATATATTTGAAAGTCATGAAAACGTCGACGATGAAAGTTCAGAGATCAGATACAATTGGAACTATCAAATCTGCGTTTTGTGAGAAGGAAGGAATTCCTAAAAGTTTCCAGGAACTTTTTTTTAACGGTGACCGGCTCAAGGATGACCAGAGAGTGGTTGATTATGGTATTCCGAAAGATGCCACTCTGCATATGATTCTTCAGAGTTCAGTTGGGGTGAAATTGTTAGTCGTTATACCATCACGCCAGAAAAGTGTTGTGGTTGAAGCAAGGACTTATGATACCGTCCAAAAAATTAAGGCTGTAATTCTTGAGAAGGAACAAATTCTTCCACATCAGTACAATCTTGTCTATGCTGGAGAAGTGCTCGAAGATGATAGGAGTTTGGCCTCTCTGAATTTGCAAAGCGAGCCAACCCTTCATTTGATTTTCAATCCGAAAGATTTGTTGTCATTTTCTGTAATCACACCTGCAGGGGAAACTGTGAAGCTCAAAGTTAAATTCCTGTATTCTGTTTCTGAGGTCAAAGCAATAATTGGTGGCGTGATTGGTGTCCCAGTCAGTGATTATGATCTAATCTACCAAGGCAAGAAGCTTGAGGATTCCAATTCATTGGCTTGTTATGACCTCCAAGAAGAATCTATCTTGGAGATGTCACCCCAGACATTTCAGGTATTTGTGAAGGCGTGGAGTGGGAAAACCATAACTCTGAATGTTCACCAACGTGATACTGTTGAAGATGTGAAGGACAAGATTTTCCAAAAGCTTGGCGGGCCAAGCTATTGTCAGAGCATTGTATTTTCTGGAAAGCGACTTGAGGCAAACCTTGATCTGGCATATTACAACATCAGGAAGAATGCTACACTTCATATGGTTTTCTCACCTTCAACAATAACCACCAAAATGGGATTGTCTCAAATCGGGGCTGAACCGAACTCCTCCGCTAGAATTCGTGATTTAAAGGCTATGATCCAAAATAAACTTCCCAGCACGGTAAAGGAAGTATATTTCCGTAAGATACCACTGCAGGATGAGTGCTCTATAGCTAGTTACAACATCGGTGAAAGTGATGAGCTGACTGTTGTTTCTGAACAGCGCTGGTAAGAGTCTGGGGAAAGATCGCCTGATATCTGGCACAGCCTGGTGATATGATTTTGATTTGTGTACATGTTATGTTGTTTTGTGCTTGATTGCTCATAATATTCTCGGTGCCTATGAATTTTGTGAACTAAAGTAAGAACAAAAGTAACCTTCTCTTATTATGCTTTCGGTACTTCACAGAAGAAGGGGAGCGAAATAGAAAATGTAATCATCTGAGTTTAGGATCATTTTGTTTATCCTTTCATGCTTCTCTTTTATGTTCAATTAGGGATTGTTTTTCCCCTAAATTTGCTCAGCTGCTTAAGTGAACATCCCCTCACATGAAAGAGATTACCATGAATATCTCTCTATTTAGTTGGCTGATGGATCCTTGCTGAATTCAGTTTCCCAGGCTGCAGCTGAGCAGATTTTGTCTTTAAGAAAGTTACGTTGTGCAGTGCACTCAACTCGAGTGATTGGGGAACAGCACGTGAACCAAGTGAATCCAGTGTCTGAGTCTACTGCATAGAATTACTCTGAACAGGGCCTACAACTTTGATGTCTATCTCTAACCCAGGAACATGAATACACTGTTTAATTTTTTTTATATTACCTTTGATGAATTGTTATATGATTTGAAGTTTTTTTAAAAAAATATATATTAAAATAATATTTTTTTTATTTTTTAAAAATTATTTTTGAAATTACACATTAAAACAATCTAAAAATATAAAAAATATATTTAACAAAAAAAAATTAAAATTTAAAAAACACAGTAATTATAAATAAATACAACTAAAAGAAGGGCCAACTAACAATTAAATTGATAACTTTGTGTCGTAGCAAGGCTAAAAACATTAATAAAATCATTTTAGGTGACAGGTGAAAAAAAAGGGTTGACAATAGGTTATTCATCTTTTATTAAAAAAACAATACAATCCACCTTCCATACTTTGTTGTGATTGACTCTCTGGGTTTTTTATTGGCTTCTTGGGTTTTTTTATTTATTTATTTTTTAATTTTTTGGTTTTATTTTTTAATATGATGTTTTTATTTACCTTTTAGGTTTTTTACTCCTTTTTTATCGTTTGATTTTTTTAATTAATTTCATCTTTTAATAGGGAGTTTTTATTTAATTTTATCATTTAGTGTTGGATTAATAATAAATTATTTTTTGTATTTTTTATTATATAATAAAATAAAATAAAAATTAATTCAACTTGGTAGATTTTATAACATAGGTTATGAGTTTGACGGGTTGATCAGGTTAACCTGACACGTTTCTTGTTTTTCTTTTGATTATTTTTAACCTATCTAATCGACAAGGTCATGTCGGGACAACTCTCACACGATTTATTTTAAAACTAGAATTAAGTAAATAGTTGGGTTAAGAGTTTTCAAATTTAAAATGTTATACTAAGTTTAATAATAATAATAAAATTTTCTATGGTTTGTATATTATTTTTTACGTTTTAAATTTTTTTAGTACAACAATAAAAAATAAACTATCAACAAAACTTTATAAAAAGCATAGGAAATCATTATGCATACAAACACAAAAAACATTATTTGTTGCTAAAGTGAAATTACATTTTTTTTCTTTGGAATAAAAATTGAGATGTCTTGGGGTTGGGAGTATTATAGTCTTTTTATATAATTCATTAGACATTAGTTATTAAAGTATTGTAGGGATGTATGTATTTTTAACTTTTTAAAATAATAAAATTATTAAATTGCCCAAAGTAAAAAAAATAGAATGGTTGACAAGGGTATTTTCTGTTTTTATATTTTTTTAAAAATAGCAAAAAGACATTTTGATTTTTAATATGTCTTTACATAGATGAACTTTATTTTTAAAAATAAAATATTTATTTTTAGATAATATTTATTCTATATGCAGCCTTGCATGATTATTACTATTTTTTATTTTATTTAATCAATTTCATATGTGTGTCTATTTTTATTATCGTTTGATTTTAATAAATAAATTCACTGAACACAACCAAGTAAATATCTTATGTTGCGCGATCAAGTATCTTGATCTATATTTATCTCTTAATTTTTCTAATTTTATTTTTAGTTGTCGTTAATGATTTTATTTATTTAATTACACATATGGTTATCCGATTATTTAATTGGATACTTGCGTAAACTTTTTGATTTACACTTATAATTTTTTATATAAAAAAACACGTCAAAAAATCTTGCACATCTAATTGTTTTATTAAGAAAAATAAATATACGACCTATAGTAGAACATGAGTCGAATAGCTACTTTAAAAAAACAAAACTAAAAAGGGGAGGGAAATTATTGTAACCCAAGATACTATTCATTGTAATAGTGTAATTATTAAATTGTTCATTTGCTATTAAACCTTTGATTTAGGTATTGGGGTTAAAGTGATCTTTTTATCATGACATAATTATCTTTTACAGATTATATGAGATTAAATTGATCATTTTGTTTTTTTGTTGTACAGTGAAATTACTAATTTAATCCTAGAAAAAAAAATGTAATGCTTATTACTAAAGGGAGTTTTGATCTTCTCATTTTTTTTTTCTTAATAGTGTAATTAATCTGATGTCCTTGAAAACAAAATCAATATAACTCTCTCAGGAGGGTTTTTTTTTTCTTATCATTTTGCATTGATTTTATTATAAATGTAAATGTTAATTAAGGGCATTATTGTAATTGATATTTATTAAATATTATTTTAAAAAAAACTTGGTGGCATATACGTAGCATGCGCCAACATGTGAATGACCCCTATACTGTTCGGATGACACTTTCAGGATCATCTAGCCACCAAACGCCGCCTTTTGGGGTGGTGTTTGAAAGCTTTAAATGCCCCCCCCCCACCCCGACGATAGTGCGACATGTATACCAAGAATGCTTTTGGTTAGGCACCAATAACGTTTTCTTTCTTCCCCTCCCTTTGTCTCTCTTTTCTTCTCAAAATAAGTGTTAGCCCTTTTAAAAATTCAAATCAGCCCCTTCACATTTGATTTTTATTTTTTTTATTGCTAGTTTTTTTAATTTTAAATAAGACATAAAATTACAAATGTTTTTCAATTTCACCTCTTTTTATTTTTTTAATCTTTCAAAATTAGTCCCCGTTGTTTTTATTTCTATTTTTTATTTTGAATAAATTATAAATTCTTTTAATTTTACCCCCTTTTATTTTTTCATCTTTCAAAATTAGTCCCCGTTGTTTTTATTTCTATTTTTTATTTCAAATAAATTATAAATTCTTTTAATTTTACCCCCTTTTATTTTTTGATCTTTCAAATTTGGTTCATTCTATTTTGATTGCTATTTATTTTTTGGGATAGTTTTTAGGTTGTTTTTTTTTTTTTACTTTCATCCATCATGAGTTTTTTTCTATCAAATTTGATCCTTATTCTATTTGTTTCTATCTTTTTTACTTGGAAAGTTTTTAAATTTGATATTTATTTCTGATTTCACCTTTCGGATTAAATTAGTTGGAAAATAAGCTTCTTAATTAAGCCTAGGTCAAGGATTTCACGGGTTGCAAATTTTAAAGATTTGACTGAGTTTAGGAGGTTTTCTCGGGTTGAATTTTTTTTTCTTTTTTTTAAAGCTATTTTTTTTTACCCTTTTTGCTTTATTACTTTTTATAAATTGTCTTCTATGAGATTAGTTTCGGGCTTATGATTTGAGTCACCAATTTTCAAAGCTTAATGCAGGTTGATTTTTTTTTTTTTATCATTTTGTTAGATTAATTTATTTCAATTGCATCTTTCAACATTTAATTTATTTGAAATTGGTCTTCCTATCTTTTTTTTTTCTATTGGGTTATCCCGATCTTGTGTCTATAGTTGTAGGGTTTGTGAGTTAATCTGAGTTGACTCATATTGTTTTTTGTGGTATGAGATTAGTTTGGGTTCATGACCAAGGTCATTGATTTTAAAGTTTGATGCAGATTGACCTTTTTCGGGTCCTTTTTTTAAATTAATTTATTTCAATTTTATTATTCAATATTTGATTTATTGAAAATTAATCCTTGTACTTTTCTCTTTTTTTCTTTCTATTGGTTTATCTCAATCTTATCTTTATAGTTACGAGATTTACGGGTTAACTCATTTTTTTTATTGCTTTTTTAAATTATTTTTTTTATTCTTCAATATTGAGTTGTTCAATGATTGATCTTCATCTTGGTATCATGATTGAGTTAGAGATTTTACATCTTGACTTGAGTGGACTTGAATCGAGATTTTTTTGACATTTTTTTAATTATATTTTTTCTTAATTTTCATATTTCAACATTTTATTTATTAGAGAATGAAATTCATCTTTTTTCTTTTAATTTTTATTTTTGTGAAGTTATTATGTTCTCATTTAATTTATTAGAAATTAGTTTTCAAAATGTTTTTCTTGTATTTCTTTTTATGATATTATCTCAATTTTATGTCCGTGACCATAAAGTTTGCAAATTAACTCGGTTTAACCTTTTGTTTTAATTTTTTTTAGTTTCTCCCCGTAACATTGAGTTGTTTCGTATTTCGAGTAAGCTTAAAGCGAGTTCTTTTATTTATTTTTTGTTATTTTTTATTGTTGTATTTTTTTTATAATTAGAAATAGTTTGATATACTTGAGTGATAAAATTAAATTATGGGGTATAATTGTTGAACTTCAAAATTATTTCTAGATAGTATTTGCCACCCTAAATTATTAGATACCCTACTTTCTTTCACATAAAATATGAAAACTACCATCGTAACTATAAGTATTTATTATAGTTTTAAAACCCGGCCCGACAGGTTAACCTGGGATTCAGCCGACCCAGGGCTGGAACCGGGCCCGGTTGAAGAAAAAACAAGAGAAGGAAAAACCCGGTGTGACCAGTTGACCTAGCAAAACCCGGCCAAAAACCCGTTGACTTTTTCTTACTAAAACGACATCATTTTGATTTTTTTAAAAAAGAATTGACCCGAGCAACCCGGTGACCCGATCAAAACCCGGTGACCCGGTCAAAACCTAGGACCCGGATCTTGGATTGGGCCGGATGTAAAAACTATAATATTTATAAGTTTCATTATCATTGTAAGTACCTACGAGTCTTGTATTTATGTAAAAAGAGAAATAGTGTAAAAAATCCATGCATAAAAACTATTATGATTTAAAAATAAAGTTTCGATTTATTATTTATTCTTTTTATATATATAAAAACATTTAATTTGTTTTCTTATACTTAAATATCTACACTTAAAGTTGAAATGTGCCCTTGACAATATACTCTATACTCCCTACAAGGATATATAAGCATACAAAAACCTCCTCCAAAAATCCTAGTGAAAAGAAATGCCTTTCCCCCCTCCCTCTCCCTTCTTCTCCTTCCTCTTTCTCTCTTGACAAATTTCAATGGCCTTTCAATCCGATCACCAAACCCCACAGTCCATAAACTCACAAACCCTATACTACAAATCCCTCACTTCACTTTCCCTCCAAATCCCTCCAACCCCATCATCCTTCCTCCCTCTCTCCTCCTTCTCTCCCTCCTTCAAAACTCATCCCCAAAACCCGTTTCCTCATCGACGGATTCCGCTTTTCCTCCCCTTCCATTACTGCTTACTTCCTCTCCCACTTCCATTCTGACCATTACACTGGTCTTTCCTCTCATTGGTCTCAAGGTATCATTTTTTGTTCCCCAATCACTACATCTCTTGTTACTAGTATCCTTAATGTCCCTGAATGTTTTGTCTTTTCGCTTCCTCTGAATCGTGCTGTTGATATTGATGGTGTTGAAGTTAGTTTAGTTGATGCTAATCACTGTCCTGGCGCTGTTCAGTTCTTGTTGAAAGTGCCCATTTGTAAGAATTTAGAGAATTTTGAGTTGTATGTTCATACTGGTGATTTTAGGTACTCTTGTGAGATGAAAGATGATGTTTTTTTGAGAGGTTTTGTGGGGTGTAATACGGTTTTTTTGGATACTACTTATTGTAATCCGAAATTTGTGTTTCCTTTACAAGAGGAGTCGGTTGATTATGTTGTTAGTGCGATTGAGAAGATAGGAGGAGAGGGGTTCAGTGGGGGTTTGGAGAAGAGGGTTCTGTTTCTCGTGGCTACTTATGTGGTGGGGAAAGAAAAGATTTTGATTGAGATTGCACGGAGGTGTAATAGGAAGGTCTATGTGGATGCGAGGAAAATGGAGGTTTTGAGGGTTTTGGGGTGCGGGGAGAGTGGGGTGTTTACAGAGGATGAGAATGAGAGTGATGTGCATGTTGTTGGCTGGAATGTCTTGGGGGAAACTTGGCCTTATTTTCGGCCGAATTTTGTGAAAATGAAGGAAATTATGGTGGAAAGAGGTTACAATAAGGTTGTGGGGTTTGTGCCAACTGGGTGGACTTACGAAGTGAAACGTAATAAGTTTGCAGTGAGATCAAAGGATTCATGTGAGATTCATCTTGTGCCATATAGTGAGCATTCAAATTACAATGAACTCAGGGAGTATGTGAAGTTTTTGAGACCTAAACGTGTCATTCCTACTGTTGGTGTGGATGTTGAAAAACTCGATAGTAAACATGCTGCTAAAATGCAGAAGCATTTTGCCGGGTTAGTTGACGAGATGGCTAATAAGAAGGAATTTTTAATGGGTTTTCTTCGTGGGTCGTCTGAGAATGATGAGAAGGTTGAAATGGATGCTGTCTCAGGCTTGAACGAGGGGCTGGCACAGGAGAAAGAGTTAGTGGAGTCAGTTGAAATGAAAGCCCATGAGAATAATGACACTGTTGCTTGTCTCAACTCCTCATCTACACTGCAAGAATCTCCTACACACAATTTAAGCATGCTAAATGATGAGGAAAGAGATAAACTCGTTCATGAATTGAGTGATTGTTTGCCCACATGGGTTACCCGAGACCAAATGTTAGATTTAATCAGCACTCATGGGAGGAATATTGTTGAAGCAGTTTCTAGCTTTTATGAACGTGAAATGGAATTCCATGATCAAGTAATTTCTTGTAGAGTAACTGTTTCTTCATCTGAGACAGTTCCATTATATGACTCTGAATCACCTTCAAAACCAGCTTCTATTAATACTGATAGTCGAAGTATGGGTTTTCTGTCAATTCAAAACTACAAGTCACCTAGCAAGAATCCTAAACTAAAGGGTGGTAATTCTCCTGGAAAAAGGAAGAGGAGCGTTGGCAATAAGCTTGGCAAGAAATCAAAAATTAATTCAAAGCTGGAATCTGGCGTGTCGAAGCAATCCACCATTACTAAGTTTTTCAATAAAGTTTTGCCTGATGCTTCTCAAGTTAGCGTGGTTGCATCTATATCTGAGCAATGCCCTGGAGATGAAAATTTGTTGCAAAATGATGATGTTACAGAGTCATACAGGGAGGAGGTAGATCAGTTTATTCAGATAATTGATGGCAATGAGTCAACAAGAAGTTATGCTGCCACCATCCTCAAGAAGACAGAAGGAGATATTAACAAGGCTCTGGACATGCATTATGGTGATCCCAAGGGTAACCTTGGCAAGAGTATAGAGGCTTTGGTGGTTTCTGGCAATATGGTTGAGCGCCAGTGCGAAACTGGCTCCTCTTCTGCCAGGGAGAAAGAATTGTTTGGAGAAATAGAAAATATGGTTGATCTATCCGTTCAGGGATCATTAATAAAAAACGTGGATGCAACTCTTCTATCACTACCAACAGAAAAATATAATCCCATAGAGCATGGTTTGTCTCTTCACTTTTGAAGTTGATTAACTTACTGGTATTCTCACATTCTCTCTATGTTGCATTAAGTTCTGAAGTTACGCAGCATGCTGGAATGGTGGACAACCTGCACCATATATCCATCTTGCACGTGCTTTTGACCTGGTCGAGGCAGAAAAAGGAAAGATCAAAGCTACTTCGTTATTGTGCAATATGTTTAGAAGGTTTCCTCATAGGCTACCCTTTTTCTTTATTCATAAAATTAAGGGATGCATTGTGGTAATACTTAGCTCAGCGGGAAGTGTCGCTTGCAATTTTTTGTGTCATGCAGTTTGCTGGCATTGTCTCCTGAGGATGTGCTGCCTGCTGCCTATCTGTGCACAAATAAGATTGCTGCTGACCATGAAAATGTGGTTAGTGGTCTTCTTTCTTGAATTTTGTGTTTGCTTTTATCAGTCATGGAATTTAATTATATTCCATCCTCTTTAGGTCTCATTGTGCAAATGTTTTACATTTTGTTTGCAATTATTCCCATAACTTGTGGAACATTTTATTTCTGGCGTTGAATGATCTCCGGATTATGAATTTCACATATATGTTTTCTGGGTCAAATATTTAGAATATACATATGCTATGTAATAGCATTATAATCATGTTCTATTTGCTAGGAGATATGGACATGTTTCTTCTCTTCTTCTGAGAATGATATATGGACTTACTTGCTCACATATGGTTTAATAGTATGAACTTTTTATGTTTTCATAATTGAGCTAGCATCAGTAATTCTTTTTTCACCATGTGTTTCTCAGTTGCCTATAATTCAACTGAATCTTGGTCCAGTCCAAAAGCTAAGCCTTGGTCTTAAAGTAGCTGGGTTCAGTTGCATGGATCCATTTTTCCCCATTCTTTTGTCAGGGCTAAACCAAACCTTCTGTAATTAATAAATCTTTTTATCACTTGGCTCACGTCTTGCTTCATTTAATTCTCCTACCTCCTCATCTGCTCTGCTTCCCAGTTGCATGTTTTTACTGAAATGCAATTGGAGATGCCTTATAACTCCAGGGTTGAGGGCTTGGTGATTTTCTCTGAAATAGAAGAAAGAAAGATGTACCAATGAGCCTTGAATTTTTCAGGAACTAAACATAGGTGGAACCTTGGTTACATCGGCTTTGGAAGAGGCATGTGGAACAAACCGGTCTAAAATAAGGGAAATGTACAATAGTATGGGGGATCTTGGTAGGAAAAAAAAATCCCTCAATCTTTGATCTATTATGATTTTTTTTATTAGTTTTTATTTTCCTGCTAGTTTTTTTCCATTCAGTATGGCCTGATGAACAAATATATTGTTTGTGGTTAAAGGTGACGTTGCTCAAGTATGCCGACAAACACAGACATTACTGGCTCCTCCCCCCCCCCTTCTTATTAAAGATGTATTTTCTGCACTGCAGAAGATAAGGTATGGCCAGTGTTTGTGATTTAAGATAGAACTGCAACTTTAATGGGATTGTTGGGATGGCTATGAGGATTGTTTTCTGATTTCCTAATTGAACATGTCCGGGATGTGTTTTCTGGTGATGACACTCATTAACAGAAGTGAACTCAGCTTTAGGAGGCAAGAATCAGGCAAATTTCTTACTAGTAAAGGTCTTTTTTCGTTGATAAATTTTGAGGGGACTGTTAAAGCTTTAATGGGCTTAGGCAGTCAAGTATCATCTTTACTTTTTCTCTCTCTTTTGTGATATTGTAGCAGATATCACTAGACAATCTAATGGTGCAAAGTCATAGAAGGAAATCATTACCAATTCCAAATAAGATTGCAAAAACAAAATTTTTCTGTGGATTCTAGTGGCTGCTGGATGAAGGATTGCATCCTTAATGATCTGTTGTTCTGATCCATGCTGGAATTGCCTAGAAGTTGAACAATCTTACACTGGAAGTAACTGATTATGTTTGCAGCTTCTTTGTCTAAATATTAGAAATTAAATAATCGCACAATTATGTTTACTTCTTCTAATTTTAAATTCCTAGATGATTAGAGTAACATGAAAAAGAGTGTGATGATCCATATATATCTAACCTATCACATAGTTTACAGGGAAGCTCATTGTCACGTAAGTCATTAGCTTCATTCACATTTTTCTCATGTAAGATTCTCCAGTGTACAAACAGGTAGTGGAAGTACTGGTCGAAAGAAGAGCCTCATTGTGAATCTTATGCGATCTTGTAGGGAGAAGGAGATGAAGTTTATTGTCAGAACTTTGGTAAGAGTCCTGCACAACCTTTCAGGATTATGACCATAGTAGGTATTCTATAATCATTTTATTATTCAAGTAGATAAGCTACTGGTCTTTGCTGCTCTTATCAAACAACATAAGGAGACATATGTTTTAGGGACTTTGATAATCGCTGATTTACATAATCTAGCTGTGGATTTGAAAAGGTGACAGGATGATTTTACTCCTGAAATCCTAGTTCAGTTTAATAATCTTTTTCACATGGATCTGTACTTGCATCCCGTTGTCTATCTTTATGCATTGAGTTTTCCCTATCCATGCATTTCTTTTAGGAAGGAAGATGAATGCATTGATAATATTATCATGCTTTCCTTCTAATCCATCTTAATTCTTATTCTTTCTGGACTCTGTTGTGCCCTTAGGTTATTTTGTAAGGGTTACTGACTACTCGTGCACATCACAGAATTTAAGATCTCATTTTTTACAAAGTAAGGCCAGGGAAATTTGCATCTTGTACTCTCTTTTTGGCTGTCTTGTGATCTGAGCATTTAGTTCTATAAGTTGATCTTCATAATTTGTTGTTTTACTTGTCTTTCTCCATAAGTTCTTGTGATGGAATCAACCAAATAAAACTCAATTTGGAAATCTTCTGCAGTAGCACTTCAATCATATTGTCTTTGTTAGTCAATTTAAAACCATTCATATGATTTGATTGAGGTTAGTTTCTGGTATCAGTAATTTATTTAACTTTCTCTGAAGGTAATTGTACTCTTGTAATTTCTGGATTTGATGGAAAGAGATTTTAGCAACTGTCCTTAAGCTGGTAATTTATTGCTATATTGAGTCTATTTCCCTACGAAATAGTCAATCCCCCACCCCCCTCTTGGGAGTCGTACACTACCTGGGATTTGGGTTATTAATAGCCGACATACAGAACAAGTTTCCATTTATGTAAAGAAAAGATGGAAGTCTGTTGAAAAATATCAGTAATTCATCAACTTAAATAAAAAGAGAATGATAAGAAAAAAATTGCAGCTTTGTTGTTTAGTTGCTTGTGATCAGGCACCTTAATACATGTATAGCCCATTTATCTTTTATTCTAAATTCATAGAGATATGAAAGGCAAATATTGAAATAATTTTTAAAAATCTGCTGTGCTGTAGTTTTTTTATTTTTCTTGCTATATGAACAGGTAAGGAATTTACGGATTGGGGCAATGATGAGAACTATCCTACCTGCTTTAGCTCAAGCTGTTGCTTTGAATTCCTTTTCTTCTGATGAATGTAAAGCTGAGAATGTGAAGGAGAAACTTCAGGTTTGGTTTCTAATTTTTATATACCCTGATGCTTGATAACAACATTTTTCTTTTCTTTTCTTTTTTCCCCGTTTGCTTTACTTGATTTAGCTGTATTATATTAAAGTAATGTATTATTTTTATGCAGTAAATGGTAGGTTGAGTGATTTCTGACCACTCATGTACCTTGGTGCTAAATGAACTTTTGTCCACTTTCTATGAAAAGTTCAGCTTACATTTCTATACACATTGATGTTGGTGTTCTGTATTTAAATTGTTAATCCAATATTTCTGTTACTGTTAGTACATTTCCACGGCAGTGGTTGAAGCTTATAACATCCTTCCTACTCTGGTAAGTTGCTTGTATTTGACTCAGTCATTTTCCTTATTCTTTTGATGTTTTCAATGTGTTCTTCTGATAAATCATGCCAGATGTTCTAACAGGATTTGGTTGTTCCTTCACTCATAAATGAAGGCGTTGGATTTTCATCATCAACTTTATCAATGGTTGCTGGGATACCTCTTAAACCAATGCTTGCAAAGTACAGATTTATTTAAATCACTTAAAGCTTATTATTTGTTCATACTGCTCATTAAATATACTGTACTAATTCCTTGACTCATTGTGTGCTTTTGGATGATAGAATTACAAATGGAGTTGCTCAAGTACTAAAGCTCTTTGAAAATAAAGCTTTTACATGTGAATACAAGTGAGTGCTCCTCTTTTCATGACACTCTTTTTTAAAGATTTTTTCCATTTCTTTCTACGTGCTTTTCCCTTTTGATGATGGTTAGGTACTGGGTTTGTGAACAAAACCTAGTGGTCACATCAATGTATGCCAACTAGCATTTTATGCTTACAACAGTGGAGATTCCGGGTATCACAATGATTAGAGATATTGATAATTACTTTAAGAGAACAGTAGCATTTGTAAAGCCTTCATAGAAATGAAAGAGCCTTGATGTAAGCAAAGATGATACATGTAGCTGATCAATCTCCAGAACATCATTCAATGCCATAATAACTACAAATGTCATTGTTCCTAGCAATATGGTTTTAAATTGCAGCTTGAACTTGAAAATTGTGGTCATATTTGTTCCTGCAGCTCTTTGATTTATGAAAAGTCACCATTAGAAACTGTACCTTTTTTACTTGAATCTCCTGTCTTTTTAGTATGTTTTTTAGTTGTTGCCATCAAGATAAGCTCTTTGCCAGATATTTTTATGCACTCAGCATTGTGGAGCTCTTCTTCTAAGAATCATAGTTCAATTGCTGTCTTTCATTGATTGAGTTGGGAAAACATGTTATGCACGTTATGTGATATCCTAGTTGGGTTTTTTTTCTTAGATTAATGGAGGATTCCTCATGGAACTTGTTTCTGTATGTATAATTTCAGATACGATGGTCAGCGTGCCCAAATTCACAAAATGCCAAATGGCACTGTACGTATCTATTCACGAAATGGGGATGAAACAACTTCTAGGTTTCCTGATTTGATCAAGATAATTGAGGAATCTTGTATACCTGCTGCAGTGACTTTAATAGTGGATGCAGAGGTTATATATTTTACAGTGGAAAGTTTTTTAGTTCTTTTTGTGAATTTTATTTAATTATTATGCTTCAGCTTGCATTACATTAGTAAATTATTGTTCCTGAACTGGACAAGATCCAATTGTGTATAAAACTAGCAGTACCTTTTGGATCAGGTAGTTGCAGTTGATAGAAAGAATGGCTGCAAGCTCATGTCCTTTCAAGAGCTATCTTCAAGGGAGAGAGGGAGCAAAGATTCTTCCATTGCTGTGAATAAGATAAAGGTTTGATCTATTGTCAATTATAATGTATCCACTGCATTACATGCGTGATGATGTAATCCTTGAGACCATTTATAAATTGGTAACTAGTATGCGTTTTGCTAGCCACTAGGTGCTTAGAGTGTTTCTGGGTGTGGGAATAAGCTTAATGTCTTCTTAAAGTGATGGAAAATGTTGGTTTAAGCCTGATGCTGGTGAATGAATAATTAGTGTGCCTGGCGGGCTGAGAAAGGAAGAAGAGAATGGGGGCATAGTCAAGTGTTGGGTATAATTGCCTAATATCTTACTTTATGTAACATCATTTTCCTTTGTCTTGTTGATGTGATATGGTCTAATTTCATTTTCAGTGATGGTAACTAATCTGATTTTGTATTTTCTCTCATGTTTCCACTACACGCAGGTTGATATATGCGTGTTTGTCTTTGATATCATGTTTGCTAATGGAGAACAGTAATTTCTTGAACCTTCTCTTGGAATTTCGTTACATGTGTCAATTTCTAAGCTACCAGGTAAAATTTTGTGAGAGTTGGATTTGAGATTATTTGTGGTTATGCAGCTGTGCTACCCTGTTTGGCGACTTAAATTTTTTTTTTTTAAAAAACTCTTCATTATAATAGTGTAATTACTAAATTTCTCCGTGTTCATTAAAACTTTGAACTAAACATGGGGGCAAGATGATTTTTTCACCATGACACAATTATCTTTTGCAAATTGTATGGGGGTAGATTGATTATTTTGTTCTTTTTATAGTAAAATTACTAATTAAACCCTGGAATAAAATAATCTAATGCTTACTACCTTAGGACTTTTTTGTATTTTCAAAAATTTTAGAATAGTATAATTACTTTGATACTTTTAAATACAAAACTCTCATTTGAGGGTTTTTATCATTTAACATTGTTTTTATTGTAAATTCCAAGGGTATTCAAAAACTGTTGGCGTGTGTTGTGGATGACCCCGCGTGAGGGGTCGTTCCAAGATTAACGGTGGTTTGGTGACGGTGCCAACCCCTTAAAAATTCAAGAACAACTTTTTAATTTGTTGATTTTTAATTTCATCCCTCTTAAATTTTTTTCTTTCAAATTTAATCTTTATTTTTTTTATTGTTATTTTTTTTTGTTTTGAATCATTTTATAAATTGATTTTATTTTATGATTTCAACCTTCTATATTTTTTCTTTTCTAATTAAATTTAATCCCTATTCATTTGATTGTCAATTATTTTGTTCTGGCAAGTTTTTAAAATTGTTTTATAATAAACTTTTTTATTGGACTAGGATCTAGGGTTTCATGTATTGCGAGTTTTTAAGATTTGACTAGGTTTGTGATGTTTTACCTGGTTTGCTTGTTTTTTTTTTCTCCTTTTTTCTAAGCTAATAGTTTTTCATGTTTCATCGATCAATGTTTTTTCAATTTAATTACCTTTACAAAAAAAAAAAAAGTTTTTTCAATTGTAAACCGAGTTCCTTTTATTTAGCTTGCTTTCTATTGAATTTTTTGTTGGTCCTAAAAATGACCTTGTTATCTGAGGTCTTTGTTTTCTATTCTTTTTTTTTTATGCTTATTCGTTAACTTTTTTTTTTTTCCAAATCCATTCCTTTAATATTTGGAATAATTTTTTTAAAACAATTTATAAGGTTAGAATTCTTTTTCTATTTCATCCCCCTTATTTTGTTTTTCTTTTGAATATAGATTTCATTCATTTCATTTCTAATTGTTTTATTTGAGATAATTTTTTTAAAATTTTTTTATTTGTTTTTTTCTAGGATTTTTCAATGATTTAAAAAATGACTCGGGTTTTCTTGTTTTTTTTTTAATTGTTGCTCTTTATTGGATTTATTTTGGCTGATCAATATTAAATTGGTTAGGAATTGAGTTTTTTTATTTAGGTCGGGTCTAAGATTTAATGGGTTGCTAGTTTGAGATTTTTGTCGAGGTTTAGAAAGTTCGCCTGAGTTTTTTTGGGTTTTCTTTTTCTTTTTTTAAAGGTTATGTTTTTTTCAGTTTTATCATTCAATATTTATATCATTAGTGATTATGTTTTTTTTGTTTATCTGCCTTTTATATGATTTTTTAACCGGGCATTTTTTGTTGTTTTTTTTTTTAAGGTTTGTCCATATATCAATGTTTTTTTTCTCGGCCACGTCTATGCCTTGAGTAACATTTAAAAAAAAAAACTTAAAAACATATTTGCATCATAAAACAATTTTTAAAATTGATTTTTTTTTCACGATTTCATCCTTTAAAATTAAATTGGTTAGGAATCAAATTCTTGATTCAACTTAGGTTCATGATTTCACGAGTTGTGAGTTTTAAATATTCGACTAAGTCTAGGATGATTGCTTAGTTGTTTCTTTTTTTTAAGCTAATGTATTTTTACCATTTTTTTAGAGTTTTGCCTTGTTATTTTTCGGTTTGATTTCTATATGGTTAGTCTCATATTCATGACTACAGTCACCGGTTTCAAAGGTTAATGCGGGTTGACTTTGTTTGTTTTTTCATTTTTAAATTTATTTATTTTTATTTCATCTTTTAACATTTATACATTGAAAATTGATCTTCATGTTTTTTTTTTAACTTTCCTTTCAAGCGGTTCTTTTTTTATGCTTTTATTTCTATTAGGTTACCCTTAATCCTAGGTCCATTGTCATGGAGTTTGTTAGTTAACCCAGATTAATTGGGTTTTTTTCTTGCTTTTTTTTTAAAAAATTTCAGTTTCGCGTTTAACATTGAGTTTTTCAAACTCTGGATGGGATCGTGTCGGTTTTTTTTTACCTCATTTTTTGTTTTCATTTTTTGTTATATTTGTTAATTTATATTATTTAAATTATCAATTGATCTGGTAAATTGGGTCTTGGATTTTTTTTCTTACAAAAAAAAAAAAAAACCAACCCGCGGTAAAGCGCATGCCACAAATCTAGCAGTTTACTATGGTAGTTGTGTCATGTCGCTAGCTCTAATTAACATGAGATTAAGGCTTCATTGAGTTGAGATTCCATTGACTGTGCTATTGGGAGAGGATAATTATCAAGGCAATCAGATAAACTAGTAGATATGGACTTTTACATGTAATATTTGTTCTCAAAATCATTAATCTAAGAAGAGTCTAGATTCCATCAGAAGATGAAATTTTGCTGATATCTCAAAATTATATAATTAGATCATTGTCACTCCTGATCTGACAACAAGGTTTGGAGCTTTCTGTTCCAGTTTTTAAGATACCTAATCAGTTATGAAAGTGCTTTCATGGTGTGTGGTTCCCAACTGTTAAGAATCAATCAAGCCATACGGATTAGGTAGGCTAAATTTCACTCTTTCCAGACGTGGATTGCTATTTAAACTGGTTAATCTTCTGTTGCAGGCTGTTGGAGCTTCCTCTTCGCCAAAGGCGACAATGTATGCATTTTTCTTGTTCTTTGAAGATGTATTCTTTTCTTTTATTTAACTGGATAATAACTTCTTTTCCCTGTAAGTGTTGTGTGTTTCAACTCTAACCTTCTTCTGTAATAACAGACTTGAAAGACTTGTTTTGTGATGAGAGATTAGGTTGTTTTGAATATGCGAAGGAGATGACGGTAACTGCTGTAATTTACCAATTCACATAATCAGTTCTTTTCAGTATTTTAAGTGGCTCTATGCTTTGTAGGTTGAAGCACAGGATGCTTGTTTGAACAATGATGCAACTTTAACCAAGATGAAATCTTTCCTTGAAGATGCTTTGCGGTCCTCGTGTGAAGGGATTATGGTGAAATCTCTAGATATCGATGCTGGATACTGTCCGTCAAAACGGACTGACGCATGGTTAAAGGTTTGATGTTTTGTAGTGTTTTTTTTTTTTGTTATCTTACTACATAAAAATATAAGGATGATTAGTTACTGGTTGAACTGATGTTTCTTTTGCAGGTCAAGAAGGATTATGTTGAAGGACTGAATGATTCTCTTGATTTAGTCCCGATTGGTGCTTGGCATGGAAATGGGAGAAAAGCAGGATGGTAGTAACCTTTTCTTTTTCCTCCCCTTTCATAACAGGGTTTCCTGGAAGATTCTTGTGTCATATTTTCTTCTACTTTCTGTTTGCTATGATATAAATACACGAATTAAATTTATTTTGCTGTTATTGATAAACCACAATGAAATCATTTTGAACAAGTTGGAGATTGGGGTCTGTACTACAGCACTCCAGTTCAAAAAATAAGGTCAAAGAATGTAGTTTCAGGAAAAAAGAAACTGAAAGAAGAAAAGGAAAGAAAAGTTTGAATGTGCTGTTATATTCTTTTCTATTCCATGCACTTGCTAAGTGTTTTGTGGGTGTATCCATGACATGTCAAAGTGATGTTGCTACCCTTGATTATCTGACTTTTATTATGTTGCAGGTATAGTCCATTCCTCATGGCATGCTACAACCCTGAGACTGAGGAATTCCAAAGTGTGTGCCGTGTCATGTCTGGGTTCTCAGATGCTTTTTATATAGAGGTAAATGGATTTCATGATTCTCATGTAGATAAGTCTATGCATATGGGCATGTTATCAAGGGTATGGTGGATTTAAACAGAATTGTCATTAGAAGACTCTGAATTTTTAACATTAAGGGGGAAGTACCTTCTGATCTTAAATAAATCTTGAGCAAATTGACATAAACATACTTTCTTCCCAAGTATTTCATTATGAACTTTCTTCCCGAGAATTACATGATGAACTAGAGAAGGGTGGTGGCGCTGTGCATATTTCAGTTAGCCATCTAGGTTTCTATAAGGAGAGTACACTGCTATTTACATAGATAGTCAATTCAGCTAGTTGTGCTGTTAGGAGATTCTCTGATATTTGCTACCTGTAGTGTGGATTTTTGGATCAGTAACCCAACAGGTGAACCTTTAGAGTGCAATTCTTATTTCTCACAAAAAAAGAAAGAAAGTAAATAAGACAGTAAAGAATGCAATTCATGCACATGTAAAATATTTGAAAAAATTAAGAAAGCATTTCTTGCTCGTCGATTAGTGTCGAGCTGATTTGCATTAGTGTCGAGCTGATTTGCCTTACTCTCTGGAGTCTATCATTCTAATCCTCAAGGTAATAACCGAGTTGCAGACGAAAGAATTCTTCTCTGGAGATAGGATCTTGGCCAAAAAGCCACCATACTATCGAACTGTGGAGGCGCCGGATATGTGGTTTTCTCCAGAAGTTGTTTGGGAAATAAGAGGTGCTGACTTTACAATTTCACCTGTTCACCAGGCTGCTGTAGGTTTAGTTCATCAATCTCGTGGCATCTCAATCAGATTTCCAAGATTTATTCACTCCATATCGGATAGAAATCCAGAGGAATGTAGCACAGCAGCAGATATAGCTGAAATGTTTAATTCTCAAACAAGGAAGATGGACGTGACAGCTGAAAGATGATTATTATCCCAGCAATCTCTACATAAGCCCTTGTTGCCAAAGTTTGTTTTAGGCAATGTGTTAATAGGCTATTCCAATTTTTTGTTTATAAGATGGCCTGTTGCCATGGTTTGTAACCTCTTTTGGCTGTTGCATAGCCTTATGATGATGCAAACATGATCCTTAGTCAATTTTTGAATCATTATTGATTGAGAGCCGGAAGTTATTTTAAAAGAATTTTTTATTTTTTTTCTTTGTTTCAATTAAATTTTTTTATATTGATTTAATGTGTTGATATTAAAAATAATTTTTTGAAAAATTTAAAAAATATATTTTGATGTATTTATAAAAAAAAATATTTTGAAAAACAATTTTTATTATAATATCAAATCGGTTCTCAAAGCTTTTCGTTGTGCGTTATATTTTTAGGTCTTGTGGTGTTTTTTTTTTTTAATTCTTTTTAACTTTAAATTAATTTTTTTATATATTTTTGAATAGAATATTAATGTAAAAAAAAATTAAATATATATATTATTTTAATTCTTTTCTAAATAAAAAGGCCCTTTCACCACACTTTCAAATCTAAATAGATCTTTTTGCCTCTTCTTCGGCTATTCTATCTGTGGCCATGAAACTTTAATCCTTCTGTCAAGTCCATTATATTCATCGACTTTTTAGGCCCAACATTGGCTCGCCAAGTCTAAAATATTTGCTCGAGAACTGAGCCTGAATGGAACTTTGAGTAAATTATAACTTACATCTCTGTCATTTTGATATTTTTCAAGTTATAGAAACTAACTATTATATTGGCTCGTGCGTTGTAGTAGGTTGGTATTAATTTTTTAAAAAATATATAAAGAAATTATTAAATATATATAGAATGGTTTAAGTGTTTTGGGTTAGATACTCATGCAAGATAAAGTGTCTTGAGTTTGGCAGTCATATCAGACTCATGCCAAAAGAATTTAGCATTTATGTCAAATCCAAAAGCCTTGGGTCTTGCAGCAATGCCAGACTCAAGCGAATCAGATCTGACAACTATGTCACACCCAAACGAATTGGGTTCGGTAGTCATGTCACACCCAAGTGTCTTGAGTCTAGCAATCATGTTAGACCCACATTACTTGGATCTGGCACCGAAGTAATTTGGGTCTTGCTTGTTTGTCAGACTCAAGTAAATATGCGTTCAGCGTAGCTTTTTGAATTTAAAAATAATAAAACAATATTAAAATATCCCTCATGATTATAGAAAAGTACACAAAAAACAGCGTGAAACAAAATTCACCCGTATGCAAAACTTATTTTTTGTCTTTTACAAGGCTAAAGATGTATTTTAAATATTTAACAGTTTGTGAAATGTCAAAAAATCTCTGGGCAACAAGTCTTAATTTTGTTAACCTTGGGGATAAAATAATATTTTTACTGTTCAAATAATCATCAAAAGACTACTATACTCTCGCTGAAACGTTTAATATCAATGAGCCTATGAAAAATACTGAAATACTTCCACAACGAGGGCTTCAATTTTTTCAATCAAAAGGCAAAATGATAATTTAACTTTATATGAAAAGACAACATTAGCCTCATCCTAAGCTTTCAGAGCTTAGAAAATCCACTATGCAAGTCTACATTGGACTGGGTCTTGATCCACAAGTACACTTGCACAGGTTGCCGCTTTCGACCCGCTCTGGTCCCGGCACCAAACATGGTTGCCAGGCCCAAGAATCTTGGGTCTGACGTAGTTGTCAGACCCAAACAAACAACAAATAAACAAATGATAATTGTGCATTTTAATTGTCAGGAGAGAGAAAAGAAAGAAAAAACATAAACAATCGATCATTGACAGCAATCCAACCATGATGTCCATACACGCCGCACCATGTGAAAGAGGACACATATATGCATCTAGTTATATGGTGGATTGCCAAATTTGGCCACCGGAAAGCGTCTCATGCGTCTTCTTAATGGTGCGAGTGTCGCCCACTTGCCGTAGCTTTTCGATTAAAAAATAAAAAATACAACGTGAAAATACTAAAACGTCTCCCATAATCTTCTTAATTACACAACATACCCATGTAAATTTCACTGTCACAATCCACAGTAATATGTGTCTAGAGTCATAGTGAAATCTTCACGCCATTTAGCTTTCTTTATAATTGATTTTCAATTTCAATAATCATTGAAAAATTAAAAAAAGAAAGGAAAAGAAAATTAATCGTTCATTGTAACTTTTTTTCTTGAGAAAAAAAAAGTATATCCAACTTACAAACTTAAGCATCGACATGTTTTATGAAATATGTGAGATTTTTGTTAATTACTTGTTTTCGGAATATTTCTTATTAAGTAATATCCATAAGAACATGATTACAGATAGGATTTGTTCAGTTCAATATATCATTATTTGTAAATAATATAGATGATATTATTAGTAAATTTATCAAAATAACAAATATACTAAAACACACGGAGATTTCATTGTGGCTATAGATTTAGTTTACTATTCACTACAATAGTAGAATGATATTTATGGCCTTGGCAAAAAAAATTACATGCCTTTGATTTAGGGATGTTTTGGTATTTTCACATAGGCTATTTGTCATTATTGATTTGTGTAAGGGTATTTTTTATTGTGCAGTATTTTTATGAATAGTAAAATAACAAAAATACCTCCTAGAGTATTTTTGGTATTTTTGGTTTTTTATATACAATTGAATTACAATGTACCCTTGTATCCGAAAAAATTAATGCATTGGGATAAGGGGTATTAGAGTTTTTTGGCTCTGGTTTTTTGGTTAATTGTTGGTTTGCATGAGGGTAGTACTATGATTTACTATTAAAATAATATTTTTAATTAAAAAACTGTTGGCGAGTACTATGCATGCACCAACCAGTGGGAGACACCATGTCTTTGAGGTGGCGCGTGCGGTGTTTTCCAATGGTAAAAAATGGGATTCTACCGTATGATCTGATTCCCCATCGTTTCCTCTTCCATTCTAATCAGTGTGTGTGGTTCAAATATTACTAGTTTATCGACATTGATACTTTTCCCCCCTTCATTTCTCTCTCCTACCCTGATAAATAGATTATGGTCCTTATTGTTATTGATATTTCACATTCAATCTTTTTAGTTTTGATTTGTATATTTTTGTTATTTTTTATTTTGTTAAAGTTTTATATGATTTCAATTTAACCCTTGGTTTCTGATTTGTATAATGATTTTTTATTTGGTCCTCCTGCTTTTAATTTTGTTTTTTTGCCCCTTTGTCCTTCTGACAAAGTTTTTATGGCTTTCAATTTATCCTTCAAATCAAGTTTATGAATTTGATTTTTTCAATTATAATAATAGTGATTTTAGTTTGATCCCTCTTCTTTTGATTTCTTACAATAATAATAATTGTGATAATAAAAACAACAATAATAGTGGTAATGAAAATAAAAATAATAGTATCATTGATAATGATAATGATGATAATAATGATAATAATAATAATAATAATAAAATGAGTGATGATGATGATGATAATGATGATAGTAGTAATGACAATAATAATAGGAGTAGTGGGAGGAGTGATGATAATTAGTATTATAGTAATATTAATATTAATAGTAATGATTATGATGATGTTAATAATAACAATAATAATAACAGTAATGTTAGTTATGAAGATAGTGGTAGTAGTAGTAATGTTAGTTATAATAATAATAATAATAATAATAATAATAATAATAACAATAATAATAGTGACAGAAATAAAAATAGTAATGAAAATAATACCATAATAATAGTAGTAATAATAATGACGACAATAATAAAGTAATAATAATAATTAAACATTTGTTATCTCGTGTTAACTTAACTCTAATTAGCGTTGTTACAAATTTGTCATAGCTAGTTTTTATGTTATTTTTTTAATCTTATTTTAATACCTAAATATTATTTTTTGTACAAAAAAATAATTCGACCCTGCAGCGAAGCAGGAGAATCAAGGCTAGTGCATACTTGGGCCAAAACATTTTATATAATTTTTAAAATTTCCCGTCACATAAAGAAAACTAGAAGAGGAGGAGGAGGAGGAGGAGGAGGACATGAAAAAAAAACATTCTTATCTTTTATTTGCTTGACCAAAGACAACCAAAAATCAAAATTGAGTGTCCGATATGAATAAAAAAGAAAGAAATATATACTTTAATATAATAAAATAAATGAAAGATTAATAAATAATATATTATTTTGGAGGGGAAATTGCATAAAATTGATTTAAAAAATAAAACTAAAATAGAAGGTAAAACCTTGTTCTCCTAGACATATTGCATCGTGGATGAGAATAGTATTTTCATCTTTTTGCCCTTTTGAAAAAACTAATAGACTAATAGTCAGGGTAAAATCATCTTTGCAATTGGACCATTTTGCTATTTTTAAATTGAATGGGGACATGATGGGTTATGTTCCAATGTAATAGTAAAATTACATCATTACCCTTAAAAGAAATAAATTGTTAGTTTTCATTGAGGGTTATTTTTGTATTTTCATATAAAATATGAAAAGCAAAATAATCTATTTACCCTTGGAATAAAAAAAAAAAACTAGCAATAGAGGGCCTTGTTGTATTTTTTATTCAAAATGCACAATAAAAAGACATAGATACTCTTGAAGTTAAATTTTTTAACCCTTTGGTCAGGGGGTATTTTCTTCATTGTGTAGTTTTTTTTTTTTGGTAATTAATGAGTTGAGGTGAGGTAATTTAGTATTTTAATAAATAAAAAGTATTATAAAAAATACACTGTGCACGTATTAGCCGCTTTGTCATCTTTAGATGATGCATGCAATTGATTCCAATGGCTAAAACTGCTATTCCAGGTTGGTGTTCGGTTTATCTCAGCGTTTCCTCCATAAACAAGTGATGCGTGCACAAAAAAGATCTTCAATTTGGTGTCGGAGGCCATTCCTTTTTTTCTCTTTATTTCCTTTTTTTTTTTTTTTTGTGTTTGTGCCTACCCTATATTTTTTCAAATTATGCACTAAATTTTTCTTTTTTTTATTTGATTCTTAATTTTTTAGTTATTATTTATTTTATTTAAAATAATTTATAAAATTAAAATTTTATTTCAATTTTATCTTGCGATAACCTGCCCAGACGCACTAGGCAGGAAGAACCACTCTGGGCAAGGAAAATTAGAAGAGAACAGGAGTTGCCACCAATCATTCATTTTCTAGGTGTGATTAGCCACCTAATTAATTTATATTGATTTAAATAAATACCGAACTTTAATCTACATGACTTCAAATTAGGGTTTGAGAGTTTGTTTGTGTTCGGGGAAGGTGTCGATACCCCCAAAACACAAGAACAGTTACCCATAATAAAAAAAATTGGATTTTTATTATGTTTTATTTTATTTTATTTATTTATTGCTTTTTGGATCAAATTACTTTCTTAAATCACATAAAAACAAGATTAATGAGTGATATTTAGCCGAGAAGGAAATAGTAATTGAAAAACAAAAGGGATGTAGAAATTTATAAAAACAGGTCTTATTTGGTGTTTATTCTCGTTAACTGAGCCAAAAACCAGCATAGAGCGAAGTATTTTTTTTAGCTTTCCCAGCCCCCAATTTGCGACATAAACTGGTTCTTGTGTGAAACAAGAAGCAGTTTGCAGCTAGCTTAATTATTATTATTATTATTTTGCAAATTAGTTCATAAACTTTTAGATTACACAAAAGGGAATGTTATGTATGCTTTTTTTTTTTTCACTGAAGTTATTTTAAGTCAGAAATTTAAACAAATGTTAAGTAAATGGGTATAATCTTGATTTTTTTTTATATATATAAAACCGGGTATCTACAATTCTCATTTATTTTTTAACTTTGTTAAATTTGATTTTTATTTTTTTAATTTTTATTTATGTAATCTGATATAATTTTTAGAATTGAATTTTTTTTTCGATTTCACCCTTTATTATTTTTTTCCTATTAGATTTAATTCTCATTCTTTTATTTTTTTCTTTGTAAAAATTTTAGATCAATATTTTCTTAACCGATTTCATTTTTCAATACTTAAATGATTTGGATTTGAGCTTCTTAATTAAGCTCGTTTCTAGATTTTTACGAGTTATAAATTTTTAAAATTAACCTAGCTTTAGAGGTTTGATTCTGAATTGCTTTGTTTTATTTATCATCTATTTCTAGAATTTTACGGGTTGTAAATTTTTAAAATTAATCTAGTTTTAGAAATTTGACTCTAAATTACTTTGTTTTATTTATTATTTTTTAAGTTAATATATTTTTAATTTTAACCTTTAACATTTATTTAAATGGAGGTTGAGTTATATTTGTTTTCTAACTTTCTACATTCTTTGTATTTTTTTATTTAATTGGATTATTTTAATTGTTTTTATTTGTTATTGTTTATTAAATTTATTTTTAAAAATTAAATTTTATTCTTAAGTTAAAAAATTTAACCTGCATAGCGCAAATCACCGAACTCGATAGGACTAAAATGTAAAACCTTGATAACTCGAGCATTTCCAACTCGGCCCTAGTAATATCCTGAGGCTCCCTCCCAAATCAATTCCCGCTCCCTCATTTCAATTCTCCCGCCATTCCCAAACATTAATAACAAAAACCCTAAAACAAAATTCAATTCCAAGTAACCCTGTAATCACTCTCGATTTTGTGATTAGGTTTTCTTCTGTTTTGGGTTTTAGATGAAGGTTTTAGAGCCTTAGGGTTTTTGTGTTTTGTTTTGATTTGATTTGATAGAAAGACGGTGGATAATGAGTGCAGTGAATCTTACTAACGTTACCGTGCTAGATAATCCGGCGCCGTTTTTGTCCCCGTTTCAGTTCGAGATCTCTTATGAGTGTTTGACTCCTCTTAAAGACGGTACCTTTCTTACTGTGTTTGAATCTGTAGTGCCCTTTCTTTTTTCTTTTTATTAATTAAAGTTTGAGTTGTTGAGAAACAAAATTGTTTCTATGGATTCTGAACCAAAAATGTGATATGGGTTTTGATTTAAATCCTTAAAAAGGTGGTTTTTCTAGCCCATTGAGTTTGCTTTTTTTTTTTTAAGCTGTTTTTAGGGATTTAGGTTCTGGTGTCAGAAGTTTGTTCTTTAAATAATTTTAGTGATGTGTATGCGTGGTTAAATGTGTTTTTTTTTTTTGAATTGAAATCAAAGATGGTTTGGTTTTAGTGATAGGGCCTATTATTGTTGTGCATCTGACCTGCAATTTATAGTTGCTGATGGGAATTACTTACTGCTCTCGTCTTCTAAGTTGGTGGAATTTCAGGTGTAAACCTGATGCTCTTGTTGTAATCTTACCCATTAGATATGTTAGTTCTTGTCGTTGGTAGGGACCTGATCAGTAACCAAATCTTAGAACATTTTGGCATCTCTTTGATTCTTTGAATGATAACGAACCAGGCCTCTGGTTTTTATTTAACCTGTCATGATTTTTCAGGATATTGCGTCATGATTGCATGAAATTAGTGCCTATGTTTGTCATTGTGAGTAATATTAACTTCAGACTCTTTCTGAAATATCCTGTGCATCAGTGATGCTAGAGAGAATGGTCCCTCAACTTCCTTCAATTAATTGCTCAGTGCTTTACTTATAGTGGCACTTTTGTAGCGTACACCTGCCTTTGCAATTGTTGTTTTGAGTCAGATAACCTCCAAGGCTCCAATTAGTTTTCTGTAGATTGTATGGTGTGCAAGGATGTCTCCAAGGGCAAACATGTAGTGCACCAATGGACTTCATGAGAAAAAAAAAAGATAAAGAAATCCCAAACTGATGAAATTTGTGGATTGGCATACTTTTATTTACCAGATCTGGATCACATACTTTTTTATTACGGTTTGGAATTCCTTGCATTTTAAGACAAGCATTCTCTATGTTCTTTGATTGCCAGGACTGCAAGTAATTTTGTTGGTATATTGTGTTTTTATGTATCTTTTAATGTAAATATCCTACATGGTGTAGGAACTTAAATTGATCTTGTTCCTTTTCAGCCCAACTCTGTCTTCTGGATTTTCAACGATGTTTGTTCATCTTATAGAAGAATGTTCCATTTTGTTGTTGTGATGCAGATTTGGAATGGAAACTAATCTATGTGGGGTCTGCTGAGGATGAAACATATGACCAACTGTTGGAGAGTGTGCTTGTTGGGCCTGTCAATGTTGGAAATTATCGTTTTGTCTTACAGGCAATTCTCTTTGAACATTTGTTTAGATTCTTTAAATTAGACTCCTATTTTGTTTCTGATTTGAATAAATTCTGATTCATGCATGCTGTATGTATGCTTTGCAGGCAGACCCACCTGACCCATCAAAGATTCGTGATGAAGATATCATTGGTGTCACAGTACTTTTGTTGACGTGCTCTTATTTAGGTCAGGAATTTGTTCGAGTTGGCTACTATGTGAACAATGATTATGAAGATGAGCAGCTTAGAGAGGAACCTCCACCTAAAGTGTTGATTGATAAGGTCCAAAGAAACATCCTATCTGATAAACCCAGGGTTACAAAGTTCCCCATCAATTTTTATCCTGAAAATACTGAGGGTGCGGAGGAACCTCTTGCGAACGATCAACCTGCTGAAACTGATGGAAATGAAGAACGACTGCCTGCTTCTCCTCATCATTCTTCAGATAAAGAGGGGCCTTAAATTACAATCAGCATCAATTCCTGGCCTCCCAAGTTTCTCATTCAGGTTCATATCATCAGGATTTTAGGTGATGCCTTTTGCCATATATTTTGACGTGCGGAATGTGAACAACTGTTTTAGCTGGAAAGCAAGGAGTGATGGTTGATATACTGGGCTTTACTGGCTGGTTTTTTTTTTTTTTTGTCATCAATACAGTTGTAGTGCCGAGGTGACTGATTTTGTATTCTAATCGGATGGATTTAGTTTGTGATAAGCTGATAGTATGAATAGATTCATCTTAGGTTCATCAACATTTTATTATCTCAATTCGGATCTTGTGATTTCAACATCTAATATACAAAGTGTGTTTCTTTTCTCTGACATGTTTTGTTTTTTTTTCTTAGAGCAGTGTTCGTGTTTTCCTCTTCTCAACATTTTATTATCTCAATTCGGATCTTGTGATTTCAACATCTAATATACAAAGTGTGTTTCTTTTCTCTGACATGTTTTGTTTTTTTTTCTTAGAGCAGTGTTCGTGTTTTCCTCTTCTGTAGTGGTGGGAGGTATTTATGCATATGCATATTATGAAACAGCAAAATGATCCCTACGATCCGCAACAATGATGCTTCAATTTGGATGATAGTCGGGGGTTGATTTGTATCCCTAAGCAATGCTTTTTCACTTTTCTCCAGAGGTAGATACAAGCGGGTGCCGCTCCTAGAATCTATGTAAAAAATAACTTGCTGTGAAGTTTGGTTCAGTCAAAATCTAAATCGAACTTCATTTGTCTGAAAAGGATCCAAATTTTGTTCTTTAATGTTCGAGCAAATTTGAGATTGTTCACTTGCCTAACCTGTAAAGTTTTGATGTATTGCTAATGAAAACATCAGTACCAGTAATACTAGAATCGAACTTTCTTAAAAAAAGAAAGGACTACAAAAGCTAAATCATGAAGGATCTTCAACGTAGCTTATGAGTGAAATCACATTCTACCTCTTCATCCAAAACATTTAATATTGACTATTGAAGGTATTTAGATTTTTTTACCAGATGTATTAGTTATTATCAAAATGATTGGGGAAAAATAAATTTTTTTTAAATACATAATAAAACGATTAAAATATATTAAAATATCCTTGAAAGAAGAAAACATTGTATTTTAATAATGATTTTTTTTATTATTATCAATTTAGTTGATAAAGAATTTAATATTTGATCAAATATAATTTTTTTTTAAAAAAACTGAAATAATTAAAATGCTTTCAAAAGCAAAAACATTATCATGTCAGCTTAGAGCAATTTAATATTTAATCAAATATAAAAAATAAAAAATAAAAAGGTTAGGACATGAGTGGTACACTCTTTAAAGTGCGGGAGGCGCCCGCGCCTTTTAGACAAAGACATGCAATGTCTCCTCGCATCCAAAAATATCCTTTCGTTGTGTTGTTAGAAATGTCGTCATGTCCTCTTCTTGGTAGTGTGATAAATATTTTTTAAAAATGCATAGTAAAATGATTAAAATAACCTTGAAAGAAAAAAAAACATTGCATTTACACAAATATTTTTATTATTATTATCAATTTAGTTGATGGAAAAATTTAATATTTGATCAAATATAAAAAATAAAAAAAAAACACAATGAAAACTAAAATGCTTTCAAAAGCAAAAAAAATATCATGTCAGCTTAAGAAAATTTAATATTTGATCAAATATAAAAATTAAAAAACAAAAAGGTTGGGGCATAAGGGGTGCACTCTTTGAACTTTGAAGTGCGGGAGGCGCCATGCTTTTTAGATAGCACATGCAACACCTCCTCGCATCCAAAAATATCCTTTCGTTGTGTTGTTAGAAGTGTCATCATGTCTTCTTTTTTGGAGTGTGGCACATGTCGATGATGGTGGTCTGGTTTGTCGCCGATATGCCCCCTTTTTTTTTTTCTTTTCTCTTGCTTTCCTTGAAAATTACAGCTTGACCTCTTTTTGTTTGCATTTCAACTCCAATCCTTGTTCTTTTAATTTTTAATTTTTGTTCTTGGCCCTTTGTAGAAGTTTTATTTATTTTCAATTTCATCATTCAATTTTAATTTGCCACATATTTTTTTTTCAATTTGGTTCCTATTCTTTTGATTTTTTTTGCCTTTTGTTCAATTGATTTTTTCTTTTCAATTTTACTCTTCAATCAAAAATAAAATTTATTTTGTATTTTCATTTTAATCTTCATTATTTTAATTGTCGTTTTTTGTTTCAGATCCTTTTGTATAATTGATATTTTTTTTCCAAGTTAATCTTTTAACATTTAATAGGTTGGAAGTTAAGTTTCATGATTTTTTTTAAATATAATACTTTTAGTCTAATATCCTGAGTTATAGGTTTGAAAATTAAACACAGGTTGATATTATTTTTTATATTATTATTTTTACTTATCTTGTTTTTAGCTTTGTAATTTTTTATATATTTTTTTATAAAATTATTCTCATCTCCAAACTCAAACTCAAGTTATAATTTTTTTTTTATAACGTATGTATGTCATCTAAACATCATTTTTAATAATAATAAAAAATTTGCGGCGTAGCACGGCTATACACCGATAGTGAAATACTAAAAGAGCATTGATAATATTTTTTGAAATTATTTCGATCATAGTTAATTTTTATTGACATCTCAAGGTACAGAGAATTGTTCAAACATGAGCGTGTTGGATGACAATGGAGAAGGGCATCATTATCAAACCAAACGGGAAAAAAATATCAAATAAATCAATCTCTCTCAAATAAGTTCCACTGTATTCATTTGTTCTTAGATTTATCCCTTGATTTCCCGTTGAAAAAGAAAAAAGAAAAAATAAGAATTTCTGAAAATAAGAGATGAAAAGGAATGGAACAAGCACAGAAAGAATCATTACTTTTGATTCCCGAATCTTTTCCCCTCTCATTTTTTTTAATCATTACAAAAAAAAAAGAGTGAAAGGAGCAGATAATCTGTGTTTTCTGCAAATATAATTTGCGAGATTCTATAAATAAAACTTTAAATGATCCTTCCAATCAGTGATACAAAGCTCAAAGACACGATTCAACAGGGTAGCAACCGATTTCAAAATGAAGCCTAAACTTTGACAAGGCTTTTCAGCTTGGCCTTGATTCTTGGAGAAGAGTTGAAAGAAAGACATCTGAGCAAATACACTGTTATACATAGTACCCGGTTAATGTCCCAGAAAAGCAGAGTGTTAAGCAAAATTTCAGTGCTATCCAAACAAAAGAAAGCCCGGTGCAATGCCAGATCTTACAAACATAAAGTTGAAGGGGACAAAGAAACAAATAATTGTCAGCTGGAATTTATCATGCCAAGATTTAAGAGAACACAGTACATGTACGCCGCATGTTAGTAACTCTGCAAATAAAGCAGCAAACACAAATGAAGCTTTCTTCACTTCTCATTTTTACGCCTTTTCTTGGGAGGACTTTTTGTTTTTGATGTTGTTTTCTCCATGCTTGCAGCATTCCCCTCTTTCTGCAGATAAAATAAAGGAGTCAAACAACCTCACACAATAATTTAACTCAATCATACAAATGAAATTAAACAAACAGATAATTTATACCCTCTTTTTTAATCTCTTTAACTCAAACGTACACATGAAAGTAAACAAACAGACGGTTTATACCCTCTTTTTTAATCTCTTCCTTTGCCGCTGCCGCCCTTTATTTTTCTTTGTCGATTTACCCTATAAGATAAGTCAAAACTAGATTAGCCACAGGGATATCTGATGTTCAATAAGCCAATTTACTCATTTAGTTTCAAGAAGAAGCAACCTGTGCAAGAGCTACAGTTCGAGCATGTCTCTCTGCATGTGTCTCCTCGTCCAAGTTCTCAATTTCCCCATCACTGTTAAGCATTACCTTCAGCCTATTTTCCTTCATCAATTTCTCAGATCGAGCATGTCTCTACAACCAAAAACAAAACTTCATTAATTAATGTAAGGCTAAAGCTAAGTACCAGCTTTCAAAGCTCTCAATTCCATGCCAATCAATTTGAAAGTAAATGCAGTTACGGAGAGTTATGTTCGTGTCATCCATGTCATGGTAAGATACTAACAAATTCTCATCTTATAACCACACAAAAGAGTACATTGATGCAGCCAACAATATTCAATGTTTCACAAATTCTCATCAATTTGAAAGCTCTCAATTCCATGCCAATCAATTTGAAAGTAAATGCAGTTACGGAGAGTTATGTTCATGTCATCCATGTCATGGTAAGATACTAACAAATTCTCATCTTATAACCACACAAAATAGTACATTGATGCAGCCAACAATATTCAATGTTTCACAAATTCTCATCAATTTGAAAGCTCTCAATTCCATGCCAATCAATTTGAAAGTAAATGCAGTTACGGAGAGTTATGTTCATGTCATCCATGTCATGGTAAGATACTAACAAATTCTCATCTTATAACCACACAAAATAGTACATTGATGCAGCCAACAATATTCAATGTTCCACATGGAAAAGTGATGGCGAATAATGTTTTATATTAATGACTGCTATTGAACATGGATGCTCCATACCCTGTTTTTCATAAAAATAGAAAAAAGATCGAAATGATAATACAAGAAAAATAAATGAAAAGGATATGATTATGCTGGCCTGCATAATTCATCTAACAGAGAAAACACAAAAAGAAGGGTAGGAGGAGAAAAAAGAGTGAATTACATCTACAATGACATTGGAAAGAACAAAAAGAAAAGAGCAAAACAATCTATTTGATCGAATAACTATATCATGTACAAGTCACCTTATCAACTGGTACTGTTTCCTTGCACATTAGATTCCAAATGGTGGGGTATAGAATTGTTAGCACAAAATTCATTTTCAGAACGAAATAGAAACATGCAATGCCTTACCTTAGAGCTAAGATGGGCCCTCATAGTCTCCTCAGTCAAACAGATAATTCGAGGGCAGATCCTGCACTTATAAACTGATTTGCACTTTAATATACAATCTGGAATATCATCTGGTAATGATTCCTCATCAGCTGTGGCATTAGATTGCTTCTTGAGTATTTCAATGCCAGTACGGGTTTCTCTGTCATCTGCAGTTTCATCATCTTCAGACATCTCAAAATAATAATCCAGTTTTGAATGCAAGTGTTAAGTTGTCCATTAACGTAACAAATCAAACAGGATGAATTGGATAGTAACCATCCACAACTACTAAACATCTTAGACCTGAACAAGGGCTCAAAATAACAGACAAAAGTTGCACATAGGGTCATAGGAAAAAGCATACTCGAAACAATCATTCAAAATGCCAAGGATAATTAATCTATGCTACCAATACTATGACAGTTCCAATTGTAACAAACATGAGTCATTTGATCCCTCAAAAAGAATCATAGAGGACAATTATCCTCCAATATGCATATAGCCTTCCTACTTGAAAAAAATCTCAATAACATAAATGAAAAAAATAAATCCTACCTGATGAATAACCATCAATCACATTAGCTGAGCTATCCTCACTCTCATAACCTGCAACATATCAATGAGCCATAAGAAACCAGTCAGTCAGCAACATACTAATCAAAAGGAAAACCAGTTTACTTGCTAAAAGAGAAGCTTTTCAAGAAAACAAGCAAATAACTAAACATCATAAAAATTTAAATACATGATGGCATGAAAAATAAAACACAATTTGCTAGTAATAAACTATCAGAATGGCTGCCCAAAATCACTTCTCTATAAAGACAAAAACTTTTCACTAATATCAACAATCTAACTCAGACCCACTAAGCCAAATTAAGTAAAACACAGAATTAACAACAAACCTGATGATGATGATGATGAAGCCTCCGACTCGCTTTCCACTTTTGGCTCAGCAACTGTACCATCATCCTCAGATTCACTGTTTTCTTCTGGGTCAGCAACCACATCATCCTCTGATTGTTCAGTAGCGCCAGCTTCAGAATCCGAAGAAGATGACGATGAATCAGAGGAAGCTTCATCCTTCTCTCCATGCTCTGATTTAAAAAATCTCCTCTTTATCATGTTTTTTCCAAAGTAGCAAGCAATTACGGTTAGTCAAATTGAATAATAGGGGACGGCTTGCTCGCAAAGAGACCAGGGTTTTGGGTTTAGCAGGTGACAACTGCGAGTGAGAGAGGCTCAGAGAGAGAGAGAGGAGTTCGGGTTTGGTAAGAAACCCGGCCCAGTATTGGTCAAGGCCCATTTCTTAAATCTTACCAATCTTTTTTCTCTACTTCAAAGAATTTTTTTAAGGGTTTCCTATTTCTAGTTTTCCTATTTTTTAGGGTATTAGAATAATTTACTGAGAAATAAAAATGGATTTGCTTTAAGCATGGGAGCTCTATCATCTCTTAAATATAGATTGCAGTTGTAGATAATATCAATAACAAGGTGTATGTTAAATTATAGTTGCGGTTATTTTTTAAAATATTTTTTATTTGAAAATATATTAAAATAATATTATTTTTTTATTTTTAAAAATTATTTTTAATATTACTATATCAAAATAATTTAAAAACATAAAAAATATATAAATTTAAAGTAAAAAAAATAAAAAAAATAAATATTTTTAAAATATAAAAACAATCATGATATAAATAGTAGATGAAAAGAAAAGGGTGGTGGGCAGGGGCGACAAGCAGGGGCCGGTCCCTGCAAGATATTTTAAATTTTTTTATTATTTAATATTTTTAAATTAAATAAATAAATTTTTTAATAATATATATTATTATATTAATTTTAACCACCCTACAAAATGAACCTAGCTCCGCCACCACCTGGTGGTGGGGGCAAATGCAACTGTCATAGTGATAATATTTATGGATTAATTTAGTGGTAGCTAAAGGGTCTATCCTCCTTTCTTTATTTATTTCAATAAAATAAGGTTTCGTAGATGTATTGATTCAAATCTTTTCTTGCGTCGTTCAATCCTGATCTCTGGCTACTTTATTTAAAAATATATATATATTTTTTTTAAAATTTTAATTTTAATTTTTTTTAATATGTTAATATAAAAAATATTATTTTAATATATCTTTAATTAAAAATACTTTTAAAATAAATTCTATCACACTCTCAAAAGTAAATTAATTTTTTTTAATATTTTTATATTATTTTGATAGAGTAATATTAAAAATAAAAAATATTATTTTAATATATTTTTAAATAAAACTAACACTTTAAAAAAAAATTATTTACTGGTATACCTACCAACATCACCAGACCACGTGTTCAGCAACGACCCGCGACCTTCCTTTTTGGGATAATTAATTAATAATCATCCCGCCAATTAAAGAGCGCAGAATTCAAAATCAATTTCGCTTTGTCTAGGTTAATACCGTCTTTTCATCACCTCCGATGCTTTTCCTATCAACACAAGAACCTACCGACAAACACGTGCCAATTATTCTAATCTCTCTTCGCTCATGTAAGACAAAAGGAAAATAAATAAATAGTTGTTAAATCTATTGTTCTTAAATACTAATAATAATAAATCATATGTATTTAGTGATTAAAATTAATCTCCAAGATAAATAAGAGAAAACATAGAAAATTAATGGAAAACTAAGGAGATTTTTTTTTCATCTATCTTTTGCTTCTTAAAAGGAAGATAAACTTTTATTATAATTTCTAATTAGTATTAACAATTTTTTTTAATAATTTACGGTTCATATATTTCTCAATTTAATTTATAAAACAAAAGCATCGTTTTTCTATTTCTCAATTAAAAATTTATATGATATTGAAAAATACATCCATGACAATATATCCTTTTATTTTGTATTACAAATTGGCTTGGAATCCCATCCCCAACACAACCCGGGAACACTGGCGAGCCTAATCTGGAAAGTTATATACCAAAGCAAGAGAGAGGTGAGAAGCTAAATAAAGAAAGAAGAGGAAATCTCAAGTTCGTTTTTATACACTGATCACCAATTCAAGTCTTGACTTAGTGCCCTATCTGTTACAATATGGGACACAAATCCCATTGTTTTAGCCTCAATTAGTTTGATTCTTCGGGCTACGCTGCAGGGTGAAGCAACCTTTTTTTCAACGTGCACGTGTAGCCTACATTTTTTATAAATAAAAACTTAAAAAAATAAAAATAAAATTATTATCATTACTATTATTAATAAAAAAATATTGTATGTTTGTTTCTGGGTTGCTTTTGCGTTTAAAGCAAACCACAAAAAATATATATTTGGTAATATATAAACAGCTGTTTACTGTTTGTGGATCCCTGTTAAATTTTTATTGAAAACACAGGTGAAGAAAAAGCTACTCCAAGCTACTTCTCAGCTACTGTAGTGGACGTGCAGTGTGAAAAATTCACCCTGCACGTCCTGTGAATAGTATTCACTTTTTATGATAGGATTGAGTCTAGTCCGAACCTAAATGTATTAGATCGGGTCCGATCCAGAAAAAATAAATCCAATTTTTTTAATTTTTAATTGATCTTTGACACAAAGACCAAGAAAAACAATAAGAAATCAAAAGAAAATGGACCAAATTAAAATAATTATTTTCATTGAAAAACAAAAATCATAAACTTAATTTAAAGATATAATTGAAAGCCATAAAAATTTTGACCAAAAAATAAATAAAAAAATTAAAAAACTAAAAGTAGAAGGACCAGATTGAAATATTTTATATATACAAATTAAACACTAAAAATAATTTGAAAATAAATAAAACTTTAACAAAATAAAAAATAACTAAAAACATCAAATCAAAAGTTAAAGGTTTGGATCTGTTATTCATAATTTATTTATTAGGAGAAAGAAATGAAGGAAGAAAAAAAAAAATCAATGGTAATACACCGGCCATACTTGAGGAACGCACACTAGATAAATAGGTATTATTATTAGTGAATAGAAAACGTGAGAGGAGCTACAGTGATGCATCTTGCTGTTTTTTAACAACTATTAAAATTAGAAGTTCGAGAATATATATATATATATATATTGTCACACCGAGAAATTAATTACATAAGAATTCAAAAATACAAAGATGCAAAGAATATTTTTAAAATTACAGTTCTAAAATTACAAGTTCTAAATTATATAAAAAAATGAATTTTTTAAACCCTAAATAGTAAAGAAAACTCAATTTAAATATCGGTAATTTTTAACTCTAGAATTGTTTTTAATATGTTTAGAAAAATAAACTACACAATTCTATTTATATTATTTTTTAAAACTAAATCCACAATTTTTATATTAATAAATAATCCAAGATTTCTAAAGTGAAATCATAGAGAGCTCTAACAATTAAAAAAGTAACACAGAAAAAAAATAAAATCTTATAAAAAATAAAATAAAATAAATAAAAAAAAATCATGCAAGAATTATCCATGCTCATCCCACATCACTAGTCACTTGAACATGTAGATTATTAAAGATCGCACAAGTGCATATTTTCAAATCAATAAATGCAGCAATCAAGATTAAAATCAAGTTCAAAGAAAAAGAAATGTGAATTTAAAAAACACCCTTCCCCATATGACAAAATCCTCAGCACAAACCTAAAAATTCCCAGCAAATGATCTCCTACCTATAAACACCTCACCCGCAACCCAACAAGCCTCGTATCCAAATCAAATTCCTCCTCCCTCACCCCACCCCACCAGACCAAACCAAACTCCATTGCTCCTCTTTCATGGCAGAATCCAATTCCCAAACCACCTCACAAACCCTCATCGACGGCAACACCCTCGCCGCCAAATCTCTCGTCGCCTACGGCATAACCCATATGTTTGGCGTCGTGGGTATTCCGGTAACCTCCTTTGCCAATCGTGCTGTGGCCGCTGGAATCCGTTTCATTGCCTTTCACAACGAGCAATCTGCTGGGTACGCTGCCTCTGCGTACGGTTACCTCACCGGCCGGCCTGGGATTCTCCTAACAGTCTCTGGGCCGGGTTGCGTTCATGGGCTTGCTGGATTGTCTAATGCCATGATTAATACATGGCCTATGGTCTTGATCTCGGGTTCTTGCGATCAAAACGATATTGGTAGAGGTGATTTTCAAGAACTTAACCAAATTGAAGCTGCAAAACCGTTTTCCAAACATTTAGGTAAAGCTAAAGACATTAAAGAAATACCTAAATGTTTTTTTGAAGCGCTTGATTCTGCTGTTTTGGGCCGGCCTGGTGGGTGTTACTTAGATCTTCCAACTGATGTTTTGCATCAGACAATATCGGAATCCGAGGCGGATAGTTTGATAAAATCTGCCGCGGATGTTTCAGAAATTGAAAAGGGTGCGAAGAAGATTACTACTGCAAGTTTGGAAGTTGAAAGGGCGGTGGATTTGCTTAGAAATGCTGAAAGGCCATTGATTGTGTTTGGAAAAGGTGCTGCTTATGCCCGTGCGGAGAATGAGTTGAAGAGATTAGTGGAAAGTACTGGGATTCCGTTTTTGCCAACCCCTATGGGAAAAGGGTTGTTGCCTGATACACATGAACTTGCTGCTAGTGCCGCGAGGTCACTTGCTATTGGGAAATGCGATGTCGCGCTTGTGGTTGGCGCGAGGCTTAATTGGTTGTTGCATTTTGGGGAACCGCCAAAGTGGTCTAAGGATGTGAAATTTATTTTGGTTGATGTTAGCGAGGAGGAGATTGAGTTGAGGAAGCCACATTTGGGCTTAGTTGGAGATGCAAAAAAGGTGTTGGAATTGGTAAATAAGGAGATCAAGGAGGATCCTTTTTGTTTGGGGAAGAATCATCCGTGGTTGGAGGCGATTTCAAAGAAGGCTAGGGACAATGTGTCGAGAATGGAGGCACAGCTGGCTAAGGATGTTGTGCCGTTTAATTTTTTGACGCCAATGAGGATTATTAGAAATGCGATCTTAGAAGTGGGGAGTCCTGCACCGGTATTGGTTTCAGAGGGGGCGAATACAATGGATGTTGGCAGAGCTGTTTTGGTTCAGACCGAGCCAAGGACGAGGTTGGATGCTGGAACTTGGGGGACTATGGGTGTTGGTTTGGGTTATTGCATTGCCGCTGCAGTTGCTGAGCCTCATCGCCTTGTGGTTGCAGTTGAGGGCGACTCTGGATTTGGGTTCAGTGCGATGGAAGTTGAGGTATGAGCCTTTACTCATTACTACAATCATGTTTAAATTTTTCGTGCTGAGAACTTTTTGTGATATTTGATTGTTCTAACATTCGAATATGATGTGCTTTTATCACTCTCTGTTTCTTGGATACTGCAGCTAGCTGTTTACTGCACTTTTTTTTATGTGTATTTTAAAGGGGGACTATCTTTGTTAGAAGATCGAGAAAGTTTTTTTAATTGTTTTTCTGTAACTCCTTTCACTCTTTCAGAGAAATTCAGATGAATAGTTAGATTAAAATATTTTTTTTGAGATTCCGGTAGTGTTGTTTTTTCAAGTGTTTTTTATTTAAAAATATATCGAAATAATATTTTTTTTAAAATTTATTTTTGGAACGATTCAAAATTATATAAAAAATTTAATTTGATTTTTTGTTTTCAAAGCACCTTTTAAGGCAAAAACAAACACACTAGATAAAAACTGTGCAATGCGCAATTGGGAGTGCCTTTGCACTTACAATTGTCTCATCATGCATTCTGTTACTTGTATTTCTGACCGTTGTAGAACCATTTCAATTGAGTGAAAGATCGAATGAGTCCATTCTGTTTCTTTTGTTTTGTTTTTTTACCCCGAAGTCACTTAAAAATTATTTCTCGTTGGTAACATCAAGCCACAAACCAAAACATCCATTGCATACATGGAATCATTGTTAGTGTCACACATAGCCATTTATCTCCACATGATTTTGTCTGTATCTTTTAAATGTATCGTAGTCAAGCTATTGGAGACCAAAATTTTCTTTGCACTTTTGAAGATTAAGATTAAGATTTTCTTTGACGTGATAAATGAATTGACCAAGTCAAGTCAAATTTACTAAAACTGTGTTTTTTTTTTCTTTTCTTTTGAAGATTAAGATTAATGAAATATTGGACGAATGTAAAACATTTCACCATAAATTATCGGTTAAAAAACATATGTAAACAGATTAACTAATTAGTAAAGGAGCTTAGCTATTCTCTCACAAAAAAGACTTCATTAAAAGTCACTTAGTCCATCCAAAAACTTTAAGATATAAATTCTATTTAAGACACTATTAATGGTGAATATAAATGGGTCATTCATTAGGTTGTAAATGACATTTTTGTATATCCAAAAACACATAGTGCATGCATCAACCACTGGAAAAGGAAAATTTTTGCGCACCAATACTGTTTGATTCCTTTTAATTTCATTCATAATTTTTTTTTATCAAATCAGAAAATGGAAGCTGTTATCTTGTGAAATCTCTTTATTATTGTTGCCTTAAAAGTTAAATGTCTACTATTCTTTCCAACAAAAAGCACCATTTTATAAAATGCTGAATAGCTGGGCTATCCACATGTCAGCTAATGAGAGTACCACTTCTTTGTCTTCCATTTTCTAATCTTATTATTATATTAGACTAGATATGCAGTCATAAAATGTTATGCATTTCCTTGCAAAGGGTTAACTTTTATGTAGTTTGAAGCTTGTTTGGAATCAGAAGTTCATGTACATGCATGTCTATGTTTCATTGGAAAAGATGTCTATGCAATGCATGGGGTATGAACTTACTTGACTAGTATACTTTGGGAATTTAAAGAAAATAGCAGATTTATAGTATTAAGTAGTATACTATGTGATGTGTGGCTTAGCTTATTATATTACATTGGTCAAAGTACATTTGCTCTTAAAAAGTTTTAAGGAATGGGAAATATCACTCTAAAACCAGCTGTATGCTGGTCTTCGAATAACCTTTTTATTCATCACTGAACTGTACCTTTTAGCAAGTTAGTCATGCATAGTTTTCGATCATTGTGTTTTCTGCAGTCATGAAGCATATGTCTTAGAATTAAAAGATTTTAGGGGTTATGGGTGAAAATGAATGCGGTGGTATGAAAGCATATATAGATTTTGATAAAATCTCAATCGGTTTAACTAATCTGCAGATGCCTTTGTTGTTTTCTGCCCTTTCTTGAGAAGGTTTGTAGAAGGTCTCTTTTATGAATTAGATGAGAAAAAAATAATTATAATAATTAAAGAAAAGACAATGCACCTGCTGAATTTTTAAAGTCACCCTTTGTTTTTGCTTGCCTCATGATATAAAATAAAAATAACAGGTTACATTTATATGTAAAATCTTTTGTAGACATTGGTTCGTTACCAGCTGCCCGTGGTCGTGATAGTTTTTAACAATGGTGGTGTTTATGGTGGTGATCGGAGGAACCCTGAAGAAATTACAGGGCCTTTTAAAGATGATCCAGCACCCACTTCTTTTGTCCCTGGCGCTTCTTATCATGTTTTAATTGAAGCTTTCGGGGGGAAGGGTTATCTTGTCGGGACACCTGATGAACTCAAGTCTGCCCTTTCTGAATCCTTCACTGCAAGAAAGCCAGCTGTAATAAATGTCACCATCGACCCTTATGCTGGTGCGGAAAGTGGTAGGATGCAGCACAAAAACTGAGGTAGCCTTCACACGTCTCTTTGTTTTAATCTGTACATCTCTTGGCTGAACTGGTTTTGCAGGATCCCATTTAATAATGTAAAATCACTCGAGTACCGTCTGTTTCTCCTGTTAGATCGTCTTCTGCAGGCATGCATGCTGAAGAAGCATAAACTAGTAATAAAACAGAGTGTTACACCTTCTTTTGTAGTATCCTGACTCGAGGAGGGGTTTGGCAAGGACTAGGCTGTAGTTTGATATATGTGTATAGGATTGACATGGCAGTCATATAATGATGGTGATTGAATTAAGTGCTGGGTTCTCATTGTACCCTTTTGTTTAGTTTCGTGTCAGCAAATGGAATTATTGCAGCTAATAAACTAGCTTGTGTAGAGAATTGCAATCAAAGAAACAGACTTCAGTACATGATAAAAATTGAAATTTAGTTAAGCGTAGAATTGAACATGCCATTTTGTTTTTCATTTTCTTTTTTGCATCAACCATGGAGGCTGGTTTATTTATTATCACTTGAAGAACAGACAGGCTGCGTGCTGATGGCCTGACAAATCAACCTTCCCTAGCCCCCAGCCCTCCATATATGAGCTGTGTATCAAATGGGTAGATGTATTGACCATACCTTTTTTTTTATGGACCTTGCCAATATCAACTTTCCCTACCTTCTTTATTTTTGGTTTCAGTAGATGGATTCTTTATCAAAACCATACCTTCTTTATTGGTTCTAATCATTTTCAATAAATGATTTAGTTTATTGATACTTTGACTAATCTTTTAAAACCCTGAAATTAATAATTAGATAAGCTTTTAGTTATTCTGAGATTTGTAATACTCGAACTAATAATTTTTAAAAAATAAATTCAGAATTTAATCAATTAAATGCCAAACTTAATCAATTGAGCTATATATCTATAGAATACAATGATACCTCTGTTGGACGAGGTTTGCTTTTTTGCATTTTGTCCCACATTTGAATCGGCGGCCAAGCTACAAGGATTGTACTAATTAATAATATAGTAATAATTCTGCTTCAAATGCATATAATTTCGGAGGCCTTTTCCACATGGTGCTTAATTTTATATATATTTTGGTTCAGTAAATGGCGAGAAAAAAATACACTTGAGTGATTTGGCTCTACTTGGACGCCGGACTCATAGTAAAAGGTGCCTTGCGTGGTGAATTATAGCCAATATATTCATTTAAAATAAGATATGCAAACAATGCATGCTGTGGACAAAAACATTTACTCCTTTTCAAGGCTAAACGGACACTCAAGTCACTAAAATAATTAACATTTTTTTTAACACATATATCATTGTATAAACCACCAAATAACTTTTATCTAGAATCAAACAAAATCGTTTACTCCAGATAGAATCAAAGACCATAAAAATCCACTCTACGTAGAACGCAAGAAGCGTTTTCTCTTGATTACTTTAAACCACCATTTCGGAGAAGAATATTGACTTGCCACTGGCTAGTATATACTGTTATGGAAGAGGTGGAAGAGATCGGGAAAGAGAGGAAATGGCTGATAACATGGGGTGGATTTGTGGAGGAGCTCAAGGAGGTGAGCTACATAGCTGCACCAATGGTGGCTGTTACGGTGTTGCAGTATCTACTACAAGTTGTGTCTGTAATAATCGTAGGACACCTTGGTCAGCTCGCCCTCTCTGGTGTTGCCCTAGCCACCTCCATCAACAATGTTACTGGATTTAGCCTACTTGTAAGTCTCCTGATTCTCTTCTTACATTGTTCTACTCTCCCCTCAAAACGTTCTCTTTGTACATTGTCTCCAACAAGTGCTATCCCGTGTGCGCATCTGGTTGAGATTAATCATGTATCCATATCATGATCGATGGTTTAGATCTTCGATATACACATTTCAAAGTCGTATAATCTTAAAACTTGCCGATTCTATTTTTTACCTAACTTGAGTTTTAAATTAAATTACATGAAAACTGATCCAAAATAATAATTCAATTTAATAGGTCAAAAAATAACTTGAATGACCGGTAAAAACATTAAATAGCTTTTAAAAAAACTTTAAAACATCATTTTTTTTTAAATATTAAGATGATGCCCGATTGGATCGATCTTGGTCACCTTGCGACTTGAATCGTGGACTTCAATGAATTTAATAACTTTGTTATTTTTATAAATAATTTTTATTTAATTTTATGATAAAATTAGATGCTTGCAAAACTCAGCACCAACCGTAAAAAAAACGTTTATTTGAGATCGTGATAACCTTATATAAAGTAGAAAAAATAAACCATGAATTTAATTTCCTAACCAACCCAATATTGAAGAAGAGTGAAATAAAGAAAAAACAATTGGAAAAATTAAAGGATCAAAAACTAAAAAAAAAATATCAGCTTTAATGGGTAAATCCGTGAATCGGGTAACTCGAGTCAACATGTCAAACTCACAAAACCAGATAACGGACTCCATTAGGATTATTAACTCGAGTCAACATGTCAAACTCAATTCTCAATCAGCCCAATATCGAAAAAAAAGAAAATAAAAAAAAAAAGAAAAGAAGAAAACTTAAACTTGCCAAACCCGTCAACAAACCTATGTACTTTCTAAAATTTAATAGCATATTTTTTTTTTCTGAAATTATTCTTTTTAACTGTGATAAAAAGAAAAATAGATGATCACATAATCGAGTTCAATTAGAAAAAAAAGGTACTCGTGAACTGAAGCAACCAAGGTTATCTCGTCAAACTCGCAAACCGGGTCATTGACCCCATAAAATTTAATAACCTAGTTTTTTCAAAATCATTTTTTTTATCTAACTAAACTTTTTTAAAAATAAACCATACCATGATATTGAAATATTTTTTTGATACCGCGGTAACCATATAAAAAATAAATTAAAATAAATTATCAATTTTAAATCCTCATAACCACACCATATAAGAACTAAATTAAAAAAAACAATAACCAAAAAAAAAATTAAAAAAAAAAACACCATGGAGTACTGATCCACAATGCTAATAAATGTGAGAAAATAATATTTTTATTTTTTATTTGATTAAACTTTTGTAAAAATAGCCCTTACCGTAACATCATTAATTTAGGCTATGAGGTTAGGGGTGGTGTCCATCTCGAGCTCAATGTGGACGCGGACACTCAAGCATCTCCCTAAATGTAAAAAGCTCCCTAGCAAATTGCTTGGCTTGGGATGACAGGTGATTGTGGTTTGGCTGGGATCACTGTTATTAAACCCGGCCCGGCCCGGCGGGTCGACCCGGACCTGATCGACCGGTGGCTGGACCGGTCCGGGTTTAATAAAAAGACCGGCCGTGGCAACAATGGCCCGGCCAAACCCGGCGAACCCGAACGAGACCCGGTTTTTTTTTTCTTCAAATGTGGGATTTGAAATCCATTAGTATATATACTATATGTTCCCAAGAAAAAAGTCATGTTTTTTCAATGTGTGATAAAAAATCCTTTGGTTTAAATACTTCAACTTAAAAGATAACAAAGTATCTTTTCAATGTGGGATTTGAAGCCCTTTCATATATATACTCTATATTCCCATGAAAAAAACCATGTTTTTTCAATGTGGGATAAAAAACCTTTTGGTTTAAATACTTTAACTTAAAAGGATAACATAATATTTTTTCAATGTGGGATTTGAAATCCTTTCATATATATACTCTATGTTCCCAAGAAAAAAACCATGTTTTTTCAATATGGGATAAAAAACCTTTTGGTTTAAATACTTCAACTTAAAAAGATAACATATTATCTTTTCAATGTGGGATTTGAAATCCTTTCATATATATACTCTATGTTCCCATGAAAAAAGTTATGTTTTTTCAATGTGAGATTTGAAACTCATTAGTATATATACTCTATGTTTCCAAGGAAAATGTTATGTTTTTTCAATGTGGGATAAAAAACTTTTTTAGTTTAAATACTTTAACTTAAAAGCATAACATAATATATTTTTAATATGGGATAAAAAAAATTTTTAAAATATTTTTTTAAACTTCATAATATGTATAATCTATATTTACATGAATTTTTTTATATGAAATATTAAAATTTTAATTTTTTTTTAATTTTTCCGAGTTAATCCGGGTTGACCCGAGTTGACCCGGGTTGACCCATTAAACCCGAGACCCGGCCCCTTGGCCGAGTCAATCCCCGAGCCGGGTTTAATAACTATGGCTGGGATAACTCGCTCTCTCTCTCTTTTTTGTTTCCCCATGACTTTGTTTCTTTATCATACCCCTTTGGGCTGAGCTCGGTGGTGCGCCCGAGCCCACAAGGAGATGATGGGTATGCTGATAACTTGGGCTTGATGGCGTGCATGAGCCCAACCCGCTACTTGGACTTGGGTGCTCTACCTGAGAACTTGGGCTTGATGGTGTGCCTGAGCCCATCCCGCTACTTGGACTTGGATGCTCTACCTGAGCCCTTCAATGGTGTTTAGAAATGGACCAAAAATCTGGTCCAAGACTGTTATGAGTTTTGCGATAAAAAAATCTTGATCCATCAGTGGAAACTTGAGTTAAAAAATATGCGACGCTTATGTAACATATTTTTTTATTTTTTATCATAATTATTTTTATTATATTACTTTCTAAATGTTAAAGTTTTATAGGTTTTGAGTAGTTCCAAATAAGTCTACCTTGTATTTTGATAAAAAAATATAAACTTTTATGCCATCGTTGCATCATATTTAAATTTTTGTTTCTAAACTCAAATTAGACCCAAAATATAATGTTTTAGAATTTTATTTATTTTTCTTGTATTTTTTATTTTTCTATTTAGATTAAAATTTTTAATTTAATTAGGATTTTATTAATAATGATATTTTTTATATTTACATAACAGGGTATTTTTTAAAAAGATAATTTATGAAACATTTGACTCTTTTCTTTTTTGGTAAACAATAATAGATTATATTAAAACGCCAGAAAGAGAGGGGAAAAAGTTGCAAAATATAAATATGCAAAATCTACTGGTCATTCCGTAAGATAGGAATTATCATTATAAATTTAATGCCTGAATTTGTGTCTTTACGCAAAATATGACGAAAACGCGAGCAGTTCACGAAAATCATGGTTTGCAAGTCAAAAGCCGTTGTTAATTACTCTGCTGTCTTCTAGAACCAGACAAAATACTATTAATCAAGTCAGACAAATTACAAATCAAACAACACAACAATCCGTTCAACATTGAGCGTTGCCTCTTCGTTTGTTCTTCACATATAAGGCCACTCTTGCTGTGACTTCTAGGAGGAGGGAAAAAACACAAAATTCTTTCACTTGTTGAGAAGTTATGGAAGGAGAGGGAAAGAGGGAAGAGAGAAAATGGGCGATAACATGGGAAGGATTTGTTCAAGAGCTAAAGAAGGCAGGCTGTATAGCAGCTCCAATGGTGGCCGTGTCAGTATTGCAGTATCTCCTACAACTTGTGTCTGTGATAATTGTAGGGCACCTTGGTGCACTTGCACTCTCTAGTGCCGCCATTGCCACTTCTATTACCAATGTTACAGGGTTTAGCCTTCTTGTATGTCTTCTAATCCTGTCCCTTTTTTTAAATTTTTTCTTATAAATTAAGGTCCTTTGATCTTCTTGCATCTTTCAACTAGCATGAATCATTATGCTTTCAATTCAGAAATTAAGGTTGCTTTCTCTTACGTTAAGGAGAGAGGAAGAAGATGCATGTTCTTCAAGAATCCACTTCATCTATCCTGGAATTGAAGACAGGATATGATCAGGGGAAGGGAAAAAGAAAAAAGAAAAACAACCCTTTAAGGTCCTTGTCTAGTTTTGGAGTAACCCCTAAATCTTATGTTTCATGTACAGAAATCTTAAATTTATCATTTACACATATTTCTTTCCATACAAGCAAGATTTTAATTTTTTTCTTCAATTTTCTACTTGTTTATTTGCGTTTTCTCCAATATTTTTGATCCCTCATGTTTGTGAGTATACTTACAGTGCATTGCATAGTACTCTTCCCACCCACATCTCTTTCATGGAATCAAAAATAAATTTAATCTTATATAAAAAAAAAACAAAAAAGCCAGAAAAAAACTTTTATTGTCAAACCAAAAAGAAAAATATTTTTCATAGAGGAATATACGGGGCGTCCATGCTATGCATAGCAAGTTGGAAATTAAAATGTTTCAAATATGTATAAAAAAGTTGTTTTTAGACTGAAATTTATTAACATTAATGCATGAAGCAAGTGGGTTGTTGGGGTTTTCAAAGAGTAAATAGTTAATAAAACATGCATGTGTTCACTGTATTTGGACTTCGGTGTTCCAAGTGCTTCAATCACGAACAAAGACTTGCATGTTGACTACCCTCATCCCACATAAATTCTCCTCTTTCCTTCTTCTTCTTCTTCTTCTTTCTAACGATATCCCTTTACCTACCTTTCCTTCTTCTTCTTCTTCTTCTTCTTCTTCTTCTTTTCTATTATAATTGTTTTGCTACGTTACTTGCCTCTTCGTTATTGGCAAAAGTCCTTCCTTTCTTTGTATCAATTGTTCAATTTCATCCCATTATTAAAAAACTTTTCAATTAGTCCCCTGTGCTGTTCACTTTTGTCAAAGCTATAACTTCTATAAGAGGCCCATCTTTAATTCATATCAGCAGTCTAATATAAAAAAATAAAATTATGAATTGAATGATAATCAAACAAATTGGGGTGATACAGGCCAGTTGAGCTCTTGCCTAAAGCATTCTAACATGGTGATACTGCCAATTACCATGTTAGAATGCCCTCTATAATTAAAAATGATTTTTTTTTCCAATTTACTTTCTTTATCAAGCTTGGTTTTCACAATTATATTTGTGTTAACAAGCATAAATTGATCCGAGTTTGTAATTGGCAAACAGTCAGGAATGGCAGGTGGACTGGAAACTCTAGCAGGCCAAGCATATGGAGCTAAACAATATCAAAAGCTTGGAACCTATACTTACAGTGCAATCATCTCTCTAATAATCATGTGCCCTCCAATTTGTGTCCTGTGGATCTTCATGGGCAAACTACTACCTCTACTAGGCCAAGACACTTCAATCTCACAAGAGGCCTGCAAGTACTCAATGTGGCTAATCCCTGCATTATTTGGGGGTGCAGTTCTTAAGCCTTTGACTAGATATCTTCAGACACAAAGTGTGATTCTACCAATGCTTATAACCTCATCTTCTATCCTATGTTTTCACACCATTTCATGCTGGATTCTTGTGTACAAACTGCAATTAGGACAAAAGGGAGCAGCTATAGCCTTCAGTTTATCAACTTGGTTGAATGTGATATTGCTAGGCCTGTATGTAAAGTTCTCCTCAGCATGTGAAAAAACTAAAGCTCCATTGTCAAGAGAAGCACTTTATGGTATCAGAGAATTCTTTCAGCTCGGTGTCCCTTCGGCTATTATGGTTTGGTAATTTCTTTTACCTTTTTCTTCTATCATGAAAATGCAATTTTCGTTTCGTTCTGTTTTCCTAACTAAATACTATTACGCGATCATCACAGTCTTAAATGGTGGTCAATGGAGTTGCTGATTTTGCTTTCTGGTCTTTTCAAAAATCCAAAACTGGAGACTTCAGTGCTTTCTATATGGTATTTTTAATATTTATTTTGGCTCCTATCCATGTACTGACAAATTGGATACTTGTAAAGATTGAATTAAATATTATTATAACTCTAATTTCTAATTAACATTTATTTTGCTTGATTTAGCCTCACAATCTCTACATTGCACTTCACTATACCATATGGATTTGGAGCTGCTGCAAGGTTTATAACCTTCTCCTATTGAAAGCGTATTCTTTAATTTAAAATAATGTATAGATTTTCATATCAATCTGTTCATCCATATAGATTTCATGGTATTTTTGTAGCACACGAGTTTCGAATGAACTAGGAGCTGGGAATCCTCAATTAGCTAGGATGGCAGTTCTGGTTGCATTGTTTCTTGCTGTCACAGAGTCAGTCATTGTGACCTCAGGGCTCTTCCTTTCCCGGCAAGTTTTGGGATATGCTTACAGCAATGACAGGCAGGTTGTGCGTTATATTTCAGTCATGACTCCCCTGATTTGTCTCTCATTTATCATGGACAGCTTACAAGCTGTCCTTTCTGGTTAGTTTTCTGTTTCTTTTTTTGGTTAATATACAAGCAAGAACAGCCTTAAATCGTTGTATAAACTTGGTAATACCTGCTGATTTTAAAGTATGTGTCATGCTTCGCATCAGGTGTGGCTAGAGGAAGTGGATGGCAGAAAATAGGGGCATATATCAATCTTGGTTCATTTTATCTGGTTGGACTTCCATTGGCTGCTGTGCTTGGTTTTGTAGTTCATTTAAGAGGAAAAGGCCTTTGGATTGGAATATTAGCTGGGTCCTTTGCGCAATCAGTTCTTCTTTCTATCGTTACTGCTTGTACAGATTGGAACAAACAGGTCCTTAGTCCAATCTTTTTTTTTTTCTTTCCTTCAACTTCTCTCCCTTGTATATGTTTTCATGTGCTGTTCTATTATAGGCTCCATCAAGTGCAATGACAAATTGATGACCTTGTGTGCATACAGGTAGCAAAGGCAAGGGAAAGGGTATTTGAGAGAAGATCTTCAATGAAGGATGAGGAAGAATAGATTATAAGAATGTATATTTTGTTTAGAAATGTTCGTAGCATGATCCTTTGATAGAATGAAATTGCACTTGGTTCATTGACTTGTTCTTGTTGTGCTTGGGAGCCAAAGTGGCAGGGGACTGCTATAACATTTTTAAAACATTGTAAATACATTATCTTTTTTTTTTTTTCCGGGAAGAAATACCATAGCTTTAGGTTTTTTTTTTCTTTCTTTCTTTCTTACAGGTTTAAAATGTCTGATCTTGAATCTTAGTTTCAATGTCCGAGTCATATGTCATGGGCTATTGTTTGTTGTTTAGGCTTGTAATTTTTTTTTTTTAGTTTAACGGGGGTGTCCGGGCCAGTTTGCGCGCACCTCGACTAATCCCACGGGTCCTGAAGTTAATGACCATGTAATCCTCCAGTGATCATCATATGAGCAACCACATGGCTCGAACTTGAGTCCACAGAGGGAGCAAACCTCTTGGTCCCAAGTTCTTACCACTGGACCACCACCTAGATGGTTAGGCTTATAACTTTTACTTCTGTCGCTAGCAGCATATATTTTTCTGCAGTTTTTAATCTATTGGTTTTATCTAGTAATTGAAATGATAAGTTAATTTATATTTTAATTATTTTTTTAATATTAATCAGTTAATCGATCTGTAATGTAACTAACTCTAATAATTAAATAACCACAGTGTTCACAACACTAATAATTTAATTCAATGATAACTTTAAGAACTAGATAAGTTGATAAATCTAAACAACATAACTATCTACAATTTATGTTTGATATTTATTTGGACATAACAAAGGTCTAAAGGATCAATAAGTGTCGTTATCAATATTTTAACATATTTATAATAAATAATTAATACATCTAAATTATTTATTGGCAGATAACAGGAAAAAACCATTGTTTATCATTGAGACAAAACTTGTAATTTATCTTACATTCAAGGGTTAAATTATAATTTTATAAAATTTAAGGATTAAACTAAAAATATCATAAATCAATTACGAAACTGAAATTCATTATCTTTAACCTCATAATCAGTTATGTATAGAATATAAAAATATGTTTCAAGAGTTAAATTGTATGTTTTCCAAAAAATAAGAACTAAATTGCAATTTTTACAAATGAAGAACCAAACTTAAAATTTATCATCTTCAACCTCTTTGGCAAATATTGATACAACTTGTTAAGCCTTCATACACATAACACATCAGTTAAACCAATCATATATTAAATCATAATTCTTAACAACATCACTCAAAATCAGTCAATTCTATTATTAACATCATATTTGTTTCTCCGAGAGGATCTAATAAAGAATGTAAGGATGCACATGAAAAAAAAAGCCGACCCCACCTGGACCTAATAAATAAAAAACAATTCAACCAAAAAAATAAATAAAAAACGAGAAGAAAAAAGGTATGAATGAAATTAAAAAAAGGTGGATCATGCCTATTAATTTTAAATGGGCCTACAAAACCTTTACTTGGCCATAAAAAATGAAACCTCATATGCCCGCCCATCAATGATAGGTTCTATTTTGTAAAAGACATTTCAACAATACAGAATAGCAATGAGTTAAATCCCATTGACGCAAAATAATTTGCTATTGTAATTCCTCCTTATTAATATTTTTTCCACAAAAAATATAACGTTTTTGTTCAATGTTCTTTGTTTACCAAGAATAAAGAGCATTCTGAACAGATTCCTACACTGTTCAAACAGACTCATGGGGTGGGGAAAAGACTTGGCAGGGTCGTAGGGACATTGCTGAGTGCCATGAGAGAAGATCTTCAATGAAGAATGAGGGAAATTAGATTATAAGAATGTATATTTTTTTTAAAAGAAATGGTCGTAGCTATGAAATTGCTCATAGCTCATTGCCTTGTTCTTTTTGTTCTCGTGAGCCAAGGTGGCAGGGGGTTGCTATAACGTTTTTCAAAACATTGTAAACACATCATTTTCTTTTTATTTGAGAAGAAATACCATAGCTTAACTGATACTAGTGTCCCTTTTCTCTAGAAAGTCTCAATTTCTAACCTATTTTTTGTCAATTTCTAATTGTTCAATGTCAGTCCAACTGATCAAGCTCCGTTTAGAGGTTGAGTAGCTTAGCATGGATGTTTTCCTTTCAGGTTTAAAATGTCTGATCTTGAATCTTTGTGTGAATCTCCGTTGCCGGCAACCTTTACTTTGCAGCAGCACAATCATGTATGCGTTTCCATTTTCCAAGTTGCCTTTTCTTGGCCTCTTGGGCACCTGTAACAATCTATCTTGCTTATGGAGAACAACATTATCTATGGCTCCTGTGATCTCATTGGTCTGATCCGGTCCACTATAATAACTTATCAAGTTGCAGTGACCCTTTATTGACGTAGCGGAAGTCTAAAAAAAAAAAAGGATCACCATCCCTTTTGTCTGATTTTGCTCGAGTCCACGAGCAGGAAATAAAACACTCGAATCCACGAGTAAAAGATTAATGTTTCTGAATGAAATTCTTATTCAATAAAATCAAGAGTGTCTTTCAACGAGAAGGGAGGGCAGGTTGTATTTAGAAGCTGCCAATCCTAATCCTAATAAGAAAAGTACTTATAAAACTAAATAGCAAAACAGGAAAAGTCCTACTTTAGAGACGTAATTCAAAGTTCTGATTTGTAAGCAAATAATATTAGTCCTACTTTGGTCGAGCTTAAGGATTCCTTGGTGCCTCTAGAGGCACTATCCCTGTTGTCTTTGTTGGTGCCCCGCTACTACTTGGCCCTTTAATGGTAGTGGATGGTAGGGGTTGATTCATGGGTGATTTCCCTTTGTCTGCTACAGCACGGGTGGGATCAAAAGAATTCCTCGTCACAACGTTTGCCCTTGACTTGTCTAGTTGTGCCTCTGCTTTTGTAGCCAGATTAATGGCTTCATTTAAGGAATAAATGGTCTGCATGGAAACACAATCTTGTATGGTCAAACGCAGCCCACCAACAAACCTACTGACTTGTTGTGCATCTGTTTCTGACAGGTTATTACGTGAGGATAATTTGTGGAATTCTTCAATATATGCTTGCACCGTTCTGTTTCCTTGTCTACAATCCTGGTATTGTTGAAACAATATTTGTTCATAAACGGGTGGTAAGTACCTGGCTCGCAGAAGTCGCCTCATTTTTGCCCATGTTTGTACCATTCCTTTCCTCTATCGCATCTGCGTGAGTTGCAGCTGCTCCCACCAGGTAGAGGCTCCTCCTATTAGTCGATAAGCAACTAACTTCACCTTTTTGTCTTCAGGGATTTCCATGTAATCGAAGAACCTCTCCATTATTGCCAGCCAATTGAGAAACCCCTCAATTTGTAGCTGACCATTAAAACTGGGCAAATCCATTTTAATACGGAATGTTTGTGGTTCTCGCTCTCCCACATTGCACTGTCCCTGTCGATTGTGTCGAAGCATGTGTTCGACATATTCCTCATCATCACTTAGTTCATCCTCGTAGGCTAACTGCCTACGTGGAATCGGATGGCGTTCACGCGTCCTTTCTCTATAATTCTCGCGACCTGCCTCACGTTGCTGCAGGTTATTTCATGTTGTCAGCCTAGCAAGAGTCGTTTGAATTGCTTGTAATGCTTGCTGGGTTTCTCGCTGGAAAATCCTGAATTCAGCTTGTGTGATCATACCCTCTTCATGTTTGCCGTCATCAAGGGCTTCGTTTTCGTTTCGAGTGTTTGCCATCTGAACAAGTTAAACCTACTCTGATACCAATTGACGTAGCGGAAGTCTAATAAAAAAAAGGATCACCGTCCCTTTTCTCTAATTTTGCCCGAGTCCACGAGCAAGAAATAAAACACTCGAATCCACGAGTAAAAGATTAATGTTTCTGAATGAAATTCTTATTCAATAAAATCAAGAGTGTCTTTCAACGAGAAGGGCAGCTTGTATTTATAAGCTGCCAATCCTACTCCTAATAAGAAAAGTATTTATAAAACTAAATAGCAAAACAGGAAAAGTCCTACTTTAGAGACGTAATTCAAAGTTCTGATTTGTAAGCAAATAATATTAGTCTGCAGGGAATCTTCAATAGGGGAATCCATGTGAAATAAGGAAAAGAGCAACAGGGGAGAACACGCTGCTTGCTCATGTGTTATGTTTCCCTGCAGAATTAGGATACCAGTTGGCCTAGGATTTATTCATTAAGCTGTCCTACATCAGTCTCCCCTGCTTGAAATGAACGCACTCTCGAGTTGATCAGGTGAGAAGGACATTCATCAGGAGGATGATATTCGAACAGGTTAGCAACATTGAAGGTGGGAGATATGGTCATGTCTGCAGGGAGGTCCACCGCATATGCATTATCGTTAATCTTTTGCAGAATCTGGAAAGGACCATGTTTCTTATCGTTTAGCTTGGTATGCATCCCTGCTGGCGTTCGCCTTTTGTGTAGATACACCATCACGAGATCTCCTACCTGAAAAATTTTAGCTCGCCGCTTACGGTCTGCTGTGGCCTTTTACCTGGCATTAGATTCTTCTAGGTTCGTCTGCACCTCCTCCTGAATTGCTTTGATCCGGTCAGCCATATGCTCTGCTGTGATGCTCATACCGGAAGTTTGGGCGGAGGTGCCAAGTCTAATGCATGTCGTGGAGGTTGGCGGTAGACAATTTGAAATGGAGTTTTTCCGGTGGACTTGTTTATCATCTTTGTTGTAGGCAAATTCAGCTGTGCCAACGTTAGATCCCATTGTTTAGGCTTCTCACCAAATAGACAACGGATTAAATTTCCAAGAGTTCGGTTCACCACTTCCGTTTAGTCATCACCTTGAGGGTGGCTTGTGCTGCTGAAGTTCAGAGAAGTGTCAAATTGCCACCATAAGGTTCTTCAAAAGTGACTTCAAAATTTTGTGTCTAGATCAGAAGTGATCGATTTAGGGACTCCGTGTAGACAAACGATTTCTTTGAAGAACAAGTTAGCGACATGCACGACATTAGCAGTTTTTTTGCATGCGATAAAATGAGCCATTTTAGAGTATCTATCCACTACTACAAAAACAGAATCAACACTATGCTGGGTTCGTGGAAGTCCTAGGATGAAGTCCATTGATAGATCTTCCCAAGAGGCTGCTGAAATGGGCAATGACATGTACAAACCCGTATTCTGTGATTGCCCTTTGGCTGCTTGGCATGTAGGACTTCATTTGACATGGCTTTCGATGTCTCTCTTCAGTTGGGGCCAGTAATATCTTTCTTATGCCAGGGCCACATTTTTATCACGCCCCAAGTGACCACCCAAACCGCCACCATGCAATTCATAGATCACTTGTTCTCGCAATGAACTCCTAGGAATACACAGCTGGTTGCCCCGAAATAAATACCCTTCTTGAATATGCATTCCTTTATGAGGGAACCCCTGTAGACACTGTGCCTAGCTATTTCCAAAGTCTTCATCTTCGGCATACATCTCTTTAAGACAGTCAAAATCGATAATTTCAGTCCGCATGGTTAAAAGTAGTGCTACTCTTTAGCTCAGAGCATCAACTACTTTATTAAGTTGCCCGACCTTATGTTTCAAGGTAAAAGTGAACCGTTGTATGAAGGACACCCAGCGTGCATGCATTGGATTCACACTATTCTAGTTGTTGATGAATTATAGTGCATGATGATAACTGAAGCGGATGAACTCCCTCTGTACTAGGTAGTGCTCCCACATCTTTAAAGCCCGAAACACAGCATATAGTTCAAGTTCATATGTGGACCATTTCTGGTGAGTTGCACTGAGTTTTTTGCTATAGAATGCAATGGGTCTGTCTTTCTGTGATAGGACAACATCAATGCCCACAATAGACGCATCACGCTCCACTTCAAATAATTTGTCAAAAACTGGCAGTGCTAAAACTGGAGCAGAAGACAACTTTTCTTTAATCAACGCGAAGCTTTGTTCTGCTTCGGTTCCCCAATGGAATTTCCCTTTTTCATGCATTCAGTGATTGGCACAATGATTCGACTAAAATTTCTGACAAACTGCCGGAAAAACATTGCAAGTCCATGGAAGCTACGCTCCTCGCTGACATTCTTTGGAGTAGGCCAATCCTGGATGGCTCGAATCTTTTCTTTGTCGACCTTAATTCCATCAATACTTACAACAAAACCCAAAAATAATAAACTACTGGTCATGAGTTTGCACTTCATCAAGTTAACATACAACTTATTCTGCTGCAATACTATCAATACGTTTCTCAAGTGTTCAGACTCACTTTGGTTGTAAATCAATATATCATCAAAGTACACCACCACAAATTTACCAATGAAGGGTTTAAGTACCTGATTCATTAGTCGCATGAAGGTACTCGGGGCGTTGGTTAGTCCAAAGGGCATTACTAACCATTCGTATAAACCCTTTTTTATTTTAAAAGTAGTTTTCCATTCATCACCGGGTCGAATTCGAATATGATGGTACCCGCTCCTTAAGTCAATCTTCGAAAAAAAATTAGACTCTGACAACATGTCTAGCATATCCTCTAGGTAAGGAATGGGAAATCGATACTTAACTGTGATTTTGTTAATGGCCCGACTGTCTATGCACATGCGCCAACTACCATCTTTCTTTGGTACTAATAAGGCATCCTTTGCACAAGGGCTCATACTTTCCTGAACCAGCCCTTTTTTGATCAAATCTTCCACTTGTTCTTGTAGGATCTGATTCTCTTTCAAACTCATCCGATAGTATGGTCGATTTGCGAGACTAGCCCTTGGAGTTAAATCGATCTGGTGTTGAATATCGCGCATGGGAGGTAACCCATCCGGGAGTTCGACGGTATGATTTCACGAAATTCTGCTAGTAAGGGTTGCAGTACCTGTGGGATGTTGGGAGGTTCGACCCCAATTCCTCCGCCAATTACTACTGCAAAAATCTCTCTTGACTCCTTGGCCTCCTCCATAAATTTGCTTCCATTTACCAACAACACTGGCTTCTCTTTAGTCTTTGGTTTTACTGCAGAGAACTCCTCCTGTATGGAACCCAAAACAACTTTCTGTCCTCCTTTCATGAAGGCATACACATTATCACGTCCTTTATAGGTGGCATTCACGTCAAACTGCCATGGCCTGCCTAGAATCATATGGCAGGCATCCATCTCAATAACGTCACAGGTAATCTCGTCTAGATAATTTTTGGAGAACTAAATGCGGCAGATTTCAGTAACTTTTGCTTTTACTCCCTGCTTGATCCAGCCGATTTTATACGATGATGGATGTTTTTTTGTTTTTAATCCTAGCTTGGTCACCATGTTTTTAGATACTATGTCCTAACTACTGTCGCTATCAATAATAACATCACATACCTTTCGGTTGACAATACATCTGGTGTGAAATATGTTGTGGCGTTGCAATTGATCTGTTTGTTTTGGTGCTAGTAAAAGTCTGCGTACTACCAGAGAACGTGATAGTAGTTCTCCATCATCTCCTTTGATAATTTCATTCTCGTTATAGGTGTAAGCTGTTTCATCCTCTTCTTCTTTTGCTGCCAGGTCTGTTTCTTCCCTTGGTCCAATTAGATCTACTGTGCTACGCCTCAGACACTGATTGGACTGATGCCCTGGTTGCCCGCATCTGTAGCACATGTCTGAATTTGGTCGAGCATAAGGATTCCTTGGTGCCTCTAGAGGCACTATCCCTGTTGTCTTTATTGGTGCCCCGCTACTACTTGGCCCTTTAATGGTAGTGGATGGTAGGGGTTGATTCATGGGTGATTTCCCTTTGTGCTCTGACACGGGTGGGATCAAAAGAATTCCTCGTCACAACGTTTGCCCTTGACTTGTCTAGTTGTGCCTCTGCTTTTGTAGCCAGATTAATGGCTTCATTTAAGGAATAAATGGTCTGCATGGAAACACAATCTTGTATGGTCAAACGCGGCCCACCAACAAACCTCTTGACTTGTTGTGCATCCGTTTACGACGGGTTATTACGTGAGGATAATTTGTGGAATTCTTCAATATATGCTTGCACCGTTCTGTTTCCTTGTCTACAATCCTGGTATTGTTGAAACAATATTTGTTCATAAACGGGTGGTAAGTACCGGCTCGCAGAAGTCGCCTCATTTTTGCCCATGTTTGTACCATTCCTTTCCTCTATCGCATCTACGTGAGTTGCGGTTTGCTCCCACCGGTAGAGGCTCCTCCTATTAGTCGATAAGCAACTAACTTCACCTTTTTGTCTTCGGGGATTTCCATGTAATCGAAGAACCTCTCCATTATTGCCGACCAATTGAGAAACCCCTCAATTTGTAGCCGACCATTAAAACTGGGCAAATCCATTTTAATACGGAATGTTTGTGGTTCTCGCTCTCCCACATTGCGCTGTCCTGTCGATTGTGTCGAAGCATGTGTTCGACATATTCCTCATCATCACTTAGTTCATCCTCGTAGGCTAACGCCTACGTGGAATCGGATGGCGTTCACGTGTCCTTTCTCTATAATTCTCGCGACCCGCCTCACGTTGCTGCAGGGTTATTTCATGTTGTCGGCCTAGCAAGAGTCGTTTGAATTGCTTGTAATGCTTGCTGGGTTTCTCGCTGGAAAATCCTGAATTCAGCTTGTGTGATCATACCCTCTTCATGTTTGCCGTCATCAAGGGCTTCGTTTTCGTTTCGAGTGTTTGCCATCTGAACAAGTTAAACCTACTCTGATACCAATTGACGTAGCGGAAGTCTAATAAAAAAAAGGATCACTGTCCCTTTTCTCTAATTTTGCCCGAGTCCACGAGCAAGAAATAAAACACTCGAATCCACGAGTAAAAGATTAATGTTTCTGAATGAAATTCTTATTCAATAAAATCAAGAGTGTCTTTCAACGAGAAGGGCAGCTTGTATTTATAAGCTGCCAATCCTACTCCTAATAAGAAAAGTACTTATAAAACTAAATAGCAAAACAGGAAAAGTCCTACTTTAGAGACGTAATTCAAAGTTCTGATTTGTAAGCAAATAATATTAGTCTGCAGGGAATTTTCAATAGGAGAATCCATGTGAAATAAGGAAAAGAGCAACAGGGGAGAACACGCTGCTTGCTCCTGTGTTATGTTTCCCTGCAGAATTAGGATACCAGTTGGCCTAGGATTTATTCATTAAGCTGTCCTACATCATTTATTCATTTTCCATTCGGCCACCTATCTCGTCATGAGTTTTGTTCGATGCACATTGGTTTTGCGGTAAAGGAAGATGCTTACTTCTGATGGTTCTCAATCCTTGATTACTTTAATATTTGCTTGCTTACTTCTAGATTTATTTATTATAAATGAATCATTCCAAATCTTGACTGATCTTCTTAACTCTCCTTCACCTAAAAATAATAATAATTTTTTTTCCACGGAGAACCTGGGGAGTCGTATAAGATCCAAATGCATTAAAAAAGAGAGGCATGCTTGTGATAGAATTTGATTCTTGTTTGTCAGATAGTGTCCCCTTTCTCTGTTTGTAACATCGTATTTGTTTTTTTCACTTCAATGCAGTAAATGACAAGATTGCAAGACTTCTGTAGGGAAAATTTTGAGAGGGGAAGATGGAAGAGGCACCGCTGCCCAATACTGAAGAGAGGACACGGGCTTCTACTACCTTTGTGGAAGAGCTAAAGAAGGTGACCTACATTGCAGCTCCAATGGTGGTGGTGACGGTGTCACTACACTTGTTGCAGGTTGTGTCACTAATGATGGCAGGGCATCTTGGTGAATTGTCTCTCTCTGGGGTCTCCATCGGTGGATCTTTTGCTGGGGTCACTGGCTTTAGTCTCCTAGCAAGTCTTCTTTTCTCTATCTTATTACTTGTATATGCACCAAAAAGATACAAGCCTTCGCTATGAGTTTCCTTTGGAAAATTCCATAAAATCTTTATTTATAAAATTCCATCTTGTCAAATTCTAAGGTAGAATTTTAAAACTTGGAAATCACATGCTAAGCATCAGTAGGGCTGCTCTAGTTTAATAAATATGCAATCGATTTGAAATATTTATGCATCCAACATATAGTTATTGAAGTTATTCCTTACAATCGTGAAATGCATAGCGAGATTAATGGGAGAGCAGATTTAGTAATTGATTGATGTGTCAGTTTTTAATTCTGGATTCAAGCTTGAACTTGTATGCAAGATGATTGACAGTCTATTTACATACCATGCAGTTTGGATTGGCAGGAGGCTTGGAAACTCTATGTGGACAAGCTTATGGAGCAGGGCAATACCAAAAGTTTGGAACTTATACATACTGTGCAATAATATCTCTCCTTCCAATATGTGTCCCTGTATCTACGCTTTGGATATTCATGGACAGGATATTGATAGCAATAGGCCAAGACCCTGAAATCTCAACGGTAGCCTGCCGATATACTACCTGTCTCATTCCTGCGTTATTTGCCTATGCTGTTCTTCAGTCGCTGCTTCGCTACTACCAGTCTCAGGGCTTGATTCTACCAATGCTTTTCAGCACTTTTGCAACTTTATGTTTCCATATACCTCTTTGCTGGGCTCTAATATTTAAATGGGAACTAGGAAGTACTGGAGCAGCATTGGCCATTGATGTGTCTTACTGGTTAAATGTGGTATTCCTTGCACTTTATATGGGGTTATCTTCATCCTGCAAAAAGACCCGTGTCATCTACTGGAATCATATTTTCTCTAGCATTAAGGAGTTCTTTCGCTTTGCTCTCCCTTCTGCTGTAATGGTTTGGTAATTTCTCGTTCGTGTACAGTCTAACGATGATGTAATTTATTGAGCTTCTATTTACGTCTGCTTTGAATTTCTAATAATTAAGTACTTCGTTCGTTCTTTTCATGCCGATGGTCAGTCTTGAATGGTGGACCTTTGAGCTACTTATATTGCTGGCTGGACTTCTGCCAGATTCACAGCTTGAAACATCTGTTCTTTCTATCTGGTATACTTCTTTTCGTATACTTTAAAGATGGCTGATTGGGGACTTCGATAGGATTGCTTCTGATTTTCTCTTAACATTGTAACCAGCCTAGCAACAACGTCATTGCACTTCTATGCACTATCTGGGATCGCAGCTGCTGGGAGGTTTGATTCATATCTTGTCTCTTGAAGTTTGCATAGATGAAAGAAAAATCTCATTTACTTACTGTGCTTTCTCTGGCAGTGCTCAGGTTTCAAATCATCTAGGAGCTGGAAATGATAAGGCAGCTCAAGTGGTTGTCCGTGCAGTACTGAGTATTTCGCTCGTAGAGGCAGTTATTGTGAGCACAAATATCTTCTGCTTCCGCCATGTTTTTGGATACGCTTTCAGCAATGAAAAGGTGGTTGTCGACTATGTAACTGAAGTGGCTCCCCTGCTTTGTCTCTCAGTTATTGTGGATAGCTTACAAACAGTACTTTCCGGTTAGTTTCTCCTTATTATGCGACGAACATTTACTAATCACAAAGGACGCATGTACATGATCAAATGTCTGAATTGTTTGTGTTCCAATCCCATAATTTACTAACACGCATGGTTACCAAGAAGCCATGATACTAGATGATGTTTCTTGCACAGGGCATGTATGGTACTAACTCGAATCGTTTCTGCGACAGGAATTGCTAGAGGATGTGGATGGCAGCACATAGGGGCCTCTATTAACCTTGGGGCATACTATTTTGCTGGAATCCCAGTAGCTATTCTACTGTGCTTCATTTTCCATCTTAGAGGGAAAGGTCTTTGGATTGGGGTGCTGACTGGGAGTACTGTGCAAGCAACATTACTTGGTCTCATAACTAGTTTGACAAATTGGAAAAAACAGGTTATGCTCATACATTTCCCCCTCTTCACGAGTGTCTATTTCTGTCTCTATTTGCTCTAATTCACTCTCATTTGCTGTTTTGGATAGAGGGTTGGTTCTTTTAGTGGAATTAAGATGGCTATTTTATCAAATGAAATGCTAATTATGATCTGTATGCATGTCAATAATTGCAGGCAACCAAGGCTAGGGAGAGGATGCTTGATGGGACAGCTTCGGCTGATAATGGATTACCTTGAAGTTTGTAGGGATACAGTGACCGAACACAACAATTTCAATTCCATTTAGCTCCTAAAGACAGGGAGTTTTTGCGTGAGGTTACATTGTTTAAAGAGTCAGAAGATCACTCAACTTCAAGTGGGGAACATAACAGCATGCTCGCATGCAAAAAAAATGCAAATTTAGTAGAGGGTGACAACCCTGGCTACATGTCTTTCCTACATATAATCAAGGCAAGGGGGAGGATATTTAAGGATAGTTTGTGTGACAGGATTGTGGATGCATTTTTAGCTTTGTGAAATAAGACTTCTTATATGCAAAGGGCTTCATTCATTTGAATCATTAGAGATTCTGTCAGCATCAAATTATATGGGCCTTCAGAAAAATCTTTATACTTTTAACTAAAATTCATAACTGTTAAAATGCCTAAGGGATTTAAATTTTAAAGAGCTTCAAAAAGGGGTGTTTAAAAAAAAACCCATAAAAAATAAATATAATAGTTCATATGGCGAATTAGTATTTTTAAAACTCATCCAATCAGACCCAATCCATATACTTTTATGTTTATATTTAATAGTTCATGAATTAAATATTTATTTTATTTTATTTAAAAATATTTCAAGTCTAGAGTTCTCGATAGCATGCTTTTTAACATAAGTAATATATAAAAATTAGAGTATTCAGACACCAACAATTCAGTTTGTAGACTCGTCTTTAAATGCGGATCTATATGAGAAATAATAATAAATTAAGTTCAATATGATATATCTAATCTCCTCAAATCCAAAAATAATTAAATAAATTAAGTTTATAATTAATAAAATATTAAAAATTAAATCCAAATCCAATCCAACTATGTCGAAAAACATCCCTTAACTTCTTCAAGTGACAAAAGTTTACATTGGGCCGGGAGAGTCAATCTATCACATGATGTGTGAGCATGTCCTCCTCCTTTCGAGTTTGATTTTGTGGATAAAAGGGAAGGTCTTGCTAGCTTTAAAAGGGGCTAGTTTCTTCAAGTTCTATCTTAGATTTGTTACACCTTATTAATAAAATCATCTCTTGGAATATAGCTAGCTAGAGATTTTTGTAGGTTCGATTTGCAGGATTGACTATCCACAAGCACAAAGAGATTGGTTTCATTAATAAAAAGAAGTACAAATGGATTGATTAACGCTGTGTTTATTGTATGTGGATCGAGAACTCTGAGAGCTATAGAAGAACAAAATGCTTAAAAAAAGAACATAGAGACAGAATTGGCATTCATCAGAAGAAAAAAAAAAAATTGCCCCATTTTCTTTGTTTATAACTTATTACTATAATTCAGACATCCACATGATTTTTTTAGTTTATCAACCAATCTGTTTTCTTGATATTTACTTTTAAACCTTTTATTTCTTATTTATTAAATAATATTTGTTTACAGTTTCAGAATAAAAAAAATCAAGGCAGGGAGAGAAAAGAGAATAAGTCTTTTACGAGATTATAAAAATTTATTTTAAAATTATTATTCAAGACATGGATTTATTTTATCTTTTTATTTTATTTTATTAAAATAAATATATTTTTATCTTTATTATTTTCATCTTTTCTATCACGACATAATAATAATAAAATTCTACATTAATGACACTAATTTGATTAAACTTTAGACAAGTCTTATAAACCCATGCATGACTTTGTTCAATTTGATGAAATGGATTCTTTGGTTATTTTAATGAATTTCATCTGTTGCTTTTTTTTTTCTTTTTCTAGTGGACCCTGAAATTTACTTTTGCAAGGCAAAAGTGTTCCATTTGCTTTGTTTTATAGCATTAACTAGCTGTGTCCTTGCTATACGTGATCGGTGGCGTGTATTTTTTGCATTAAAAATCATGTTCAGGAAACGTAAGTATATTTAAAAAAAAAAACAATTATGACTCAGATTATATAGCATTCTGGAACAAATAAAATAATTTTATTTTAATTAAATAATAAAAAAAATAATAACAGCAAATGGATCGGATTAAACAATAACTTGAGAAAAAATATTTTTGTAAACATGAACAAACGATGGAACTTAATTCTCAACCCATTAAATATAAAAGGATAAAATTAGATAAAAAAAAAACAGTTTAAATCAATCCGAGTTAGCATGAAAAATTTGTAACTCGATGAATAAGACGTGAGCCAACCCAGGTTTATTCACCAAACTTGTGGCCTGGGTCATGAGATAAAATATAAAACATCGCATTGCTAAAAAGAAAATAAGGAAAAAAAATGATGGAAACTTGCTTTAACCTTTCAAACTTATGGCCCAAAGCTTTAGACTGAAAACACCTTACATGAAAAAACTATGAAGCTCAATTTCCAATCAATTAAATATTAAAGAATTAACTTGAAAAAAATATCAATTACACAAAAGGATCCAAAACAAAAAAAAAATAATTAAAAGAATAAGGATCAAAATTGAAATACAAATAAATTTTATTTTTTATTGAAGGGTAAATTTGAAAAGAAAAGTTAATTGAACAAAATGAGAAAAAAACAATTAAAAGAATGAGGATCAAAATTAAAATAAAAAATAAAAATAAAATTTTAATGAAAGGGTGAAATTCAAAAGAATCAATTTAATAAAATGCCAAAAAAAAAACTCAAACGAATGAGGATCAAACTAAAAAAAATAATACATAGCAATGGGATGAGAGGATGAAATTGCAAATAAATAAAACTTCTATAAAAGGGTTAAAATCAAAAGAATAATAATTGAAGTTGAAATACCAATAACAAATATGATCAAGTTGTAATTTTTATGGGAGGACACATAAAAGAAGAAGAAGAAGAAAAAAAGGTTCACGAGTGACAATCCAAACCACCACCACTAACACGTGCCGTTCTACAAAGGAAAAGAATATGGTGATGCTTCTAATGAGCGAAGGGTGTTTTTGGACTCAAGAAGATGTTGCATGCTCCGCCTAAAAGGTATAGGCGTTTCCCACGCATTGGACAAGGTGCCACATGCGCTAGAGAGGGCACCACACGTGCCACACATTTTTTTTATTTGGTGAAATACTAAAATACCCGTAAGCTAACTTGATAATAACTAAAAACCCATTTTGAAAAGAAAAAAAAAAGTCCCTTCACTCTAGTGTAATTTTTTTTTTTTTTTTTTTGCTTTTAAGGGTATTTTGATCTTCCCATTATGCTTTTAAATTTTTAAATTTTTTATATTTGGTAAAATACCAAATTGCCTCTCAACTAACATTAAAATAACAAAAAAACCATTATGCAAATACGAAAAATACCTCTTGACGTCAATTTTAATTTTTTGCTTCCATTGATATTTTGGTTGTTTTATTATGCAATTAAAATGAAAAAAGATATATTTATCCCTGTTTGATTTGATAATAACTAATAGATGTTGTGAAAAGACTTTAATATCCTTATAAGCTAATGGTAAATTTCTGGGATGAGAATACAAATGTGCTCGGATGAATAATGTTTTTCAAAAGGAACCTTTGATTTACATTGAAATCACAAAAGGTACATACAATTATCAAATTTTAATATTTTTTTTTAACTGAAAAGTTTATTTAAGAAAGTAAAAGCGAAGATGAAGAGTTATTTATGGTTACTTATAGAGTAGAAACGGATCCCTTTCCAGAAAGTAATGTAAAATAGGGCCAATGATCTTGAGAATAGACATTCACATAAGAACAAATTGATAAAACTTGTGCCATGAAAATATTTGAGCTATCCAATCGCAGCGCAAGAAATTCTGCCAAGAAGCGATCCATTGAAATTTGTTTCAATAAATAATAGTCTCTTAGTAACGCTTTCCTTTCGGTATGCTACAATCTCATAATTATAAAAACAAGCTATGCCATGGATGAGAGTAACTGGTTGGCAATTGTAAGGGAGATTGTGCAATTAATGTTTATTTTATTTTTAATAAGTAGTTTAACAAAAACCCATGTTTTTAAATTTTATAAAAAATTATGGATTTATTTGCATGTTGACCCGATTCATGAGTTTGATGGGTTTAACTTTTTTATTTTTTAATATTGGATTGATTGATAATTAAGTTTCATAATTTTTTTTTAAAGTTATCACAGTCTTAAAAAATATTCAGCTAATATTCGATTTTATGATTTTTTATTTTTTTTATTATATAGTTAAATAAAAAATATTTTTAATTTAAAAAATAATTTAATAATCCCATTGAAGCTCACGACTCAGTTCATGGGTTTAACATATTGATTCGAGTTACCCAACCCGCCAAACCTCATAATTGTTTTCAGGTTTTGGCTTTTTATTTTTTTAATTGATTTTTTATTTTATTTTTTAATAAAAAAATAAATTTTATAATTTATTTATCTTATTTTTATAGATTTATTACTATCTTAACTAAATATCTTTTTCTGATTGTGAATATTTGCAGGCATTAATTGAGGTTTTGAGGGGACATGTTCGACTGACAATGAATTGCCTTGATCAAATAAAAAGCAACGACAGAACCATTGTGCTTGATGATAAGTTTGTGAAACAAGCCCGATTCCTGGAATCTTTTTTTTTCTTTTATGCTTTATAGTCTATTTGGTTTCTTAAAATACATAGATACACATAAATAATAAATTAAATTTTTTTTTAAGAGTCTCAAATATTTTATTAAATAGATCTAGAATTATTTAGAGTTTATATAAATATTACATAAAAATTAAATGTTCTTTCTAATTTTAAATATTTATTTTAATAATAAGTTATCGCAAACTATAAACTATTCTAATATCCGAATTTTAATAACAATTCACATAAATAAATGACCAGTAATCTTTAGATATTACTTTGTATAAATAAAAAGTTAAGATACCGTTCTATCTCTCCTTCAATTTAGTAATAACAAATGAATATTGTAGGAAAAAGATAATTTTGCCCTGTAAGCAAATTGTATGGTTTCAATTGTGGAGGGTAAAATAATAAATATACTGTGTGAATCAACAATAAATTATAAGTGCATGCTTTTTTTAATTGCCGACCAAACACAACCTAAATTACAACTCAATTTCATTAATAAAACTCGATTAATAAAGGGGTTGAAAGGAGTCCATTTGATCAAGTGAACCGATCGATCCCTACCAACTTGTCTACTAAGACTCGGAAGAGATACACATGATGACCATCCAGCTCCTCTCCCATCCTCCATGGATTGAGCCACTTGACCATTGAGCATATGGATTGAGCCACTTGACCATTGAGCATCCATACGCCCACACACCTCATCTACCACTAACAACTCTAATATAAAAGATTGTGTGTAGTATTAATTTATCTTTTTTTTAATAGTAAAGGTATTCTCAAATCAGTTGTAAATCAATTGAGATTGAGTTCCTTTTAGAACAATTAATTTTGAAGGTATATTTCTCACATTAGTCTAATTGTATTCAAAATAATTTAATAAATTCTTCTCACTATTAATCCTAAAATTCACATATCAAGTTTCATGGGAAGAAAACAAATACTCTTAGAATTATTCGCAAGCCCTACATAACCATGAAGGGCCATGGAAAAGTGGAAAGATTTATCTTATTTCCAAAGAAAAACGAAAAGAAGAAAAAAGGGCAACCCCACCTCCCGAATTGAGAGGATTGGGGGAACAAAACGCCCAAGTCTCATCAATCTATGAAGAAACTTTTAAACATTCCAAAATGGAGTGGATTAAAGATCATGCAAAGCCTTCTGCGAGCAGAATTGATACTTTTCTTTGACCATATACGAAACCTGTCGGCAGGAAATGACTGCTCTTCTATACTACTCCTTTTCTTCGTGATCATCCAATTAATCTATAGAGTATCTTCTAGGAATTTATTTGAAATACGTGCCTTATTCTTATTGCACAATTGGGTTCTTCATTTTACTGGATATATATCAACTATATATCGAAATGTATCTCTCCTTTTTCCCACTTTTAAGTGAAGATTTGCATCTCAGCTACGGGCTTGATATTGTTTTTTCTTTTTGAAAGATATGATGGGAGTACAAGCCCCATGTTATTGTATGATCCCAGAGTGTTGACCTTTCATAGCATCGAAGGTCACTGCAATTTGGTGAGTTGATACTGGAATTTAACAGTAAATTCTCAAAAAAGAAAAAACAAATCTAGAGCTTATTGATCAATTATTCTCCAATCGATTCTCGAGCCCATATTTAATTAAGTCTTTTTTATCCCAGCATGTTGATTTCACTACAGGTCCTTTTACAAAATGCCTTTCAAGATACAAATTCATTAAATTAATTTTGAAGAATAAAAATAATTTGGAAAAAAAAACAGGCATACACTAAAATAAATAATGTATTTTCGAAAAGAAAATTGAATTAATTGTTTGTTTGAAAATTAAAAAAAAAGGAGTTTATGTTTGTTTAATATTCTATCTAATCAATCGGTTGATTACACGTGACATTGTTATATTCATATAAATACATATTTATTATTAATAAATGATTAATTTATCTTTAATATTCATATAATATTAGATTAATGAATCTAATATTTGATTTATGAATCTAGAGTAAAGATAGAGTTAATACGACAAAAATGTTTTGCAAATGAATTTATAAAGTTGTTATAATTATATGATTTCAATTGTATCAAAGCATTGTTCCTAAAATGTTCTTGGTTGATGCTCTCTTAAATACTGGACATTTATTAGAGTCATAAAGACTAATACATGTTATGTTCTTTCCTTTATGAAAGGAAACAGTTGTTCTTATAAGCTGAGGTATAAGGGGGATACCTAGAACTAATATGTAGGTGTTTGTCATACGACATGTACACTGAACTAGCCCGCAAGAGAATTCTATATGGAGAGATTATTTATGTCTATGGAAAGGCTCACGTTATGGCTATGTAAGTGATCCTTAGACTTGAGATCACCAAGTTATCTTATATAGAGAATATTATGTTTTAATCCTGTTACATGTTATCTTAATCGAGGTAACGATAGAGCAAACATTGGGTATAACATGAACTATATGAAATTACTTGAGTGATTAAGAGATGATTCATCACCCTAGGTGAATTAGAAAAAATGTTTCATCTATTCTCAAATAGTATTGACTGATAAATCCTTAATCAAGGTGGAATGATTTGGAAAGAGTTTCAAATCTTATTCAAACAATCAATGACTATTATATAGAGAACAAACATGATTTAACATAACAAACATACTTCATGCTTTAATGTTAAATCAGAACATTATTGATGAAAGGGTAAACCGACCACTGAAATGTTAAATCAAACCACCAATGACTTTTCTAATACTTGAGGGATCATGACACGTTGTTAGACGATACACTTGATATTCAAATATAAATTAATCAATTGTTGAATTGATTATAAATTAAATTGTTTAATTTATTTAATTCTATTTAACTAGAATTATAATTCATATTTGGGCCAACATATTAGAAACCTAATGGGTCACACACATTAAGAACCATTAGTTAAAAATTATACTGGGATGATTTAATTAAGTATGACTTGATTAAAATATATTTTAGAAATTAAGGACTAGAATATAATTAATACAGGGATTAGACTTTTAGACCTAGAAAAATCAAGTAAGGACTTGATTAAATTAATTTTTAAAATTGTCTTGAATTAGTACATGGATATTATTCTAGAGGCAAATTGATATTTTACCAATTTATATTGTTTTTTAGATTTTTTTATAAATAGTAAGCTACGGCTTTTATTTTTTTATGGTTGCTTGTTAGACAGAAAAAACTACGTATTATAGAATAGAGAACTAACACTTTAATCATAACAATCCCTCTCTCCTAAATAGATATTTAGAATATTTCTCACTGGTGGTTCGTGTTGATTATCTTTGGAGGCCGGACAATTGGACGGTGTGTGGTATGCGACAACTCAGCCTTTAAAGAATTACTTAAAACCAAAAAAGATCAGATCTTCAGGTAATAAATTCATAAACAACTCTAGATCTGTCTAATGAGATCTTAAGGACTCCCAAATAAATTTTTTTATTGTTTCTGCTGCGTGTAATATATTCAGGAACCCAACAATTTAGAACTAATAAATATATAACTTGGTGATTGATAATTCTAATTTTGGATTTAACTTGGTTAATTAATACACTACCATTCACCCGCTAAGAAAATGTTGTGAAACTTCAGCTACTCCGAAATGAAAAATATATACATCTTGTAGCTTTTCCAAGATCGAATGATGATTTCATAGCTAGGTAAATCGAAGTGGCAAATCATCATGACATAATTCAAGTCACTGTAACAAGCACTAGGAATTGAATCTGAAATTCGAGTGGACAAAAAATCATGGAAAGCCTTCTACAAGTAGAATAGATACTTCTCTTCGACCATGGAATCAGTCGAGATGAAATGACCAATTCTGTATACTATTCCTCTTCTACATCATCCAATTCTAATTATTGGCCATCTTTTAGGAATCCATAAGATTCTTTGTCACTTAATAACACCATATCTTGTAAGTTCTCACATGAAAGAAGCAAATATGCATCTCTCTTCCTTCTTCCTTTTTGAGTGAAAATTGCATCACACTGCCATGATAGCACTTTCCTTTCGGAAAGATGCTGGGAGTACAAGTCCCACGTTCTTGAACAAAGAGGGCTGACATTGATACCATATATGGAATTCAAAAGGAAAATTCTTAGAAAACAATATTTGTTAAAAAAACTAGAGACAATCGATCGTTTAAAAATCAAGTCCTTTATTTATTATGTCCCAACATATACTACAACATATAACCTTTTGGAAAAACCACAAAACTCCTAAGTCTTCCCAACAATGATCTTGTAAACATTAGTTAATTCAATCCACTTAGACTAGTTGTTTCATTAAACCTTGGAAATTTTAAAAATAACTAATGTTAATTAGTTTCTTCAATAAAATAAATATTTTTTAAAGTTGTTATAAAAAAAATCATATTTTTTTAAAATATTAAATTCAGAGACCTATAGGAGAAATCATACAATATATATAAAACGGAAAATTAGTTATTAACCTCACATAAAATACAAAATTAACTATAAATAAATGCTATATGAAACTTGATTTTAGCTAACATAAAAGGGGGGAAAAGAAAAGAAAAAACATATGACTTCGGATGGAAAATGTATACATCCCTTTTTATTTTTTCCAAAATTGAACCATGATTTATTATATATAAAATTTTTTAAAGTTTAGCGGTTGAACATTAACTCCATAATAGAGTCACTATAACAAGCTCTAATTGGATACACAACCAAAATTTTAAGATTTACCGACAGAATTTTTTATTGGTATTTATACTCATAGTCTATCGATAAGAAACTTGTCAATGTGATCACGAAAGGAAATGATCCATTGGAAAAACTCTCATCGATGATTTGTGGTTTGTCGGTAATAATTTTATAGATGGATTTACTGACGGACAAAGCGCGATAAAAAAAATTTATCCATTTCATTCTGTCGGTACTTCCATCACTAAATATAACATATCACTGATAGAAAAATTGTATGTCATTCCATCAGTTATCTTTTTCATTCATCGATATGTTCGTCGGTGAATTTGACATGTAACCATCAAATAAGCCATATGTTATTATGTCGGTGAGTAAATAGTGACAGTGTTATTTGTAGTAATTCTTTTCAAACTCTCTAAAATATACTAACGGACTATGTTCATCCGTAAACCTGTCAGTAATAATTTAAAAATATATATTTTTAAAAAATCTATTAAAAAAATAGAAAAAAATACAAAAAATTAAATTAATATAAAATTCAAATAGGTATTACAAATCTAAACATTTATAAGTTCAAATATAATTAATCTAGAATAGAGGTGCTAGAGTAGGAGGAGGAGGCGAGTCTTCACCTGGACTGTGGGTCGAATAAAAGGGAGCACATGTACCACCATCTGTGATCTTAACTCCAATACCAATCGGCGGAGTTTGGCCATCTTGGCACTAAGTCGTTCATAATCAGCAGCAAGATGAGTTGTTTGATCTTTACCTCGCTGGTCTAAAATCACCTCGAACTCTAGAGTTTGAGTGCTTGGAACTGATTGCGAGCATCCAACGGTTGAAACACTGTAGGTCATACATAAAAACTCAGTCGTAGTGTTAGAGAGATCATACACCTGATTTCTATTGAGTCCACTGGACGATCTTACCTCCAACCAGAAATCCGGATGGGTAAAAGGATCGTCATCGTATCTCTCTTTCAACCAGGTGTTATATGTATCCTGGAAAAAAAAAGTCAGCAAATTCAAAAAATAATAAATTAAGAAAAAAATGGTTGAAAACAACATACCACAAAGTGCTGAGCTTGGCTATCCATGAGTCGTTACTCTCCTTTTTAGCAGTCATCAATCCGCACATGTGTTTCCATAAAAACCTCCATCAGGTTTGGTTTGTGTCCAAGAACAATAGCCAGCAAGAGAAAATTATTGTTAGTTAAATATATTTATAAAAAACAACTAAAAAAAATAGATGTAATTAAAAAAGAACCTTACCATCCGCTTCGCATGCGAAACGAACGTATGAAGCCGCCGTTGTGTGTGGTAACGAAACTGTGAACACACCGGTTTTGGTTCTCTACATTGGAGTGTGATCGTCAAATGAAATGATCGGACATCACGTGCTAAATACATTCCACCCACATGACCTCTGAGATGTACGGATGTCTGAAATCCTTCCAAATCGCCACCTTTTTCCAACCTAAAAGCTCTCTTTCTTTCGTATATTTTTTGGCTTTCTTTTGCCCTTCGTACCAAAAATCACACAACCTATATGGTACAAATGAATTATATGTTAGTAAATGAATAATAAAATTGAATAAAAGGATTAAAAAAATTATCTTCATTTCAATCTTACCTAGTTGCAGTGTGATTCTTCCAAACCCTCCTTGCAATAGCGTTGCCAACTCTATCCCATTCAAATTTTTCCTTGCAATTAAAATTTGTACAAGAAAAATTTCATTAATAATTTAATAAACTAACCAAATTAACATAATAAAAAAATTTAAGTTAATACTAATTTTAAACCTTCCAAACCATGCATCAATCATGTGTTTCCATTCAGGATGTTTGGAAACTTGATTCCATTGAAACAATGAAATTTCCATCGATAATTTCATTGCCAATGTTATGGTTCTGACATCCTCAATGTTTATAAACCTGAGATTCTATTCGTTAATTGAAATTAATTTTTCAAAAATTATTAACATGTCAGTGTTAAGGGAAAATAAACTTACATTGTAAAATCGTTCTTCTACTAAGCCTGGTACTTCTGAGTAAATGGATTCCATTGTGAAGAGAACCCCCTTGACATGGTGGTATTGCACTCGACGAGCCTGTGTCATGAGTGAATGCTTGTCTCGGGTGCCTGTTCTTCATCGGCACCTCACGACTCATGGTCGTCAGAAGCTCTGCTAAAAGAACTAGCGGTGATCCATCCGTACAACGTGCTATTAACTTTTTTCTAGGCATCTATACAAACTAAAGAATTAAGGTACTGTAAACCATTTCTATTTGGAAAAAAAAAAATCGGCAGCACCTCCCCTATAAGGGAGATTACCCAAAATCTTTAAATTTGCAAATACACAACAATTTAAATTGGATTTTCATAAACCAGTTGGTTTTATTTCAATTTATATCAATCGAATAATTTCAATTATGTTAATTTAACTAAATTTTCAATTAACTTTGCTATGGCCATTTGTGAAATTGTCATAAGAGGTTAATATAAAAACATTAAAGGATGTGTAGTATCAATATTTCACATTAAAAACTATTCATTTATCCTAACTATTATCTTAGCTATTTTTAATTTTTATTTATTTATGATGGCTACTATTTTGTTTACTTTTTATTATTTTTTAGTAATTTTTATTTTTCATGAAATTAAAAATTATTTGTTAACACCAACAAATCAATTAGCTCACCATATTAATAAGAGAAAAATTAAAACAATTCCAACAATTCCAACAATCTATACACAATCATTAAAGAACATAAAAATTAAAAAAAATCCAACAATCATTAAATAACAAAAAATAAAAAATTCCACCAATCTATGTACAATCATTAAAGAACGGAAAAAAATTAAAAACAAATCCAACAATCTATGTAAAATCATTAAAGAAATATCTCCAATAACATTTATACAATTATTAATAATAGAAAATAAAAACTACCATAAACATTTATGCAATTATTTATAACAAAAAAATATAAAAAATTAAAAAAATGAAAAAAAATAGAGAGAAGGAAAAAGAAGAATCTTACCTTAATGTTGAGTTTTTCTGAGCCTAAAAAGAGAAAGAAATCCAAACAAATTAAATAAATAAAGAAGGAGAAGAGAGGAAAAGACATATCTACACGTGGAGAATAAGAGAAGAGAAGATAAAGGGTTGAGGATAGAAGGAGAGAGAGAAGAGAAAGAAAGATGAAGATTTGGGAGGAAGAGAGAAGAAGCTATTAAGGATTCTAATATTTTAATTTGGGGTTTTTTTACCGACAGCTTTATCGATGGATAATTAAATATTAATTTTTCCATTGGTGTTTCCATCTGTAAAGTCTAATTGAAATTTAATTTAATCGAAAATTTTAGAAACTCGCCAACTATCACTGACTACTTTTTTCATCCGTCGGTGATTCTGTATGTACTGATCAATAATAAACAGTGCAAGTGAGAAGTGAATAGTACCTTAGCTCCTAGGAAAATACAAATGGATATTAACTGTCGGTGATCTTGTATGTATTAAACAATTAACAGTGCCAAATAGAAGGGAATAGTTCTAATGCTTAGTATACTAACATAATTAATTCGTTGGTGTATCTATTTGTATTTTATTATTTTTATTATTAATAATTGTATAAATGATGTCATGTCATGTGCTTAACAATATTTGGTGACATGCAGTCTAGGTGTGATTGTGAAGTATCTATATTTTTTATATGCGACAAGAGTCATTCCCCTGCCAGTTCTGGGTTTATAACGAGCATGCCTACATGTTTTGCACTCAGTCAACTCTGCATTTTCAAGGTAATACAACTTGCAAAAGTTTGGACACATGTTAATTTTCTGGTATCCAATGCCGAGGGGTTTCATCATGAATTTAACAACATAAAAGTTTTTTTAAGTCTATTTCTTTCAGGTAAAATGCTTTTCGCCCATTCGATAATTCTGTCGTAATCGGCCTCACTCAACACATGATTTGACTTGATGGTGAACACTTGTGCAATGACCAATAATTTACTGTAATTTGTGCACCCATCCCATAATGGTTCATCGTAGTCTTTTAAAAGATAACAAATCTGGTCGTGTCTGCATTAGATTCTTCATCTACTATTAGACATTGATCGGCACAACCTTGATTCATTCTCATCGCATTTATAACCATATTCATATAATGATTACAATTGTCATCCATAACTTCATGCATAATATTGTTGGAACTAGAAGTTGACCCAACCATACTTTTTACCATGGTTTTGTGTAGAACATATGGTTCTCCGTGTGCAAACCAACATAGATATCTCTCTATGAACCCTTTTTTTTTGTAGAAGATGCATTGTTACAACATCTGAATCAAAATTTTTTATTATTAGTTTTACAACTCTTACATAGACATCTAATACCGTCTCCACTAATATTTATCGGATTAGATAGTGCGTAATTAATAAAACTCTAAACCTCATTACAATAATTCATCTTACGCAACCTTTTAGGTGAATCTCAATACATCCATAAATGATCATTTATTACTTATGTTAGACCTATATAGAATATTGATGACAACATGAATTAATTAATTACGTAAACTAAATAAATAACATGATAATGGTTTAACTCAAACTTATTCAAACTATTTTAATAGTACAACTAATTCATTATTAATTATCTATATAAATTTAAATTTCTATACATTTACCAAAAATTTCAATTCAACAATAAAATTGATAAAATATAAAACTGACTCATTAAATAAGCCATTATTTATTTCATTACAAAACACCTAAGTCACAAATTGAAAATAAATTTCATCAATTTACAAATAAATACAATTTTATAAAATCTCAAACAAACCCTAACATTTACAAATCATACATTTATACAACAAATTTCTATGAGAAAAAAACTATAAAACAAGTAAACACCCAAACAAAATTCATATACTAAAAAATATACAATAAAAATAACATTTTAAAATTGAGTTCAAATAAAAATGGGTAGTTTTGCTTACTTGAAATGGAGAATCCTTAATCAAATTTGAATCAAAACAGCAATACTGACAAACTGAGTGTTGGGGTAGTTGAATTTGTAGTGGGAGGTTGATTTGTGATAAAATTGGAGGGTGTTTGTTGAAGAGAAAAATAGAGAAAGAAGAAGAAAGAGGGGAGAGAGAGAGGGGAGGACCACTTGTTAAGTTATAAATTAAATATTACAGACGAGTTTACCGATGGATTTAATCGACATATTTAAATCCGTTAGTAAGTCAGACTGTAAAAATAACACGTTATCGTACTTCTTGATTCTTTTTTTTTTCATTTCTTTTTTTTTTCATTGTAATTCCCTCGGTATATACCGATGAAATAGTTTTGTCGGTGTTTACCGATGGATACAATGAGAGACTATTTTGTTGGTAAAGTTCATTGCAATCTGCTGATGGAATATTTTATCGGTATTTCTTTTTGTATTTGTTGATTTTCTGGTAGTGATAATCTATAGATTTTTGAGTAAGTACTAATTACATCTGAATTTGGATGCAAATACTTAATCACGTCAAGAATTCGATCTCCACTTAGAATTCTAAAAGGAATCACCATTTTCGTAGATGACTTTCGTCACCTAGAATTCTCCACTGAGCTGCAAAATTAAATTCCTATTCAGATATGCATAAATTTGGTGGAAAATTGATTCTTCATTCAATAAATATATTTTAGGAGATCATACAACCACTTTTGGTATTCCATATCAAGAAGCAGGCTTTTATTCGATCATTTCAGTGCATTTTACTCGGACATTGTTAAATTTACTGAGGCAGGTCGATTCCTAGTTTTTCTCGCAAGTACTCCAAAGTCATAATCAAGGTATCCATCATAGAAGCTCTAGGGCTTTAAATAGTTGGAGCCTTGAATAAATATGTGTTGTATTGTGAGACAAAACATATTAAATTATAATTATTTATTAATCATTGAACCATATTGCATTGTGCTTTTGGTTCACGGAATTGGAGGAAAAAGTGAGCCAAAACAGTAGTAGGATATATACTATATATTATTCTATGTTTTTGGTTTACCACAAGTCTTGCTTTTCCATACCCGAGTGGTTCCTTTCACTTAACCTAAGAGAGTAAATACATCAAATATCTTTAGAATTCTTAAGGAAAAGAATATATATATATAGTTGAGAAAATACAAATATTTTGATTAATTCTCAATAATCGCTTCCCAAAAAATCACTTACCTAAGAGAGAGTAATTCTTGAGATAAAGTAACATTTTGTAAACCAAACTCCACCTAATTGTTTTATCCATTGATATATTATTGTACTCTTTGGATTAAAATACTACTAAGGACAGGACTTAAATGCGAGATTTAATTATAAGAATAAAGTAAATTTCTTGAATTTATTTTTATTTGGAATTTTTGTAATTCAAAACCAAGCAGTCAAGAAAACTTTTTGTACATACTGGTTCCAAGGTTTGAACCCATAAAATAAAAGAAGAAAATATAATCTTCACTGTATCCATCAAGGTAGCAATTGAGAGATGTTTAATCATTATAATTCCTAGCTTATTCTCCTCCTCACCTTCCCGATAACAGATGATCAGCGCTGCTGCTGCTGCTGTGTTAACTTTCACACACACACACACACACACGACTTTTATGAGATAGGTGGCAAACTAGCTAGCTAGTCTCAAAGTACTGATCACTGTAAGCTTAATTAAGCTAGCTCCTGACATTAGATGATTTAAAGGGGGATTTTTGAAGTACAACAAGGACAAGGAAACGAGGAAAACCCTAAAACTCGTACCAGAGATGTTACGGCTTCGATCCTGGCATGAGTTTACATATAATCTCTAAACAAAATGTGAAGTTCATTGCATATTTACATAGATATAACTATATGCTGGCCTTCTGTGACAAATCTACCTCTTTGAAGAAGCTAGCTACTATTATCCAAAATGGTTTGTTTCAGTATTGGTAGAAATTGAGGTCACTGGGAACAACAATGTATGAATATAAGACTAATTTGATATATTTCTTGATGATCAACATCAACAACAAAAAAGAGGGATACATATTCAAATATTCGTGGAAATCATAGAGATCACTTAACAGAAAAGTGATGGAGACCCAAATCTTTAATTTACTACAGCTCTGGATTGGAATCTGCAGGGAAAACCTACGTGTTTATGCAGCGCCAAATTCAGCTCATTGGTGAAGTAGACGATAAAAATTATCGATCAATGCCCTTCCGATGGCATCACCACTTATGCTTGTTCTTACTTTGTGAAAAATAAATTATACCATTTTCATGGGTCATGTCATGTGCCTTGAAACTTGATTATATGTCAAGAAATATATGGTATTCCCAGCGCACCAAATGCACCTGCCGTAATTATTACGAGGAAATATAAAATAAAAGGATCACCACTAACTAGTTTAGTGATTCTTCAAAAAAAATAAAATTTAAATGAGATGTTTATATCCAATGAAGAAATTTGTTCTCAAGGAAGAAGATATCATATTTGTGTTCTGAGTGTCTTGTCCTTAAGCTGTTTATGCTACAAAATTGTTCCTTCTCGAGATAGAAGATTGAAATAGCTTTAGCGATTATGATTTAAAAAAATAAATTTAAAAAAAATAATTTTAGTTGTAATTTTAAAACTCAAGGTTTTTTAAAATACATGTTTAGTAAAAATTATATAAAAATAATTTTACTTACAAAATAAATAAATGAAAAGTTAGTCAGACAGATCGCTAACTTATATAAAAACAAGATTTGAAATGCATGACTAACGAAAAAGTTTTTTTTATATAATTAAATAAAAAACAGGAACTACCACGAAAGCAAATTTTATTTAAAAGGAGGGAAATTGTACTTTAGCTAGCATCATAAGGAGTACGGTAATACATCACAAAATCATAGCCAATCAGAAAAGGTGCTAAGCCGTATATATATTTTAGTGTTGGTGGTCAGTACTGTGATCGTGTTGTTGAAGATGATCTATGTGATTCCACTTTGGAATGCTTTGGTGTTCCCAGCATACCATTTACGCCTGCAAAAGATTTTAGAGGATTTTTATGGTCACAGTACTACTGACCACCAGCAGCATACCTGGTGGTCAGTACTGTGATATGTAGTGTTGTTGAAGATGATCTACGTGATTCCACTTTGGAATGCTTCGGTGTTCTTAGCTAACCATTAATATCTGCAAAAGATATTAATTAGAGGAATCAAATTAATACAACATTTTATTCAGATCTCCAACTAGCATTCAGTGAAAAGAAATATATATCTCAATATGAGCATGGGCAAAGAAAATAATTGAAAATAGCATTGTGGAGGTATATTGGTCAATGCTCATGATCAAACAAACTCAAGAGTAAGTATATATAATCACACAAGAATATTATTAACAATTAAAGCATGGAGTGAAGGGCTGAAGGTGATGACAGAAGACTAGAGAGCACAAAGGAGTGAGATGCAATTAAGCTCCATGCATTTCATCATCAGTGCTCTCTATCTTCTGTCAACAACATCACCAGTGCCTCCTTCACATAATAAAAAGCAAAAAACAAACATTATAAGTAACAGAGGCCAGAGCTCAGAGCTATGGATTCCGAGGGGGAGACCAGCCACAGGAGCAAGAGTCCTGGATGGAAGAAGACGAGGGAGAGAGTTTGTGTGTATGTTAGTTCATGAGGGATTTTTGTGTATGACCTAGTTGATCTCCAGCACCTCTATTTATAGGAGAAAACTGTGAAATAATGGTTGTGCCCCTACCACCTTTTCATGAGATAGGTGTGCATCTATCTATAAGAAAAAAGTGTGCCCAACTTGAAACTTGTGATGATTTCATTATCACCCGTTACGCATTTTCTAAGATTATTACGGTTACCGTGGATCATGCATTCAGTCATGCAAGGAGAAACAATTGTCGCCCCCGTTTGCGTTTCCTGACTCTAAATTATTTTACCAATAAAAAAAAAATAGAGAGGAAAAACTAAATCCAAAGTCCAAATTAATACGAGGATGGTTGTAAAATCAAATTTGGTTTGACGGGTTGCTCTTTGAAATCCGTACACTACTAGAGTTTTGCATATTGCTGACGTATTGTTTTGTTGGCTTAGTCTGATGGTAATTCGTTAGTAATTTATTTAATAATTTTTAAAAAAGAATAAAATAAACAAACTAGAAAAAAATTAAAGGAAATAAAACTAAAATAAAAAAATCAAATATTTACTACAAATTTAAAAATTATCAGTTTGAATACAATTCATCTAGAGGATAAGAACTAAAGAAGGAGGAGGCGGGTCTTTGTTGAGACCAGGCAAGAGATGAGGTGGAACACATATACCACTCTTGTTTGACAATAACTCCATGTACAATTGTCTAAGTTCGGTCGTCTTAACACTAAGTTATTTTGTCTCGGCAATAAGCCAAGCCATTTGAATTTCAAGTTGTTGTTGTATAATCGCTTGGAACTTAGAAGATTGAGACCTCAAACCTGATTGCGAGGAACCAATGATCGATACACTATGACACGTCCACAAATCCTTGACCGTAATGTTTTACATACCGTAAACCTGATTTCTATCGGGTCCACCGGACAATTCAGCCTCCAATCACAAATCTGGATCGAGTTTCGGATAGGTCAAAAGATCGTTCTTGTATCTCTCCTACAATCAAGTTATATATGTTTCCTAGAAAAACAATCAGCCAGTTATTTTAAGAAAATAATAACTTAAAAAAATTGTTAAAATCCAACTTATCACAAACTTCTAAGCTCGGTTATTTACGAGTTGTTGCACCTCTTTTTTACTATCATCATTTTACGTGTGAGTTTCTACAAAAGCTCTATCGGTCTTGTTCGCGTCCAAAAGTTGTAGCCTGTAAAAGAAAACTATTGATAGTTAAATATTTTCATATAAAACAACAATTTTAAAAAAAATAGATGTAATAAAAAAAGAATCTTACCATCCACTTCGCATAAAAAGAATTTGTTAGTGTGCGTGGTAATTGAACCATGAGTCTCCACGTTTCAGTTCTCCACCCCAGACTAAGATCGTCACACGAAATGCTCAAATATCATGTATTAGATATAAGCTTCCTATATAGCCTCTATGGAGGTCTGAATCCCTCCAAGCTGCCATATCTCCCCAACCTAAAAGACCTCTTTCTTTAGCATTTTTTTTGTTTTTTTTTTTTTTGCATTTCATACAAAAAATCACACAACCTATATGATAGAAATAAATTATCCATTAAGACAATGAAAAATAAAATTTTAACATTTAAATAAAAAATATAACATTGTTAGTTTAATATTATCTAGTTGCGTTGTGATTCTCTCAAACTCTTCTAGCAATAGTGTTGACAACCCTATCCCAGTAAGGTTTTTCCTTGCACGTCAAATTTGTTAAAGAATTAGTTCATTAACATTAAAAACTAACTGAATTAAAATAATAAAAAGAAAAAAAATATTTAAGTATATGCTAACCTTGAACTTTTCGTACCATGCATTAATCATAGGTTTCAATTCAGGATTTTTAGAAACCTAACTCTATTAAACAATGACACTTTCATCGATGATTTCATCATTAATCATGTGAATAACCTCCACATTTTAAACCTGAAATTCCATTTATTATTTGAAATTAATTATTCAAAAATTATGCACTATTGTTTATTTTTTAATCGTGTAAGAAAAGAAAACAAACTTACATTGAGTGGTCGAACTTCCACTAAGCAATGTGCTTCCTAGTATATACATACCACTTAGAACAGACACCTTTTCTACAAGGCAGCATCACATTTTACGAGCCTGCGTTAAAAAAGGGTGCTTGTGTTTAAGGTGTCTGTTCATAGTCGACACCTAGCAAATCATGGTCATCAAAAGCGCTGCTAGAAGAAATAACATCATTTCTATTCGCATTATTAATTGGCATTTACACTAATTAAAGGATTAAAAGAGATAATATCATTCATGTTTTAAAAAAATCAATAGCACCTCTCATGTACGAGAGACCACATAAAATTTTATTGCTTGCAATTCACATCAATAAATAAAGCCATAAACTAGTTGATTTTATTTACAACAATTTCTTTTTAAGCAATGCTACCATAGACTAATAATGGGTATATGTGCATGTATGTATATGTATCAACTTAAAAATCATTACGCTTTGGTGTTCTTTCTGATTATTACCATATGTCCCATATTGAACAAATTTTCATACTTAAATCAGACTACGGATTCCTACTAAGACACGGACAGAGATTAACTACAAATTAGAAATGTATGGATGAAAGCTTAACTATGACTAGGTCTCATGAATTTTAAATCAAAAATATATATGATTATTTCTAACCCACTCATTTATTAATGAGAAATATATTCTTCATTATATATAACCAATCAATCCTAGAAATCATTTCTAAAGAAAAAAAATATATGTGTAATAACATTCTGGATTCAATTATTTTTTTTCTTTGTGTAACAACAAAATTATGATCATGGATAATAATTGAAGTGCGAGCAAATTGTGTTTCTCCAAAAAAATGATATAGGCAAGTTTAAAGAGTCTAATAATTCTGAACGAAAAGCCTAGCAAACTTGTTTATAGATTAGTGAGATAAAATTAAATCTAAAAAGAAGCATGTTCACCCTAAACTAATATCTTGACATGAGAAAATGTTATAACTTTCAGTTCAAATTTTATCAGATGATTTTACTTGTACAATTCTATAGGTGGGTTGAATGATTGTAATTATTCATGCTTCGAAAGACTCTCAAATTAGGCTTTGAAGATGTTGTGTAAATCAATTTTTCTATTTTTCTTTTTTTTAATATTTAGTTTAATTTTAGATTTTATGTTGTATTTTCTTTTTATTTAAGATTCTGATTTTTCTATCTTGAAAAGATTGATTTCTGGTTTATTAATTTAAGCAATTGTAAACTTCTTAAAAAAACAAAAATAATTATTCAGTAATAAAATGTGAATTAGGATTCTTAGAAACCCTTTTCTACAACAATTCTTTTTTATTTTTTTCTTGCATGTTGTTTCTGTGTGTTCCTTTTTGTCTTCGTTGCAAAGAGAAAAGAAAACTTAATGTTTACCCAAGATCAAATAGCTATGTCGGATTTAGATGTGTTATGGAGTCCATTGAACTTGAAAAAAAACAATGAGAGACAATATACCTTCTTTATAACTAACAGACATGGAGCTTGTAGTATATATGTAAAGTAACAAGGATGAGCTCTTGAATTCGAATCCAAATTAACATTTATCATTTTGTGGCTAACATTCTTAAACGTATGCATGCCTACCTGATCTACAAAGCTTTACCAAGTTAGAGAATAAGAAAGATTTCATAATATACCTCATATATATATCCAAATCAATATCTCCACTGAAAAAGTGATGATGATGCTTATATGCAGAAACTAACACATACTAATTATAATTAATTAACCTTGGTGGTGGCCAGAATCAGCGTAAAATTGACTTGATTCTAAGAACATATAGAAATCTAACTTACTCCATGGGAGAGAGTAATGAGTGATGCAGTCAAATTAAGACCATTATTGGGCATACATGCTAGTTGACAAGAAGTATATGGAGAAGAAAGCAGAATGCTGGCCAATCCCCCATCTCTAAAATCTTATCCTACTTTTTCTTCATCAATCACCATCATCAGTGGTCAGTTTTGCTAAAAAAATCATGGGGGAGGTGACGACTACAATCTTTCCACCTCCCCCATGCACCGTCCTTTTCTCTCTCAAGAGACCTCAGCTTATCTCCGCCATGAATCTTTCAATACCCATACCATGCATGTTGTTGTAGACTAGTTCAATCAAGATATTTTGGTCATCAATTCCCATAACTAAAGGTATTCATCTTTTACAGAGAAAAGAAGGTATTCGATCCTAATTTTGAGGCATTAGCACAGCCAGAATATTTATTTTCACTTTATTATCTAAATTTTGAATCTAAAAGAGACTGAAAGAAGGGGAAAATATATACGAGAACATGAAGGAAACATCAGTGCCAAGACCAAAAACAAAACATTAGTGGCATATCTGTTGTCCCATATAGATTCCAACTCAAATTATCATGCTGAATTAATCTAAGCATATCTTTCTGTGATCCAAACGAATTGGAAGACATACATCAATTGGATAGAACAGGCTACAAAAAGCCAAATACCATTCCATCAACTGGCAGAGCAGCCCCAGTTCTATCGAGAGAAAGAATAAAGACAACTAGCTAGCTATAATTGGCATCGTCCCACGTGCTGTCTCTTGATTTTCCTCCAATATCTGGAGATGGCAGCCAATTCCTGGACTTATCCTTTTTGGGAGCCTAACCTTTTCAAGACAGGATTACGTGCTTTCCCTATTTGGGCAGGAAAGCCCAAGTAGATACTCCCATGTAGTCCAACATACTCATTTCAGAGGCTTAATTTCCTGCTCAGAACTTGTTTGATTATCAACATAAAAGGTTGCAAAGAAAAAGGTCGGGAGAAAAAAAAAAAAAAAAAAAAAACTTCAACATTTTATATAGTGATATGATGAGAAGTTTGAAATTAAGTTGAATGTTACCTCAGCCTAGCTCTTTTTAGTACATTAATGTTGATCCGTCATGATTAATTAGTGTAACTTGTCATAAATATCATATCAACTTATTAAATATTCTTCAGTACCGTTCTTGAATTAAAACAATGCCATGTTTAATCACATATTTAGTCACGAATTGTTATGTTCATTCGATATTATAGTTTCATAAAAAAAAATCATGAATAATTAACAAGTTTAGGGGTATAGAGACAATTTGATATTCCGGTAGGTTCTGATCAATTGGATACATATATATTATATTTGAATAACGAGGAAAGTTTAAAAAACATATTTTTAAATTAGATAGACATATCCAAACTTAAAAAATCTAGTCGTATAAAATAGTTTATTTGATGAAAACAAGATTATTAAATTAAATTTAAATTATTTCAATAATTTATTCTATTGATCCAATTCTATAATAGATTAGCTTGCAACAACCAACCAAGGTTAAGAGCCTTAAAATTAGGCTTGGAAAATGTTGTTTTTATAGTTTTGTTATTTTCATATTTAATTATGGGTTTTCAATCTTAAATTCAGGTTTTGTTTTCATTTTTCTTATTTGTTTAGGGATTCTTTTTTTTTTCCTTCTTATATGGGCGATTTCAAATCTATCTAAAAACATTTAATTTTTTTTAAAAAAAAAACACTACTAGAAAATTAATAAATATAAATAAAAATACTAATGAAATATTTTTGTCAATAGATTATAATAAATTTTACAGACATAATATTTCCTTGCTATACAAACGGAAACAACTAAAAATAAATATTCCTGAAATAAAACTAGGAGCAAGGTTCTTGTGCTGAGATTGTTTTCGTATTCCATGTTCTTCAAATCCTAAAATCTCCATGGATTCCACTTCGTCACGAATTCTAGCATCCAAACTGTTATTTTACTATAGCAGAGATGGTTAAAACGGACATATATATGATAGGGCAAACATCCTCCTTTAGATTCAACATAAATCAAAATCCAGTTCAAGAAGAGATCATGGAGCTAATTAATAATTTCCTGCTAGTTTCCTGCTTTAAAAGAGGAATGGAGAATTTTCGAAGAAATCAGTTTGGAAAGCATCATTTCGGTATTGATTGTATTACTTTATTCCCACTTCTCTTGGCCAAAGCACGTCCTCTCCTTTTTTCGACTTCTTGACGTCTGCATGTTATGAGCACTTGACAAGCTGTTCTAGTGGAGGGGCCTTCTCCGACCCCTCGTTCTCCGGTCAGCCATGAAAGAAAATTGTTTTAAATGGTAAATAATGCCTGTGAGCATGGATGCTGAGTGACAATTTCTCCCATCAACCACTAGCTATATTTTATATATATAAAAAAAAAAAGTTTCACGTTTTTTAATTTTCTGTCAAAGAGATAGGTAAATTAAATTTCTTTATGAGTTTTTGAGGACATGCCTAAAAGGGGGAAGAAGAAAAGGAAAGGTATCTCAAAAATAGGATATAAGGCTTGAAAGCCCGATATTAGTTAGCTCTATTGTGGGTTCAAAGCGAGGACCGTTTTAGAGTTTACAAAACCTTGAAGATCCTGTATAAGAAGAATTTGAGATCCAAATAATAAAATCATGGGCCTCATTTTTTCCTCTTTTTTTATATAATTTTATTTGTTCATCTAAAGATCTTCCATCATAGTTGTTGCCTACCAAACTGTAATCCTCTTTAGATTTTTACTAGTTTTTTTTTATCTCGCCACAGTGAGGAGAGTGAGGGGCAGATATTAAAATTAATTTTTATTTAGTTTTGGTATAATAGAAATAAATATTTGTAAGAAAGGAAATGATTTTAAATTATGAAAAAAAAATTATTATGTAAATTTTCAATTTCTTATTTATCATAACTTGATTTTCTTACCTCTTTGTCAAAGTGTTTCCCAAAAGTGCAATAAAAGAAATTAAAAAAAAAACATATTTTCAATGCATTTAGGCTATTTGCATGTCTTTTTTTTTTTTTGTAATTTTCAATTAGTTTTCTCTTCTTAACATCTTTTCAAAAAGAATCAAATTCAAAAAAATATGTTTTACTTTTCTTATCAAAATAATGTTAATGTTGTTTTTTTTAAAAAAATAAAAAAACAAAAAACCAAAATAAGAAGTAAAATGGACTAGAGACTAAAATGCAAAGCAAGAAAAATAAAGAACTAAAACAAAATTTAGTTACTTAGAGAGAAGATGATAAAATTTGTGAGCTATGAATAAATGAGTTAATTGTTAAAAAAAAGGAGGGGCTAACATACAAAAAACACTATTCATCATGCTTTCCACCAAAACCCTAACTAAAAAATATTATTCATCATCTCTTCCATCAAAACCCTGGTCACCATAAATTCTTTAAGAGAATATGAGGTTAAATGTAGAGAAATAAACTGTAGAATAACACTAGACATCCTCTCTTACCTTTCTCTCACAAAACAAAACGTAACCTCTTTTTTTCTCTAAAGCTGAAACCCCCCCTTGATTTCTTTTACCTCCAAACTTCATTTTTTTTTTATAAGACCACCACTATTCTCTTCATCTTGAAGCAATCTAAAGAGTCATCAATTGAAAGTAGCAGCCTTCGAATCATGGTTAATAAAAAAGAGAGAAAATAATCCTTAAAACTTCTATCTTTAATTTCTCTCTCCTTCAACCACCAAACAAGACAAGACCATAACCATTTTTCTCCTCTTGAAGACCACTACACATATATAAGTCTTATATCCCAATAACCTTGGTGTGATCAGATCTGAAAGTTAAAAAACAAATAAAAAAAAGAGAAAAGAGACCATTGCAGCTTCCCAGCATCAAATCTCTCCCATTTATGGGAGGTGACCTACATCGTCACCAAGTGAAAGAGGATGGCTTAACGCATCTTGCTGAGCCATCCACACATTGATTAAATGTCGGTGGCATGTGTAACGACACCCCAACCACGACAACTTTTTTAGACACATTTCAACCACATGCCACCATTGTTTTCCTTCTTTCCAATAGAATTTTACCACCATTATAGTCCTTTTTGGTCCTCCTTAGCAACCCTTAAAAGGTTTATTTTGAACTCTAAACTTCCATTGAATAATTATTTTGCTTTATTGTTGATCTTGATGTGTTTTGCGAGGAGATTTCGGGATTGTGCAATGTTTATTGGATAGATTTTGTGTTGGAATGATGCTGGATAAATATTTTAATCATGTATACCCATTCTCATGTATCAGGATTATGTGAAATAACATGCTTAGACTTGATTTTAGCGTTATGCATATGTGTTTGTATTCATTACTTATTGTGATTTTATGCATGTAAAATTAAAGCTTGTATATGTTTGATTTTCATTCATTTCATTGGTAATTACATGATCCTTATCATTCAAAACATAAAAAAATAATTATCATAGTCATATTTTGCACATGGCCAACCATCTCACAAATAAACAAAACATTCTTGCATCCTTTTTAAATTTACACATGATTTGCTAATTATTGATGTTATTTTAGTATTTTTTATGTTTGCATTTTTAAAAAGAAAAGACCAAAAGTATTTTTCTTATTACATGCATCCATTTTAGATTTTATAATTTGTTTATAAAACCCATTAAGGTTTGACCCAAACTAAAATGATTTTAAAACAACATTTTAAAAGTTCTTTTTTTTTCCAAACTCATGATAAATAAACATTTTGTTATTCACTTATAGTATTTGAGATAATAGACTCATGGTGAGCTATAATTTTGAATATTAATAAGGAGTAATGTTTTGTTTTTTCGTTTCAAAATATATCCTCACTTCAAAGTTTCATTTTCAATTTAATATCCATTGATAATAAAATCAAGAGTATTAAATTTTCAATATAATATTCTTCGATAACAAAATCTTAAGTATTAAGAAGATTTTCAGCCTAATATTCACCGAAAGTATTAAGTCCTCATTCAGCAAATATTATGAGTGAAACCTTTAGGTAGAATACCAATAAATTAGACATAACAAACTATTAAAAATAAAAGACAAGATAACAAATGCAACCTTCCTTTGATAGAATACTTTAGGATGGTAATATCTTCCATTTAGCATAACTAATTTCTTACCATAAATTTATGTTGACCAGTTAGGGTTTTCTAATGACCATAATATTAGGTGACAACTTATTTTTCTATTTTTACTCCATTTTCAAACAAGTCTTTGTTTTTATGAGCTTAACACGATGTCATGTATGATGTTATTAATGTATTTTTATTTAAAAAAACATGTTTTTTTTAAATTAATATTAAGTTCTTTGAATAAAAAACTAAAATATATTAAAATAAATATTCATAAAATTATCAATAACTGAATTAAAGAGGAAAAAATGTATCTATTCAATCAAAACTATTTTTTCTTGTTCATTCATTTTTTAAATTATTTTGATGAATATATATATAATCATTGTTTTTTAAATAAAAAATCATTATTATCTAAAAATCAAGGTTTAATAAAAAAAAATCATGACTCGATAATTTATAAAAGATAAAAATAAAAATAAAAGATCAATTAATCTAAAAAATTTTATGTAAAAAATAAAAAAATAGATATTTTATTCTTATTTAATATTTATGAGAATATATTTTATAAATTTTGCATATAAGTTACCTGAATAATAATTCATAAAGTAATTTTTAATATTATTATATGAAAAGTATGACAAAATTGAATGGCATTTTAAATATTATTTAATTATTTTTATTCATAATAAAAAAAATTAAAAAAAATTAAAAGTTTATATAAAGAGAGGCGATATTGGCCCAAAACAATTGGGCCATGTGCCAGGCCAAAACAAATAGCATTGGACCTAAAATGCCTAGCTCATATGTTCCTAATTCTTTCTTTATTTTCTTCAACTTTTTTTAAATAGTCACATGATATATTATATGTCTAATTTTTCTAATAAAATAGAAGATGCATCACTTGAGTTCTGAATTTTTAACAACAATGTTAATTTAATTCAATCTCAATGTATATTTACATAACCTCACATAACTCAAGTAATTGTATATTTTTTAGATAGTTATTTTATCTGATGAAGTAATTGATATAGTATGTGTATTATTAAACATGACCCAAATCTAGCCCTATATATATATATATATATATATTTCAAATATAAATGTTACTATTTTATTTTTTTTGTTAAATAATAAATAGATAATAAATATCAATATAAATACTCAAAACGATGAAAATAATATGAATATTTAAATTTTTTTATTTAAAAAATAATAAGTAGAATATAAATATGATAAATTTAACCCGTGATTATTTAAACCTAAAAAAACTATTTTTTAACTTGTTTTTAGTTAAAAACACTTGCAAAATATCATGTTAATTAAATCCATTATTCACATAAAAATACCATAAAATTGCTCCAAAAACTAAAATTTACATTGATTTAAAAAACCTTATTGAACATTAATATATATATATATATATATATATATATATATATATATATATATATATATATATAACAAGAAGAAAGTTACAAACTATATTAAACTACACCTGTTTTAAAAAATCATTGACGCAAAATTGACGATTTTTAGCAAGATCAAATTCTCTCTCTCTCTCTCCTGTAATGATTTTTTCTTTTTTTTTTCCCAGCATAAAATCATCAACGACCAAATAAAAAAAAAAAAAAAAAGACCCCACTCCTCCACTCGGACCTCCCTCTCATAAACCCTAACAAACCCCCTCCCGCCACTCCTTTTCTCTGCCTGCCAGTTCTCACCAAATTCTTCCCCGACCCCCGACCCGTGCGCCGCCGCACCAAATCAAGCTCCTGCCCTAATAGACCGGTTTAATTCTTGCACCTTTTTTATTGCTAGAAGAAAATTTTTTGGATATTTTCATAGTATTGTTTTTGGTCATGGATTTCCTGTATGCCCCATATTGCAAACATTCCATTGCATGAGCTTCATATGTCTATTATGCGTGTAAGTAGATTTTTGACCATTTGATTTTGACATATAAAGTAGAAAACCCATTTGTTATTTTGTTAATTTGCATAAAAAGATAAAAGCTTTGAGCTCGAACCCGGTAAATTTGGACTACATAAAAGAAAAGTATAGCTGGTTCAACTGCTTGTTATTTGTTTAATTTTTTGCAGTACAAAGTGGAAGGCGATTTCTGAGTATCATGAATGATTTTTTTTGTTTTGTTAAATATGTGTAGGTTACACTGTGGAGGGATTGTGCTGAATAACTGTGCTTGTTGTTGAAGTGTTCGGAGGGTTTTATTTATTGGCATTGAGTATATATAAAAGAATATAGGAACAAAGAGAGGGGAAATGGAGATAGACTTAGGAAAAGTTCCGTTTACCATGGATTTCCATCCTTCAGATAATCTAGTGACTGCAGGTCTGATCACTGGCGACCTTCACCTGTTAGTAAACTCTTCTTTTGCTCTGGTTTTGTCCACTTTTTATCATTCTAGAAATTGCTTTCAGTTTATGTTTGGTTTAGTGTTTGATCATTTGAACTTTCTTGTTATAGATACCGTTTCAATGCTGATTCCTCGCCACAAAGGTACTATAATGCAAAGGAAAAAATCATCTTCCCTTTTTTAATTGTTTTGTGACCTTGCATTTTAATCAACTTATGTAATTCAAACTCTTATCAGATTGTTGGAAATTCATGCTCATAGTGAGGCTTGTAGAGCTGCTAGATTCATCAATGATGGACAAGGTGCTGTATTTTGATTTTCACTTTATGATTTTCCAGTATTCATTTGTTAGCCTTTCAAACTGTACCAGTTGCTGCTATTCCTTTTTTCACTTTTAACAGTACTAACTTATGTGCATTTGAGTTCAGCAATTATCACGGGTTCTAGTGATCGCACCATTCTGGCAACTGATTTAGAAACTGGGTCACCAATCGCTCGTCTTGAAAATGCTCACGAGTAGGTTACTAATTTTCTTTTTTCACCTCTTTTAAAGGTTGATGAAATGGATCTTGCCCCATCTCTCACAAAAGTTTCTTTTTTAGCTCGTAATTCTCATAGGGCAACCTTTTTCTTTCACAGGGATGCCATCTTTAGTTTGATAAACCTCACAGAGTCAACCATTGCAACTGGGGATGATCAAGGATGTATTAAGGTGACTATGTTTCATGTCTTTCTGTGTCTATTTTTAAAGGTTATGATGATTTAGAATGGACAAAGCTTTTATTTCCTCTTGCATCTTAGTCTTTTCTATTGTAGCCTCTGTAGTTATCTGGATTATGCCCTCACAATACATGCCTCTTGCAATTTGCTGTTTCCTGTTTCCTATTTATCCTATTTTCTTAACTAATTATTTTGTCAAAATGTAATCGTTTTGCTACAATGAACCTTCTAGTATTTGTTGGATGAGAATGTCCTGAGCTTGGATAGGACCAGATTTTTTTCATAATCTTTTGCGCATCATCACATTCTGTGATTCCCCTAATCTTACTCTTCATTGAACTCTTTGAAGTCTTTACATCTTACATTGCAAATCCTTCATTTTGATTCTTTCAGTCATTTGTTCTTCATTGCAGGTATGGGATACCAGGCAACGCTCTTGCTGCAATTCTTTTAATGTGCATGAAGACTATGTTTCAGATATGACCTTTGCATCTGATTCCATGAAACTGTTGTCAACAAGGTATTTAAGACTGTTATAACTTGTTTTATCCCTTCTGTAATTACATCTCCACTACTTTTATTTTGCTTTAAGAGGTTGAGGGGATTACAAAGTTTTTATGAAAACATATGGAACTTGTAGGAGCTTTATGATTCACTTCATTTATACTATGTTGAGTAGGGGGTTGTTAGCTAAAGAAATCTTGATTTGTTGTTGTCAGGTTCCTCTTTACTTCTTTCTAGTTCTTTCTCTGAAAGATTGGTTGATTCATCTACATATAATTTCTTATGACACAAGTGAGCATCTCACGGGATTTTGTAATTTTCATTTTCACATTGTTTGCTGATACTTCAGGCAAAACTTGTTTACATTTTGTTTGCTGATACTTCAGGCAAAACTCTAATGATTTTCTGTCTTATGTATTGTTTAGTGGAGATGGGACCCTTTCTGTTTGCAACCTTCGCAGTAATAAAGTAAGTTGTTCTTTCAGGAAAAAATAGTACCTTTGCAAAATACTGCAGAGCTGTGCATTTTGATTAATTTGTTCTACCTTTATATCAGATCCAATCTCAATCTGAATTTTCTGAAGAAGAGCTATTGTCTGTTGTTATTATGAAGGTAAACATTTACATGAAATTCAAATAGCTTCTGTGGCTGTGAGAAGCATATATTTATCTTTTTGTGAGCTTATTAGCAAATTGTTTTGGCTAATGTATATTTATGACATGGGATTTGTGGGGATAGACTGCTTAAAACGTTCCAATACAGCACTCGACTCTTGGAGCTGGGGATTCTGAGAAATAAATCTTAAGTAGATGGCGTTGTTATTTTGCCACCACAGATCTTACCTTTTAGCTGCATAATGGACTTTCAGGACTGTAGAAAATAAATGAGTTTCAAATGTCTGTCTGCGCATTTGTTCATGTTACTTTGCTGTAAAATTGTTGCAAAAGGAAATACTTGAAAGCTGTTTCTCATAATTTATTTGTGCTAAATTCCTGTTCTAATTTGTACCATTTTGTTTCAGAATGGTCGGAAAGTTATATGTGGTTCACAAAATGGAACACTGCTATTGTATTCATGGGGCTTTTTCAAGGATTGCAGGTATCCTTTTTGAAAAGTACAAATACTAGAAACTTAGAAAGTCTTGGGACAGTGTGCAAGTCTCTGTTCATGAATGGAGATTTTCAATTGAATTCTCTCTACACAATATTGATTTCTTGCTTGGTGGAGTGTCCTGAATATTTGTTTTGATTTTCAGTGATCGCTTTACTGGTCTTTCCCCAAATTCCATTGATGCTTTGTTGAAGGTGTGATTGATTTATTTATTTGGTTGGATTTTTTACTATCTAGGATTTTGCTTACTTTGAACATTTAAATCTTTTGTTTTAGCTTGATGAAGACAGGGTCATTACTGGATCTGAGAATGGACTTATAAGGTGAGTTGTACAAGATAGGAAGGGATTGTTTTTATCCAAATTTTGAATCACGATCATCTCTCTTTTTTTCAGTCTGCTAGGCATATTACCTAATAGAATCATCCAGCCGCTTGCTGAACATTCAGAGTATCCTATTGAGCATCTTGGTACTGTATATATCTCTTCCTCAATAGAAGCTTTATATTAACTATATTTATTGTAATTGATGGAAGTTGTGATTGGATTGACATGCCATGGAGACTTTTCAGCATGGTGCTATTTCTGCACCTCCATCATTGTACAATTGTGAACTGGTCTCTATGTTAATGTAGAGTTTTTATTAGGTGAGGTTGACTTGTGGCCAACTTGGTTATTTCAAGTGTTTTAATAGGATAAATCACTACACCAGTGGGATCCACTATTTTTAAATTAAAGGAAAATATGCATTGATGCCATACAACAGCAAACTGCCAGTTAATCTTATGGAGTTCTACTTTTTATCAATTCCTCTCTTTGCCTCTCATACCAATGAAAGTTTTTTGTTTTTTGTTTTTGATATTATATGCTGTTCAATATTATACTCATGAAAACAAATTGCTTCAAGTGTGAAATCAACAATCCTAATACTTATCTTTCAGTAGTCATATAATCCAACAAGAATTTTGTTTCCAAAATCCTCCACCTACCTCCCAGATTTTGTAAAGTGGCAAAATAATTGAAAGGTTTTGCTCTCTTAAACCCATGAGTGCTGCTGAGAGAGTTTGCCTAAGAATGAAGAGAGAAAAGAAGTGATTGTTGATTATGCAGGCAACTGTTTGTTTCATAGGTAGAATTGCTGTGATTTGTTTCATGACTTAAGAGACGAATAAATAAAAAAGTACCCCACAAGATGAAGTGAAAAGGTACTGCATAAGAGTACAGAGTAAAAGTGCAGGGCTTATTGATATGTGGTCCCAATAAATGATTTTCTAATTTAAAAAGAGCCCAATAAATGGATTTGCCGATTACAACCCTTGGGTTGATTAGGTTGTCATGGGTCTGACTCACATAATACAAACTTGCTCATGTGTATATTGTCGCATCAAAGTTTGAGGTTTATTTAAGAGTCACTAGTACCATCTCATCCCATTTTCCACTATTGATTGTCTAAAAAGCTGGACTTGTTTTTAGATTGCCAAAACAAGCTTGCTGAGGGTATAATTTTGTTTGGAATCTGCAGCCTTTTCTCATGACAGAAAGTTTCTTGGCAGTATATCACATGATCAAGTGTTGAAGGTGGATCTCTCTCTCTCTCTCTCTATATATATATATATATATATCTACCTACAAATATAGACAAACATGTCTCTAAACATATGCATGCAGACATGAATATTTGTGCTCCTATTCACAAAATTTCTGCATCTAACACCTTCTGTGGAACCTTATTGTGATGTCCTGACTCCAGTCCTTGTGTCATTCAGATGTGGGATTTGGATGATCTATTGCAAAATTCTGTAAATGCTCAAAATGATCAAGCTGCTGTATCAGACAGCGATAGTGATGAGATGGATGTGGATACTAAACCTCCAAAGTCTAGAAAAGGTACCCTGGATTTAATTGCAGAAATATGAATAACCATCTTCTTTTGTCTGAAGTTTGCACATGAATAGCTGATATCCAAGACATTATTTTTGCTAGGTTGAGCAAACTTTGATAGTTAGGATAGTGTCCTGACTGTGCTGTTGATCTGTCCTTCACAAATTTAAAAATGTACTGAACCTAATATAATTGCTTATGTGAGAGCACAAGGAACAATATATCTGTTTTACTTAATTATCCTCTAGTTAGGGTTTGCCTGTGAAATAGACGCCACCTACTCCTTTTAAATACTGAATTCAAATGCGAAAGTTGCATAAATCATGGACACTTGAAAATTAAAGAGATGACATTTGACCTCTCAAATCTATTTTGATATTGCACAGTTATCCATATTACTTTCAACTGCCTCAAACCCCAACCTTGCTTCTGCCTTTATTTTTCTGTCAACTTTTAACCTGCCATCGGTGAATCTGTTGATTAAAGCATGCTATGCAGCAACCTTAAAAGTACGGTGCCTGCAGAATCTGATGCATTTGCTTTTAATTTTCCTAAATTTTTCAGGAGCCAAGAGAAAAAATGAGAATGCTAATGGCGCTGCAAGTAGTTTTTTTGCAGATCTATAATTGGATGGTGGTATTTCTTGTTGCATATTTACTGTCTCTCTGTCAGTCTTTTTCAGTATGGATATACTTATTTCTTCTTCCATGGAGTTCTGGACTGGTTAAAGATATGAAGCAGGGATGATTACTTTGCAGACACATGCTTATTTTTTTCCCCATCTAAAGCATATAGGAGACTTGCAGGTTTTGTTTGAGATGATTTTTCTATATCCATTGACGCAACATGTAAATTATAGTTGAAGGTTAGCTATCCATTAATGATATGGGATGATTGTAAAAGCAGAGATCATTCCCTACCGGATTCCATTGCACACTGCTGTTTAACTTGTAAGTGATTGGCAAAAGCTGATAATGAAAGAAGTATGTCTTCCTCGGTTAAAAGGGATGCTTTATTAATAAGCACAACAGAGCTAGTGCTCCATGGATTCGGAAGCAAGCTTTAACTTTGCTGCATCTGTTTTTTCTGCTAGCCAGTGTATCCATTTTAGCTCATTGGCACATTCATGCATAGGTGAATAATTATGGAGCTATAGAAATTGGATTCATTGTTGGATGAACCAGAGACCCATTGGTAAGAAACATCATTAGAGTAGCGGCAATAATAACTGCATCAAATAAAAGCAGTGATAAATAGTAAACGCCAATGCAGCATTGAAGATGAACAAGGGAAAGAAACGAATAAAGAATGGTGAGAGGAGGAGATCATGGAAAGGAAAGGAAAGAGGTGAAATATAAACAAATGAAATGAAGCTTAAACTCTTGTCAACTCCATGGAACATCAAGCCAGAAAAAAAAAATGAAGAGAGTGGAGATAGAAGGGAAAGGGATGAACTGTTGAATATCTTTGGCATGAGAGATACTGGGAAGAAAACATGATGAAAATCTTATAAAGATATCAAGACAGATCCATTTTCTTCCCAGAAACCTCGTGCACACAACTTCCACTAGCTCACAATCTCCCCTTCCAGCCCTTCTCAATTGTCTTCCCCTGGTTCTATCACTTATTTTTTGTGCCCTACCCTACCAAACCTTTATTTCTGCCCCAAGTATTCGATTTCCAGGCTTCTCATTTCCTTTATCAGTGAGTATAAAGGTGGTAGCTGCTAGGTTTACTTCAGCATGATTTCCATCAATTTGCCCGCTGCAAAAAACAAACAACGTATGTGCAAGAACTCAAGAAATATGTTTATGCATATATAGTAAATTTAAGGTTCTCCTTTGCAAAAATGAGGAAAAGCACAAGAAAATTTTTCGTATCTTGAATTGTGATATAAATACATATAAATTATTTTTTTTTATCAATCATTCACTCGAATATATACATTTATTAAGTTAATAATAAAATTTTAATTCAAATACATAACATTATATATATATAAAATTAAAATACATAAAATTCAAAATAAAAATAAAAATAAATTATACTATCAAATCACATAAAATTTAAATTACATAAGGAACCACCCGATTCAAGAAATCCAGCATATTTTCTTGCCTTATGGCCCTGGAAATGTCACATCGTTGCAATGTTCGACGCTTGCAATCAGTTTGCAACCATGCGCGCAGAGTGAGCTCGAGAATGAAGAGCTCGCAAGCTTTCGAGTCTACGCTTCTCGTCTAGTTGTTAGAGAATAATATAAATTATATCTTAAAATTTTATCTAACAGCTTAAATTATTGGATTGAGATGATTCTTTGATATGGTATCAGAGCCTTGATAACCAAACGGTCACGAATTCGAATCTCACCATTTCCATTTATTTGATAAAAATTAAGCACAAAATAATATGGATCTGTACAAGTTTCACTACCAGAAAACCGGAGAAAACCAACGGAATTACCGACGGACTAAATTCCATCTCAAAATCTGTCGGTATATACCGACGGACTAACTCCATCGGAGATATGGTCGGTATATACCAACCGTATCTCCGACGGACTATTCATTTTGTTTGGAAAGATGCAACGGCGTGGTTACGTGGAGTTTTTTCAGATGATTTTACCGACGGAATGACCGAGAGATTCAAACTGAGATAGCCGTACAGTGACATGACACTGTCACCGATGGAATCACCGACGGAATGTATCCGTCGGTGATTCCATCGGTAAAAACCATTATATACACCCCCTCTGCCGACATTCTCTTCCTCTATTTCTCCTTCTTCTTCTTTCCCATCCCACCGCTCCCCTCCCAAACTACAACCAACCACCTATCCCAAGTCTCCACTATTCTCAACACAAGCACTCAAGTTTCTTATACCTTGTACGTGGTCACAATATTCGTTTCTTGTGAATTTTATCATTTTTTTTGTAAGTGAATCTATTCTTTTTAGTTTTAACATTTAAATGTGAATTTTATTGTTTTTTTAGTATATGTATTTTGTTAACGTATGTACTTGTTTGATTGTTATTTTTCAAAGAAACTTGTAGTATGAATGTATAATTTTGTAGTTGTTATAGTTTGTTTTAGATTTTGTCAAATTATATTTGTTTGTAAATTGTTGAAATTTTGTTTGAATTACACCGAATGAAATGTGTTGTGATGAAATAAATAATTAATAGCTTGTTTAACGGGTCTTTTTTAATTGTTATCAATTCTATTTCGAAGTTGTGATTTCTGTAAATTTATATATGTATAAATTTGTATGTATGAACGTTGATAGTTGATAATTGATAATCAATATTTAACATAAGTGTTGTTTTAGTTTGTTTGATAATGTCGGGGAAAACCAATATTTTTGTTATGTTTTATAGAGGTTCAATAGAAGTAATGGATGATCGTTCATGGATGTATCGGGACTCACCCCAAGGATTGCGGAGGATGGATTATTGTAATGGTGTCCAGGGTTTTATTAATTTCGCAACATCTATTCCGAGGAATTTTACCGATGGCGGTATTAGGTGTCCATGCGGGAAGTGTAAAAATTTAAAGTTTCGCATCAAGATGTTGTAACGATGCATCTTCTAACCAAAGGGTTCATGGAGGATTACCTGTGTTGGTATGCACACAGAGAACTATTTGTTCCTGATGAGAGCATGGAAGAACAGATGGTTGGGTCAACTTCTAGTGCTAGCAACATGCATGAAGTTGGAAATGAGAACAATAATCCTTACAGGAATATGGTTATGGATGCAATGAGAATGAGTGAAGGTAATGTCAGGGAATGTCCAATCATAGAAGAAGAACCTAATGCAGATGCATCAAGGTTTTTTTATCTATTGAAAGATTCTGATGAACCATTATGGGATGGCTGCACGAACCACAGTAAATTATCAGCCGTAGCACAGGTGTTCACCATCAAGTCAGATCATGGGTTGAATGAGGCCGGTTATGACAAAATTATTGAATGGGCGAGAAGCATTTTACCTGAAGGGAACAAAGCTAAAAGAGAACTTCTATGTTGCCAAGTCCATGATGAAATCCCTCGGTTTAGGATACCAGAAAATTGATATATGCCCTAACTTCGCATGTTGTACTACCTTGAAAATGCCGAGATGACCAAGTGCATGACATGCGGGCATTCCCGTTACAAACCCGAACTGGTAGAGGGAAAACTCTCGTGGCATATAAAAAACTTAGATACTTCCCAATCACACCTAGACCGTAGAGGTTATTCATGTCACCAAGGACTGCTAAGCACATGACATGGCACCAATCACACCATGCGGTTGATGGAGTGATGGTTCATCCTTCTGACGGTGAAGCATGGAAACACTTTAACAGTGTGCATCCTCACTTTTCAGCTGAATCAAGGAACGTGCGTCTTGGGTTGTGTACAGACGGATTCAACCCATTCGGGTCATTTGCTGCTCTTTATTCTTGTTGGCCGGTTATACTGACGGTTTATAACTTGCCACCAGGGATGTGTATGAGGCCGGAGTTCATGTTTTTATCTATGGTCATACCAGGTCCGAGCAGTCCGGGCGGAATATAGATGTTTGTCTTCGTCCATTGATTGATGAGTTGACGCAGTTGTGGTCCTCTGGATCTTTGACTTATGACATCTCGAGGAAACAGAATTTTGTTATGAGAGCGGCTTTGATGTGGACTATCAATGATTTCCCAGCTTATGGAATGGTTTCTGGTTGGACCACGTATGGAAAGCTAGCATGTCCATACTGTATGGAGAACAACAAGGCATTCACGCTAACAAACGAGGGTAAAGCTTCTTTTTTTGACTATCACCGTCATTTCTTGCCACATAACCACAGGTACAGAAAGAACAGAAAGGATTTCTTTGTTGGCAGAGTTGAAAATGATGTTGCACCCCCGTGTCTTTCCGATGAAGAATTGTTTAATGTTGTGTCAGAGTACGGTGACATTGTGCTTGGTCTCCAATCAGGTAAGCAGAAGTTTCCTGGTTTTGGTTTGACCCATAATTGGGTGAAGCGAAGTATCTTTTGGGAGCTTTTTTATTGGAAGACCAATCTTCTCCGCCATAACCTTGACGTCATGCACATTGAAAAGAACATGTTTGAGAACATTTTCAACACCGTCATGGATGTGAAGGGGAAGATAAAGTACAACATCAAGTCTAGATTGGATGTAGCGTTGTTCTGTAACCGTAAAAATATGGAGTTGGTTTGTGATGGGTCATGGGTCGCAAAACCAAGAGCAAGCTTCGTGCTAGAGAAAAACGCACAACTACTAGTCTATAAATGACTTAAGAGTCTGCATTTCCCCGATGGACATGCCTCGAACATATCAAGGCTGGTTAACACGGAGGAATGCAAATTATATGGAATGAAGAGTCATGACTGCCATGTGTTTATGCAAACACTCATCCCATTAACTTTTCGTGATTTGTTGCCAAAGGGGATATGGGATGCACTAACGGAGATCAGTCATTTCTTCAGAGATATATGCTCCAGCAAGTTGAATATTGATCACATTGAAAGGCTTGAAAAGAATATCGTCGAGAAAATATGCAAACTTGAGATGATATTCCCTCCATCATTTTTTGACTCAATGGAGCATCTACCCGTACATTTACCGTTTGAGGTAAAAGTTGGAGGACCGGTCCAGTACAGATGGATGTATCCATTCGAGAGGTTAGATATTACAGAGCAATGTAATTCATAATTAAATGTTTTTATTTTTATTTTTTTAATTGATAATTTTTTATTAATTATATATATATATATATATATATATATATATATATATATATATATATATATATATTGCATGTACTTGTTCAATCTAAAAAAAAAGGTTAAGAACAAGGCGCATGTTGAGGCGTCAATATGTGAGGCCTATATTGTTGAGGAGATCTCAACATTTATCTCATATTATTTCGAATCTCATTTGAGAACGAGGATCAACCGTGTTCCATGGCATGATGATGGTGGTGAAGTGCCTTCAAGTGGGAATTTGTCAATATTCTCCAATCCTGGATGACTCACACCTAAAAATGCCGTGAGGGGAAGATATATGTCTGAAATAGAGTTCAGACAAGCACACAATTATGTCCTATTTAACTGTGATGAGCAGAGACCTTTTATTAAGTAGATGTTCAACTTAAACTTTGTCAAGAGTGTATTATTTATGTTTTGTGATACCATAAACTCATATAATTTGGAACAACCTTGCAGGCAACATCGACGATACTTACTTGTCCAATAACTCACAATGACCGAATTCCAGATCTTTCAATTACAAGATGAACAATTTGCCACATGGTTTAGAACACATGTAAGTTCTATCACAAACTCATTATCTCTTGCAATTTAATTAATTATATGTTAATTTTACATAATATCTGTTTATTGATTATTGTTGTATTTAATTTACAAGGTTTATCAAATGGGAGGTAGTGCTGCTGTTTCACTATCTTTACTAAGCCTGGACCCTGAAAGAAAAGTCAAGTGCTATAACGGGTATTTTGTCAATGGATATGTCTTTCATACTGAAGAATAGACATACAACAGCGGTGTTTGTATTAAGGGATCGACTTCTAGTGAGTTTGAAGTTGACTACTACGGTAGATTGGAAGAGGTCATCGAACTGCAATATCATAGCGAGCAGAATAGAGTGTTTTTATTCAAATGCTATTAGTATGACATAATTGACAGAGGAATCATAGTAGATCCTCACTATGGTCTCGTTGAAATCAACTCAAAAGCTAGACACCGTAACGTAAACGATGTCTTTGTTTTTGCAAAGCAATGCCAACAAGTTTATTACACATACACCCCTTCCTTTAGAAAGGACCGATCAAGAGTTGATAGGTTATCCGTTTTAAAAATAAAACCCAAGGGTCGTGTCGAGGTTGTTCGGGATGAAAACGAAGACACAAGTGTGATAGATGAAGTCTTTCAAGCTAGTGAGTTGGTTGAACCATATCGAGTTGCTCCTTTGATTGACTTAGAAGAAAATTTGAATTTTCGTGTTTTCAACGATAGTCTTGTTGATGTTGACGTAGAGGAGTTGAATGTTGTTCTGAGCTCTATTAGTGGACAAAAGAATGTTGTTGAAGAAGATGATAACGAAATTGAAGAGTGCGATGAAGCTGATGATAACAATTCAATTGAGGACGAAGATGAAAATTCCGACTAACTAAACATGTTCTAAAGCCTTATTTTTATAATGCAATAATTTGGAACATGAAATATTTATTCTTCTTTAATGGTCAGCTCTTGTTATTGTGCTGCGTGTGTTGTAAGATTGCAATTCAAGATTTTGTGACACGGTTACACAAAAAAATAAGAAAAATTTACGATTTCACCGACGGGTACACCTACAGACTATAACCCGTCGGTATTTCACAGAGAGTTGAAAAACAATTACAGGAGTGTGCCACAATCACCGACAGAGTCACTGATGGATTATAATCGTCGGTATTTCACAGAGAGTTGAAAAAAATTTACGGGATTGTGCCACAATCACCGACGGTGTTACCGACGTATATTACAGACGGCATCACCGACGGATTACCCACATCCCGAAGCGCACACATGTCAGACGTGTGTCCGTCGGCACACGTACTGACGGATCGAAAAGTCTGGCGGGATTTTTGAACTTTTTTGGTGCGCATATCAATTAATTTCTGACGGTATTACCGACGGAATGTAATGCTACCGACAACAATTAATGTCCGTCGGTAAGTCCATCGGAAAAATTATCATATAAAACACCCCCTTCCCCCCCATTTGGTTCTTTTTTTTCTCTCGGCTCAGGTTTCTCTTCTTCTCCATTTCTCTTCTCCTCTCCGGTTGCATTTGGCCTTTTGAAGAGATTTTATTATTTTGGTGGTAGTTTTAAAAGGTATGTATTCTTTTTTCTTTATCTTTGTATTTTTTTTATTTTAATCATGATTTTTTTTTTTGGTGTTCTTTGTTTTGTGGATTGTTTGTAGATAAAATCTTAAATTCAACACACTATTAAGGTAAGCATTTTTTATTCCCAAATTTATTTTGAATTGATATAGTGTTTTTTAGTTTTGTGTATTGTTTGTTTTGTGTTTAGGTTGTTTTGTATAATGTTTTTTAGTTTTTTCATTTTATTTATTAATTTTATGATATTATTGTTTGTATTGCTATAATTGTTATTGTTGAATTTATGTTTTAAATGTTAATTGAAATATAGAATTAAATTTAATTAGTTTATCTTAATTTTAGGATATTATTGTTTACCTGACGTCATTGTTATTGCTTGTAACTCTAAGTACCAATTTAACAATGAATGTTCATAGTTGAAATTGATTCTTTTACTTGAATTTCGTTATATGATGTTATTGAACAAGATGTTTTGTGTTGATGATGATGAGTTGGGTTGAGATCAAGGATGATTGGATCGGGATGTGAAATAAAATTGGAAGTGTAATATGATTTTGTCGATAACTTGGGACCCCCCAGTATAAGGGAGACTGTCGATTTTTTTTTTAAATAATCGAAGTTAATTATGTAATTATTCGTATAAATTTGTGTAGATGCGTAGAATGAAATCTATAGCACGTCGTCAGAAGACGGTTGCAACTAGTTCTTCTAGCAGCGAGGAGGACGTATCCTTAGGTGCTGCTCACGGCGAGGAATCTACGCCAACTTGTGATGCTGCCTCTTCTAGTACGGTTTCACAAATAAGAAGCGGTGTGCCTTCACAAATGGGGGTCAATTCACCCGCAAGTACCAGGCACAATGGAAGGATGACCTCTCAATGTAAGTTTGTTTAGGTTTTACTTTTTTTATATATATACTTATAACATAATTTATGAACAACTAATTAATATTATTACTTTTATTTAATTTCGGGTTCACAAACATTGAGGCCGCAAGGGCTATAACATTGGCGTTTAAATCGTCGATGGAGATTCCATTATTTCAATGGAGCCAGGTTTCCAAACATCCCGAGTGGAAACCTAATATCGATGCATGGTTTAAGCGATTTCAGATCAGTGTTAGTTTTTAATTTTCAGCTTATTTTTAATAAATAATTTTTTTAATTTTATATCTTGTAATATTTTTATTTTATATGAATCATTTATATACACAGAACAAATTTGAGTAGGATAGGGCGAACAACAATGTTGTAAGGAGGGTATGGGAGAATCACGCGGCAACTAGGTAACATCGAAAATAATATTTATTTTTGTTTTATAATTTTATGTTTTAAATTCTAATTTGTTACTATGGAAGTAGGTTGCATGATTTTTGGTATGACACAAAAAAAAAATCAAAAAGAAACGCGAGGGATAACGATCTTGAAGGATGGAATGAGGTGGCGGTTTGGCGGGAATTCAAACCGCCATTCATCTCGGGGAAATATGGACGGCATATATTGAGCACATGACCTCAGAGCGGTTCTCACGGTGCTCACAGTCCGACGCCGACAACTGGAACCGGCAAATTCATGGTTCGGTGACTACGCACACTGGCGGATCCGTCCCATTCAGCGCACATGCAAAGCGAATGGTAAGATTAATTTTAATGAAATATATCATTAATTAATTTGTCGTTCCTTATTAAATAACTTTCAACCTATTTTTTCCTTACAGACTGCGTCTCTTGGACGTGAGCCGAGTCCAATGGAGCTGTTTGTAGAGACGCATGTGCGGAGTCAAGACCGCCAAAAGGGGGTGCAACAGTTTGTGGACAACCGTGCTTAGCACTTTGTGGTATGTTTGTTCATTCATTTTATTTTGTAAGTTATTTTTTTCTTGAATTGCATTTTGAATTGCATATGATGATTTTTTTTAAAATTTTCAGGAGACCTATAATAGCCGGTTGAGGGAGAGATATGGGGACAATCCTTCGACCCATCCAGATTTCGATCCAGATTTGTGGATGGAGGTGGGATCATCTGGTGGACCCGATAAAAATCGGGTCTACGGTCTCTCCAACACTACGGCTGAAAACTTGCGTTCGGCTTGTAGTGTCTCAACCGTTGGGAGCTCTCCATCGCATATCGAACACCTAGTCTGAGGAGCTCATTGCCTTGAAACAACAATATCAACAACTCTCGACGAATTATAATGAGCTCCGTCACATAGTCATGGAGATGAGATCAAAGATGGGTGATGATACTTGTGCAGAGTCTTTTTGGCCGTACAGTCCCGGGAACAACTAGCCTCCTCCTCCTCCTCCAGCTCCGCCACTATCCTAGTTTAATTTTGTTTTTTAAACACATTAAATTTGTAATGAATATTATTTAATATTATTTTTATATTTTTAATGTTTAATCCAATTTTATTTGTTTATTAGAGTTTTACTATTAATAAATTATTTTTTTATATATATTTTAAATAGATACTGACGGCTTTACCGACGGATATTATCCGTCGGTGATTAACAGAGAGTTGCCAAACAATTACCAGCCATGCCATCATTATCGACGGATATTATCCGTCGGTGATCACATACAGACGGCTTTACCGACGGATAATATCCATCGGTATTTCATAGAGAGTTGCCACACAATTACCACCGATGCCATAATTACCGACGGATTATCCGTTGGTAATTACCGTTGAAAATTCAGACGGATTTAGTCCGTCGGTAATGTTCCCGCGGGAAATTTTTTTTGGCGCGTGTATCCGTCTGTAAGACCGTCGGTGTTCCATCGGTGGGTTGTTTTTTTTATTTGCGACAGAATTAGCGACGGAAAAGGGAATTACCGACGACTATTATACCGACGGACGTGTTCCGTCGGTAATTATTTCACCGACGGAGTTAATTCCTGTCACGGACGGAATTAGTCCGTCGGTAAAACTGTTTAATGATGTAGTGTTTCAAATCCAAATGGATTTCACTTGAACAGTTATGTTAGAAAATAATATAAATTATATTTTGAAACCTCACTTGACAACTTAAGTTATTGGATTGAGATGATTCTTTTTTACTAGTAAGATGATATCAAAAACATAAGTAGGACAGTGAAGATCACACACACATGTACATGTATATAAATACTAAAATATTAATTATTGATATTATTTAACTATTATATAAAACAGGCTTCAAGTATCGTTCCAAGGAAAAGAAAAACCTGCCCGTACAAAATTGTTTTATATAAATTTTATTTATTGTGATTTTTGTTGAACATATCATTAGATGTGATTTTTAATTAATTGTGCTAAACTTAATCATCAAACACCTGTAAATATGATATGATAAAAACTTTATAATGTAAATTCCTTTTAGAAATTTTGAAAGTTTATTTTCGTAACCTTCGGTTTTGTTATTTACATCACTAATTTCAACCTCTTTATTTTGTTATTGTTGAAAAGTGGGGATCTCATAATGTAGATCCTTTACATAATGAAACATGATGATTATTAGTAATAGTTTTATACGAAAAGGTCCATTTTAAGAATTTTAAAAATTAATGTGGTTTGAATCCTCTTTTTTTTTATCATTAATATTTTTTTTTTCATACTAGATATCTAAAATATTGACCTTCTTATTGTTTAAGTCTCAAATATATATATATATTTTTTAAGAAGAATAGTAGGTTTTTTTAGTTGATTAATTCTAAATAAATTTTGGAGTCTATTTACTATGCACTATAAGCATTTTTTTTTTATTAACGTGGGTTTCGGGGTCAGCTTGTGCTCATCTCGACTAATCTCACGGGCTCTGAAGTTAAAAACCATGTAAGCCTCTAGTGGTCTTGAGAGGACTCGAACTCATGATCATTGAAAAGCAAACCCAAAACCTGACCCGTACTTGAGTTATACCTCCGGTTACTATAAACAAATTTCATCTTAGAACCCATGATCTAAGCTTATATCTATACAAATTATCCAATAAGAAATAACATGAAAGAAACCAAAGCTTTTTTAACAACAGAAATTACGGTAAATAGATATAAATTATGAAATAACTTCTGGCTTCATGAAAATTAATTGTTAGTAGGATTATTAATCTAATGTAATTACTCGTGATGAGCACAATCCATTTATTTTAATAACTTTTAGTATTCTCTTGCCATGAAATTTGGGGAAAACTAATTATCATGCTTCCCAATTTAGTTTACTAATTACAATATCTCTTAATTACATTTTCTCTTTTCTTAAAAACACCCTTTTAGCTGATCACATTTATCACCATGCCTTGGGTTCAAATAAGAATTTAGCCATAAAAAAATAAAATACAACTTAATTATGCCAAACATTGATTTTCTTACAAAAAAACATAGTAAGCCATCACAAACGACATAAAAGACATGCAAACCTTAACATCTCCGTCAGATTTCATAACTCTTTTGATCCTTGCCAGAGGCAATAGATGACTGCTCGTGAATGCTGAATATGACGAGGATGAGGTACCAAGTGTATATAGATATAATTAAACCAGTAAAAAAAGAATTAAATAAATTAACATGAATGCAAATAAGTATTATGAATCACCCAAAGAAATTACCCGTAGCATTGGAGATCTCTGATAATTGTTGATTCCAGAAAAGCTCCAAATTCTGCCTATGGCGCTGCAATAATTAATTAGGGAAACCTAGCCTGATCAGCATCTATCTATCTATATATGCAAGCCAAACACAAGAAAAATGGTGATAAAAACTCACCTCCTCGGTTGCCTGATGATAAGGCAGCATGGAAGAATTCACAGGAAGAACATTTTCAACCTGTGCTGAGGGATCATCTGCTGCTAGATCGAATTCCATTGATTGATTCAAATCCATGAGTACCCTCTTTGCCTCACTTCCTGCTTCACTGTGATGTGATGAAGACATAATGATCCTTATATAATGAGAAAGAGAGCTAGGTGGGTTCACACATGAAAAATGACAACGAGCAAATTTCAGTTAAAAGTTAGCATGATCTATGAGAATTAATTAAATAGAGGAAGTCTTAAACTAGATTATATATTTTGAGAATATTGCCTTACAATGTGATTTGTATATTTATCAGAACTAGTTTTCTCTAATCTAATAGGTTGTATTGAATAATAAATAGATGAATATTTACTAAATTAAAATATTTTATTTTCCAAAATATTAATAAATTCATATAAAATTTGATAATCTATAATACAACTATTTTTTAGCTTTCAAAAGACATAAAACAAATCTTGACTACACCAAGGTAAAATTTTGCATTAATTATTTATAGGGTTAGTTGGAAATTGAAATAATAAATTGATAAAATTATTAAAATAAATATAATTATACATTAAAATATAGATATGATAATAAGTAATGTAATAGGTTTTAATTAAAAATGGTGATCTTGGTTACACATTTACAAAGTATCTATATTTATAAATTCTTTTATTTAAAGAACTCTTTTCAATAAAATTCATCTACATTCCATGAATAAATGAGTTAATTAATATAAATAAAAGCTGTATTCAAATTTCAATTCAAACTTGGTATGAAACTTTTGCAGTGCTAGTATAATACTATAAGCGGTGAATGGGGAAGAAATCTCTCTACTTTCATGAATATTTTTATTTTAAAATCTTTTATTTAAATTATTAGCAACTTCAATAGGAAGTAATTCAAATCTAATTCACATGAACATATAAAAATTTTAAATTTTAATGAAATCTCTCATTTGAAGGTTTTTCTTAATGATAATAGAGTTTACAAAAATGAATGATAGAAGGAGAACATGACCAAAGATCTTGTATAACAAAATAATCAAAAATCAAATCTAATAATTTATTTAATTTTAAGTTATCTATCTTTTCCGGATCTAATTTTTCTATTTACTTGTTTTAAAATATTTTTAGATTTTTGAGTCAAAATAAAATACTGATAAGGTACTACATTGGTTTGGGGTGATTTAAGATACTTATTTGATGTTATTTAAGATTTTATATATTTTTAAGTTTGCATATAATTAAAAAACAGGATTAGCTAATTTTTTTTAAAATAATTATATGTCAAGATATCATCCATCAAAATCTTGGATGTCCACAACTACTCAAACTTATCAATCAAAACTCGAAGACAAACATCTATATTCTTACCTGAACTATTAGGACCGGGTATGGTCTTAGATAAAAACATGAACTTTGACCTTATATACATCCTTGATGCCAGGTTATATACTATGAATATCACCGGCCAATAAGAATAAGGTGAAGTAAATGACCTGAATAAATTGAATTTGTCTATATATATATATATATATATATATATATATATATATATATATATATAAACTAAGACATACATTTCGTGATTACATTTAAAACTGAGGATTTACTCTACTAAAATGTTTGTAGGATTCACCATCGGAAGGGTATACTATGACTCTATCCACTGCATCATGTGAATAATGTCATATCATGTGCATAGTAGTCTTTGGAGACATGGATAATCTTTGCAGTTTAGGAGTGATTGGAAAGTATCTAAATTTTTTATATATGATAAGAGTCCTTCCTCTACCAATTTTGGGCTTATAAATCATATGACAGATGGAAATAATGATTAGTCATTTAAAATGTAAGAAACAAAAAAGATAAGAGATGATTTCTATTGATTATAATAATAGACCTTGTAATCTTTAAGTTCATTTTTGAATCATGCACAAAATGAACTTCATCATTGTTGGTTTGAGAGCTATTGACTTTGTTCGGTGCCATGTCTAGTAATTTGCCATCCATTATTGTTTTCAATGGCAAAATAGTTATGAATTTCACACTCAAAATTTTTAGCAATACATCAAATGTTTGACCTTTTGAAATAAGGATTTTATTGTGTGTTACCATTCAAGCTGCCTCGTTTTCATATTTGTTTGTTTGCTTATTTCCTTTATTTTATAAGCAATTTCTCTATAATCATAACGAGACATTAAGTCCATTGTCTGCACTTTTTTATCTTTTTATATCTATGTAAAGTTTTTAGATTTTGTATGTTTGAAGTCAAGACTTGAGTTTATAGGATGTATTGTTATTTTTATTTGGCAAGTAAACTCAATAGATATATGACCTTGGATTATGCTGTTTATTGTTTGCTTGTGATCTTATTTTGATCATCTTGTTGAAAATTGATTTTTAGATTGTGAATGATGTTGTTCATGTTTAACTTTCTAACACTCTAATGTGCTCGGCTAAATCTGTATTTTTTAGGTAGTACAACATGCAAAAGTTTAGATACATGCTAATTTTTCAACATCTTAGGCCAAGGAATTTCATCATGGATTAGTAGCATATAAGTTCTTTATTAGCCTATTCCCTTAAGGTAGAATGCTTATTGCCTATTCGATGATTTTATCGTTACCGGTCTTGCTCAACCCATGATATGACTTGATAGTGAACACCTATGTAACAACCGATAATTTACTGTAATTTGTACATCCATACCATAAGGGTTCATTGAAATCTTTTAAAATATCAAAAAAACCTAGTTGCGTTTGTATTTTAGTCTTCATCTATGATTGAACATCCACATTTCATTGCATCCATTCCTATAATATCATATACAACTCCATGCACGTGGCTAGAACTAAAAGTTGACCCAACCATTCTTTCTACCATGGTTTTGTAAGGAACATATGATTCTCCGTGTGTAAACCAACACAATTGTTTCTTTATGAACTCTTTTTGTAGAAGATGCATCATAACAATATCTGGATCAAGAAACTTTTTATTTTTATGCCTCTTATATGGACATATACCGCCTCCATTAATATTTTTTTTGAATTAAATAGTGCATTATTAATAAAACCCTCAACCTCATTACAATAATCTATCTTACGCAACCCTTCAGATGAAACTCGATACATCTAAGAATGATAAATCTCTATAGAAAAAAAGTTATAAAACAAGTAAACACACAAACAAACTACATATACTACATCAAAATGCCAAAAAAAATTAACATTTTAAAAATGGGTTATAACAAAAAAAGAGGTTATTTTGCTTACTTGAAGTGGCAAATCTTAAAAAAACAATTTGAACCAGAACAGGGATGTTGGCATATTAAGTGTCGGGCTAGCTGGATTCGGGATGATGAGAGCTTGATTTGTGATAAAATATAGGGGGGTGTTGTGTGCTATTTTTTTGTAGAAGAAGAGGAAGAAGAAATGGGGGAGGGGGAGAGGAGGAGTCTTCTATCAGGTTATAACTTAAATATTACCAATGGATTCACCGAGGGACATATTTCCTCGGCGATTCCGTTTGTAATAATGAAACATCATTACTTTTTTCATTCCTTCATTTTCAACTACAGTCCTCTTAGTATTTACCGATGAAAATTTTTCATTGGTGTATACCGAGAGACATAGTGAGAAAAGATTATGTCAGTAAATGTCACTGTAATTTATCAATGAGTCTTGTTTTGTCAGTAGTTCTGTTTATAACAATTTTCTAGTGGTGCTCTTGCATTCCTAAAGCTTAGTAAGATGTCTAAACTAGCTAGCTCGTATTAGATATGTGATTCGTCATGGGTCAGGTCCAATTTTTAACAATGTAAAAAAATTATATTTAGATGTTGTTAGCGTGTTTAAAAGAGGAGAAAAAATCCACAACTTGAGTTATAGACCTTACTTGATCTAATAAGATGGTTTCTTTTAATTATATAATAAAAAAAGAAAAAAAGCAAAGACAGTAAATTGATCGAATCTTAAAAGAAAAGGTGATAATGATAACCAGAAAAAAAGGAACGTTTTTCAAAAGGAAAATATATAAAATTAAATTTCAAGATAGTTCAATGTTAAAAGATGAATTTAAAAAATAAAATAAAATAAAGAGTCTCGAATCAACTCGAGTTAGCATAGCAAACAAGCAATCTGGATAATGACATCGAGTCAACCTTATAAAAAATAAATTAAAAATATTAATGATGATCAATTCCTAAAAATTCATATGTAGGAAAATAAAATTGAAAAACAACTCAAAAAAATAAAAATAAAAACCTATAAATTCAGGTAAGGTTATCAAACCAGGATCATACAAACTAAAAGATAGGCGCAATGGTTGGTATCATCATACAATGCAGAATTTGACTTATAAAAATAATGTGAAGCAAAAAAAAAATCCATTGAATTTTACTTATTTCTCGAAGAATAAAATGCAGAAGAGTATCATCATATAATTTGGCTTTTTCTTACAGCCCACAAGTTTAGTTTTTACGTTTCTTTTTTCCTTGTCATTCGTGCCTCTACCTTCCCACCCAGCTGGTATTTACTTTAAACGTATTTTTGTATCTCTGTGGGAAGGTACTGAACTCTAATTCTTTAAAATTGTTTGGTTAAGATTTTTGAATAAAAGGGATGAATATATATATATAAACATGTGATATATTTGATTACTTATAAAACAATTTTAAAATGAATTTTGATTTGTTTAAACTAAAAAGAAAGAAGAAGAACATGTTCCTTCTATAATCATTATTTATTTCGCCTAACTAAGAGTTGGTTGTTGGGACTCAAACATCCCAGTGCATTTTGCTGAAAACCAAATACAAAAAGGATGTTTATGTTTCTTCACCTGCAAGACATTAATATCTATGGATTACAATCCTCTCCTCTTTATACTATAATATATATTATCGAGTTAAAACTTATATGTCTTCCTATGTGGAGCCAATTAATTAATGTCACAGTGGTACGTAGCCCTCAGATGTTGCTCTTTTAAGCACTCAATTACCCGTCGACGTCCAGATCTGTACGTATCAATGGTAGACTCATACAAGGATTAAGGAGATCTGCTTCTTCCAACTAGACAGACTAGCTCTCTCTATATATATATATATATATCTTAAACTTGAAGCCTCTACAGAAGCATCCCAAATCTAACTAACTATATATCTATTACATATCCAATAAGCAGTACTGTACTCATGGAAATTTGAACATCAACACATCAGTACCGACAACGGTAGTTGGTGTTGTAGATGCCTCATTTGATCAAGAAACCAGCTTCAGATTGGCCGAATTATTAGACAACATATGTCCAACTAGCCTATATATATATATATATATATATATATATATATATCGCAAATTAACTACATATCGGAGTTGACAAACATGCATGGAACAATGTCGACATTTTATTCCAGCGCGCGCGCGTGTGTCAGGGGCGGAGGCATGTAAAGGCTCGGGTGGGATCTAGTCCATAGCAAGATCTTATTAATATTTTTTAATTAATTTTATATAAAAAGATTTTGTAATTCATGATAGAGGTATCAAAATTTTTTGAAAATTTACGTAGAGCCTTCTAATATGATACTTTAGCTTAAGTTAAAATTTCAGAAATTTGATAAAAAATCACAATTTGACTAGTTTTATGTTATTGAGTGTAATTTTCAATCCAACAATCAGATTGAGCTGAAATTTTATGAGGGATCTTAAAATATATTGAATAAAATCTGGTTAAAATTTTAGGATGAACAGAGTTGGTAGTGCTAACAAAAAAAAAGACCGTCAAATAAAAACAAAACGACTCATTAAGGGTAAAATGATTATTTTCCATTAAAAAATAAAATAAATCAGTTCTTCCTTCCTTTTATATGTTGCCGACTAGGCGAAAGCAGAATAGAAAAATAAAAGGCGAGAGAGAAAGAGAGAAAAGTAAGGGAAAAACAAAAAAAAAATCAAAAAAAAAAGTGAGAAAATAACCTTGTAAACTTACAAAGTCCAACTTATAAAATACTAATCTAAGTAAGAATCAAATAAAGAAAGGAGGAATTGAGAGAGGAAAAAAATTTAATTACTTTCTTTTTCAGTTGACATAAAATTATTATTTTATCCCGGTTGAAGAGTTGTTACAATATCGATTCAGATTTGATTATAGATTAATTATATTCCACAAAATATCGAAGGATGTAACTTCAATAGTTAGTTAATTTTTACTTCCACTTCAATTTTATGTACTTTCAAATTTGTTTTTTAATATTTTAGATAGTATATTTGAATTAAAAATTTATTGTTAACTTTAAAAATTCATATACATGAGTTAATAATTTATCTTAAAACAATTTATATATTTATTTAATAGCCTAACTCTGCACTTTTATATATATATATATATATATATATATATATATATATATATATATATATATATATACGTAACGGAGAAATCAAAGAAAACCTCACAACCAACTTGAAATTATGAAAGTTGCGTAGTGAAAGAATATCGAAAGAATCATCATCATTACAGATCGAGCTTAATTCGGAGTTTGGTCTAGTTTAGGTTGGTGGCTGGTTGTTCATAAACAATACCTCCAAGCCCCACTTGAAATATTTCCTACAACAAAAAAGATACCCAGTTTTCTCATCGATCTCAATCTCTATCAGATACAATTATATACCTATGTTTTCCAACATTTTATTATCATATATTGTTTTACTTCTTATTATTACTACTATTATATGATGCATGAATATGATCAGTACTGATGATTAGGTTTATATACATAACCCCATTTGCTTAATCTTTACCACCTCCCTCTTAATTTTTCAACCAATCAAATATTCAAAAGCCCAAACTAATCCATGCATTTATTTTTAGATGATCAACGAGGACCCAGCAGTAACCTGTCTTGGTCAGTGAGGGAGTGGCGAAAGTGGCATCTGTGGCCATAAGGGCAAACCCCGCCAGCAAGAACCATGCGGCAAGCTTGAGTCTTGTACCTTGGGTGCCTGATAACTGGACGTAGCTCGCCAATGCCATGAGCAAACTGACAATGGTTACCATAAGGACAGGTGCCTGTCTCTTGCCACTTGTTGCATAGCTCTGTCTTCCACATCCCTTGATTAAACACCTCCAACTCCATTCCAGCGGCTATTTCCTCCTCCGATCTCTTTTTCCCTCCTCCTGGCACGTACACCCTCTGCTGCATCTGCACAATCTAACGTATATAAAACCCCTTTTCAATAGCAAACAAATTAAAATGATGATCTTTTTTAATTAATGCAAGAAATTCGTTGGAGTGAATGATATTCGAATATCTTTTTCGATCAGATTAATACTATTGGCATGAAATATTGCACAGCCAATCCTTGACCAGTATTCGAAGGATCAAGGAGCATAAAATTTATCACTGTGATTAACCAATAAATCAGTACTCTTTAAAGAAAAATTATCCAATTTTAATTGTTCATATATTCTTCTTCTGGATATTGGTAACAGACTCTATTGTACAAATTAAGCTTTAAATACATGTACATTACAATTTAATATTTAATTCGTCTATCCTTCTTTCAATTAATTCTGTAGTTTGTTGTAAAAATAAATAAAATAATATTATTAAAAGGTATTATTATACATCCAATCTGGCTAATAGAGAACCGATGATGGGATAAAATCTACGGCTATTATTTGCTAATATAAAATAAATATAACCCATCAATTAAGAAAATAAAAGAGACTAATAAATTGTGAATTTCAAGATAACAGTGCGAACAAGAGAGGATGATGTTTTAAATATCAAACTGATAACTGCAGTTCTAAATAGCATAACCGGACGAACTGGACACAGTAACTGAAACGAACACATAGTTCACGTACGTGCTACGTTGCATAGCAATGGAAACTTGAAAGCTAAGCAAAACTCAAAGAAATCTCAACTAACCGATCCAGAAACGAGTTGATCGTGTTGACTCGCCACACGAGACCGAGTTGAGTTACTGCTAGCACTACCGCGACCGCCTCCATTGTTACTCACATTACCAGAAACCGCTTGATTCACCTTCACAAAACCACTAGATCTGACGGAAATACTCTTCGGCAACGTCACTCTTTCTCTCTCCACGTTATTAGCATTATTCCTTCTCTCAAATGCAACATCACGATTGTTTCCAAAAGTACGGTTCTGATGCTGCATCACGGCTGCTTCAGAAGAGAGACTGATAATCTTGACAAGCTCACTATTTGTGACTCTGAGATCTGCATTTTCTCGACGAATCAACTCGAGTTCATTAGTTAGGGTTTGGAGGCGCGCGAGAGAGAGATTGTAGTGATCACAGAGGTCCTGGTACTCGAGAATCAGTCGAGCTTGGCGGAGGCGGTTCTCCGTGGAGATTTCATCTGCGGCGGAGGAGGAGGAAGGCGAGGCGGTGGTGGAGGGGGTGAAAGAGAGCGAGTTCGGGAGCTGTGAAGGTTTTGGCGGGAAAATCGAGTGGTAGAGAGAGGTGAAATTGGAAGCGAATTGATCGTGATCGTTTGCTTGATGGCAATCAAACGGTGGTGATTGTGCAGCTGTTTTTGAATCAGACGGTGGTGATTCTGTTTTCTCCATTTCTTGATAGAGAGAGAGAGAGAGAAATGAAGTCCCTTTACAGCATATATATATATATATATAAACACCCACCAGCCGGCTCTTAAATCTGGTACTTACCAAATGACGATGGGTAATTTGTGAGAACCAATCCTGTTAATCCTGGTGAACTCACCTGTCTGTTTTTAACACGTGGATGCAAGTTATTGGTTGGGAGTAGCGAGAGAAAACGGTGCAGTAACACGACAGCAAAATCTTTCAAAAAGATGTGTGTTTCCCGCCAGGGGAAGTGAAAAACCGTTAGAGAAACAGTAACAGAAACAGAAAGCAGTTTTAGAGAGAGAAATAAAAAAACAAAAGTGGAGAGAGAGAGAGAGATAGGCAATGGATGCAAATGGGAGAGAGTAGTATATATATTATAATTAGTTAGATAGAAAAGGAAAGGTGGTTAGGAGGAGGAGGAGATGTGGGTGGTGGTGGTGGTGGAGTGGCAAAGAAGGAAGGGAGGGAGGTGAAGGATGAATTTTGAAGGTTTTGAATATAATTGGGTATAAATCGTGGCCATTGATTAAGGTATGGTTTGTATGTCTATTTTAAGTGAGGTTTTTTAATAATTTGGTTTTTGTTAGTATTGTTGCTTCTTTATCACTACTTTAACTAACCATGGTCCCTCTTCATTCTTCCTTTGAATGAAAACCATTGTCCTGTTGGTTCTATGACTAAGAATGTTTTTTTCCTTCTTTTATATTTTTTTTATGTTAAATATTCCCCTTTTTTTTCCAAATTAAAACATATAATTTTTTACGCTAAGTATATATTATTAGCTAATTAGTTTTATTGAGAAAAGGAATAAGTTATTATTGATCGTGGTGAAATTAATATACGCACCCATTTTACTACGTGCATGATGATCTATTTTATGCAAATCAATTTTAATTCCAATGAATTTTGCACGTAGCATTGATCAATTTTACTTCACCTTCAATCACTTTTTTTTCCTCATATTATACACATGGAAACATGAAGCTCAAATATTTCAAAACCCCCTAGATATGTATCTCTATATCGTAGTTAAGAGACTACATATTTTTTCCCCATACAAAAACCACCCAAAACTTGAGTTAATGAGTCTTCCAATCAATCGTGGTATAGTTTTGAAACCCGGACCGGACCACCCGGCGAGCCGATCCGGGGTTGGAACCGGGCCGGGTTTTAGAAAAAATAGAGAAAGGAAAAACTCGGTGTGACACGGTGGGTTGACTCGTCGACCCAGTCAAAAACTTGGTTACAACCCGTTAATTTTTGTTTTTACTAAAACGACGTCGTTTTGATTTAAAAAAAAAATTGATCCGGGCAACCCGGTCAAAACCCGGAACCCTGACCTTGGACCGTGCCGGGTTTAAAAACTATGAACCGTAGGATCGGGTTTCAAAATAGTGATATCTATCAAATCTTACTCCTATATATACAGAATTCGTTTGGTATTATGATTGTTATTTATTTTCAAAGTGTTTTTCATTTGAAAATATATCGAAATAATATTTTTATTATTTTTTAAAATTTATTTTTAACATCAGACATCAAGATAATATGAAAACACCAAAAAATTAATTTAAAAATAATTAAATTTTTCAAAAATATTTTTAAAATATATAATAAACGGGTCGTGGTACTTGACTTATTACTTTTCATTACGTTAACTCATAATAATAGTTTTCAAACATGGGGAAAGTTAATATAATAAAAATTCTCAGTTATCTGAATATATTATATATTAAAATTTTCTTATAAATTAATATATCCAATGTTCAGAAAAAAATAATATATATACTATACAAATAACTACTAAAGAGTACTGTAAAGAAAATGAAAAATATATTTTTAATATTTTTATCAGTACTCTCACTCCAACTAACATGCAGATCTGTTATATTTAAACTCGTTGTATTTACTTTTAATACTTATTATTTAAACTTTCTTAAAATAATAATAAATAAATATATGAATAAATAAATGTTTTTTAATGAGAATTCACAACAAATCATATTCTATTTTTTTAAATTATGTGTTCACGTGTTTTATGACCTTGCGTAAGAGGATCCAAATACCATTCCAATTAATTTGGAAAGTATACCAAAACACGTGTATCTCGTACCTAGAAAAATGGGCTGTACTGATCTAATCTGGGCACAAAATAGTTTACGAAATGCCGTAAAGCCTAATCTAAGCCCAATTCACACCGTTTAGTGAGAACATGGCTTTTATAATCTTTTATCAGCATGGGCCACTCCATAGATTTTCGTTGTCCTCCAAATTCATGGATTTGTTTTTAATTCCTTTTCATATTTTAAAATTGAAATGAGGAAATAAAATATATGATTAGGATTCAAGGGCTCAATAGAGCAAGACATATTCACGTATCACAAGCTTCTAGCTATATGTTTTATGAAATATATGACACAAGGAGCTCTTTAATTCCTGTTAATTATATAACAATAAAATTGTTCCTTTTTTAAGAAAACCGATAATTTAAATCCAATTAAAAAATAATTATGAGGTGTAATTCCTCCTTTCCTAAAATAATTAAAAAAAGATAACACATCACCTGCTGACATAATTACTGGCCAACCTAGATAGTTGGAATATCGAGCTCTGACTCTTATGACCTTAAAAACCCTTTTTTCAACCTTTATTCACCCAAAAACACCTAAACACCACCGTTAAGATCTTAATAAACTTGTTTATAACCTCAAATCAGATTTTAATCTCTCCAAACATTAAAAGACCTAATAAACTTTTTCCTCCAAGACAAAGGGCTAGAACACTATAACATGACCCTCCGGTTAAAAGAATTCATTGATATAAAAAACAATTAAATTGATATCAAGGAAGGTTACCTTTCGTTCTTGGAGGAAGCCGCACACATCACCACAATGTGATAACCTTCCTCATAAGCTAGTGCATGTGTTACACGTGCCAACCACTTTTCCCTTCTATTTTCACTTTAGTCCCTGATTTGGCAAAAAAAAAAACTGAACATTTCTTCAATTTCAAATTTGATCCCTAAAGATTTAATTATTTCAAATCAATAAAATTACATTTTATCTTGCCAAACCGAGCATTAACCGAGCTCTAAATCTTTTCTCGGCACTATGAGTAATCAATATGAAGCCAAACAAAACAAATCATCAAGTTCAATCTCATACCAATAATGTGTGAAAGGATCAAATTGAAAAAACAACAAGAAAAATAAATTAAGTGACAAAAAAGGGGTTGAAAAGGAGATTAAACATATAGTCTCTAATTTGACAGAAAAGAGCCTTAATATTTTTTTAAGTCTCAAATTTGATCATTAAAGCTTTAATTACTTTACATCAATAAAATTTTATTTTATTTTATCAAATCTAACATTAAACTAAGCTTTAAAATGTTTTCTTGACATTGTAATAATTAAACATCAAGCCAATCATAACAAATCATCAAGTCCAATATCATAAAACTTCAATGTAAAATGATCAAATTAAAAAAACAATTAAGTAATAAAACTAAGGGGAAAAAAAAAAGGTGCAACACCATTACAATCCATGAATTGAGATCTAAATTTTTGCAGCTAAACAAGCAACATACTCCTAAACATCAGCTGGTTTTTTAAATGATGAAACATATGGCATTCATGAAACCTACTTCTCTCAACACATCAAGAATATTGGTAAAAAGAAAGGAAAAGAAAATTACAGAAAAGAAGATAATACCACATTTAAAATTTCCATTTGGTATATATAAGATAGGAAATACTCTTTGGAGAATAAGCACGTACAAAAAATATAAATGAACCATAGGCAAATATTACTTATAAAAAATAAATTCTACTTGGTATAAGATAACTCACGATCTGCTAAAAAGTTCTTGTAAATCTCATAAACCTGCAGCCTCTTGTCAAATTCTTCACTCGGATAAACAAATTTAACTTGCCTTCCTGCAGTATTCATGTTACCAGCTCTAAGCATCAGGTCAGCGTAAGCACTCTTGGCCTTGCTCAATAACATCTCAGGAGGAGCAATATTCTTCAGTATTCTCAACTTGGGCATTGTTTTGATCTTCCAAACCCTACGTGGGATACCTCCAATTCTTATGATCTTCGTCTTCTTCCAGGTTGTGATTGCGCGCGCCATCGAGTCACGAGCTGTGCTGTGGATTGTTGTCAGAAGAGCTTGAATTTATACAGGGGGATGGTAACATTTTGTGTTTGTCATGAGGAATTGGAGGAATGACGAATAAGAGGAGAGAAATTGGAAAGTATGGACCGAGTAAATCTATTAATTGGTTTATGAAGGATAAGAATCCAATAAATAACTGGAAAGATCTTTGCCATCATTCCTTCTTTATATTTTTTATTACATCCCTTTGAAGTGGGCTAACTTCTACCTTTCTGTTCTTTTATTATTTTTCAATAATTTTGAATCCTTTTACTTCACTTTCTACTATTCCCAAAAAAAAAAAACAACTAAGCCTGCTCAATATTTTACTGTAAAACAAAACTCAATGCACTTTATGATTGCTACACTGCACTGATGATTTTGCCATTCATAGTAGCAATCAAGAGAGTCAAAATTGAGGTGCAAAATAGTATTTTCATGAGTTTCATATGGTATTATTAAATTGACTGGGGGCATTGATATTTTTAATTTTTTACACAGTAAACTAACTTAATTACCTTAAAAACAAGAAAAAAAAACTAAAATGATATCCAAGAGCTTTTTGGTCTTTTCAGTTTTATTAGCACAATAAAATGACATAATTACCCTTCAAAAAAAAAGTCTTGTCCCATGCTTGAGTACAAGGGTGTTTTCATCTTTTGTTATGATTTTTTTGGTAATAATTATTTCATTTAGGGGCTATTTAGTAATTTAAAAAATATAAATATTATTAAAAAAATTGCTAGATGCATGCGTGCAACAAGTCCGCGTGTGCGGTGCCTCATCACCCTTCAGGAGACACGCGAGTCATCTTCCAGTAAACAAACACCGCATTCTACAATGGCATTAGAATCCTCACAGAGTCCCCTCTATATGATGCGGCGCATGTGTGACTAACAAGTCTTTGGTTTGATGCCAATGACATTTTTTTTCTCTTCTTCTTTTCTCTCTTTTCCTCAATCCTTGTGCTGAAACTTCAAAATTTTCAAGCAACCCTTCACTTTTTTGTTTCTTCATATTTAGTCCCCTGTTCTTTTAATCACTATTTCTTTTACATAAAATAATTTATTAGATTGATTTTTTTCTGATTTTATCCTCTATTTTTTTTTATATTTCAGATTTGATCTCCATTCTTTTAATTGCTATTTTATTTAAGATTATTTTTAAAATTGAATTTGTTTTGCGATTTCATCCTCCCTTGATTTTGTTTTCATATCAGATTTGATATTCATTCTTTTGATTGCTATTTTTTTTTACTTTGACAAGTTTTTTTAATTGATATTTTTTTTCTTTAAATTTCATCATTCAATGTTAAATTGTTATGGAATTAAGCTTCTTAATTGAGCTCAAATCTAGGATTTCACGGGTTGCGAATTTGGAAGATTAACCCCAGATTTAGAAGATTCACTCGGGTTTGCTTATTTTGATTTTTAAGTTCATGTTTTTTCAATTTCATCATTTAGAATTTATTTAATTGGAGATTAGACTCCATTATTATCATTATTATTATTATTTTGCTTTTTATTGAATTTTTCACTTATTTTGAAAATGATCCGAGTTATTTCACCTTTCAATCTTGGATTATTTGATAATTAAATTTCAAAGTTTTATTCAGTTTGCTTTTGAAAGGCTTACCACAGTATCACAACTAGAGCACAAATTTTGCATATTGACCTGGATGGACTCGGGTCAGGTTTTCCTGATCGTTTTTGGATTATATTTGTTTCTTCAATTTCTTCCTTCAATATTTTACTTGTTGGAAATTGAGCTTTGAATTTTTTTTCATTTTACTTTCTATAGGGTTATCAAGTTCTTATTTAATGTTTCCTTCGTTATCATGTAAAATCCTTCAACATTTGATTTTTATTTAAAATTAATTTTTATTTTTATTTCATCATTCGATATTTAATTATTTGGAAATTGATGTTCGTGCTTCTTCTTCTTCTTTGCTACTTTTCTTTCTATGGTATTATCTCAATTTTATACATGATCGCAGAGTTAGTAGTTAATCTGGTTTGACTCAGGTTTTTTTATTTGTTTTTATAAAAAAATATTATTTTTTTCAATTTTACTCTTCGACATTAGGTTGTTTGTAATTTAGTTTCATGGTTTTATTCAATTTATTTTTGGCAGGGTTACTTTATTGTCATGACCAGTCATATATTTGAAATACTAACCTGGATGAGTTCAGGTCAAGTTTTTTTTAACTTTTTTGTTGTTTTATTTTTTATTTTATTTACCATCATTGTATTTTGTTTTATTTATGTTATGAAGTTAGCCAAACATATTGAGTCAATAATTCAAGACTTAAATATTTTTCCTCTTTAAAAATATGTATATTTTGTTAACAATTTTTTTTATTACGTGTCACCTATCTAGTTTTTCTTAAAGAAGGATGAATACAGTATGTATATTTAATTTGGTTTGGAACATACGGTGAATGTGGTCCCCATGTGAAACGAATCAAGAAGAAATAAAAAAGGTACACTATCTAGTTTTTTTTATCACTTGTACGTTGCATACTGTTTTAGTCAACAAAATCAGGTTAGACAACCGTCGATAATTAATGGTCCTGTACTCTATCTTTATTTATATCCAATTTATTTTTATATTTCAAAAATATTTTAAAATTTTATTTTTATTTTTTTTAAATTAATATTTTTTATTATTATCAAATCATTTTAATGTACTATATAAAAATAATTTTTTAATATTTTTTTAAATAAAAAATTACTTTTAAAAATAATTATAACCACACTTGAAGAAGTTATTAAACTATTCCCAAGCACGCTTTGAAATTAGGATTTTTTTTAAATTATCACATTACACATGAAAATCTAAAAGATCAACGCCGTTTTAAAAAAATTAATGAAATAGTTTGACTATATTACTTTATAGAAACGTGAGATATTAAAACTGTGTTTTTTTTGTTCAACTGATTGAATCTAGTTTGTACTAATCAGTCAGTCAATTATTTAACTAGTTGTAGTAATCAGCCAATTATTTAATATAAAAATTATAATTCTATAAAAAAAAAATTTAAATAAATTTTATAAGTCAAAATTAACTTTATCCAACTTATAAACTAAAAAAATAAATTTTAATTAAAATCTCAAAACATATTATTCATATAGTAGTGAATGATTCTAAATAGTCAGATGTGACTCTGTTATAATTAAATGAGAATCTACTTCAAACAGATTATGTGAGTGGTCTAGCAGATATATTTATAGACCAATGAGATATATTTAAGTCTAAGAAGAAGTCTGGTTGCATCAAAACAAAATAACAGCTCCAAATAGTCATAACTTTTAATCCGACTATTGAATCACATTCAATTTTTATAGGAGTTTCTAGAGGTTGTTTTTTCTATAGTAGTTATTGCATCGCTACGTGGACCGTCAGGTCTTTAGATATCACAAATCTTGCTAAAGCCTTTTGGTTTTAATTATTTTGATATTTTTCTTATTATTTTTAGAACCAGTTAACTAATTTTACTGACTATTATAAATTGATTAATCACTTAGATAAAAAATAACATAGTTTAACAATGTCTTGCTTTTAAAATATAATACGATTAAACTGTTCTATTTAACCAAAAGTTTTTGCTTATGTTCGGGATTTTTTAATTTTATGTGGTAATTGCACAAATTATTCTTAAAATTAACTACCGACTCCGTAATTTAATGGGTACTTGGATTCTTTCTAGAATCTGAGTTGAATAAACAAAATATTTTCTTGCAAACTTGCGTAAGTTATTCACATCATAATTATGTCTAAGTGCCTGTGGTTGCGAGATATTTATGAATTGAAAATTTTCATAAATCCAAATAAAAGAAGTCATTGAGGCCGTTTGTTGGAAGTTTAGAGGAAGTCAATATATATATATATATATATATATATATATATATATATATATATATATATATATATATATATATATATATAACTTTTAAAAAATATATTTTAGGAAGAGTAAAATGATTTAATTATTTTTCAGATCAATTTTTTTTTAAACTGTCTTTCAACAATATTTAAGCCTTTTATTTTTTTAAATATAGTAAAAAGACATTTATTCTTGGCATAAAAAATAAACATCAATTCAAGGGGCTTTTGGTCCTTTGATGATTTTTTTTTGTTAATTCCATAACTATCAGGGGTAATTTGATTCTTTTAATTAATTAATTAATATTAGAATTTAAAAAGTTGCTGGCATGTGCTAGCACATGGGACACTTGCGCCTTTTAAACGACACATGTGATGTTTTTTTATGACCAAACTTGCTTTTTTGTCGTGTAATTAGAAACATCATTGCATTCTCTTCCATCTAGCACGATGCATGTCGGTGTAGGTGGGGTGGTTTGTCGCCAATGAGTTTTTTTTTCACTTTTGTTCTCTCTCTCCTCCCTAAAAAAATATCGTTTAATCCTTTTTATTTTTGCCATGTCAGTTTCAGCCCTTTTATAAAAGTTTTATTTGTTTTTTATTTAATCTCTCAATTCCATTTGTCATGTATTATTTTTTCCAATTCAATCCTTATTTTTTTAATTTTTAATTTTTCCTTGGCTCTTTTGTTAAAGTTTTATTGATTTTTATGTCATTCTTCAATCTAAGTTTATGGTCTATTGTGTTTTCCAATTTGAATTTCATTCTTTTGATTATTATTTTTTCTTTTTTGAAGTTATTTTTCTTTTCAATTTAACCCTTCAAACAAGAATGTTCGGTTGCCCTCTAATTTATTTCAAGGGTTTGAAAAATTAACACAAGTCAAAAAAAATTTTAATTTCTTTTCTAATTTCATTGTTCGACATTTTATATATATATATATATATATATATATTTATATATATATATAAAATATTGGCTTGTTATTTTCTTCCCAAAAAAATGATATCGGGTTATTCTAATTGCATGACCTTAACCACGAGTTTTGCGGTTTAACCTGGGTTGGCTCGCCTCTTATTACCCAGATTACATGTCTATCATGTTACATTGGGTCGACTCAAGCTGATTCGTTTTTGTTATTTTTTTTTATCAAATTTTGTGCTTTCAAAAGTTCTTTTTCAAGTATCATGATATTTTTTTTTGGTTTACTATCATTGCTTATTTTCTTATTGTTTAATTAAAATAAAACCAACTTATTAAACTCGATCAGAGCTATGACACGAGTCAATTATTTATTTTTATTTCTTTTAAACACGCTTGTGCCTTAGACTATCAGCGTCTCTTTTTAATTCTAATTTTGGTTTTTATTTTAATTGATGCTTTTTTTAATTTATATTTCAATTACTATCCCTCCATGATTTTTTTTTATTTAACTTATATGGCTTTTTTTTAATAGAGACTTTTATTAAATTATTTTGTTTTATATAGATGAAATTTATTTTTAAAATTAAAAAATATTTATTCTTAGATAATATTTCTAATATATTCAGCCTTGCATAATATGTTTTTTTTCCTCTTAATTTGTTTAATCAATTTCATGTGTATGCCCATTTTTAGTTAAACTCAATTGAATAAAAACTAACTTTAATAAACAAATTCAATAAAAATAACTAGGTAAATATCCCATATTGCGAGATCAAATTTCTTGATTTACATATGTCTTTTAATTTTACAAATTTTATTTTTAGTTATCATTCATGACTTTTTATTTATTTATTTACACAAATAGTTCTTGATTTATTTAATTAGATGCTTGCTTAAGCTTTTTAATTTACAGTTAGAATTTATTTTACATAAAAAATACATTGAAAAAGCCTACAAATCCTTTTTTTTCTGGAGACAGATATGCAACCCACAACGGATTGCATGTCAAATAGCTAGCATGATCTATAATAGTTCAGAGGACACATTGATAATTTATATTTTGTTAATAACCTATTATATGGTCTAAAAATAGTGCAAAAATATGTAAGGGCTGCCTATATTAATTTCTAGAATAAAAACTTTGATAATTTTTTTTTCTTTTTAATTCTACTTTCTAATTTTTTTTATTTTATCCTTCAATATTTTATTAATTTTAAATTATAATTTCATCCTTCAATGTTTTATTGATTTTGAATTGATCATCAAAATTTATTTTGATTTGCTTTATAAGAGGTTATCACAATCTTAAACAAACAACTCAGTATATGGTTGGGGCTAAAATTTTACAAGTGTCTATTCTTGTTATCATATTATTAAATAAAAAATAATTTTAGAAAATTAAGTTTTTAAACCTGGCAAGTTTATAATCTAGGTCACGGGTTTTACGAGTTAAGTCACGAAACCTAAATTGATCTAATATAACATTATCTCATTATTCAAAAAAAAAAAAAACAAGATGGCATCTTGAAACTTTTTTAAAGCCAAATAAAACATGCTTTAACCGGTCATTTAGGTTACCTTTAGACCCACCAAATCAATTGGTCACCTAGAGTTAATTTCCCAGCAGATTAAATTTACACTTGGGTTAGGCATGAAGTCGGGTTGAAAGGTTTCAAGGTTGATCTGTTGGGTTGGATTTAATAAAAATTTTAAATAATTTAATTTTTTAAATTCCATCTTTCGATATTTTTCTTTCAATTGAATCCTTTTTGGATTTTTTATATTAATTTTATCCTTTTATTCTTGGTTGATTATGAATTGATATTCATAATTTATTTCAGTTTGCTTCTTATATGGTTATCGCAGTCTCAAATAAATATCTTAGCATTTGGTTGATGTTAAATTTTAAAAGTATTTTTTTTTATATCATATCATTAAGTAAAAAAAAATAGTTTTAAAATATGATCTGGATTTTGGGTTTGACGAGTTAAGTTACAAAGCCCAGGTTGATCTATTATTTTGTTGTCTCAATATTAAAAAAAAAAAGATGTCATCTTGAAATTTTTTAAAAGCTAAACTATGCTTTTTACCTTCATTCAGATTGTTTTTTGATTTATTAAGTTGATTGAGTTATATCGAAACAGCTCTCATATAATTTAATTTGAAATCTAGATTAGGCATGAAATCAAGTTGATAGTTTTTAAAGTTGACATGATGGATCATATTTAATAACAATACCAAAGAATTTCCGTGGTGTGGATATTTTTTTTGGATTAAAAAAATTGATCCATGTCATAAAGTAACACAAGCGAGAAAATTGGTGTCTGTATATAGAAAAAGAGAGTTAATAAGAAACTCCATAGAGAGTTTTGAATGCAAATAAAGTAATATTTTTGTCAATATAAAATAGAAAAAACTATCACTATACTATTTTTTAGGACATCAATTATAAATCATATAACCCATTTTTGTCTTTATTTTCCAAACATATTTTAAAAAATAATCTAAAAATGCCTTTTTTGCTGAAACTTGATTAGTTTTTTTTAATATAAATTATTATGAGCATCATATAATTTAGTTATTTTCCAATTTTTGCAATTAAATTTTTAAATATTATACTTTACAATTCTAATCAAATCAGCCTTTAAAAATAAAATAAAAATAAAAATAATGACCCATATATATATATATATATATATATATTAAAACATGAAAAATAATAATAAATACACCACTCATTCTCTCTCCTTTCTCTTTCTAATTCCAAATCCCAAACCAAAACACAATATTAAAAAAACAAAACTAAAAAGTTCAGTGTTTCCCTGTAGCCCCTCTCATAATTCACTGTGGATTCACGCAATAAATTTATCAAATTATTCTTGGAAGAGAGAAACATAAAGGCTGACTTTAGGGATATTTTTGGCAAGTTGTCCGTGCTATTTTGGCAGCGCGTGACACCTCTTTTGATATCAAAAAATATCTAACTGTTGTCTCAGGCAAAACAATTTGAGGCAACGCTTTTTCATAACTGGCACATGTTGTCATACATGCCGCCCTTAGGCAATGACTAGATTTCTTTTTCTCCACCATTTGTTCTCTCTCCTCCACCCACCTAAAGTTCAAAAATATCCTAACCTTTTGTATTATTTCAATTGTGGTCCTCATTGTTTTTATTATTCTGTATTTTTTTTTAAAAAAATATGATTTATTGTTTTTTAATTTCATCATTTATCATTTTATTTTATGTCAAATTTGATCATCTTTCTTTTAATTGATTTTTTTTTTCAATTTCATACCTAATTTTTGTTTTTTTAATTTGGTTCCCATTCTTTTCATTATAATTTCTTTCAGTTTCATTTATTTTCTTAATTGATTTTTTTTCCAGATTCATCCCTTATTGTTTGATTTTATTTGATTTTCATGCCAAATTTTATTCTTATATTTTCAATCCTGGTTTTTAAACCCAATCGGGGAATTGATCCTGGGAAAGTCCTAGGTCACAAATTGATGGGTTGGCCATGGTTGACCAGATCAACCTAGCATAAAAAAAATATTAAACACATTTTTAAAAATTTTCACAAAGAATTAATTGAGTCCTCATTTTTTTAAACGTGGTTTTTAAACCTGGTCCAAAGGTCAACCCTTGGGTAGGTCCCGAGTCACAGGTTAGGTGGGTTGGCTATGGTTACTCGGGAAACTAAATTTTTTATTTTACAAATATGTAAAAATAACATTATTTTTGTCAAAGTTTTAGAAAAAAAATTAAAATTCAATGGGTTTTAAAAAAATTTAACAAAGAAATTGGGTCCACATTCTTTTGATCATGATTTTTAAACTTGGTATAGGGGTTGACCCCAAGTAGTTCCTAGGTCACAGGCCGAGTAAGTTGACCGAGGTTACCTGGTTGGATAATTTTTTTCTTATGCAAGAATGTCAAAATTATATATTTTTGATAAATATTTAACAAATAAAATCAACATGTTTTGAAAAACATTTAGTCCTCATTTATTTAATCGTGGTTTTTAATTATTATTTTTCCTGGTTTCATCCTTTAACATTTAGTTTATTGAGGATTTTGCTTCATGATTTTTTTTCTTAATGTATTTTTTTAAATTCTGTTATCTAATATTTGGTTGGTTATGAATTAGCATTTATTATTTCTTTCACTTTTTTTTGAGTTATCTCAATCTCATGTCTCGAGTCGCAGATTTAATAGGTTGACTCAGGTTTTTTTCTGTTGTCATTTTTTTTTTATCTTGGATGTTAATTTTTTATTAATTCGATTTATCTGCTGTTATTTTTTTTTGAAGTATTATTAGATTAGATAAGGATATTAAACTTGATTGACTTAATAATCCAATTCTCTTAATTTTTTTTTAATCCCAAGTTTTGCATGGAATCTCTTTTTTACATTAAAAAAAAAAAAAAACCCTGCCCATGGCGTAGAGCAACTCATCTACCATCTATCTATTGAAAACAGAACTCTGTCTCTCCCAATCTAAGAAAACAGTTTCATAGTATAAGGTCATATTTGTGTTTCTTTCCAACGCACGAGCTTTTCTGCATCTTGGATCTCAGCCTCCATAACCCCAATCTATCCACAACAAGCTGTGATACTCGGACAATTAGAAGATCCATGGCAGCACGAGTGGCGAGTATTCAGATCCTACTACCACGACCTTCCACCTTTGAGCGGCGGTCTTTGGTGGATAAGCATCTTCTTGTTGTTGTTGTGATGAATGTCATAGGCATTGGAATTGAATTTATTTCCATTGTTCATGTTTTTTTAATAATCACGATCTTGATTGCTTCATGAAAATATATTTGGTGGGGACAGAGAAATCAAACGAATAGGATAGAATCATGAAAGATTTGTGAGCGTCAAGAGGTGACACGGACACGTGTACAATTCTCATGTTATTTTAATGCTTAACGGACTATAATCATTATTTCAAATATATTAATAATATTATATTTTTTTATTAATTTTATTCTCTTGTTAACTGTTGAAGATGTAAAATATTAATTGTTTTTAAAAATTTAGGTTATAAAGTATAATATTCAAAAACTTATGTGTAAAATGAGAAAATGATGAAACTAAATGATCCTTAGAGTAATTTACTATTTTTTTTAATTATAACTATTTCATATTTTTTTAGCATATTCCTATATTTTATTTTAGTTGTTGTCCTTAAAAAAAAATAAAAAATGAACAAGGAAAATGAACAAGGAAAATGAGTGAGCAAAAAAAGAAGGAAAAATGATGAGCAAAGGAGAAAATAAAAAAAATCATAAAAACTTAAATTGTTTGTTGAATTCCAAGAACCATCTAAACTCAACAAGTTAAGTAACTAAACGAGTTCTAAAAATATGATTTATATTATTTTTAATATAGTTATTTAGTCATTAAAGCTCTAACATTATATGAAGAATAATTTTAATTTAAAAAATTAAATTATTAAATAAAACATCAAATTATGATTTATATTATTATTTTATAACACTATTACAAAATTAAAAACAAATAAATAACACAATTGCTGACAAAAATTATTGTGTCACTATTTACCAATGAAAACTACAATGAAAAATTTATGTTAGCATTTTTTACTTGTTAAATTATTGATAAAATTGCCAATGAAACTTCCATTGATGAATTAATTTAAAATGAATTAAAACCCAACAATTCTCTCTTCTCCCCATTTCTTCTTCCTCTTCTTTTTCTTTAAAATGAAATTTCTAGATGGTTCGAGTTACGATACTGCCCCTTAGTTTGATGTACTGAAGTTACAATTCTGTCCCTCTTGTGATCGACTTGACCCGAACGTGTTTACCTGCTGAGAGTTAAATATTTTGTCCTCTTAGAAATCACATGAATTGTTCCCATTATTATATTTTGTTTTGTTTTTTGAAATATTGAAGTTTTTTATTAGCAATAATGTAATGCTGACTATCGTTTTTATGTTTGGGACGTAGTTATACTGTGTCCATAGTATGCATTTATGTTATTTTATGTTTGTTTGTATTATAATAACTTTTTTCTTGATATGATGATATTATTTTATTCAAATTTTAAGAAAAATAACATTATATCAACTACGGTTGAGCACATTTGGGGAGCTTTATTTAGGATTGATATTGAATAAAATTTCAGACTTGATATCCTCTACGGGTTATATATGTTGACCCCGTGGAGGTTCAATTATAATAATGGGGTAATGTTTTCTAACACACAAAATTAACAAATTTAAACAGACATTTAAATACATTGATATAAAATATATTTATAAATAAAGATAAAATAATTTGTATATGATAGATATATTAATTATTTTTTTATATAAAATCAAGTGTTGTCATCCAGGAAGTGATTTTGTTGTTAGAACAACAGCTTACTGTACGATAGAAAAATAAATTAAAAAGATATTGCTCAATTTTATTTCTTTGTTTTTTTTTTTTTTTTGGTATGGTTATAATGTCAACATTTCCAGGGTCTTTGACGAAAGTTTCGATACCTTGAACATGAGCAGCCTAGCAATAATGGCATGTCTAGTTTGAGCATTTCCCTAGCAGAAAGGCCAAACAGAAAATATGGACATACAAAAAATTTATTGAACGAATTAGAGGTAGGTTTCCACTTGAATATTACTCTACATTGTAGATAATTCTCTAGTCGCAAGCAGATTCTTATAAATCTCATAGACCAATCGTTTCTCAAAAGCTTCACTCGGGTAAGTAGCTTTAATTTGCCTCCCTCTCGGAACCCTTTTGTCTCCAAAAACATGCGTCCCATCGGCATTACCAGCAACGCTAAGAATCATGTTAATATAAGCATTCTTGAGCTTCCTCAAGAGCTTAGTTGGAGAAGCAATATTCTTTAAGATTCGTAACTTGGGCACTGCTTTTATCTTCCATGTCCTTCGTGGGCTGCCTCCAAATCTTGCTACGTTCGTGTTCTTTCGGGCTGTGATCGCACCGTCGAGTCGCTGGTATCGCTTTCTTCTCCAGTGTCTCTTCCAGGAACCATTAAAGAAGCTAGGAGCTAGTTCCATGTTTGGTGCTTGAGAGAAAGAGAAGGGAGTTGTGGATTTTCTTCTTCTTTCTTGATAGGAGGAGGAGGGAGTCGTGAGTTTGTGCTGTGGATGGGTGAGAAAAGAGTATAATTTATACAAGGAGGGAAGGGCTCATGAAATATCCTGATGGCGTGTGAAACTGAACATTGAAAATTCGTCATAGCACATGAAACATATTGAGGGAGGTCAAAAAAAGGCTGTTGAGATCATCATCAAGTTGAACTTATGACAATTATGTGGTCCAATATTAAAGGTTGTTTGTTTTGACTTTTTTTGAAGAGCAATAATTTATGACAATTATGTGGTCCAAAGGATTCCGTAAAATTTTGTTGGAATCCGATTCGTGCGGTTGATTTAATTACTAAAGATAAGGTTATTATTAACAAAAAATTATAATCTAATCAGGCAGGGCAGGCAGGCAGGCAGGCGAGAGATTTATTAGCAAAAAAAATTTAGGATATTTAGGTGATCCATGTCTATGCAAAAGCAAATTTAGTGATAGATTAGCTAGCTAATTATGATTTAACCTGGAGTTGTTTTGATAAATTTTTTATTTTTTTTTAATGACCCTGCTACGAGTCTTTATTATAATTTATATTATGATATGATTGGATCAATTTTATCGTGTTTAATTTAATTAAGCGTTTAGCCCTGATTTCAATTAAAAAAAAAAAACAATACATATCCTGTCAAACTTATAGCTTTACTAATATTTTTCTCTTGAATTGTTTACGTATAAAAAGTAATTGGAAAAATTAGTTAAATATTATATATATGGTGAAGAAACGTATGCATAATTGATAATTTGGTAAAATATTCTACCAAGAAAAAAAAACAAATCTCTTCTTTTGACTTTTATTTTTTACTCAAATTAAGTCGCGATTCGTTACTGTTTCTTAATTACGTGTCAAAGAACATGAGCTCATTTTATAATATATAAGTTGTCTCTGGAAAAATCAGTAATTGAATTAGTTATAAAATCTAAATAAACTTGACAGATTGACTCGAGATTCATCCAGCCCGAGTAAAATTCAATTGAAAATTAAATTATTTTTTTATTAAAATTATATTATTTTAAAAAAATTAAAAATTAAATTATCTTGAATTAATTTTCGTGATATATAATCCGGATCTTGCCGCGGAACAATCTGTATTGGATTTTAAAACTGGGACCAAAGCATGTGGGAGCCGTAATGTTATGATAGTCAGCTTCGAGACGAGAAGCTGTGGATGACGTTTGTTTGTTTTTAAGTCAATCTTTACATGCAGTTTTCTTTTTAAATATCCATTCTTATGTACCAAAAAATATATAAAATAAAAAACCATACTTTGAGAGTATTTGCCAACGGTCAAAATATTATTTGTTTAAAATTTAATTATTTTTTTATAAAATTAAATTTTAATGTTTTTAAATTGTTTTGATGTGCTAAAGCAAAAAATAAATATAAATAATAAAAAATATTATTTTAATGTATTTCCGAATAAAAAAATATTTTAAAATGTAATCTCTATCAAACTTCCAAATAAAAACTTTATATTCTTAAAACAAAATTATTTATTCCCTCATTTTCCTTTAATTATTTTTGAATGAATTTCAAGTGTATTAATTCTTCTATACATGACGTAGGGTAGTCTTTTTCTCTTTTTGATACAAGGAAAATAAAAAGCAGAAACTAAGAACTTCTACAAAAATAAATATCTATAGAGTCAGTAAACAGAAGAGAGGATAACCTTACAGGGAGATCATCCCAAATACGAAACTTCGTCTGATTTTTAGCATCTAATTTGACAAGAAAATCCCACAATAATTATCTTATCTTATCTTAGAGTATATATCTTCTTGTGTATTTTTTTTTTCGGTTTTATTTTTTGACGTTTAATTTAATAAGGATTGAATTTTTTTATTTTTTTATTTGTGGTGATTCTAATCTAATGACTCGGGTTATGGATTTTAAAAGTTAATACAATTCGACATATTTTGTTTTGCTTATTTTTTTTTATCATTCTACATTAATTTGTTTTAAAAAAGATTGATTTTGTAATTATTTTTAATTTTTCTAATGGTTTTCTCGGTCTCATGACCTAGGCAACAAGTTTTGCAGGTTTTTTTTGAAAAAAATATTTTTTGTGTATTTGATTTTTGAAAATATTATCCTAATTTATTTATAATCTTTTATTTTATATAGATGAATTTAAAAAAAAAAATTACTTTTAAATAATATTTCTAATATGTTAGGCATTGTATATTTTTTTTTCTTTTACTTTACTCAATTAGTAAATTTCTATTTCTGTTATCTTTCATTAGTTTTAATAATCAAATTCAATAAATAAAACTAGGTAAATGTATCATTTTACTGAATCAAATATTTTGATCTACATCTAATTTTTATTTTTTATATATAGTTTTACTTTTAGTTATTGTAATAATTTTTATTTATTTATTTAAATTGATGATTATTAATTTATTTAATTAGATATTTGTATGAGTTTTTTAATTTAAATTTCAAATTTTTTATATAAAAAAACATGTTAAAATAGCTTCATACCTATTTTTTTTTTTTTAAAAAAAACAACCGACATCAAAAGTAAAAGTTAAAATTGTATAATACAAGAGAAAAAGAGAAGTTATCATCCCATCATTTCAGAGCCACCTATAATTTATTGTCGTTGGCTACATGCCCAAACTGAAAAAGACATGCAATCAAACTTCTATTGATATTACTATGTGGCTCCATTATTACAATCCACAATGGATTGTCTACTTGAACATTACAGGACTTTTAGTGTTCTTTGTAATGTGTATAAGCACTACCCCACAACCTAGTCCAATAATTGTTTTTAGTTTGGATTCTTTGGAGCTTTACTTCTCGGAGTCGGATTCTAGCAAGAAAAGAGATGTGATTTTTGGGGTTTGTGTTTATTTTTCTTGTTGTTTCACTGTTGATTACCTGTTTACATTTTGTACTATTATTTTGGGTTTGAACAAAATAAAAAAATTCAATTTTTGTTTAGGTCTGCACACTCATTTTTCTTTCAAATTCATTGACTTGAGCTACAAATTGAAAATGATTTGCAACAAAAGAGTTACTAATTCAAAGGGCCTCTCATCATCCTCTGGAATTCGCCAGAATGACAATCTAACATGATTGCATGGTAACTCAAATATGTAAAATAGGAAACTGTCAAGAGAAGACAAGTAAACTTCTGAGGTCATGGAACTGAAATAAATACAATTGACAATTGCTTTAGCGAACTCAAGTAGCCTGCCTTTCTGACAATCCTGCAAGACTTTCTTTCAATCTGTGCGCAAAATTACCTTGGATCTAGAAATCCATAGCCCGTTTCTTGCAAACTACACCTTTGAATAACATGCTTCAAGTTTGAGAATCGATTCCCAGGTGCAGAAACATTATAGCATCAAGATTCGAGAACCAAAAGGGTATCGAGATGTCTGCATTACTCGAAACTTTTACCAATTTACAGAAGCAAGTGCAAAGCATGAAACTGCTCAAAGTAAGCACAAGGTCCCCAAAATACATACCGGACATCTGATAATAAACACTATTATAATCACATAAGCAAACAGAATGTCAATCCATAATAACGGCCAGCTTTGATTACTGGAAATTGCAAGGAATTATGATCACCTATGAGCAGAATACAACATGAAATGTTGCATGCTCACTTGAGAATACATTGGATTAGTTCCCATGTCATGGGAACTGGTTATGCAGTAGATATGCAATATGCTCTCAAACACCAACCAAATTGTCATAGCAGTCTACAAGCCTTTTCCACTCCAGCATTAGAAGCTTCAAAGCAGGCTTTGAAGTTCTTAGCATCACATCTTACCATTTCCATGATCACAGTTTGAGGTTATCTTTAAATCCAAAACCAGGGTCAATGCAGCCACCAGCAGCTAAATAAAGCCAGCTAAAAAACAGCAAAAAGCCCAACACAAGAAATCTAACAGAAACCAAAATTTCTTCTTCAAAAAGTGAAGCTTGAACCAAGAAACAAATAAACAGAGACAAGATAAAGTTTTTTCTTCCAAATATTAAAAGTATAAAGGGCAAATCAAATTCCTCTCTAAGAAGATGATTGGTCACTCTTGTCCTTCTTAGAATGGATTGCCCCAACAAGGGCCTCGATCTCTTCCTTGATTCGTCCAAACACACCTGGTCCTTTAACTTCATCAATCGGAGTATCCTCATCAATATCATCACTTCTTCCGTGCGTTTCTTGATGAGGGTGTGGAGATTTTCCACTATGAGTCATTGCTTCTAACTCCTTTTCCATCACATTTGGTTCTGCTTTTACATCCTTTTCTGCTGCATCAAAACCACCAAAAAATGAAAATTTTTACATCAAAAATCTGTTTCAAGCAAAGCCCATCTAGAAAATCTACAAAATTAATCTGTATTTTGAAATAAAATACCTGATGATGATGGACTTTTTGGGTCTGCTTTTGGTTCTGCCATTGAAATTTCTCTGGATTAAAATTTGTGCCTCGGTATCTAAGACTAATCTGGGTTTTGGTTATTGGAGAATTTCATCAGTGCCGTTAATAGATGAAGACGTGGACGGTTCAGATGCTACTCTTCACAATCGGCTTGCAAGTCACGTGATCGTAATTAGTAGAATCTTAGGCTCATGGGCTCGGTTCAAGACTCGAGTCACTGAATTTTAACCGGGTCAGTTTGGTTAATTTTTATTTAAAAAAAATAATCAAAATAGTGTTATTTTAATATAAAAAAACAAGAAAAAAAAATTAACAAATTACAAACAGGTTTTGCTGGATTACCAGGGTTTTTAGCTGGGAGTGTCTCATACCAGGTGTGATAACAATGGATGTTACAGAAGCAAAGATGAAAAAGGTATATATTACTCGTAATTTTGACCAATTTACATTTAGCACGTGCTATGTTTTTGTTTAATTTAAGGAATGGATGAGTTCGTTAATGAAAGACAAAGCAGGACGGCAGTCCTGCTACAACTACAAGCCCCAGAAAGCAAACTACAGAACACTACAGGAAACGAGAAATATGGACACATTGTTTTCAGCAACTTTGGCTGGTAATTATGCATCTATCAATAATTACCTCCTCCCTGATTCCACATCTTCAACAATCGTAGTCAAGTCACGTGCAAGATTTGGCCCTAAGAATCCATTTTTATCATCTCCCTGGTTCTCAACATGCGAATCCATTGGCCATGCATTGAGTGGATTTACAGTAGCATCTGCTTGTGCACTGGCACGTGACTCAAGTTCCTGAAAGTAAGCATAAGGTCCCCAACCTGCATGCAGAAGATTGGATGAGCATGACACCGCAGAGAAGAAAACAGAATGCCAATTCATTAAGGAAGTCAGCTTTGATGACCGACACTTGTAAAGAATTAAGATCATCACTGAGCAGGATGCAACTAGAAATGTTGCGTGCTCACTTAGAATACGCTAAGTTCCATGTCGATAACAAGATAACTTGGGAATTAGCTATGCGGTGGATATGACAGCATGCTTTCGAACAGCAACCAGATTGGCATAGCTGGTTATGGTTTTTTGGTTCCAGCATTAGATGCTCTTGCTCATAAATGCAGGCTGTACAGCTGCTGCTATTTTCTGGTTTTAGATCCGTATACTCAAATAGGTACATTAAATGAATTTCTTTAGTTGTAACCTAGGTGCCTCGTCGAAATCATATTCCTGCACAAGGAGAATATACTTCAAAGAAAGTATTCTCTAGCGAAGTACATCATCAATGCTCCAAGCAGCATCCTTCCTGGACTCTAATGTTAAACAAAAAGTGAAGGAGCCATATAAAATTTGCCAACAAATATACCTTGAGGATGATATGGTGGGGGGAAGAATTGCAAATAGCAAAATGTAGCGACCACAAGTCCTGCAAAAGGCGCCTCTGCAATAGTTAGCCAAGGTAATCATCCAATAGACAATGAGGAAGTTTCATCTAAATGAGTAAATAAACAATGAAAAGGCACACACCCAAGAGACCTCCTGCAAAGACATCCTGCCAATGATGCCAGTAGTCGTCCACTCGGGAAATGGCAACAAGACATGCAGCTAGTATTGGTAAGAAGACAATGCATAGTTTTGCAACATGGCCCTTACAGTCAAATGCTTTTAGTTTTCCAGATAAGTAGAGTGATAGGAAACCCAGACCAGCGAAGGAACCTGGAAATGGAAATCATTATTCCTCTAAGCGAAAACAACTACCAAAAGTATCGAGCCAGCTTTGGTATTAAGTGTTCAATTTCTGCAGCTTACCTTAGCAAAATGCCCATATTTCAATGCAGATATTAAAATATTTCTTCATGACTAAGTGTAAAGTAACCTTGTGGTTACTAATTTCTTAATTGTTTTGTGAAGCAATTATCTGTAATGGTTAACTTACAGGAAGTGTGCCCACTGGGAAAACTCTTATGCCCTTCCTTTATGATACTTTTCTCACCATGACATATCACATTTCCCAAGTGATCATAAACCTGTAGATCAATAAGGTTTCAGGAATTAAATTCTGTTACCATGAAGGTGATGACATGTGGAAAGGAGGTGAACCTAAATCAACCCTCACAGTAGAAAGTATCAAATAACTGCAGGTCCATAGAAGCATACATCCTTTCCATCAGGAAAACAACGCCAAAAGAAATCAGGTCGAGGCCGACCAACTGCATTTTTTATTGAATCTGTAATGACAGCTGTCACTAGAATGGAGAATAAGAGACCTGCTAAAGTGAACACACATAATGCATTATGAGACTTCTTCCAGCAGATTGGATAAAAGAAATCTTTAACAAATAAACAGTAAGGAGAGGACAGGGTATGATCACCAAGTATGGCGTGATGAAGATCATAGACGTCTCTCCTATGATAGTAGACGACAAGGAATATCGCCACAGGCAAAAGAACAGCATACATCTAATCATCAGAAAAGAGAAAGGGTTCCATCAATGTTGTTGTTACTCACTTGGTTCACTTGCAGTGTATGTTTTTATTTAGCGAAAGAAGCCAGGATACTTACCGGGACAGCCCAAGCAGGCACTGTATTATCTAACAAAGGATATCTAAGATCTGTCATCATATCCTTCCCAACATATCGGTAAAATGGAGGCATAAGATAGAGGATGACCTCTATCACGACAAGAAGCACAAACATGAGCCAATCATGCATGTGTGTCTTTGCAACTGTAGCTCCATGGGACCTCACAGTATGTGTACCAGAACCAAGTCGGACCTCCCTCATCTGGACCTCCTTCATCTTGCACTGCATGAAACCATTTAGCGTTATCTAATATCAGACTCTGAGCACCAAATAAAGGGACATTAGGAAAGTAGCATAAGGTTTGTTCGGTGAAATATGACCACAGGTATTAGAGTAAAAATTATCAGGAAGTTATTAATATTATGCCTTTATTTTACTGTTTATGAATTTCAAGAAAGGTATAAGCACCTTTATCAATGCATCTGCAACTCAAGCAACATAAATCACCATCCATACGAACAGTAAAGACTAAAGCAAGAAACCCAAGTTATGCATGCAGCAAGATTACTTGTCAAAGATTCACATCATAAATACACTTGCGGCAGAATTATCTGTTCTAGATCATGGATTTTGAGAGGACTCTCTTCATCACTAAACAAAAAATAGCACTACATAGGCATGCTATAATGATGCTTAAATATGCACAGCAAAATTGAATTGATATAACGGTTCTCTATAATCATGAAAGTTCTAATGATTATAAAAAAGAGAAACTCAAGTCCAACAGCCTTTTCAAAACTCAAAAGAATCAGAAAAATAAAACCACTAGCATTCCCAACACAAACCCAAAACTTCACATTATTAGAGAGACCTTCATACCTAAATGAAGATCTAAAAGTAAGAACTATACCTCTTCGCTCGTGTTCTCTAATAGTGGAAGGTCAATTGGTGAAAATGACTGACAAGTATTTGCATTAATCTCCAGCCTGTTGACTGTCGCATCCTAGATAATCCCAACAAACCAATAATCAGGGTAAATAAATGAAGATCCCAGTGATCATACAATTTAATAAGTTTAATAAATTGGCCTGATTTGGATTCACTTATGAGCAGATTGTGAGTTTATACCAAGTGTTTGGAAGCAAGCAAAGCATTCTACCCTAACTGCATACTCTACCCAGTTTTATACCAGGATAAAACATCATATATAATAATTATAGAACTTTTAATCAGAACCCAAAACTGTAGACACAGTACATAATAATAATAATAAAAAATAAAAAACTATTAATCACAGCATCAAACCAAGAAATGTCAAGGCTGATATCCATCGAATACTTGGATTATCAGCATTCCATTAACTCACCAACCTTAGTTCCCTAAGAAGTGGCACTTTCTTACTTGTTTCCAGAAAATGCTACTCAGAAATGCCATCACCATAATGTTATTCATTAAAGCATTATCCAAAACACTGGTAGATAAAAATATAGTGGATTAACTTATTGACAGTAACCAATGAACTTTAAGATCTTTTTATTAATAACTTGGAGGACAACCAACGGGACTTTTCATGAAGGATTCCATCATCTCAAACTGCAACATAGGAGTAAGATTTGCAACACGAGTTCAGAATCTGAAGATAAGTTTTAGGACCTTCTTTATCAGTAGTCCTCTATGTTCAGATGCCATACAACTTGGGAGTCTAGTAATAGAATGCATCACCAGCTAGGTCATGGAATACAAGTAAATGGAAGTTCATGGGAAAAACCATATCATACTTTGTCATTGTTAGAATTAAATTAACTATTAAAGTAGTACCATCAACTAATATATGCATAGTCCTGTGCAGATAGCTTATTGGTATCTTGGTATAGATAATCAAACTTCCCATAAATTACAAGCAGTTGCTAACACAACCTTGCTTCCCGTTTCCCAAAACTAAAAATAGCTCACAATGTACTGGATACGGTAAAACCTTTAGCTGGCATGTAGCTTATCTGCTCTTTGTAATGGCCATTATATGTGGCAGCTCAATTCCTTCATTAACAACTTCTGTGCACTGGGTATACTCTCTTGTGTCAAGAAGTGTAACAGCTGCACCCAGATTTTTCATTCTAGACTTTACACCTATCCTCCCTTATCTGAAATGCACGCTGTTTTATCACCATAAGAGCTGGCACATGGTATGCACACAACCGCTACACTTATCCTCCCTTATCCTCTCATTGAGCTATTAACTTAACACAATTATCTGTCACCGGCATCTTAAAACCAGATTTAGGACTGCCACCTCTCCAAAACTGAAGTGATTAACCATAGACATGGATATTCATTCAGGAGCATCTCTGAGAAACTAGAGATTGGAACTAAACTGCAATGCACAAAATCCCCATGATATAGAAAATTCATTGAACTGTTTCCTAAGGGCTTCCAACTTGCTTCTATGCAGATGTCCACTATTGCAAAATAAAGATATAGGGTACGAGTTCTGAAAACCTCTAGCAAAATCTAACATTTCAACGAAGATGTGGAAGCATCTCTGAGTAATTGGAGATAGCAGATTAACCCAATGCACCAATTTAAAGAGCTACTTCTCATATCAATGGGCTCCAGCTCCTCATTTGTCACTTTGACTACTCAACTAAAGCCTAGACAGTAAATCTACAGTACAACCATATGTAGTAAAATTAACTGAATGCTACATGTACATCACACAACACTTTATCCTTTTCATTTTACTTCACCAAACAAGGCAAGGGTCAAAACGAAGATTCAACTTATGATGTATTAAACCTAATTGAGACTTACAAGCATTGTAACCAGGAGAGCATGTTACAAGTTCATGATCTAGTATTCCTCCAAGAATGGCTGTTTCTAATCAAACAAAATAACGACCAAGACCCACACGGCATAAAATAAATGCCCAGGTATGAAGCTGTAAAGGACCATCGGCAACTCATCAGAAAATACATAATATTTTGAGGAAGGATTCAACTAAGGCCTTCCCTTAATCCCTATTCAGACAATTAACAGCAAGCATACTGAAACCTCTCCAATTAATAGCAGTGAATAGCAAGTAGCTTGAGTTTTTCAATGTTTTCATCATTTCAGTGGTTTTATTACATTAAATTTTAATTTGCTTTTGATTGCAGATTTCATCATTTCAGTGGTTTTATTACATTAAATTTTAATTTGCTTTTGATTGCAGATTTCAAGTTTCAACACAGATAGAGCAAGCATAAGTAGAGCCTTCCTCATTCCCCTCAAAACTCCAAAACCCTCAAACTCAAATTGCTGCATCAACAATGATGTGATCTCTCACCACACAAGTCCAAATTAACCCACTCCTAATTTCACAGAACTGCAATATAAATGTCTCTTACATATATTTTTCTGTTAGTAGAGAAACCCAAAAGAAGTCAAATTTATTGACAAATCAGTAACATTCTGCTACACCAAGTACAAAGCCAGCAACATAAAAAACAACAAAGCAAACCCACATAAGATAATCCAATTTAACAGCTAAAGACTAAGAACAAAACAGAAAGAAACAACCTTTTTATAAAAGAAACACTAACCTGAAAGATGCTTTTAAAATTCTTGAAGCAAGAAAGAGATCCATAATCCCACAAAGGCATTGTAGTCATCCACCGACAAAACAACACAATACTGCAAAGACAAACTAAAATATAATGTCCCAGAAAGTGTCAACATGGTATAGGAAGCTACCTATGAGTCAACAAGGTTCATATGAAACACACAAACAATGTCTCATGTTATTTACAGCTTCTTTTTGATTGGTTTTATACAAAAAGTCTGAGTCCCAAAATCTACTGCAGCTTCATGGCTGAATCAAACTGGTTTCTAAAGGCACTTCAGTTATAAGTCCAAACAAAGTTTTTAAACCCGACCCGGTGGTTGACCAGACCTGCCCAGGTCACAGGTTTTGCCCAGGTCATCGGGTTTTGATCGGGTCGACCTTAATTTTTTTTTATAAATCAAAATGATGTTGTTTTGGTTAAAAAAAATAGTCAACGGGTTGTAACTGAGTTTTTTACTTGGTCTTGTTGGGTCAATCAGGTCAACCCGCCGGGTCACCCAGGTTTTCTACTTTTCTTATTTGTTTTTAAATCTGGTCTGATTCCAGCCCCGGGTCTACCCGCAAGGCCAAACCGGGTTTTAAAACTATAGTTGAAACTTGGAAGGTTAAGCCCTCTATCACAAAAAAGACTTAAAAACAAAGCCTAAACTACAACTCCACAAACACAGTGAGAAAAACCACCTATTTCCAACATCATCATCAGCAACAACACAAGTAAGAAGAGAAGAGAAGAAAAAATGAACAAGAATGAAATATTCAAACTAGCAAAAAGGTTTAGAGGAAGAGCAAAGAATTGTATAAGGATAGCTAGAGAAAGAGTTGAGAAGGCCTTGCAGTATTCTTACAGAGATTGCTTGTTACAGGTGGATTCGGTTTGAAGATTTAAATAGAGGGAAATCAATAAAGGAAGAAGTTACCGTTACAAACAAAACACATCATGTGACCTACCCTAGTATACGCGTCGTTTTAATAATTGTAATTCTTGTTTCTAAGAAGGCAATAGAATGTACTCCCACCTTCTACAATGCCTACATGTAAGGGTCATTGCAATATAATGAAGTAATGAAAAAAGAGAAATATTATTTTGTCCTTTTTCTTTCCTTATTCCTTTCGTCTGGTTCACCGACCTTCTCTCATTCTGTTAGTCGTCTTCTCTAAATTCTTAGTCCTACTCCAAGTGGTATCAGATCTACTTATCTTCAGACCATAACAATGGCTCCTAACACTAGGTCCCAAGATCTAAAGAAATTAGAAGGTGTGATGGAAAATTCCAATATGGAGCAAGCTCAATGAAATGATGATGACAAAGATGTTGGAACAACAACGATAACATCAATCAACTAATGACACCCGACTACTAAGGCTGGAAAAGTTGATCTCAGGCATTTCCCATGAGCAGATTACCTTGTTACAAAGACTGTAGTTACCTGTAGGAGAGACCAGTAATAACCATGAGCAACTACACACCAATCAAGAAGGCCTAGCCACGAAGAGTGATTGGCACTATAGTGGACATTACAAGTTCTATAAGCCAATGCGTGATTTCCCATCTTTTGAAGGGGAAGACATTCACAAATGATTGTATAAATGCAACCAATACTTCGAGATAGAAGAAACTCAGGAATCCAAAAAACTCAAGCTAGCATCCTATTATTTGGATAGCATGACATTATATTGGCATCAAAACTTTATGCGTAGCAATGGTGGTAGACTAGTGACATATGATGAACATGTCGAAGCAATCTGTGGAAGGTTTTGGTAGCCATAAAAACTCCTTAGAGAAGCTTAAGGATCTCAAACAGGAAGGCGACTTGGAAACTTACATCAAGGACTTTGATATACTGGAATCGTGTAGAGATAGATGAAAGGTATGCGTTGGTTTTCTTTTTGGGTGGGCTTGAGACAAAGATAAAGAACTTGGTTAAGATGTTTCAACCAAAATCCCTTAAACAAGCCTATAACCTATTTTATTTGCAAGAAAATACTAATCTCTACAAGAAATCCCAGAGACACACTACCAAAAAACCAACCATATCCTTTAACAGCAACAACCATCAGAGGACACCCCAACAAAGAAACCCATTACAAACCCTATAACTCTCAAAACCTCTCCCTACCGACCTCTCAGCTTTCAGGGTTACTACCTACTCCTCAAACTTGGTTCCCTGTTAATTCTAATACGAGACCCACTAGAACACTCAGGAGCACAAAAATGGAAGAGAGAAGGGCTAAGGGCTCATGTTTTTTTGTGTGATGACAAATTCACTCCGGGGCACAAGTGTAGGAAAAAAAAGCTCTACTCTATTTGTATAGTGGAAGATGAGGGGGAGGATGAAGAAATTGAGTTAGAGGCTATCAACGAGAAGGATAATCTTGAAATCACCAATCCTCACATCTTTATGAATGCCTTGGAAGGGGTTTTTGGTTGTTATACCCTCAAGGTGAAAGGGTGGGTAGATAAGCTACCTATCTTTATCATGATCGACTCTGGTAGCACTCTCAACATCATGAATAAATGGGTGGCTAACAAGTTACAGTGTGCGCTAACTCCCATTAAACCCATACCAGTTAAAGTTTTCAATTGGGAAAAAATGTTATGGACTTCAATCTGCAAGGATTTCAAGTGGAAAATACAAGGAATACATTGTGTGGCTGATGTGTTTGTGATGGAGCTAGATGCTTGCGATATGGTTTTAGACGTTCAGTGGTTGGCCACTTTAGGGGATATTGCATGCAACTACATAAGTATATGGATAAGTTTTGACTGACAAGAACAAAGAGTAACACTAAGGGGAGAGGAGCATGTGAAGTTGCAATCAATTCAATTTGGACAGATGAGTGGATTACTGGATAGTAGGGCATGTATAGTGGGTATCAGCCTTTGTAGCTTGATAATGAATCCTGAGATTGTTGTTATCAATGGGAAAAAAATCTCAAAGAGAAAAAGAAGGAAACTCTTCAAAATCTACTTCACCTTTACCAGGATATGTTCACACCTCTGGTTGGTTTACCCCCTACTAAACCTGAAGACCATACTATTCTATTAAAGGAGGGGGCTCAACTTGTTAACCTTAGACTATACAGGTACTCTAGTCTACAGAAGGATATAGTGGAAAGAATGATCTTTAAAATTATGGATTCCAGCACAGTCCAACCAAGCCAAAGCCCATTCACATCACCAGTAGTACTAGTAAAGAAAAAAGACTTCTCCTAGAGGTTGTGTTAATTATAGGGCTCTCAACAAGTTGACAATCAAGAACAAATTCCTTATACCCTTGATTGATGAGCTGCTATAAGAGTTAACATGGACAGATGTATTCTCAAAAATTGATTTATAATCTGGCTATCATCAGATCAGGATGAGCTCTAAGGACGTCCATAAGACAACATTCAGAACATATAATGGGCACTACGAATTCTTTATGATGCCTTTTGGTCTCACTAATGCTCCTGCCCCTTTCAGAGCTTAATGAATGAGGTGTTTAGATCTCATTTAAGGAGGTTTGTTTTAGTGCTTTTTGACGATATTTTAATTTACAGTAAATCCCACAAGAAGCACCTAGAACATCTACATGTTGTTTTAACCCTACTCAGGACAAATAAACTGATGGCAAATGAAAGTAAATGTGTCTTTGGTAATGACAAGGTGGAGTACCTGAGCCATGTTATCTCTAAGGCAGGTGTGGCTATGGATGCTGAGAAGTTACATGCTATTAAGAATTGGCAACTACCACATAATATTAAGCAATTAAGGGGGTTCTTGGGACTCACGAGCTACTATAGGAAGTTTGTAAAGGTCTACAACATTATATGCAAACCCCTGACCAAACTTTTAAAAAAAGATGCAGTTGGTTGGGACCAGGAAGCCACCTTGGCCTTTGAATCTCTTAAAGAGGCGATGGTTAACCCTCTAGTCCTATCTCTACCTGACTTGAGCAAACCTTTTGTCATTAAAACTGATGCATCAGGGCCGGGCATTAGGGCAATATTAATATAGGAGGGGCACTTTATTGCCTACATCCAAAGCTTTAGGGCTTAGGCGGCAAGTGTTATCCACCTATGAGAGGGAGATGTTGGAAATCCTACAAGCAGTAACCAAGTGGAGACAATATTTATAGGGTAGGCCCTTCAAGATCATAACTGACTATAGTAGTCTTAAATACCTGCTGGATTAGAAAATATCATCTCCCTCTCAACATTTATGACTGACTAAACTACTTGGTTTTGATTACGAAATTGAGTTTCGCAAGGGAAAGGAGAATGTAACAGTTGATGCTCTCTCTAAAGTTGCTAGTAGTAGACTCAATGCTCTAGCCTTGTCCATAATTTCTACTAACTTAGTATTAGAAATCAAGAGGTCTTGGGAGAGAGATAGCAAGGTGAAATCAATCATTCAAGATTTAACTAAAGACCCTACTACACATCTTCATTACAAGTGGAGTAACGATTACCTATTCAGAAAGGGAAAATTGGTGGTGGGGAACAACCTGGCACTCCAAAATTAGCTCATAACTACTTACCACGATACATCTTTGGATGGACACTGAGTTCTACGATCACCGTAGCAAGAGTTGCCATTATATTATATTGGAAGAAATAACAAAAACAAGTCAGATAGTATGTAAGGGAATGCCCAACCTGTCAAAGATACAAATAAGAGAATGTAGCTAACCCAGGATTACTACAACCATTGCATATCCCAACAGAACCCTTTACAGACATCAGCATGGACTTCATAACTAGCCTACCTAAATCTGAAGGAAAATAAGTTATATTCATAGTGGTGGATAGATTCAACAAGTATGCACACTTTATGCCACTTTCACACCCCTATACTGTTATCTCAGTAGCCCAGACCTTCATGGATTCAATCTACAAACTATATGGTCTACTAGCTACCATAGTTAGCGATCGAGACTCTATTTTTCTAAGTCAATTTTGGAAGGAGTTATTCAGTCTACAAGGGGTCAACCTCCATCACTCCTCCACCTATCATCCACAATCAAATGGGTAGATCGAGATCATCAACAAATGCCTAAAAAACTACCTCAGGTGCATGATAGGGGACATCCCTTCGCAATGGTGTAAATGGTTTGCTTTGAGCGAATGGTGGTACAATACTAACTTTCACACCACAACTAAATCTACTCCCTATGAAATTCTATATGGTTTCCCCATTCATATTCCATATTTTCCCAAGGATTCACTAATAGAGACAGGCTGATCATTACCTCAACAAAAAGGAGCACATGCTACAGATAATCCGGTAAAACTTAATCAAGTCACAGAACAGAATGAGGCAGCTAGCTAATAAAAAGAAAAGTGACAGAGTTCTTAAACCGGTGATTTGGTTTACTTAAAACTACAACCCTATCGCGAAAATCGGTGCATCACCACCACCACCGCAAGTTAGCAGCTAAGTATTATGGCCCCTATACTGTAATCGAGAGAATTGAGGAAGTTGCATACAAGCCAAGTCTTTGAGGAAGTTGCATACAAGCCAAGTCTTCCTCCCTCTTCAATAATCCACCTTGTTTTCCATGTGTCTTAACTGAAGAGGTGTGTGGGAAATAAAAGGGTACATGAGGGCTTACCTGATGGTCCTAGGGAACCCGTGCTACACCCCTAAGCAATCCTAGATTCTAGGATGGTCAAGAGAGGTCAACAAGCTGCAACGTAAATCGTAGTCCACTAGCAAGGGCTATCTCGTGTTGATGCAACATGGGAATTTATAGACAAAGGCTCCGTTTGTTTGCAGGAAAGTTGTTTCCTTTTGGAAAGTGAATTCCGGGGAAAGTGAATTCCGGAAAAGTATTTTCCGATATTTGGCAGTGTTATGGAAAATGAACTGGAAAACATTTCCAGTGTTTGTTTATGTTATGAAAAATGAACTGGAAAATAATTTATTAATGAATTAATTTTGTTTCAAGTTTATCTAATATATAAAAAATATTTAATCACTTACAATAAAAAAATAAAATCTAAAAAGTATAATGATGAATTTTTTTATTATAATATATATTCATACATAGCTTATTTTATAAAATATAACTATATATGTCATATCATATTATATAAAAATAAGCTTGTGAAATATTTTTTAAGTAAAACCTATTACTATATTTTTTTTCTTATATATTTGGTTTGTTTTTTTGGTATGAAGTTTTGTTTAAAAGATAAATAGATTGAAAAAATATTTTGATGGGTTTTTTGAATAATTTCTTTGTTGAGAAAATTATCATGATTGAAATATACATGTTCATAAAGTTTAGAATATATAATTTTTTAATTAATTGTACAACATTTTAGAAACAAAGTAAATATCAAATTAACTCTCGCACAAATACAGAAATTAATTCCTTCAAAGCTTCCTTCCCCTGACTTCACAAGTATCAAATTAATTCCTTCAAAGCTTCCTTCCCCTGACTTCGTATCAAATTAATTCCTTCAAAGCTTCCTTTATCAAATTAATTCCATTCCCCTCTCCCATTCTCCCTCCCTCTCGGTCGATTCCCCTCTCCCATTCCCCTGTTCCCTGTTCATGTTCCCTCTCCCTCTCCCTCTCGGTCGATTCCCACTATTCCCTCTCCCTCTCGGTCGACGATTCCCCCTGTTCCCTCTCCTTCTCGGTCGATTCCCACTGTTCCCTCTCGGTTTCTTTCATTCCCCTTCCCCTGTCCCCTGTGCCAACAAAGCACAGGAAATGCACAAAACACAGGAAACGCATATCAGCAACAGAGAAGGAAAATCACATTGGGTGGAGAAACAGAGCATGGGTTTGCTTTGTGTTTTTTCACGAAACCAAACAAATTGTTTTGTTTGGTTTCGTGAAAAAACACAAAGAAACCCGATTTCTGGGAAAAATGGGTTTGGGTTTGCTTTGTGTATGGGTTTGCAGTGTTTGGTTTATGGAAAAAATGCAGGGGTTGTGGTTTTCTATGGATGGGTTGCCTGGCGAAGAGATTGGGAAGGAAACGGGCGCGAAGGGCGCCTTCGGCTTGAGAAAAGAATGGTGATTCTTTGTTGTGACGGTGGTAATTCTTTGCTTTGTGATAGCAACAATGGCGAAAGGAAATATTTTTGCCGTGTATGTGTATGGGTCTGTGTTTGGTTTTCGGGTTCAATTTTTGGGTTTGCTTTGTGGTTGATTTTTCCCGGGGGGTTTGGGTTTCTTGTGGTTGAATGGGTTGCATTCCCATGGGTTTCGATTCCTGAGCATGAGAGCTTTTGGTTGCAGTGAAATTAACAGAGCATGGGAGCTTTTGGTTAATAAAGAAAAGGAAAGTGTTTTCCTTAGAATAAAGAAAGGAAAACACTTGCCTGCTCTAACGTTTCATTTTTTTGTTGACTGGAATTGAGTTTCCTTTGACTGATTTTCCTTATGCTTGCCAAACATGGGAAAATGGGGAAAATGGTTTCCTGGAAAATGAATTCAGTTTGAAGATTTAAATTGAGGGAAATCAACTAAGGAAGAAATTACTGTTACAAGCAAAACACACCGTTTGAAGCACTTTTTTAATAATTGTAATTCTTGTTTCTAAGAAGGCACTAGAATTTACTCCCGCCTTCTACAGTGCCTAATATATAATGGCCGTTGCAAGAATGAAGTAATGAAAAAGGAGATATTATTCTGTCCTTTTTCTCTCCTTATTCCTTTCGTCTGGGTTACCGACCTTCTCTCATTCTGTTAGTCGTCTTCTCTAAATTCTTAGTCCTGCTCCATCGCCGCAACAAGAAGAGGGACATGCGTTCTCTTTGGATCCAACGCATCAATGCTGGCACCCGCCAACATGGTGTTAGTGTTTTTTCTTTTTAACGCATCTTGTTGGTGGGTTTTTCTTTTTTCATTGAATGGTATTTCTTTTATGGGGCTGGTGTGTTTTTGTGAATTCATGATTTTTCTTTGTTTAGTTGTGTTTTTCTTGATTTACTTACTGATTGGCAGTCTGCATTGGAAACAATGAGATGGAAATGTTAGAAAATGTAGGACTTGATCTGCCTTTTTTTTTTTTATAAAGCTTGATGTTTTGAGGCTTTTAACTGCGAACTCAGATGAATTCTAGTCTCTCTTTTATATTTCTGTTGGCAAATTTTGGAATAGAAATAGAAGTTTCTATCTTGATGTTTTCTTTTCGGATATGTGTTGAAAGGACAAGGTTTGGTGTTTCGAAGGCTTAATCTAGGCTGATAAGTGTTGGTTGGGAAGTAATAAATTTGAAATTTGTTGTTATTGTGGATCAGTAAATTGCGTTGGCAGATATCCTTTCTATTGATAAGGGAGAAGAGTTTGTAAATTAAGATTTGGCTTATGTAGAACCTTCTAATTTCTGTGGTTTTGAGCAATTTCTTCTTTTGTTGATGAGGGAGTTCAAAGTGCAGTGAAGCATATAAAAGAGAAGTGGTTTTGGAGAAAATTTGAGCCTTAAGGACTCTGCTTTTCTAGTGGTTGATGTGGCAGCTACTACATGTAGGTAATAGGGGGCAAGATGGCTCTCATTGGCTTTGGATGAAGTTTTCCAAACATGCATGCTGAGCTGCATATTTGTTTTTATTTTTGTGCAAGGCTCATCACAATGGGAAATGCTGCTGCTTATCGTGTTTTGCCTGACTTTTTTTTATCACTTGTGTTTGACATGTTCCATGTTCTCTTGTGAACTTGTTGCTATGTTTTCTCCTGTAGATATTGTTTTTCCATGCGCTAGTGGTTATTAGAACAAGCAAACCTCTATGTGAAAGAAATTCCTTTATCAGATTTGAATTTCAACATTGGAACTGGTGGCTTGTTATTGTGTCAATTTTAGCACATGTTGGATGATTCTGTTCTCAGGGTATGGAACTTTGAAATAGTTTACCATTCACTGATATAGGAACTAGGAAGGGAGATGAAGTGACCTAATTGTTTGAGAAAGCTTAGCACTTTTCGGGGTAACAGGATTTGTGGGGATGTTGAGTTTTATAGAATGCAGTAATTTGCTTGGGGCATGTCCTGTTGTGCCTTGATGTTAGAACATTACTTGGAATTGGATTATTTGAAAAGCTTAGGAGTTTGAGAAAATCTGGTGGAAAATCATCATGCAAATGTCAGCAGTTACACTGATCTCTATGGCATGAATTGGTTTGCAATTATGAAGCACTAAAGAAAACCAACAAATGTGAAGTTTTTTTTTTCTGAAAGAAGGGAGGGGGAGAATCCTGGTTTCTTTTAATCTACTTGTTCTAGATTTTGACTTTCTTTTCTTATGAATAGAACACAAACTGGGAAAAACTGAGGTATAATTGACTTCTTTATCATTTTGGAGCACATTGTTGTATGTTTGGGTAGTGCAACTTGAATATTTTCCTCATAATGAAATTTCTCCATGGTGGGATACTGACCTTTGGCATCTTCTGCTGCTCTGTTTTACTTATCACTATCAGGTTAATTATGGTAATTTCATGCATGGACTGCTGAAGGAGAACTTTCAGCTGAACAGAAAAGTCTTACAAGAGAAATCCATGCCCGAACCATATAGTTTCAAGGCCCTGGTAGACATTTCCCGCAACGCCTTTCCTGGAAACAAAAATGTGGTGCATCCTCCCAGGAAAGTGGACATTTCTTCTGTTAATGTGTAGTTCTTTAATAGGGTACCTTGGTAATTCACTCTTTTTATAGCCCTTCAGAGCTTGTCTGAAACAAAAGCTTTAAATAGGTAGCTTTGTATTTCCTGGGGTAGTTTAGACCTCCCTGTCTCTGGATATATGATGAATGAAAACAGCTAGCCATTCTGAAGAAATAGAAGTGATATCTGGCCAGTTGCATTTCAATATTTAAGGATGCACAATGAAGTGAAGAAACACGAGAAATTCTTCAATTTTCAAAATGAAGAATCATTTTACTTTCATGAGAAAGAAACTAATCATCTTAGAAATTTTCTCCCCTGCTGTAACTCTGTTCTGTTTCTATAGCATTTCGAATTTACTTGCATTGTTTGATTTTGTATCATTGATCTCCACTTAATGCACTCTAATGTATTGATGACAGCTTGAACAGGTTTGGGCACTTATAAATTCTGTTTTTTGAGGATCTATTAATTGGCTTACCCGAACTTTGAAATTACTGACAGTGGAGTGTCATGAAGCTAAATCGATATATAGAGATTAACTTTATAAATTCTTCTCTGAATTTGATCTTATTTGTGAAAAAATGGCATTGAATGATCTCTCTATATCATTCTAAGAGACATCCTCATATGTGGAGGTCCCCGAGGTCTGCAGTCTCTTAAGACAGCTCCTGCTTGAAGAATTTGCAAGGTTTAACCAAGAGCTCAATGTGAAGAGTGAAACACTACAGGGCATTTCAGTTTGATTATTAATGCTGCAGTATATAGGTACTGCGTATGCATGACAACATGGTGAAGGTGTATTAAGAGGTTAAGCCTAACCATGATGATCACAAGTTAATATTCTGTATGTTAACACTGGACAGGAAGATTACTTGTCCAAAAACAAGGAATCGTTCATTGCTGAGAACATGGGAATCGTGAACGACAGTTGCATTTACCTTTTGTAGCCCACTGTCCAAGAGCTGATACGATATATATTTGGACATCCGACTCCCGGAGCCCATCCTACTTGTGTTCACTACGGGGAAACAAAAAGGAAATGAAGATTAATATAGTTGTTACTCCATTAGTGTTATTTTGTTCACAAGGGATTCTTGCAGGCTAATTTCCAGAATCCATCCTTTGTTTAAGCAGATTTAGCTTGAGTTGCACTCCGCTATGCGGGCATCGAGTTCGTATAATCCGTGAGTGAATTGCATGCACGCATTGGCAAAGTTGACTAACAAAGCAGACGCGGTAGCACAAAGAGAGGTAGAAAGAAAGATTTGCTGAATGAATTACCAAAGGTAATCAAATGGCTAGCATTTCTGAGACAATAAACCACTTGCAAATCAAATTAACCGAAATGCCACTTACATGAGTGCAATAAAAGGCTTATTTTACTCATTTTTTAGAAGCTTTATCTTCAGTTTCATCAATTGATCACCAGACAGTAGCGTTTCAGAATTTCCATGCTGCGACTGATAATTCTCCACAGCCAAGGGTAGTAGCTCAACAAGCTGGGGGGAAAAAAGAACATGGATTTTGTAATAGATGTCGGATAAAAAACAAGAGACTCAAATTGGCAGATGATCTTTCTTCGACAGAACCTGCATGATTGCCAAGGTGAACTCATATTTTTTTAACAGGAGGGGAGGTTTGTAATCTAGCAACTGTGATAAAAGAAGGCGTCAGAAAAATGATTGTTTACCTCAATAATTTCGAAGCTCATTTGTATTACTTTAGCATATCTTGCAATTCTCAATATGCGATTGCAGACATCCGCATTAGAGAAAGAATCAAAGCGAAGAAATTTGATAGTTACATCTTTTAGAGACATTAAATCCCGCGGTAGAACTTTGAAGAATATGATTTCTCGCCACCACGAAGTAGAATCTAACTTCATTGACAAAGCTTGAAGATGTTCAGCTGAAACAGTAACATGAAAAAGGGTGCTAAACCCTGAACTAAGAGAGGCTCTGTGGACGTGGAGATCCAACGGGTACTCGAAGTTGCATCGACTTATCTCCAGATTTTTCATAGATGGACATTTGATGGTATCGTGAAATCTTCGTAGCACAACACATTCAAGGATTGCTATATTTTCAAGGGATGGACAAGCGATCGAAACAAAGTCATTGCATCCAAAGTAGAATGACTGATAATTAGCTGCAGACAAAGGCAATGCCAACTGCTTCTTCTGTTCACTCAGTTGACATTTAATGTCAAGCTCTTGAAGCTTGCACCTGAAATCATTTAATGCCGACTTTCAAAATGATTCAAAAGGAGAATCGGCTTATTTAGGATTGTGGTAACTATTGCGGTTTAAAGTATTTTTCATTTAAAAATATATTAAAATAATTTTTTTTTATTTTTTTTATATCAGCATATCAAAACGATCCGAAAACATAAAAAAAAATTTTAACAAAAAAAAATTTAAAATTTTTAGGAACGTGATTTGCACCATATTTTCAAATAGCCTCTAAACCGTTATAAGTTGAAGTTTCTCTACACGTGTATAATTGGTACATGCTTACAAGTGTCATAGATAAATTGATTCAGTAGACATAGTAAAAATCATATGAAAACATAAAAAAAAACTAATTTCAAGAAAAAAATAAAAAAAAATTAATTGAAAAAACACTTTGAAAATACAAAAAAATAAAATAGAAAGAGAATATTTTAAGTGATAATTTGTGTTAACATACTTGTTTGAGACAAATAGAACGTAATTAACTTAAAAACTAAAATACATGAGGTGAATATTGTGCAACTAGCATTATATAAAACACTATGGATGACACTACTTATTGTTTAACAATTCATTTTGACCATCAAAGTTTTATTTTAGGCGATTTAATTATAATTTAAGATCAATTGCTTTTGATTTCTCAGTCAATGGTGGAATTGAAAAAATAAAGATTGAATGAAAAAAAAAAAAAACCAAATATGAGTTAAAAGTTTTGAGAAATATACATTTTGATCATCTAACTTTAAAAATAACGTAAATTATACGATTTTGATGCCTCAATGTTATTCAAATTTAATTTTGATATAAAAGTTTATTTTTATTATTTTTTATTTTCTGATTAAAAGAGAAGGAAGAGAGGTCGTTGAATTTCGGTGATAAAAAGAAAAATGTTATTAACATCAATTTAAACCACTAAAACAGTTGATAATCGGCGATAGAAAGAGAAATGTTATTGATATCAATTTAAACCATTAAAAAAATTGATTTTTATGCAAAATAATTTCAGTTCATATTAAATATTTTTATTTTTAAAATTCATAAAATAGATTTAAAATCGGTTTGATTTCTGAGCAAATTAGACTATGTGTCATTGTGGGTCATTCTGAGCAAATCTCAGACATTTCACTGCTGGCCCATTCTCAATGGCGTACTAATAATGATATGTTAAAGAGGCTTCATTGTGGGTCGATCCTGAGTCAATCTCTCTCTGTCCTTGAGAATGAAAAATCCCATTGTTATTATCTGCAAGTTAATCACATGTCTGCATCTGCCCAGTTGACTTTCAGAACACAGACACTGGACTGTATACAACTTCCTGCATTAAGAAATCCATAATATTCCATGGGAGGAAGTGGGAATGCTGAGATACAATGTCTGCAAAGTGAATGATGTCAATGCCATTACTTTCCTTTACAAAACTGAGATAAATCAAGATTTAAAGTTTATTACCAAGTAAAGTAATCTATAAAATCATGTGATAACTTTAAAAAAATTCCTTACAATCAAGTCAAACTACATTCAAGCAGAGATGAAAGATAAAATTAAAAAAAATCAATAAAAATAAAAAAAACTCGAATCAACTAAGTTAATTTTATATGTCTAGATCATAAAACTAAGATTATCTTATAAAAATAAATTTAAATAATTGAAAAAAATATATAATTTGAAAAAAAATTAAAAATTATTCCATTAAAAAAGGAGGGAAATAGTAAAATTCTGTTTATTTTTAATTAATTAAGATATATAGTTGTGAATTATTCTTCTACGTAATCCAAAATCATTTCACTTGAAAAATATATTATCCCTAATTATCAAATACAAGTCCAACCCATTTCCTAGACAAAAACCTACAAAGTACACACAACCTATCCCTTATTATTATTGTTATTATAATTATTATGAATAAAAACCCTTAATAAATTAAATATTTTTATAACTTTTCTTAAATCTCCATCATCTAAAACCTGGTCCCAAATCAACTAATCCTTATTATAAAAAAGGTTATTTTTCTACATCCTTTTCTTTTATATTTCTATACCAAAATTACTTATAAATTATAATATCTTACAAATCCAAAAAGAAACGAGAGAGAGCCACAAATTCACATTGAATCTTTTCTATAGTAATAAAAGATTACACTGGAAAAGTTTAAGTGATAGGATCAAAGTATAATATTTAATATTTAATATCTAATTTAACGCTGCATATCTGTGCTTGCCGCGTTAGGCATTCAACACGTATAACAGTGTATAACAAACGCTAACACGTGACCCAATCCCAGCTTCTACTCCCTAGATCACCACCGCCATCTCCAGTGCACCGCCACACCATGGACCCCCAGCCACTGCCACAACCACAACCTCAACCTCAACCTCAACCACCAGCTACCACGCCAAAACTTCGCCTAATGTGCAGTTACGGTGGCCAAATAATCCCACAACCCCACACCAAATCCCTCTTCTATTCAGGTGGTGACACCCGCCTCATCTCCATCCCCACCGGTACGAGCACCGGCACCGCCACCACAAACACCACCGCCAACGGTCTCACACTCTCATCCTTAATCACTCACTTATCTACAACTCTGAAAATAACCACGCCAATCACTCTGAAATACCAACTTCCACATCACAATCTTGATTCTCTCATTTCGCTTTCTACCGATGAAGATGTCCTTATCATGCTTGATGAGCACCAAAACAACCGTACACCTTCACGTGTTAGATTATTTGTGTTTCCAACCAAACCCTTTTTGAGTCAGCCCGAGTTGAAGGCTACAACTCAGTTAAATCACCCGAAGACTGAGACTTGGTTTGTTGATGCATTGAAGAATGCAAAGATTGTGCATCTTGAGGGTAATGGTAATAATGGTGGTGGGTTCTGTGGTGCTGAGTCTATGGTTTTGGAAACTTCTTCTTCTTTTGGGTCTTCTTCGTCTTCGGTTTCGTTGTCTAATTCGGGTGTTAAAGGTGGTTTTGTTGAGGATAACGGGACTAGTTTGGTGGATAATAAGGTTAAATTGCCTACCCCAGAAGGAGTTTCTAGGTATTTGTTTTTTATAAAAGTTTCGATTTTTATGTTCTCTTTTGAGTTTTAAGGTTAGTTTTGCATTTGTTGTTGGATAATTTTGAAAAGTATGGAAATCGAGATTCTTAGGATGTTAAAATTTCTGTTCTTCTTAGTGGAAATGCAGTTAAGTTAGATGATTGCATCGTTGATTGCTATATAGTCGATTACTTGGTATTATGTAGTAAGTGTTTTATTTTTATGTTTCGGGAATGAGTTTCTTCAATCTGTCAATTATCTGTTTTTTGGAAAATTTTGAAAAGAATGCAAATGTTTATCTTTTTGTGGTAAAGTTATTTTCTTTTGATGGTGATTAATATAATCTGTTGTTAATTGTTAGTAGTTTTTAGTTTTTAATGTTTTATCTTGTGTACGAGTTTCCAAGGTTTGCTGTTCTTTTTTTTAATGAACATCTTTAAAGGGAGTAAAATTGGATATTTTAGAGGTTAAAGTTATGTTCATTTGGGTGTAAATGAATGTAATGGTTGTTGTAACTTTGGTTATTGCAGTGATCATGGTCTGGGAACTGCGGTCTGTCAGGATTCACAGTTTGTGACGTATCAAGATCCAGTTGGGGCTGTGACTTCAGTGGAGAGTAAAGCTTCTCTTATAAATCCATTTGAATCAGAGAGTAAAATCCCTGATCCTCCTCCTCCCATGGGGGTTGAGATGCATAAAACAGTTCCTGTTTCTGGATATCCAGTGTCTTTACAATATGATCAGCCACAACAACTGCAATTCATTCAAACAGGTGGCCCACATTATATACCCCAGGACTCAAGTGGTATAGCGCCAATGTCTTCTTACTATGTGATGAGTTCTCCAGTGCCTCGGCAGCAGGTTTATTATCAGACCAACCAACCTCAGCCGATATACCTAGTGCCTGTTGCGCAGCCACACAATTTACCCGAGCAAAGAGGTTTGATGAACACTGCAACTGTTGCTTCTAGCTGTCCTCCAGTGCATCATCATGATTCTACCATGCTCCCTGCTCAAGTGGCTTACCCTGTAGCTGATTTAACCTCGCAAGTTTATAGAACAATCCCAAGAACAAGTTCGCCTGTTACTGTACCTTGTAATGAAAATAAGCAACAATGCGGAGGACCTCCTCAAATGAATCACCAATCCCAGCCTTTATGTGCTGCTTCCAAGGAGAGTGGTAACTATAGTAAACAAATTGATAATGATCATGTTCATGCCCAAATATACAAGTCTCAGCCTCCGCCTCCAACACTGCCTTCTCAGTATCAAACCATGACCCCTGCCACAACAATCTTGTTATCAGAGGCTATTGCACGGTTAAATACAGATAGCATTAAGCAGCAACAGCCAAGAATACCAAGCCATGATGAGCATAATCTATAGTAAAACAACATGGGGACAACTGTTTTTGGTGACTTGGATTTTCCTTCATGGATTCTAAGTTTTGGTAGTATAATATTTTATTAATCTGTAATAGAAGTGATGATCCAATCTTCTTACCCTTTTTTTAATATTTCCTTGTTTGTATGATGGTAATATTGTTGTTTGAAATTAGGTGCTTAATGTTATAGAACTAAATCCACACAATAATATTCTACGCTTGAATAATCAGTGTATCTGTTTATTTAAAATTTAATCATACTTTTATCTTTTCTGTCGGTTTTATCATACAAAAATTTAATCATGTTGGTTAATTTGTCGTTGTTCTTTTATTCTTTGAAACAAGGGAACTAGATTTTTAATTTCTTGTGATGAAATTCAGTTTCCGGTGTGTGTGTTTGCGCTCTTGTATAGAGGTTATTCCTTGGTTCTCAATAAATCAGCTCAAGTTCTTTAGCTAAAGCATGACTATGCTTTTTATTCTTATTATTCATTCGTTGTTTGGTGGGATTCGTGAATGCAAAGTCTTGGAACATGTCATGCATTTTGACCATCACTGCAATAATGCCAGCGTTTGAGCAGTGTAGATCAAAATTTTCACCTTACTAAGGATGTTGTTGAAGGTTATATGGATAGAACTAAATCCCATCGTTGTGCTTTAGAGGAATTTCGTTTCAGTTTCCATTGTTTCATTGTGGTTTACTGCCCGTTAATAGTTGTTTCATTTCTTCACTGCCTTAACGATAAGCATGTTTGCCGTATTTTCTAGGAATGTTTTTTTTTAAAGAAATGCAGCACGTCTACTTCATTGAATGCAATTCTTGGTGATTAGTGCTCAGCATGTAAGTGTTTCAATTTTTTTTTCTCTAGCGGTCCCATTTTGAGGATGGTTATCATTCATTTATGCTTATTACAAACACATTTCAGATTACCCTCCGACGATCCTCGTCATATTTTGCAAGTTTTCTTATCTAAAACATGATTGTATGCAAAAGTTCCATTACTTGTTTGCAGAAATTATGTGCTTCTCTAGATTAGAATTAAGGCTGTTTAACTTCAATCGAAACCCAGTTCAATTACTGACTCCAGATAGTTTAATGACCTTTTCACCTCTTAAAGCGTAGAAATAGATGGCATGTTTTTGTTGAGACGCGGATAGGGTAATAGGAGGAAGAAATTCCAGTAATTAGGATTTAGGAGTACAAACCACAATGTAACAAAATCATGGAGAGTAATAATAAAAATTCTGTACGAATTATTTAATTTAACACAACAAATACTGCAAGATTCAGATGTACATGGTGGTGAATAGGAGCTCAATGTAAGACAACATCCAAACAGGAGGAGAAATATTTGTGGCAAATTAGTAGTTCAATCCTTAGGAACAACGCACCCATTGATTTGATTTTTCTGAGGAGGGTGTATAGATTAATTTCCCTCGATGAAAACTGATTTTAAGTCGATGAGACCAATCTTTCCAGATTTTCACTCACATTCTTCATGGAGGGTCTCTTGTCAGGGCTCGCATGAACACAGGCTAGAGCAATCTTAAGTACTGCAATCATCTCATGTTCCTTGTCCGAATCACGAGCTAAGAAGGGATCTAGTACTTCGAATGGTGGCTTCACTTCAATGCTAAGCTGAATCCATCGGACTAGATCCATTCCTGACAGACTCATCTGCATAATTGGTGACTTCCCAGAAATGATCTCCAATAGAATTACCCCAAATGAGTAAACATCCCATTTCTGTGATGGTTTTATGACTTTTGAGGACTCGGGAGCTTCATAACAAGACCCCGACATGCTTGAATGTGTTGGTGTCAAAGCATATGGAGAACCCTGTTGTGGTGTTCCGCTTGGCATTTGTTCCCCTTGAACTGGTATGGATTCTTCACTTGTATAAGCAAAGCAGTTGAGTCCGAAATCGGAGATGTGGGGCTCCATGTTCTCCCCGAGCAGTATATTGCTAGTCTTTAAATTTCCATGGACATACCTTTTGGGACTGCATTCATGTAGAAAAGCTAGACCCTTTCCTAATCCTTTCATGATTCTAAGTCGAATGGACCATGAAAGAGGTTTAAAGTATGTCATTCCTGTTCTTCCTGGACATATTTTGAAGAAAGATTCAGAGAAGTTAAAAAGAGATTCAAAGCAGTTAATGTGGCAATTGATTGTGATTTTTCATGGAAAACAACATTATCAAGTTAAAAAGAGATTCAAAGCAGTTAACGTGACAATTGATTGTGATTTTTCATGGAAAACAACATTATCAACACGGTAGCTAACTAGTTTTTTTTTAGTTTCTTACATGAGGAGTCGGGCTGGTACTTACCATGAATTGCAGTGGCAAGGTCACCATTGGGCACGTAATCATAGATAAGCAACTTCTCGTTGATGCACCAGCAATAAGCTAGAAGGCTGACAATGTTTGGATGTCTAATTTTGCCTATTGCTTCAACTGCAGTTTGAAACTCCCTGAACCTCTGAGAACCTCCATCTTCCAGTCTCCTCACTGCCACAGTTAGCCCCTTTTCAAGAACAACTTTATAGACAATCCCTATACCGCTCTTTCCAACCAGAAAAGCAGATGCTTTCAGAAGTTGTTCAAGATCAAAACTGACCTTTGAGTCTAATGGGACAAAGGTGTATTGTTCCATAGTTTCTGATAGAGATTCCAAGTCTGCTGTTCTGAAGCAGAACATTTCCTTTCTAACCATTGACTTTTCTTCAAAACTACGGCCCTGAGTACGTGTGCTTTCTTTACAACCATAAACCTTCTTGTACCAGTAACAGAAAGATAACGCTACTAGGCAAATTCCTACCATTGTGCTGGCAACAGATGCGATCACGACCCAGCACCATTTTCCTCTCCCTGGCTTGCCTGAGCTGTCTCCTACTGCTAAGGGCTTAGGATCAATATTTGGATGGGAAGTGCTTGAAGGACATTGATTTTTCAGAGGAGGCCCACAGAGAAGAGGGTTGCCAATAAAAGCAGTTGGACCTACATTCACCAGAGCATCAGTTTGTGGTATTGCACCGCTAAGATTGTTGTAGGTGAGATTGATATAAACTAACTCAGGAAGATTTCCTAAGCTTGCTGGAATAGGGCCATCGAAAAGATTGTGAGATAGATCAAGCACTCCTCGCAAGCTTGACAAGTTGCCTAGGCTGCCAGGGATCAAACCCCTGAAGCTGTTATGTGATAGATTCAGTGTCTGAAGCATAACCAAATTGTTACCTAACTCATCTGGTAGAAAGCCGGTGAAAATGTTTCGACTGAGTACAAGATTTTTCAGTCTCTTGCATTGAATAAGATATGAAGGTAATGACCCATTGAAAGAATTTTGAGAAAGATCTAGGGTCTGTAGGTACTTGAGGTTCCTTATCTCTTCAGGAACTGTCCCTGAAAATGAGTTTCCTGAGAGTATCAAGGATTTTAACCCTGCTGCATTAAAGAGCTCGACTGGCAAGCTTCCAGAGAGGTAGTTACTCCTGAGATTAACATGACTCAAGGCAACAAGCTTACCAGTATCAAGTTGCAGCATCCCAGCTAGTCCTTTGTTTGGAAGCCTGAGAAAAAAGACCTTATCTTCTCTGCATGTAACTCCATACCACGAACACGGGTTCGCATCTGATGAGTTCCAGTTGTCCAGACTGCGAGCTGTGGAGTCTTCTATTGATTGCTTGAAGGATAGAAGAGCAAGACCTTCATCATTAACAGAACCAGCAAAAGTAATATAGTGGACAATAAAGAAAACTAGAGAAACAAATTGCAGAACCATCTCTACATAAAGGCAAATGTGGAATGGAGTTCAAAGGAGAAATGTCTGTGGTTGTGGGATCATCGTGTGAGCTCAAGGAGATCATATACGGAAAGAAAAGAGAGGCTCTTTACTGCTTTAGTGCTTTGTGTTTGCTGCTGGACCTTATATGACCCTGTAAGGAAGTAGCCACTGTAGTTGAAGTGCAGACTGGGAGAAACCGGTCAATGCAGCCCTGCTGTGTCCTAGTATTGAAGTTAAAAACCAAAACATGTGCCCACCACATTTGCTTTCTCTAAACGCAAAACTTTAAGTTTGAATTATTGCTAGACAACATTAATCGAATAGGCCTTATTTGTAGCATGCTTTCAATACCAGAATTATACTTGCAGACAATTCATCATGGTTACTCATTACCTGTCAAAAAACCATGACCAGTCAAGTTGTTGGTGTTTTCTAATCTTTAACATCTTCGAAGCTGATGGGGCAAGCTGTGGTTTGAATTCCTTAAACATCAGTGAGGTTGACACTTACAAACTATTTGTCTACGAATCCAGTTCTTAGCGTGATTGATGGCGTTATTAGGTGCATAAAAAAGCCACTTGATGGGCAAACCAGTATAATTTGGTAAGACGGTTTGACTTTGAAGCTATACAGGGTTGGTTGGTTTTGTCTTGCTGTGACCGGTGGAGGAAAGAAGTTTTTTATGACTTCCCCAGCGAGGGTTGGCGTCCATTGCCGGCTGGGCTGTCTCCTTGAGAACCAAAAGAAAAGGTCCGCACACGTTTTGGCGATACTGAGAAAGTTTGGGGTCCAGTAGAGGTCAGATCAAACTTTGGACTGGATTTCGTTTCATAGCAACTTATCATTAAATTGGTTACAGACTACTATCCTTATACCCGCGATTTGCCATGGGACGGAACTATATATATATATATATTTTTAAGAAATGATATTCAATTTCTGAAATAGAATAAAAAAATATAAAAAAATAGTTTTGATCGACCCGAGTTAACATGACAAATTTATAATCATGATAATCAGAGTCGAGTCAACTCTGGATATTCCGCCAAACTCGCGGCTCAGATCATGAGAATGAAATAACCTGATAAAAAAGATAAAAAAATTATAAAAGCCCCTTTTTAAAAAAATAAATAAATAAATAAATACATTTTAAACCCGTTACCTGGGTCATTAGAACAGAAACACCTAATATGAAAAAACCATGAAGTCCAATTCCTAATCAATCAAATATTGAAGAATTAAATTGAAAAAAAAATCAATTATATAAAAGGATTAAAAAAATATTCATTCAAAGAATGATGATCAAAATTGAAAAACAAAATAAATTTTATATTTGATTGAATGTTGAAATTAAAAAGAATAATCAAAAGAATAAGGATCAAAATTGACATAAAAAATAAAAATAATGTTTTGATTGAAGGGTAAAATTAAAAAGAATAATAACTTTTACAAAAGATCCAACAAAAAAAATTAGAAATCTAAAGAATAAGGACCAAATTGGAGTATACCAAGTTTGGTAAATTGGGATTGAATGATAAAATTGAAAATAAATAAAACTTTTACAAAAGAGCTAAGACCAAAAATTAAAAATTAAAAGAATAAGGAATAGAGTTGAATACCAACAACAAAGAGGGTCAAACTATAATTTTTAGAGGAGGAGAGAGAAAATAAAAGGAAAAAAAAACATATCAGCGACAAACTAGATCATCATCGGCGACGTGTGCCGCACTAAAAGAAAGAGGACATGGTGGTGCTTCCAAAGACATGACCAAAATGCATTTTTGGACATTAGAAGGATCCTTGCTCGCCTTTTTTGTTTTTATATATTTAGACAAATACTAAATTACCCACTATCTGACATGTTAAAATAAAAATAAAAATCTTCGGGAAAAAATGAAAATACCCTTTAAGACCAATTTTAGTTTTCTTGACATCTAATGAAATTTTGGTTGTTTCACTGTATTTTTTATTTTTTATATTTTTCCAAACACATAATTATCCTTCATCTTATATGATAATAATGAAAAAACTAATTTGAAAGTACAAAATTGCCCTAAATGCCAACATAGAAAATTTTGCCTTGAAAGGTATCTAAGTCTTTTCACTATACTTTCAAAATGGGCAAAGGTATAATGATTCCTGATTAATTTGAAAATGACTAATACGTCAGGTGAAAAGATCTTAATGACCTATAATAGCTAGTAGTTATAAGCTTTTTTTTTTTATTAGAGGAATGAAGGTGTCATTACAAGGTTCCAGTGAACAATGTAATGACATCTACAACTATAATATTTTCCCACCAATTTTAGCTTGTGTTAATAAAAGAAAGTGGCATATGATAAAAGCAAGCATGACCGACTTAAATAATGAGTGCTTTGTTGTTTGTCAGATGCTAGTGTAAAGGCACGCGCTACACCGTGGGTTGTATCAAAATATTTTTAAATGTGATGAAAAAAATTGTATAGGTCATAAAAAACTATCTGGTATTGATATTAAAATCAGGTCGGCAGATCAACCTTGAAACCTCCCAATCCCAAGTTCTTGCCTAATTAACTTATGTGGAAATTTGTCTGACATAACCTACTTGACTTGGCTTATTCAAAAGCAATCCAATCGACAAGTAAAAAAATATTGAGAATGCAATTGAGAAAAAAAAATGATATTAACAAGAAAAGCCTTCTGACCCAACTTCTTGCCTATCTCGGGTTTAAAATTAAATCATGTAGGAGTTGCCTTAACGTGACCCTAATGATGGTAATGGGTACCAATGAGTTGATTTTTTTTTAATATCCATACCCTACCCATAACATATCAGGTGTTAGATATTCATACCTTATCCATCAAGTTTTCGAGTATCTATATGGATATCCATTGTATGACAATTATTTATTATTCAACATAAAATAATATATATATATATATATATACACACACACACACACACACGGATTGGGTTTGAATCAATTATTCATTGGGTAAAGTAACTATTAAAACATAAACTCACTCATTCGGGTTGGTATCCATTGGGTTTAGATTAAATTGTCATCTCTACGTGACCTAGTCTACTTGGTGCGACCCGAACCTCGGGTCCATGACCGGCAACACAAGAGCAGTGTCGTGAGGACACCCTACCTGCGCTAAGCCTTAGAACATACATATCATAAAACCAAAACTATATAAAATCATACAACATTTCATAATTTTCCAAAATGTGATATTGTTCCAAGCAATAAAATCAATCATAGATCAAAACTTCTCATCATTATTTAAAACAAAAATGATAATCCATATATTTATTATGTCGCACCCTCCCGAGAGCTCGACGTCGCGGCGACCCATCCTTCGTAGCGGGGATTGATGTTGGGGTCTTTCTGTTGTGAAAAAGGGAGTCGCCACCTAGTATTAAGGTCACTAGGAAACCTAACTGGTCTTTCGTAGATTCTAAGGCAAGGGACTGGTTGCGTAAAGGGAAGGTTTTAGCACCCCTAGTACGCCCTACCTAAGGTAAGCTGCTTGGTGTTTGATTTGCCTTATAACTGTCATGGTGTTGATGTTCTCTAATCCCATCAGTTTCCTAGGATAAAGTTTGCTCTGATGAACGAAATCTAGGGTGCTTTAAAGAAGCCTTGGTGTTTGATTTTTATCTTAGTGTTTTATACTCTCACGGCTCGCAAACCGTGGAGTAAAAAAAATTTGAAATGTCCTCGATTATAATCAAGGCTTCTTTCAAGGATGTGTGCGGATTTATTATTCCTAGAAAATTATTTTGGATATTTACCACTCCGGGTTTCTTTATCCAAATATTAACAGTGAATAATAACAAATTACTCCCAATAATATTTTGGATATTCGTCCTTTAAGGATTTCTTTATCCAAACATTAGTGGTGAATAATAACAAATTATCCCCAATAATATTTTGGATATTCGTCCTTTAGGGATTTCTTTATCCAAACATTAGTGGTGAATAATAGATGAATTTCCCCAAAATAAGATTTTTATATTTTTTGGAATACTGGCCAATACCCTTTGGAGTTTTACAAACATGTTGTAAAATCCAGAAATGCAAGAAAAATGATTTTTGTTGTGTTTAAGAAATCCATGCGAAAACACATTTTTGAAACTTCAAATATTTGTTTTTTAGATAAAAGATGTAAAAACAATGTTAGGGTATTGGCCGTATGCATGAAAACAAAACATTTTTTTTGAAAAAAAAAAAAACTTAACAAAAATCGGGTATTTTAATACTGGATTTGTATCTTTACGGTATAAAAATACAAACCAATATTAAGCCTTTTTGACAAAAATATGCAGGAAAATCAACGATATTTTTCAAGGATTTTTTAGAATTTTTTTATTTTTTGATAGATAGCTATATATAAATAATATGAAAAAAAACATTATAATAAATAATATATAATATTAGGTGGGCCGGCCTGGGCCCAAAAAGGGTTGGGCCGATCTCGGCCAGAAGGGATTGGGCTGATCTCGGCCCAACAAAGTCTCCTAATTTCGTCTGGGCTTTGGACCTGGCCCGGACAACAAGGATGGGCCAGAATCGGTCTGGCCCAAAAACACATGGCTCGGGCCGAAACGCCCGGCCCCTATAAAAAAAAAACCAACGGGGCCGAGAATCCTCGGCCCAGGCAACATGACCGACGGTAGGGGGGAATTATTTTCCCTCCCCACTTCCCGCATGCGAATGCTATTCATTCTGCATGCAGGAGATAAAAAAACTACAAGAAATGCAAACAATGAAAGGGAAGAAGAGTTACACGGCGTGCGGGAGATTGGGCGGTCTTGGTGCCGGCCGCTTCGCCGGCGCGCTTGTGGTGGAGGAAGAAGGAGCAGATTCCCGCAGAGGAGAAGGCAAACTCTCGGCTGGAGCTGTTGGTGTGACCGAGGAAGGAACTACGGGCGTCGGCGGAGGAAGGAGCCGCTACTTCTTGTTGCTGCTTGGCGTCGCTGGAGGAAGGAGGACTGTTGTTGGAGGACGGCGTTGATGGTCCGGAGGAGGAGGAGACGCTACTGAGAGGGAGATAAGGAAATGGGGGTAGCGGCCAGTTCTGGTTCGTTTTCTTTTAGTGAGGAGACGCTGCTGCGAGGGAGATAAGGAAGGCTGTGTCGGTTTTGGGAAGAAAATGGAGTGGGAGCAAAATGGCTGCTTTGGTTTGTCTTTGCAAGAGAGGGGCCGTCCCTCGTTGCTGGCTCCGAGGGGAAGAAGAAAATCAAGCTGGCTGGGAGAGAGGAGAGGAAGATGATGAGCTTTTCTGGTTTGTCTTTGCAAGAGAGAAGAGGGAAGGAACGACGCTGGTTTAGGTGGGGTGAGAGGCCGAGAGTTTCGGTCAGTTGTTGTGGGGAAGAAAAAAAAATCAAGAGCCCGGGGGGTTTGGAGCTGGTGGCCGGCGTTGGAAGTAAAGGAAGAAATCTGCAGAAATTGGGCAAAAATGCTGGTTTTTTGGCTGACTTTGGACCCGATTTCTTTTGTCCCCCGGTCTTCAACATAGATTCTATTTATAGGCGGTGTAAGAGGGCCATATTGTCTATATTGAGGAAAATTTTCAGCCCTTGATTCGACTCCAGGAATCCAAACTGTTGGTTCAAAGTGTTCACCTCGAGCTGCCAAATTTGGCAGCTCAAGGCTGTGAACTGCCCGAGGTGGCCACTTAGAGCCACTCAACGGAGCCGTTTCTAAATTTGTCGACCCGACCAGACTATTCTCCGGGATAAAGGGGTTTCGGGTGGACATGTTGGCGCATGTTTTGTCGGATTTGAAGGCCGACGAGCCGGAAAATGCGCTGGAAAGCGGCCACTCAGGCAGCTTTTCGAGGAAGAAAGTGAACAGTAACAGGCGACGTGTCACCCGATTTCCCTGCGCTGTTTTCAAACCAATCCTCCAGTTTTCAATTTCTTCAATTTGGCCCCGGATCAAATCCAATACAGCCCCTCTGATTTACACGCCTTTTCCAAATTGGTCCCTGGTTTCGGATTTTCTCAATTAAGTCCCTAATTGGCCATTAAACTTCAATATTTATGCAATTAAACCCCTGATTGGACCTAATAAATTCCTAAAAATTATAATTTGGTCCCAGAACTTTAATTTCTTCTAATTAAAGCCCAAATTGACTTAAAAATCAATTTTTCTTGCAATCAAATCTTCTATAAATTGAAAAATAAAAATCCAATTAAGTCCATAAACATCCAAATTTGGGCTTTTCTCCTCAAAATTCAAATTTTCCTTCTCAACAGGGCTCTCATCTTTCAAGAAAATACTGTCAAAAATCAAATCTTTGTATTTTTAACCTCATTGACCAATTTTCGGACCATTTTCTGAGCGCTTCTACCTCCTGTTATTTTTCTAACCTCCATTGGCTTTTTATTTTTATTTTTGTGTGGGGACCCAAAAATGGGTTACAACAGATGCCCCCTCTTTATAATGCTTACGGAGCAAGGGTTTTGCGCAAGTAAGTTTTATAAAAATAAACCCAAAACGGAACTCCCGAAACCGATCCGGTCGAAGTTTGATTGATCCGAAACTTGTCTTTTACAAGCAATCCTCCTCAGCCCCCAAAAACTATGATTAAAATTTAGTCATCTTGAGATCTTTTCTGGCCATCTCCTTTGAATTCTCACTTCAGTTTGATCAACATGGAATTCCATCTGAGATCCCTTCTGGCGGTCTCTAAAAAGTCATATTTTTAGTTTGTCCAAACTGAAATCCCATCTGGCGATTTCCCTTAGCCAAAGCTAAAATCGGTATTACGGTTGGGTTAACCTGAGATCCCTTCTGGCGACCTCCTTAGCCAAAACCTATATTTGTAGCTTACTCACTTTGGAATCCCATCCGGTGATTCAAAACTAAACTCTGTGGGGTTGGGTTAACCTGAGATCCCATCTAGCGATCTCCTTTAACCACAACTAAAACAAAAAAATGTGTGTGGTCTCATTATGATGGGTGACCTACCCGAGTGGAGAAGGGGAAAAATGGTCTTATTCTTATGGGTGACCTACCCAGGGGGAAGAATGGCCTCATTATTATGGGTGACCTACCCAAGTAAAAAAATATGGAGAATGGTCTCATTCTAATGGGTGACCTACCCAAAAAAAAATGATGGTCTCATTATGATGGGTGACCTACCCAAGTGAAAAAGGAAAGAGTGGTCTCATTCTTATAGGTGACCTACCCAGGGGGGAGAATGGCCTCATTATTATGGGTGACCTACCCAAGTAAAAAAATGGAGAACGGTCTCATTCTAATGGGTGACCTACCCAGAAAAAAATGATGGTCTCATTATGATGGGTGACCTACCCAAGTGGAAAAGGAAAGAGTGGTCTCATTCTTATGGGTGACCTACCCAGGGGGAAGAATGGCCTCATTATTATGGGTGACCTACCCAAGTAAAAAAATGGAGAATGGTCCTCATTCTAATGGGTGACCTACCCAGAAAAAAATGATGGTCTCATTATGATGGGTGACCTACCCAAATGGAAGATGGTGGTCTCATTGTGATGGGTGACCTACCCAGATAAAAAAAACATGGAGAATTGGTCGCATTGTAATAGGTGACCTACCCAGAAAAATGTTGACAATGGCTCAAAGGCGCACTTGAAAGGAGGTAGGGTTAGAAAACACACTACCTAAGAAGTGAGGGCTCAAAGGCACACTCGGAATGAGGTAGGGTTAGAAAACGCACTACCTAAAAAGTGAGGGCTCAAAGCACGCTCAAAATGAGGTAGGGTTAGAAAACGCACTACCTGAGAAATGGTGATGAAACACCAATCTGACACATGTTGAAAGCAATGCATTATGGTCAATATGCATGTATGTTTTTGTTACCTATCTTGGAAACATAGGTCCCCCTTTCATCGTAAACTTCTTCGAGCTCTTGTTTCAACCTTTTCTCATGAACCGAAATATACCATATCCTCTTAATGAAGAGATCTCTCCGGTTCCTTATGGGGCCCTTTCTTGCTCCATTGAGTATTGTGCTTTATTATTATTTTAAAAGGAAAACTCAAAAGATTTGGTTTTGTTCATGAAAACTGAAACTTTCAATGTAATTGGCAATTCTCATAAAAGATGCTTTTTAGAAGTTTTATGGTATACCCCTTTGGGCTTTGGTTCACTATGGACCCCTATGTGAACTTCGTACACTTCTTGCCCCCAGTGTGGTGTGCATAAATATGCCAAGTTTTAGATTTGATTTGGTTCCCTCCAATTGATGGAGTCGTTTCCTTAGTCATGTGTAAGAAAAGAGTTTGTTTAAGTAAAAGATTTCAAATGCTATGAGATCATGCTTTTTATGAAGAAAGCTTTTTTACAGAGAAAATTCATAGCCAAACTTTATTTTATTGATTGGGGGATTACGGAATACATCAAGCGTAATATTTCCTTACAGAGTCAGAATTCACTAGCCTAACTAGATCTTCTCCATCCATTCTAGATAACAGCAAAGCCCCTCCTGAGAATGCTTTCTTCACTACGTAAGGGCCCTCATAGTTTGGCGCCCATTTACTCTGATCTTCTCCTGGTAACGACAATATTTTCTTCAGTACAAGATCTCCGTCGTGGAATCCTCGAGGTCGAACCTTTTTGTCGTATGATTTGGCCATCCTTCTTTGGTAAAGTTGATGATGACAGATTGCGGCTATCCTCTTTTCACCGATCGATTCAACTGTTCATATCTAACTTTTGCCCATTCTACCTCTTCCAACTCGGAGTCTACCAAGTACTCTCAATGAGGGGATTTCCACTTCTAAAGGCATAACCGCCTCCATTCCATATACCAACGTGTACGGGGTGGCTCCTGTTAAGGTTTGGACTGCAGTGCGATACGCATGAAGGGCAAATGGCAACATCTCATGCCAATCCTTATAGGTGACTACCATCTTCTGAATAATCTTTTTGACATTTTTGTTAGCAGCTTCTACCGCACCATTCATCTTTGGTCTATACGGCGAAGAGTTGGAATGCTTGATTTTCCATTTAGCACAAAGTTCTATTATCATCTTGCCATTGAAATTCTGGGCATTATCAGTGATAACTTTTTCTGGTGGACCATATCGACAAATCAAATCTCTCTCAATAAATTTCTTCACTACTTTTTGCGTCACATGAGCAAATGACCCGGCTTCTACCCATTTTGTAAAGTAGTCGATAGCCACGAGAATAAACCTATGACCATTGCTGGCTTTTGGGTTTACAGGTCCAATCACATCAATTCCCCACATCGCGAAGGGCCATGGAGATGTCAAGTTAAATAGAGGAGCTGGAGGGGCGTTGATTTTGTCACTGTATACTTGGCACTTATGACATTTTCGGACATAGTCGATGCAATCCTTTTCTAACGTCATCCAAAAGTAACCGGCTCTTTGTATCTTCCTAGCCATCACGTGTCCATTAGCATGGGTTGAGCAAATCCCTTCATGGACTTCTCGTAATGCTCTTTTTGCCTCAAACTCATCCAAACATCTCAACAAAGTCCCGTCGGATGATTTCTTATACAAAATCTCCCTATCAAGATAAAAATCCATTGCCAACCTCCTCAAGGTCTTCTTGTCGATTTTGGATGCCCCCATGGGATATGCCTGGTTTTGGATGAAATTCTTGACATCATAGTACTAAGGGTTTCCATCCACTTCTCTTTCGACTGAGCAACAATGAGTCAGGGTTATTTCGATATTGATGTGTACTTGGTTGTACCTTGTGCCCGAAGTCTATTTTGGCCATAGATGCTAGTGTAGCCAAAGCATCTCGCAAAGTGGTTTCCTTCCCTTCCTAGATGGGTGAACTCTATTTCCTCAAATTCTCCAATCGGCTTAGACAGTATCTTGGTAAGGCCTTAGCTTCTCTTTCTTGGTTTGCCATTCTCCTTTTATTTGGCAAATGATCAGCATTGAGTCTCCATACACATCTATCTTTCTGATGTTTAGCTCCAATGCAGCCTCTAAACCGAGAATGCAAGCTTCATACTCAGCCGTGTTGTTGGTGCACCCAAACTGTAGCTTGACTGAAACCGGATACTGCTTCTTGTCAGGAGAGATTATCACCGCACCAGCTCCGTTACCACATGCATTTACAGCACCATCAAAGTACATAATCCACCAATCTAATTTCTCTTCCTCGATTGCAAGCACATCTTCATCGGGAAAGTCGAAGTCTAATGACTCGTAATCTTCCATAGCATGGTCAGCTAGGTGATCGGCAATAACGCTCCCTTTCACAGCTTTCCTTGTCATATATACTATGTCATACTCAGCCAATAGAACTTGCCATCTTGCAATTCGGCTAGATAGATAGGGTTTTTCAAAAATGTACCTCAACGGGTCTAATTTGGAAATTAACCACGTAGTGTGATACAACATATACTGACGTAATCTCTTTGCAGCCCATGTCAGTGCGCAACACAGCTTCTCGATCACAAGTATACCTAGACTCACATTCCGTGAACTTCTTGCTTAGGTAATAAATGGCCCTTTCCTTCCTTCCAGTTTCATCGTGTTGCCCAAGCACACATCCCATTGTCAGTTTCTGTTACCGTTAGGTATAATATCAATGGCCTTTCTAGCACAGAGGAACAAGCAGGGGCGGATTCAACAAGTATTGCTTGATTTTCTCAAAAGCCTCTTCGCACTCTTCATTCCAACTTCCGGGGTTCTTCTTCCTTAACAAACGAAAGATCGGGTCACAAGTCGTGGTTAATTGAGATATAAACCGAGCAATGTAATTCAACCTTCCTAAGAAACCTCTCACATCTTTCTCGGTCTTGGGAGGTGGCATAGATTGAATAGCCTTTACTTTGTCGGGATCTACTTCTATCCCTTTGTCACTCACCACAAATCCCAACAACTTCCCGATTTCACCCCGAACGAACACTTTGCCGGGTTAAGCCTCAACTTATATTTCCTTAGTCTTTCAAACAATTTCTTCAATATTTGGACATGATTCTCTCCCTCTCTAGATTTAGCAATCATGTCGTCCACGTATACTTCAATCTCTTTGTGCATCATGTCATGAAACAAAGTCACCATAGCCCTTTGGTAGGTGGCCCCAGCATTCTTTAAACCAAATGGCATGACTTTGTAGCAAAATGTTCCCCACGGTGTTACAAAGGTTGTCTTCTCTTTATCCTCTTGCGCCATTTTTATCTGATTGTAGCCTGAAAATCCATCCATAAAGGAATATATGGAGCTGCGTGCTGCATTATCAACTAACATATCTATGTGTGGTAGAGGGAAATTATCTTTAGGGCTAGCCCGGTTTAAGTCCCTAAAGTCCACACAAACTCTGATTTTACCTTCCTTTTTGGGTACCACCACTATGTTTGACACCCACTGTGGATACTTGACTACTTCCAAAAAACCAGCGTTCCATTGCTTTTCAATTTCTGCTTTTACTTTGATTAAGATCTCCGGATGAGTTCTCCTTAACTTCTGCTTAACCGGCTTGCATCCTTCCACCAGTGGTATCCTATGTACTACGATGTCCGTATCCAAACCAGGCATATCTTCGTAGGACCAGGCAAAGACATCTACGTAATCTCGGAGCAGTGCAATCAACTCTTCCTTCTCTTCCGGAGTGATCAAAGTCCCTATTTTCAGCTCTCTCTTGATTTCTTCATTACCCACATTTATGGTTTCAAGTTCCTCTTTAGCGGGCCTCCAAGCCTGTTCATGCTGTTCTATTAATTTTGTGAATTCCCCTATGTTTTTCTCCTCCCATTCCTCATCTTCTACAGCTACTATGTATTCTTTAAAGTTTGGCCATTCATTCTCAATGTAAAGTGCAGGTGTTGTTGTGGAGGATCCCCTTTCAGGGTTCCTGAAAGCGGAAAGTGATGTGTAAATGCACAGTAAGACATCAAGATGAATTTTGAAAATACATGATCTCATTAAAAGGAAAGGATTGGCTCAAAAACAAAAATAAAATCCAATTAACATCTTGAGCCTCGATTGTCAATGAATAAAAACAAAACAAAACAAAAGAAAAGGCAAACAACATAGATAAAATTATAATCCAACAAATCATTGTTGATTACATTTTGAAAACCAATGGAGCTTCTTGGGTCTCCTGTCGGTGACTTCTTCCAAAATATAGATGGTTAATTGTGGCAGCTCTTCATCCTTTCTTCCAGATTCAATTTTCTCAGCAATGTTCTTGACTTGGTCTTCCTCCAGAGTGTTTATGTTCATTGAAAAAAACTTCTGAAAGAGGTTTCTGTGTCCCTTATCAGGTTGCATCACATATGCGGCCTTTGGAAAAGAAGTCCTGATTGGAGGGATGACTAGGCTTTCTTCAAGCTTCCTTCCTTCAATCCTAGCCATTCTTTTCTCCCTTCTTGCACCAGCAGCTCGCTTGTAATCCTCTTTCTTGGGCTTATATCCAAGCCCAAACCTCTGTTCTGCAGCTTTCAGCTTGATTATATCAATCCATTCAAGTTTTCCTTTCTCGATGACATATGGGCAAGGAATCTTGTGCTTCAAAAAGCTTTTAGCGGCCATTTTGGTGGCCTCCGAGAGTTCTCGGGTTTCCTCACCACAGTGTTCTCGGTACCCACTCGGTATTCACAACTTCAAATGCATGAAGGTTTCCATCCTTACAATCTTCGGCTTCAATGAATGGAACCGCCACATTTCTTACCATTGATATAGTCTCCTCAGCCTTAACAGTAACCAGAACGCCATTGGCAATGTACTTCAAACATTGATGCAGCGAGGAGGTGACAGCTCCCGCAGAATGTATCCATGGCCTTCCTAACAACATACTATAGGAAGGGTGGATATCCATCACTTGAAGGGTTACTAGAAAGACTTGTGGACCCACAAACTAGTTCGACCTCAATTGTCCCTATCACTTGCCTTGGTGAGCCATCGTACGCTCTAGCCGTCATCACACTGGGTTGCATGTGTGAGGGATCCACTGGCATTTCATCCAGCATATGCCTTGGTAACACATTAAGGGCTGAGCCGTTATCGATGAGAACTTTACCAATGAGACAATCTTTGCATCGGACTGTGACATATAAGGGCTTGTTATGTCCAGTTCCTTCAGCGTCAAGTTCATCTTCCGTGAAATATAAGTAATTGGCAGCATGGATCCTCCCTACTAGATGCTCCATAGTCTTTTGTTCAATATCTTGGGGTACGTAGGCCTCATTCAGTACTTTTTGCAAAGCATTACGATGCGGCTCGGAACTGAGTATTAATGACATGATGGAGATCTTGGCAGGGGTCTTCTTCAACTGATCCACTATACAGTACTCACTATGCTTCATCAATTTCAAAAACTCATTTGTTTCTTCCTCGATCACGGGTTTATTCACCTCAAACTCTTTATCGAGGTCCAACACCTCCTTGCCCTTAGCCTTTCTTTGTTTCTCTAGTTCTTCAGGTGTGAAACAACGACCACTCCGAGTTAGTCCACTTATCTCAGTTCGGAACAGCGGCAAAGGAGTTTCAATATTCGAGGTATAACCATAATCTCCAGGCATCGCTCCATAGTTTGCTTTGTTTGCCATCGGGGGCTTAGTGAATACCAATTTCGAGAGCCCATTAGCTGTTGATTGGATTCTACATTTCCCCTGATTCTCTATCATCTTGATCTCTTCGTTATCTCTTGCAGCCTCAATCCTTAGCTCTCCTAAAGTCAGCATTCTCGCAACCTTTTGATGAAACTCAATGCATTCATCAATGTGATGGCCTTTCTTTTTATAGAATGGGCAAAAATCATCTTCCCTTATGCAATGTTCAGATGGTTTCTCCAAATGTCCAGATTGTACCAACATTTCATACAACCTTGCCATGGTCACTCTTAGCACCTTCTCTTTGCTACCGACCTCCATAGTATTCACTCCACTACCACCTACAACATGTTTGGGTAGAGGGTTTGAATTCACATTAGGTGAATCCTCGAAAGTGACCCATCCAACTTTGATCAGTTGCAACACCTTCCTTTTAAAAGCAAAGCAAGCCTCAATGCTATGACCTGCGTGACCAGCATGGTATTCACAAGTCACCTCGGGGTTGTACCAGGCAGGGAAAGGTGGTTGCATAGGTGGTACGGGTAGAGGAGCTATCTACCCAATACTCAACAGCTTGGCATACAACTCTTTTAAGGTTATTGGTAAAGGTGGTAATTGTTCTTCCGATGGTCGGTTGTCTCTTCTTTGGTAATTGCTTTGGTTATTTGCTCGGGAATTTTGTTTGATTGGGTTGGTTTGGGATGGAGGGTTTGGCAAAATTGATACTGGTGACTTGGGTGGTAGGTGTTTGATAGTTTTTGCTTCTCCCTTTGTATCCACCTTCTAGGTTATTCACCTCATTTTCTTTCTTTTTCCCAATGAAACCTCTCTTCTCTATAGGTTCTCGCAATTCTCCCACTTCGGATTCCTTGTTCAATCCTCTCAAGCAATCCGCACCACATCATAGAAATGTTGTGCTTGAACTACCCATAAGGTGTTCATAGTATGGAGCCCTAAAAGTATTAGCAAACAGTGTCACCATCTCCATCTCTATTAGTGGAGGTTGTACATTGATAGCTTGGTCACGCCACCTTTGAGCATAAACCCTTACGGACTCTTGATTTCCTTTCTCCATGGTAATTAGACTGGTCCTATCAGAGCAATCTCAAGATTAAACTTGTATTGCTTTAAGAAAGCATCTGCCAAGTCTGTCCACTTCTTGATCCTAATATTGTCCAGCCTCATATACCAACTAAGGGCCGATCCTGTCAGGCTATCCTGGAAGAAGTAAATTAACATTTTATCATCGTGGATAACTTCTGCCATTTTGTTATAGTAAGAACAGAGATGGGTCTTTGGGCATTCCATCCTGGTATACTTAACAAACTCTGGCACTCTGAACTTCTTTGGAATAACAATGTTAGGCACCAAACATACTTCAGCAGCCCTAACTGGGTCAAATAAATCATTTCCTTCAACTGTCCTTAGCCTCTCTTCTAGTGCAATCCACTTATCATACCCTTCATGATTAGAGAGTTTGACGTCATATGGGTCCTCGTTTGTTAAATCCATTGTGATAGGGTTTTGGATGGGCCGAGTGGGATTAGGATGCTGCTTATTTGGTGTATTTGCCCCCATGTTTATAGGTGCGACAGGAATTTGAGCTGCTGCTGGTGCTTCATCAGGTTGAGTAGACGTTCCCTCTCCATCTCTGGCTCTCAACATTTGTTCTAACATACTGGTTAGGTGCGCCACATCATTCCGAACTCCTTCAAGTTCTCTTTGGTACTGAGCTTCTGGTTGTGACCTTTCTTCGTTTTCCATTCTTTTTCTTTGTCGAGTGTTGTGGATTCTAGAAGGGGGACCTATGTTTCTTAATCTGCAGATGCGTGCATAGGTGTATGAGAAAAATGCATGATTGAGAATGATTTGTATATTGGGTATGGATGCAACTTTCTTGTGAACGAATAATAGCCACCACCTTATAAACATAGGTTCTTGTCACATTGCTTAGGAGTACTACCCTTCAAGTCGTTTGCTTGAAACATATTCACTAAGAGACAGATTTTGCATAAGGAGATGGGTCAACGCCCTTTTCATTAATGCTTGATAAGTTTATTACATTAATAAATAAAAAGGAAATACAAAATTTATTAATCCCTTTCCTCCACAAACTCTCTAGCCAAAGGTAGGAAAGCAAAACCACGGTTCTCAATCTTCCCTAGGAAGGCATCGGTTTCAGCTAGGCTTCGGCGATAGCGAATGATGTCCCCTCCCACATTCCGCGCATTAATTCTAATAATTCGAGCATGTGCAAGCAGCTTCATCCATTTGCTCATCTGTCTTGGTCATCTTTTCTATGAGCAACATATTGGTTCTGTTCAAAGCAGTGTTGTTGGCGTCGATTTGATCCTTGTGTTTTTCCATTGCTGCTAGCTTCTCGTCCAAATACTTCACCTTTTCACGTTCCTTGTCGAGCTTTGTCCTCATAACTTTTATCTCATTCTTCTTAACCGCTATGTCTGTTTCAACAACCTCAAAACCTTTCCTTTTAGTTTCTTCTTTTGCAATCACCATTAAACAACTTTCCAACTCCATATATTTCTTGCTCAAATCCTCATACTTCCCAATCCTATCCATCAATTCGAACTGGACTTGTGCAAATTTTTCTTGGAAATATTCTCGCACTTCCTTGGCAATCGTTAAAGTCAATCTCCATTGCTTCAAGTTCGAGCAACTTTGCATCCAATCCAAACTCATCCCTCTTAGCTCATTCTCACTCCTTTCCCTAGCAATCTTCTCCTCTCCCAACTTTAACTCAAGCTTTGTTATTCGCGCATCTCTAGATTGTATTTGCTCATCTAGAAATGCTCTCCTTTTATCTTCTTCTAGCATCATTTCTTCCAACATTGCCTTGTCTTTTCTCGCTTTTGCTCAACTCGTCCGAGTTTTTCCACTTGTCTTCTCAACTCCTCTTCATTATTGACCCTTTTCCTCTTAATAGGCTCTTCTATAGTTTGGGGAGATTTGACCCCTACATAAGGCATGGCTGAAGATGCTAAATCTCTCCATCTTGCATATCCTTCACTTGCACTTGGATCCTTCAAACCTTCTATCTCAACCAAAACCAGATGCTTCCAATCTTGTTTGATGATCTCCAAAACTTCTTGTGCAATGGGATCTTTGAACAAACCAAAGAATTGAGCAATTCCCATAGTCCTTGGAACAAACTGCATGCCCCCAAGTTGCCTTACCACCAGGGCAGGAGCATAACTCACATAACCTGTAATCCCTACCAATGGTACCCAACGTCTTTGTCCACAACTCATTAGGACTTTCACTGTCGTTATCCATGGGGCTCTCCACTTAAAATCACTATTAGGCAAACCTTCTAATTTGTCAACCCAACCTTGGTTGTCTAGATCTCCCAATTCTTCTTCTTCTACTAACTTCGGGGTCTTTGGGTGAACCACCAAAAATTATTGAAGATAGGTTTTTTTGCTTCGATATGGCTAACCATCCAGATATACAACAACTGCGTGCAACATCTCATTGCCCCTTTTCCGGTCCTCCTACAATGATTAAGCGTCAAGATGGTTTCAGCTAAAATAGCAGCCACTGGATTGATTTGTGTATTCTCAAACTCTACATAAGCAGCAGCGGCCTCCAAGCTTACTAAACCCGTCTGGCTTGGGAACAACACAAGGCCAAATATGCTCGGGGCAATCAATCTCTCTTTTTCTAATCCCAACTTCTTTTCCAGTTCAATTTCTAGCATCCTCCATTTCGAATCGTAGCATTCTTTTCCAAAAACTTTTCCAAGTTGGAGATTCTGAGCAGTTTTGACAGTTCGGGGATGATCTTGTCAGATCTCAAAGGCAAATAAACATGATACAGATTGTTTGGAAACTCGTCAACATCCCATATTCCTCCATAGTGGGACATAAGTCTATGCTTCCAAAAGAAAAACAACGGTAGTCTGGATCCCAAAAATGAACTATGGCTCGCACAACTGGGCTTAAAACTTCTACCCTTGCAATTTCCATCAAACGTCCGTATTTATTAAAAAATGCATCCTTATCCACATTCTGAAAATGAGTCGTTAACTTGTTCACCTCATTCATAATGCAATTCAGGTTCTTGATTGGTGACAGTTTCTTAGCATCGCTTCTAAGGCGTCTCCTTCAGTCAATTGTGACAGTTCAGAGTTTTTCCCGTATTCTATGATGGAAAATGTAGCGATGGTGGCCATTTCGTTCACAAGTCCTGCAATTCAAAATGCTGGGGGTTAGACTTGTTTTGATGCAAAAGGTATTATGGATCATACACCCTAAGGATAGGTTCTAGTTCCTTTATGTGAGACATAGGGTAGGTTTACTACTTGGTCTCTAAACAAGGGTCTCTCGCTGTCCCAGTGATCGCCCTCTTAAAGGCAATATGGGGGTTCAGCAGATAGTGGGATGGCACATGTACCAATCACTATCAGTCTAAACACTCAACAAAGAGTTGGGGTTTACACAAACTTAAACCTTGACTCAAGTCATAAGGCAAGCTGCTAGTCCCCCACCTAACTTAAAGTTTAATGTGTGCTCTTGACAAGATAGTAATAATATAAGTGATGCATGACTATATCATGTATGACAGAATATAAAGATGCATGCTAAAGCTTTTAAACAAAGTATCATTCATGTAAGAAAACAAAAACCAATAACACACAGCATAAACAAACCAATTATCAAGCCTAGTCCTAAGATCCCCAGTGGAGTCGCCATCCTGTCGCACCCTCCCGAGAGCTCGACGTCGCGGCGACCCATCCTTCGTAGCGGGGATTGATGTTGGGGTCTTTCTGTTGTGAAAAAGGGAGTCGCCACCTAGTATTAAGGTCACTAGGAAACCTAACTGGTCTTTCAGAGATTCTAAGGCAAGGGACTGGTTGCGTAAAGGGAAGGTTTTAGCACCCCTAGTACGCCCTACCTAAGGTAAGCTGCTTGGTGTTTGATTTGCCTTATAACCGTCATGGTGTTGATGTTCTCTAATCCCATCAGTTTCCTATGATAAAGTTTGCTCTGATGAACGAAATCTAGGGTGCTTTAAAGAAGCCTTGGTGTTTGATTTTTATCTTAGTGTTTTATACTCTCACGGCTCGCAAACCGTGGAGTAAAAAAATTTTGAATTGTCCTCGATTATAATCAAGGCTTCTTTCAAGGATGTGTGCGGATTTATTATTCCTAGAAAATTATTTTGGATATTTACCACTCCGGGTTTCTTTATCCAAATATTAACAGTGAATAATAACAAATTACTCCCAATAATATTTTGGATATTCGTCCTTTAAGGATTTCTTTATCCAAACATTAGTGGTGAATAATAACAAATTATCCCCAATAATATTTTGGATATTCGTCCTTTAGTGATTTCTTTATCCAAACATTAGTGGTGAATAATAGATGAATTTCCCCAAAATAAGATTTTTATATTTTTTTGGAATATTGGCCAATACCCTTTGGAGTTTTACAAACATGTTGTAAAATCCAGAAATGCAAGAAAAATGATTTTTGTTGTGTTTAAGAAATCCATGCGAAAACACATTTTTGAAACTTCAAATATTTGTTTTTTAGATAAAAGACGTAAAAAACAATGTTAGGGTATTGGCCGTATGCATGAAAACAAAACATTTTTTTTGAAAAAAAAAAACTTAACAAAAATCGGGTATTTTAATACTTGGATTTGTATCTTTACGGTATAAAAATACAAACCAATATTAAGCCTTTTTGACAAAAATATGCGGGAAAATCAACGATATTTTTCAAGGATTTTTTAGAATTTTTTTATTTTTTGATAGATAGCTATATATAAATAATATGAAAAAAAACATTATAATAAATAATATATAATATTAGGTGGGCCGGCCTGGGCCCAAAAAGGGTTGGGCCGATCTCGGCCAGAAGGGATTGGGCGATCTCGGCCCAACAAAGTCTCCTAATTTTGTCCGGGTCGGACCTGGCCCGGACAACAAGGATGGGCCGGAACCGGTCAGGCCCAAAAACACATGGCCGGGGCCGAAACAGTCCTGCCCTATAAAAAAAAAACCAACAGGGGCCGAATCCTCCGGCCCAAAGAACATGACCGACGGTAGGGGGGAATTATTTTCCCTCCCCACTTCCCGCATGCGAGAATGCTATTCATTCCCGCATGCGGGAGATAAAAAACCGCAAGAAACGCAAACAATGAAAGGGAAGAAGAGTTACACGGCGTGGGAGATTGGGCGGTGCTGGTCCGGCCGCTTCGCCGGCGGTCTGTGGTGGAGGAAGAAGGAGCAGATTCCCGCAGAGGAGAAGGCAAACTCTCGACTGGAGCTGTTGGTGTGACCGAGGAAGGAACTATTGGGCGTCGCCGGAGGAAGGAGCCGCTACTCCGGTTGCTTCTGGGCGTCGCCGGAGGAAGGAGCCGCTACTCCGGTTGCTTCCGGGCGGCGTCGCTGGAGGAAGGAGCCGCTACTCCGCTTGCTGCCGGGCGTCGCCGGAGGAAGGAGCCGCTACTTCGGTTCTTTGCGCGTCGCCGGAGGAAGGAGGACCGTTGTTGGAGGACGGCGTTGATGGTCCGGAGGAGGAGGAGGAGACGCCGCCGAGAGGGAGATAATGAAATGGGGGTAGCAGCCGGTTCCGGTTCGTTTTCTTTTAGTGAGGAGACGCCGCCGCGAGGGAGATAAGGAAGGCCGTGTCGGTTTTGGGAAGAAAATGGAGTGGGAGCAAAATGGTCGCTTTGGTTTGTCTTTGCAAGAGAGGGGCTGTCCCTCGTTGCTTTGCTGCCGAGGGGAAGAAGAAAATCAAGCGGGCCGGGAGAGAGGAGAGGAAGATGATGAGCTTTTCTGGTTTGTCTTTGCAAGAGAGAAGAGGGAAGGAACGGCGCTGGTTTAGGTGGGGTTTGAGGCTGAGAGTTTCGGTCAGTTGTTGTGGGGAAGAAAAAAAAATCAAGAGCCCAGGGGGGGTTTGGAGCTGGTGGCCGGCATTGGAAGTAAAGGAAGAAATCTGCGAAATTGGGCAAAAATGCTGGTTTTTTGGCGACTTTGGACCCGATTTCTTTTGTCCCCCGGTCTTCAACGAGATTCTATTTATAGGCGGTGTAAGAGGGCCATATTGTCTATATTGAGGAAAATTTTCAGCCCTTGATTCGACTCCAGAATCCAAACCGTTGGTTCAAAGTGTTCACCTCGAGCTGCCAAATTTGGCGGCTCAAGGCCGTGAACTGCCCGAGGTGGCCACTTAGAGCCACTCAACGGAGCCGTTTCTAAATTTGTCGACCCGACCGGACTATTCTCCGGGATAAAGGGGTTTCGGTGGACATGTTGGCGCATGTTTTGTCGGATTTGAAGGCCAGGTCGAGCCGGAAAATGCGCCGAAAGCAGCCACTCGGCAGACTTTTCGAGGAAGAAAGTGAACAAACATGCGACGTGTCACCTGATTTCCTGCGCTGTTTTCAAACCAGTCCTCCAGTTTTCAATTTCTTCAATTTGGCCTCGGATCAAATCCAATACAGCCCTCCGATTTACGCGCCTTTTCCAAATTGGTCCCTGGTTTCGGATTTTCTCAATTAAGTCCCTAATTGGCCATTAAACTTCAATATTTATGCAATTAAACCCCCGATTGGACCTAATAAATTCCTAAAAATTATAATTTGGCCCCCGAACTTTAATTTCTTCTAATTAAAGCCCAAATTGACTTAAAAATCAATTTTTCTTGCAATCAAATCCTCTATAAATTGAAAAATAAAAATCCAATTAAGTCCATAAACATCCAAATTTGGGCTTTTCTCCTCAAAATTCAAATTTTCCTTCTCAACGGGGCTCTCATCTTTCAAGAAAATACTGTCAAAAATCAAATCTTTGTATTTTTAACCTCATTGACCAATTTTCCGACCATTTTCTGAGCGCTTCTACCTCCTGTTATTTTTCTAACCTCCATTGGCTTTTTATTTTTATTTTTGTGTGGGGACCCAAAAATGGGTTACAACATATTACATGGACAAAATCCAAATTTTAAATAAAATAGTGTAATAGTGAAGCATCTAAAACATCGAATAAAACTAAAAAGAAAGCCTCGGGAAAGTAAGCAAGGCATACTAACAAAAACAAAATGAAGAAAACAGGAACTCTCGGTCAAGATCAATTGTTAACGGAAACTAAGAACCTGAAAATAATTTAAATGGAAGGGTGAGTTCAACCAACTCAGTGATGAAAAAACATTTAATATATATTTTAGCTATTTATGAAAATAAGTCATCAATTGTGATAATATAGAAATAAGAGAATGAGACTAAGCATATTAACATAAGGTAGTTAAATACATGTTAGAAATCAGATGATACCTGAAGGTGACCAGATGATACCCAAAGGTGGCCACTGTGAGAGGATCAATCGCCACAAACTAGTGTCTCTCTCACTAACTAGGTATATAGATATAATATGCACAAAGACTAACTCCTCTCCATTAATATGGAGTTTCTGACAAGCTTACCAATATCAAGACATAATAGTTACTAACATGAATATCCAAAACAAATGAAAGTCATATCGAATATAATTTGACTTAACAAAATGCGAGTGCAAAATCAAGAATGAATGAGTAATAAAAAATAAAGGAACATATATATATATCGATATTAAAGAAATAATCAATTGTACTCATCCTAATATCAACATAGATATATTATTTATATTACATGTATATTAAAAATCATCCCACTCACCTAGAAAACAAAAACAAAAGGCAACAAATGTAGAACTAGAGACTACTAAAGATTGTTAGGAGGAACCTCGGTAGAACCTATAACAGATATAGAAAAAACTTAATAACGACTCGAAACAAAGTATCATTAAAAATTAAAACTCTAATCTTAGAGACCAAAATGTAAATATATCGCCAAACTATTTCACCTGATCAAATCCAAACATAACCCAAACTGATTGAACCCAACAGACCCGATAAAACTCTACTGTTGGGTCAACCGATTGACCACTACACAAACAAATCAGTCACTTGGTTTAGACCAACTAGTCGACCAGTAGTAATAAGTGAACCGATCAACTAGTTGGTTGGGATTTCCAGAATCCTGACCTACCAGTCCTCGATCTGCAGAATCCAAAAACAGATGACTTGCTCTTCTAAACCCCATCATTCCAGTCATCAAAACAGATCATTTAAAGCCAAACCCTAATACTTCAATTAATTTTCTTAAATCATTCAATCATCAAAATCATAACAAAACCCTAATCTCTTCTCTAATCCTTCCATAATCAAACCATTATCGAAAATAACATTAGAAGGAAATCAATTACTTGTTCCTTCTACCTTTCTTGAACCAAAATTCAAGCTAAAATCGAAATCCCTCTATGTTCTTAAGGGAGAGGTCATGGAAAAGAGGAAAGAAAAGAGAGAGGAAAAGAAATTTCTCTTGCAACCTTATCTTTAAATACCTAGGTTAGTTTAGGTGGGTGTAGGCTGATTTGGGTTTAGATTTGGACTACAAGTTTGGGTCTTAAAACACTCCCCTCATTATACAAAATTCATCCTCAAATTTACACTTTAAGAACCAAAGTCTTACTAGTAAGTTCAAACAAGTATGGATATTTGTTGAGCATTTCCTACTCAAGCTCCAACGTCGCTTCTTTGCGTGGGTGTCTACTTCACACAACCTTAACCGATGCAATTTTCTTTGACCGAAGCTTTCTAACTTTTCAATCCATTATCTCTACTGGGTGGACTTTGTATGACATACCATCCCTCAGCTTAAACAATTGAACTTCTAGCACATGAGATGAATTAAGCAAATACTTCTTTAACATCGAAACATGAAACACTAGATGTATGGAGGATAGATTAGGTAGCAAAGCAAGTCGGTATGCCACTACTCTTTCCAAAATATCAAAGGGCCCTATAAACCTGGGGCTCAACTTTCTCTTCTTTCCAAATCTAAATATTCCTTTACTCGGATAGACTTTCAAGAACACGTTTTCACCCACTAAAAACTCCAAACTACGCCTTCTCTTATTCGCGTAATTATTTTGCCTACTCTGAGCTATTTGAAGCTTATCTCGAATCACTTTAATCTTATCCGAAGTAATTTGTATTAACTTTGGACCCATCAATCTCCTCTCTCCAACCTCATACAAACATACAGGTAATCTACACTTTTGTCCATACAAAGCCTTACACGGAGCCATACCATATTCGCCTGATAACTATTGTTATAAGGAGACTCAACCAAAGATAAGTACTTGCTCTATCTGACCCCAAAATTAATCACACGAGCTCTCAACATATCCTTCAAAATTTGTATAGTCCTCTCAAACTATTCATTAGATTGAGGATGAAAAGCAGAACTTAACTGAACATTAGTCCCTAAGGCTTCCTAAAACTTCAACCAAAATTGAGAAGTGAACCATTGACCTCTATCGGGCACAATTGAGTTAGGCACACCATGCAACGTCATGATCTTGTTAACAAAGATTTCTGCCAGCTTTTGCAAACCTATATATCACCATTACTGGCAAGACATGAGTTGAATTGGTCAAATGGTCAACTATTACCCAAACCAAATCATAACCCTCCTGACTCTGAGGCAAACCCGACACAAAATCCATAGTGATCCTCTCTCATTTCTATTCAGGAATCAACAATGGCTATAAAATCCCTGGTGGCTTCTGATGATCACCCTTAACCTTTTGATAGGTCAAGCATCGAGATACAAACTCAAAGAATATCCTTCTTCATGTCATTCCACTAGGAACACTCTAATAAGTCTCTATACATTTTGTTAGAACTAGGATGTACAATATAGGCAGTTTGGTGTGCTTCCACCACCACATCTCTTTTCAAATCATCCACCTCAGGCACACACAACTTGGAACCAAATCTCAACACACCATCTTTACTAACAACGAAACCCAAAGCATTTTCTTACTCCAACTCATCCCAAATCTTACATACCCACTCATCCTTCATCCGAGTTGCTTTAACTCGGTCTACCAAGTCTGACCTAGCTTGAAAGTAAGCCAACAATGCTCCTAATTCACCAATTTCAGAACTGATATTCTCATCCAAGAAGAAGAGGAGCTTCATTGCTCATATGAACATTGAAGCTCCATAATCTTTTCCAATTTTTTTAGTGTAGTAGACTTACCCCCTGCTTTGTCGTGAGCCAAAGAAAAGGTTATTTTTCAATTAAAATAAATATGCAAGCATTGTCATGTGTATTTTAGCATCAAGAATATTTGTTTTAGGCTGAAAAGGTGATGTGTGTGTTAAGTCAAATAATTCAAGAATTATATGCACAAAAAATACAAGAAAGAGGCGTTGACACAAATCAAAGATTAAATCGATAAGCTAAGAAATAGGTGCAAATTAAGATATCTAATCTCGTGTAGCGGGGAGCAATCCATTTTTGTTTTTATTATATGCCAGTAATTGTTTTATAAGAAAAATAATAATTTAAATTCTCAAAAAACAAAATAATTTGCTAATGCAATTGTAATTTTTCTTATTAATCAATTTTTATCAACTAAAAAATATAGTTTTCTTAAGTAATGCATTTAGTTTAATAAAAATCAAATACAATTAGAATAAATATCCAAAAGACTCCGGACAATCTAAAATAAGTATAAAATGCATATATTTAATCAAAATTTCTTCATACTATTAATACATTTTTTATTTTGTGATTTTTTTCATTAGAATATTTAGTTTTTAAAGAAAAAAAATATTAGAATCATAAAAGCAAATTTAAATAAAATATCTTTTTGATGATCATGTTGTGGACATATTAAAAAAATATAAGAATAAGACACTGAAACTTTTTCAAATTTTTTATATAATCATAAAATCATAAAACAAATTACCCAGGAAAACCAACAAATAAGACTTTAGAATAAAAACAAAGACAAATCACAAAGGCCTATAAATAATAAAGTGCCCCGCTCCCTAATTTTATAGGAAAAAAAATTATAATCTTATATAGAAACCAATTATAAATTTAGTAGAATTTAATAAAATGACATTCTTAATATGTTTTTAAGTTTTTTATTTAATGAAATTTAATATAAAAAATAAAAAAATCTGAAATGGGCTAAAAAAATGTCAAGTTATTGGGCCTGAGTGGCCTAGTGGACCTTGCTTATAAAATAAAAAGTCACATGTGTTGGGCTTGCAAGGCCAGGCTTAAGTGCCTAGCTTTTTTTTTAAGGGCTAAAAGGTGAATGACGTGTCATCCGTTCTTTTTTGCTAAAAATAAAAACTAGATAATGCGTCGTCTAAATGTCTAGTTTTCGACCACCAGAGATATGGTAAAAAAAATTAGCTAGGGTGTTTCGGACTAACAAATTCATTTTTCAATCTACTTTCACCTCATAAACACTCTTATAGTCTCAAAAAATCAACCTATCAACTCAAAACAAGTCTAAATTGGCAAAAAGAAAATCAAATTGAAAAAGAAAATATTTCTCAACCTTGATCTATTTTTTTGGCAATATCAAGGGTAAAAAATATCTCAATAGAACTCTAGCTTGACCATGTTCCAAATTAGCGAGTTGACCAAGCAAATAAGTAACTCGGAGCTTGACCTAGATTCTATTTTAATTTGGACCAGTGCTGATATGGACCTGGGTGACCAGATGAGTTAACCCGCGATCTAGTTAACCCATCCAAACCAATCTATTTCTGATCGAGTTAAAACCAATATTTTTTAAAAAAAAAACTAAAATGATGTTACTTTAAACAAAAATATACACTCAAATTAAATTAATGGCCTAAGAGTTAACTTGATAAATCAATAATCCTATCCCTTTGTCAGGTCAAACTCCAGACTAGATGTGACAAAAGTAAGGTAGAAAAAGAGTTGACATCAAATGATCAAGCCATTTTTTGCTAATTGTTTTTGGTTTTATTTTTGTGCTCAAAGAATTAACAAATATTTTTAGAAGTTAATCCAAAAACACGTGGGAAAAACACTTTAGATGATCCATAATGTTTTTCCCAATTGTCCCCTCTCAAAACCACCCAATTACATAGCTTTTAAGGATATTTTTGTCATTTCATATGGGTCCATTTACCATTACCACATTTATAGGGGGATATATCAGTATTTTTATGTATGTTATGCACATTAAAATGACTTCATTAGCCTTGGAATAAAAAAAATTTAATGATGTTGTCAACATGTGTTTTTGTCCTGATTTCATATTCATAGAAAATGTCTAGATTACCCCTAAAAAATTAAGTCTTACTCATTAATGGTCAGGGGTGTTTTGATATTTTCATAATGGTTTTTTTTGTGATAATATTACTTAACTGCCCTCAGGATAAAAAAAAAATAAAGCTTCCTTACAGGGGCTTTTTTATCTTTTATTCTTGTTTTTTTTTTGTTGTTATTCTTAAGAGGGCTAAAGGGCACTTTGATATTTTAGTAAACATAAAATATTAATAAAAAGAAAAATGGGTTTTTGCTTGCGTAGCACGCGCTAGCAAGAGCACACTGTTCGTGTCATTCAAGCAGTGCGTGTGGTCATACGTCACCTTTAAAGGTGTCATTGAAAGCATGTTGATGTTCCCTATGTGATGGTGTAGTGCGTGTGTGCGGTAGAGCTTCGGTTGGCCTTCATAACCTTTTTTCTTCTCCTCTCCCTTTATCTCTCTCTTCTTTTTACCAAAGTAAGGTCTGACTTATCATTTATTTTTTACATCTAATTGATTACTCATTCTTTTTATTACTATGTTTTTTTTTCTTATTTTGATTGATGTTTTTCTTCAATTTCACCCTTGTTATTTAGTTTAATTTTATTTTCATATCAAATTTGGTCCTTATTTTTTTTCCCTTTTACTAATTAAACTTTGTTTACAATTTTAGCCCTAAGCATTTGATTTAATTTATTTTTATGTCGACTTTAGTCCCTAATTTTTTATTGTTGTTTGTTTTGTTTTGATTGTTTTTTCTATTGTATTTCTTTTACCAATTTAATCCCTTGATATATTTTTTTTTATAGTTTTTCTTTGTTGATTTTTTCCTTCTATGGGGTTAGTCCTAGCCTCATGGCTAGAAACATAAGTTTTGAAGGTTAACACGGGTTGACTTTGGTTTTTTAGGTCCTTTTATAAAATTGATTTATTCTAAATTTCATCATTCAATATTTGATCTTTTTAATTGGTCTTCATACTTTTGTTTCACTTTACTTTATGTGTGGTTATCCTGATCCTGGATTGATTTATATTTTTTTTCATTGCATTTTTTTCTAATGAATTTTTTTTAGTTTCATCGCTAATCATTTTTTTTACTAAGAATCTTGCTTTGTTGTTTTATGGTTTGTCTTCTATGCAGTTGATTCTAGCCTCATGACTACAGTTATGAGTTTTGAAGGTTCGCACGAGGTGACTTAAAATGTTTATTGTCCTTATTAATTTTTTTTTTTCAAATTTCATCAATCAACATATATTTTTTTTTTTGGAAATTGATATTTGTGCTTTTTTTTTTATAATTTTCCTCTCTATAGGTCTATCCTAATCATATGCCCATGGTCGTGGGGTTAGTGAGTTAACCCAAGTTGACCCATTTTTTTGTTGTTTTTTTTAAATTAATTTGTTTCTGTTTCTCCATTCAATATTGGGTAGTTTGATAGTTGGGATTCGTAGTTTTATTTAATTTGCTTTTGTTGAAGATTTTTTCTTACCTATTGTTGGCAAGAATAATTGTTTGATTGAATAAAAAAATTATCCTACAAAACAAAGTCGGTAGACACAATTGAGTACATGGCCTGTGTTATGAGATCAAATATTTTAATCTTAGTTATATCTTGATCAAATATCGATTTATTTAATTAAATGCATGTATAAGCATTTTGGTTCATGATTGTGAATTTTTTATATCCAAAAACATGTTGGAGAAACCTGTATATTCATTTTTCATTTTTTAAAAACATTATCCGACCTGCGACAAAGCGCATGTCACATAGCTAGTATTAGATCATTGGCCTGCATTACATTGTAGGTCTAACAATTTTTTTTAACATAAAAAAATGTTTAGGAATTGCTAATGTTTTTTCTATTAGAAAAAAATAAAACCGTGTATGGATTGATCTAATGTAACCCAGACAACTTGACGGGTTCAAAGACTACCCGGATGACTTGTAAAAACTTAGTTTGACTCAAAATAAATACTCAAGATGACTTTTATATATATATATTGAGATGACATCATATTGGCCTATTGAGTCAATTCGGGTCAACCTAGGTTATTCATGTGTTGAGTTATGAGACCATGATAACCCCATAAAAAACAAACTAAAACAAATTATAACGCTCAATTTCCAATAAATCCAATGTTAAAGGATGAAATTGAAAAGGAAATCAATTAAAAACCCGAGTTAACTTGTCAAACTCATGATCCAGGTCATGAGACCGATATAACAAATAGAAAGAAAATTGAAACAAATTATATAGTCCAATCTCCAATAAAGCTAATGTTGAAGGAAATAATTGAAATTGAAAAATTAATTAAAAAAGAACACAAAACACAACTCGAGTCAACTCAGGTTAACCTGCCAAACCTGTGACCTGAGTTACGAGATGAAGATAGTGTTTTGTGAGGAGGGATACTAAAATATCCTCATCTTTTAGTTTTTTTGTTAACTAGATTTGTGGTCCGTGATACATCGCGAGCCTGTCCAAACTTTGTTTTAACGTGAAAAAAATTCTTAGGCAACATCAACATTTCTAAAGAAGCAAGAGAAATTCGAAAGTCTAATCATTGACTTTATTGGATTTAATAACCTTGTTAGTTTAATAATATGATAAAAAAAAAAGTAACAACAACAAATAAATAGAAAAAAACAAAATTATCCCGAGTCAACCTGGGTTAACCTTATAGAGACTATTCATGACTTTGCATATGAGATCAAGATAGCCCTATAGAAGGATGGAAAAAAAAACCAATTATAAAAAAAGACCTAAAAAGATCTAAGTCAACCTGAGCCAATCTTTCAAACCCGTGACCCAAGTCTTGAAACTAGAATTATCTCATAAAAGGCAAACTCGAACAAACAATGAAGTCAAATTCCAAATTAATAAAATCCTGATCAATAAAATGATGAGGGATGGAATTTGAAAAGAAAGTTCCATTAAAAAAGAATTAAAAACAAAACAATAACAATTAAAAGAATAAGGACCAAATCTAATATAAAAATAAAATGAAATAAAACATTGAGGGATCCAATTGAATGAGGACTAAATTTGACATTTAAGAGAATCGAAGAAGGATGAAATTGAAAGAAAATTATAATTCCATGAATTATTTAAAATAAAACAAATAGAAATAAAAGGAACATGGATCAAATCTGGAAAAAAAAACAAATCGAAGAGTTGTTTTGAAAATATACAGGGGAAGACACTAAGATTAAGGAGAATAGAGGAAACAAGAAAGAAAAAAAATGAAATGAACGTTAATGCAAAACTCAATATCCTTTGGTTACACACGTTGTCCAGGAATGAAGGAGTTGTCTTGAGGATTAAAACACCATCAAGGAAGCCGTAGTTTTGTTGCCAGAAGAAGCTGTACTTGCCGTCCCAATAGCACGAGAGCACTCACATGCGTCCACGTGATCTTCATGCGTAACCCACTTTTTAACATTAAATAATATTTTATACATGTTAAAAATACTAAATTGCCCTGATTAGACTCCATAAAAAAAAACATAGTGAAAAAAAAAAAAAACCTTGACCCAGGCTGAAAGATAATATGAATTTAAGGGTATTGTGATCATTTTATTACGCTTGTAAAATTGAAAGTCTAAAAATGCCCCTACCCGCCAATTCATTATTTTTTGCTTTAAAGGATACATTAATTATTTTACAAGAATAAAAAGACTACCATACCCAGATCAATTGTGTTCCGTTGATAAAGTAAAATCATAATTTTACTGCTGAAACCTTCCACATAAAGTTTATAGCAATAGTAAAAATTGGCTACGGTAAAATCACTATCCATTTAGTTTCTTTTATTATTTTAATGTTAATATAATATTACGTGATATAGCGACCAACCAAATATCTGCCTTCACAGCTGATCAAACCAATATATATATAATTTATTGACCCTTCTTGTATTTTACAAGGAAACATGTTGTCCAGCTTGAATTGCGACTTTTTATGGGAACTATCATTTTGTCTGGCCTTAATCTGTCTTTCCTAGTGCTTCTAGAAAGAAAATACGACACATTGGAAGTAAAGTTCCTCTCAAATTTATTTATAAAGACACTTCTTTCACTATTAGATATAGTCAAGAGTTTGAGTTATTTTAGAGTTATTAGATATTTATATAATTGTTATTTTTAAGATTTATGAATTAATTGAGGTATATATAAATTGATTTGAATATTTATATTAAAAAAAATTAAAAAAATAAATATGGATTCCATGTATTCACCTCCATTTTTTTGCTGTAATGTAACATGTTCATGTCACTTTCTGGAGAAAATAGATTCACTATATATAGCAGCATGCAACAGGGAATCGTTCTTATGCCTGGACCCTTCAATTTATCATGACAAACCTGTGTTACAATATTTTGTTTTTTTGTTCATCTTTAATCTATTGGGTACTAATTTCCATTAACAACCATCTATTTTTCTTATGTTCAAAGCCTTCATTGTCATAGTTTTGAGGATGTATCCCATATTAAAGATTATTCCATCGATTCTGCCTCAGATCAAATCACAGAAGAATAGCCCAGAATCAAGGCTCACAACGGTTACAATCTTCACAGCCACAATCACAACTAGTTTTCCTAAAACAACTTCTCTAATTCTATGTATATATACAGCTCTTCATTCATTTGTAAGATGTGTGAAATATTAATATATTCATTTCATCAATACACTGTCAACATTTAAATTTCATCATGGTATCAGGAGAGTCACCCTCCAACGAGAACCCGATCCTCAGTTCCCATAACCCTATCTCCACACCAACATCTCCAATTGAAATTCCCTTGATTGCCTTCAATATCTCTGCCCAGATCAACGAGAAGCTTACTCCTTCCACCTTTCCTCAATGACGTGCTCAGTTTGAGGCTCTTCTTATTGGCTACGATCTTCTCGATTACGTTACTGGCGATCATCCATGCCCCTCATCCAACACCACTCCTTCATCCACTCTTCACGGATCTCACTGGGTTAGGCAGGATAAACTTATCCTTAGCGCCATTTTGGCTTCCACCACTTCCACAATAACCCCCTTCATTTCCACCACCAAAACCTCACAGGAGGCATGGCAAAAACTCCATACAATGTATGCCAGCAAGTCATGCACCCGCGCTCTGCAACTCAAAGAGGAGCTTACATTGATTAAACGAGAAAATAAAATAGTTCAAGAATACCTTCATACTGTTAAGACTCTTGCAGATGAAATTGCCATAATTGATCATCCTATTTCTGCTGATGATCTCACTCTCTACCTTCTCAACGGCTTGGGACCTGATTTTCATGAGATTGCTGCCCCGATCCGGGCTCGTGAGAAATCTCTCACATTTGAGGAGCTTCACGATCTGCTGGTAAGCCATGAGGCATATCTCCGTCGTTTTGAAACCACCACTCAGCACCTGGTGGCAACGGCTAATTTCTCCAGCCGCTCTAGTGGGCATCGCCAGGGCATGGCTTCTTCACTTGGTCATCATGGCTATGGGGGCTTCAACAAATCCAATGGCACTAGAACTCCCAATGTGCCGCCACACAGAAAGCCCATCTCTAACGGATGGAAGTCTACGGGTGCACGCCGTTACCAGCCCAAATGTCAGCTGTGTGACCAGCTGGGCCATGTCGCCAAACAGTGTTCGAAAGTCCACTTTTCAGAGCCCACTGCCAATTATGTTTCCACCTCTCAACAAAAGAATACCAAATGGTTAATTGATTCCGCTGCTTCTCATAACATTACAGGTGATTTGACAAATTTATCAGTCTACTCGGAATATGATGGCACCGATGAGGTTGTTATCGGTGATGGTTCAGGTTTGCGTGTCTCACACATTGGTTCTTTGGTTTTTCATTCTCCCACTCGTGATTTTCAATTAAATGATACACTTTGTGTTCCTAGTATTCGCAAGAATTTAGTTTCTGTCCATCACTTTACTACCCAAAATAACGTTTTTGTTGAATTTCACCCATTTTACTTTCTTGTCAAGGATCAGATTACAGGGGCGATACTTCTCAAAGGTGCATGTGAGAACAGTGTGTATCCGCTTCCGGACTCATTGGTGGGCTCCTCCTCCAAAATGGTTGCTAATGTGCATGAGAGGACGACGATTGATGGGTGGCACAAACAACTTGGCCATCCCTCTTATAAAATTGTTAACTTTCTTGTTCGTACCCTTTCCCTTCCAATAAAAAAAGACTCTAAAACATCAACACTTTGTACTCCGTGTTCTATCAATAAAGCCCATCAACAACCTTTTCATTCCACAAGTCTTCAAAGTCATGCACCACTTGACCTAATTTACACCGATGTTTGGGGTCCTTCCCATATTTTTGGTCTTGATGGGTCCCGCTACTACTTAATTTTGGTTGATCACTTTACCAAATATATTTGGTTTTATCCCATGGCTGCCAAGTCAAGCGTTAGTAGCATCTTTCCTCAATTTAAACATCTTGTTGAAACAAAGTTCCAAGCCAAAATAAAATCTGTTTACTCGGACAACTGTGGTGAGTTTGTGGCTCTAAAAAATTATTTTTCCATCCATGGAATTAGTCACTGTACCACCGCACCTCACACTCCCCAACAAAATGGGGTTGCCGAACGACGTCACCGTCACATAGTTGAAACAGGACTCACCTTTTTAAAAGATGTTGACTTACCACTTTTGTTTTGGCCTTACGCTTTTCAAACCGCCGTTTACCTCATAAATCGTCACCCAACCCCTCTTTTACACCATAAATCCCCATTTGAAAGTCTGTTCAACCATTTACCCAATTATCTAAAATTAAAAAAATTTGGTTGTTTGTGTTTTCCCCTAACCAGGCCTTACAATACTCATAAGCTACAACCCAAAGCATGTCCATGTGTTTTTTTGGGCTACTCCCAAACCCAAAGTGCATACCGGTGCATGGACCTACAAACCAAAAGGATTTATCTCTCACGGCATGTTCTTTTTCATGAAACACAGACGCCCATCTCTTCCTTCCCTGCAGCCACGATTTTTAATTCCTTTGCCCTGTTGTCGTTGCCCACCACGTCGCTTCCATTGCCGCAACCACCACCAGTGCGTCTGGACGGTGCATCTACCTCTACATCACCTTTAGGTATTTCCCCTAATTTCTCATCCTCTATTTTACCTGACTCCTCCTCCTCTGTTTTACCTAATTTACAGAATTCCTCCCTCGCCACAAGCTCCACTATCTCGCCCCCTCCCCCCCTCGAAGCTCAAACCTCACCCACTCAATCCACTTCTCTCCCTGCGCCCTTACCTCATCAACCAACAGATAACATACCTCACACCCACTCTATGATCACACGCTCCATAAACAACATCTACAAGCCCAAGCAACTTCATTCCGTTTCAAAACACCCCATTCCACCCATCATTGAACCCACTTGTGTGAGTCAAGCACTCTATGACCCGAAATGGAGACGTGCTATGTCTGATGAATTAACAGCTCTACTGCGCCATCACACGTGGGACTTGGTTCCCCCCTCTTCACTGCAACGCAGTGGGTTGCAAATGGGTGTTCCGGGTCAAAAGGAAATCGGATGGGTCTGTTGATAGGTTCAAGGCGCGTCTTGTTGCCAAGGGATTTCATCAACGCCCTGGGTTGGATTACAAAGAGACTTTCAGTCCGGTTGTCAAACCGGCCACAATTCGCACTGTTTTGACAATTTCTGTGATGCAGGGGTGGTCCTTGCGCCAACTGGATGTAAACAATGCATTTTTACATGGGAAATTGCATGAAATTATGTATATGATTCAGCCCCCTGGCTTTAAAGATTTGTCAAATCCTAATCATGTTTGCAGGTTACAAAAGACTATCTATGGTCTAAAACAAGCTCCATGGGAATGGTATTCTGCTCTAAAGAGAAAAATTATGGTGCTTGGCTTTACCAATTCAAAAGCCGACAGCTCTTTGTTCATCTACAAATCTGCCTCTGTTTTATGTTTCTTGTTAGTGTATGTAGATGATCTGGTCATCACTGGCAATGACAATACATTTGTGAGCTCCATCGTTGCTCAACTTGGCGTTGCTTTTTCTATCAAAGACATGGGGCCTCTCAATTTTTTCCTCGGCATGGAAGTCATCCCAACCACAGATGGCCTTTTCTTGTCTCAAAGACAAATACATACATGACATTCTCTGTAAGTCAAATATGCTTGGTGCCAAAGCGGTGTCCACTCCGTTGTCCACCACAACGGCTCTTCAACTCGTTGATGGCACCTCCTCTATGGACAAAGACGGATTTTAGGCGTGTCATTGGTGGCCTTCAGTACCTTTCTCTTTCACGTCCCGACATATCGTTTGCGGTCAATAACCGTCCCAATTCATGCACAAACCCACCGCTACACACCGGACGGCGGCAAAGAGACTTCTACGCTATTTGAAGCATACCATTTATCATGGTATCTACATTTGAAAAAGTTCCCGCCTGCACCTCAAGACTTACACTGATGCTGATTGGGCTGGCAACTATGATGACCGCAGCTCCACCTCTGCCTATATTTGCTTTCTTGGCTCCAATCCAATATCCTGGAGCTCAAAAAAACAGAGGGTTGTTGCACGATCATCCACCGAGGCGGAATATAGAGCCCTTGCAAATGCAGCCTCTGAAACCATCTGGTTATTGTCTCTATTTTAGGAACTCAGTCTATCTCTCCCTTCCCCACCAACTTTGCTTTGTGACAACCTGGGTGCTACTCAACTCAGTCTCAATCCCATTCAACACTCTCGAATGAAGCATATTCAAATCGACCTGCACTTTGTTCGGGATATGGCTCAGAAAGGCATCCTACAGGTTCATCATGTCCACAGCCACGATCAGCTTGCTGACCTCCTCACCAAGCCCATGTCTACTCAACACACTGAACGACTCAGGACCAAGATCGGCCTTGCTGATGGCAGCCCCATCTTGCGGGGGCGTATTAAAGATCATTCCACAGATCCTGCCTCGGAGTCATTCCATCGATTCTCGCCTCGATCAAATCACGAAGAATAGCCCAGAATCAAGGCTCACAATAGTTACAATCTTCACAGCCACAATCATAGCTAGTTTTCCTAAAACAGCTTCTCTAATTCTATGTATATATACAGCTCTTCATTCATTTGTAAGATGTGTGAAATATTAATATATTCATTTCATCAATACACTGTCAACATTTAAATTTCATCGTCCCACAACAAAAAAGGAGGCAAGCTATTACCGTTCAGCAGATATTCTAATATTTCTTAGGATCTTGTAAAAACCTTGTTAACATCTTGTCTGAAACCCCTTAAAAAAAACACCTTGTCATTGTCTAACACAAGACAAAACAGAGAATATGATGAATAATCTACCAATCAAGCATCTGTATATAGTTTGGATGTCCATGTTTTCAGCGATCGTTGGAGGAACTCTTGTCTAATTTCAGGAATTTGTAGATACCTTCATTTCTAATTCTGTCAAGGAGCATGTTATGCAAATGCAATCTGTAATTGTATAGTTGTGTCATTTCATTTGCAGAATGTGTACTTTCGGCAACATAACAATAAGACTCTTCCAAAATTTGATATCTTGATAGCCTGATGTGCTCCTCAGCTCTCCTTTGGGTCAACAGAGATGGAATGAGAACCTAATAACACTGGACAAACAATGCAAGGGTGAATTGGCTTTACGCTTATGCCATAAGGAAGTTGCACTTGATCATTTTTGTGTAGAGGATTTCAGCAGTAAATCATCAGCTGCACTGCAGTATGAGAACAATTTTAAATGTCGGATGATGCATCCCAGATCCAGAAATGCATTTGGACACAGCAAAAGCATGCTAATACAACTCAAGAAAAATAGCATCTATGGTTTAGATTTGTGCACAAGAACATCCAAAACATAACTGCCTTGTTTGAGACATTCAATCTTCCATTGAAGAGTGAAGAATGCCTCCCGCAGTTGCTAGTTTCCAGTGCATGAAAGTGAAGGAAGTGAAGACAAATGAAACTTGGAAGACTAGCACTTATTAGGAACTTTTGATTTTTTTTTTCTTCAATTGAAACATAATTACAAGGAGGAAAAAGGTAACTTCACATGCCACATGGTCATAAAAACTTTGAAGCACCTTATGGATCCTTGTCAACTCTTTCCAATGAAAAACTTGGCTAAATTTGGCTCCACTGTTCCTTTCTTCTTGATAGTGATTGAAGTTGATCGAGAAGTCATTCGAACTGCTGGAGAACCAGAATTTCGGAGCTTGGAACGTCTTGATGGAGTCTGATTACCATTAGCTTCCATGGATTTCCTTGGCAATGGCTGTTGCTGGTTCTCAGCTTCTGTGTTTTTTTTGCTCGTTTGTCTCCACTTTCTTAGCTCTCCCTCTACCATTCTTTTAGCAGTTAGTGAACTCTCAGTTCTATATATCTCTTGCTCCTCCTCTACCCTTGTCTCTCTGATATCTCTATGAGCTAGTTCAATTTTCATCAATATCTCCTTTTCGCTGGCTTTCAGTGCTTCAATCCATGCATGAGCTGCTGCAACCTTTTTGTCTGCAATTTCTTCAGCCTTGGCTGTATGTCCAGTTAAATACTCATATTCAAACTTTAAGATGGTAATCGATGAACTATGTTGAGAAGCAGAAGCTCTAGATCTCATGGTATTTTCAATAACGTTTCGCAGATTCTCAAGAGCTAAAGACTCTGATGTTTTGACTGCTTGAAGCTCCCGAATTGCCGCCTGCAATTTTCCCTCAGTCAAGTCCATTTGAGATTCAGTTTTGTGGATTTCTGACTTAATGTTTGCAGTTTCTTCACTGATGAGCTTCTTCTCTTTCCTTGCTAACTCCGTTTCGGTCTTCAACTGTTCAAGTGTCACAGACAGACTGAATAAAATTGATTTTGCCTTCTCCTCAACTGCACATGCAGTTTCCAATTTAGATTTTGCTCTCAGCAGCTTTGAGTTCAGATTTTGAGCAGTTATATCAGCCTTCTCCTTCTCTTTCTCCAATCGAGCTGTTTCTTCTGTTACATGCCTCAGCTCATTCCTTATGATATCCAGTGAGGTCATGAACTGAAAACCCTCTTCCCTAATCGAAGCCAATTCTTTCTTAGCTGCGTGCAATTCTTCTGTTATGGACTTCAATGCAGGGGAATCCTCCAATTGCTTGCCTTTCCGGGAACTGTCTCCCAGATGCTTCATACCGTCATTTCTTCCCTTTTTGTCCATATTTTTAGCAAGCTTTAGTTCATTTTGTAACAAATTGGCATCATATAATGTAACAGCCAATTTAGACTCAAGATCTTTCGAGCTGCTGTCTTCCTCTTTGGCATTCTTCATTTTCTTCTTACTTTCCACCATTGCAGACGAGAATTCACTTGCTTCCTTCTCTCTTTGAGCTTGAATTTCTCCAAACTCTTTCAAGGCCTCAATCCGTGTCAACTCAACTGGCATTTGCTCTTCATTTGCCTCGTCAATTTTCTTCCTGATTGCTTCCACATGGTTCATATTAGACGACAATTTAGAATTTGAGCTTGCTATTTCCTTCTCTATCCGCGTTTTCTCTTCCAAAACAGAAACCATCTCAATCTCAAGTTTACTCAGTTCTTGCTTCACACCTTCCAACTCCCTTATCACTTCAGCATATTGATGGCTTTCAGCACTCCCAACAATCAAAGACTTGTCTTCGTGCTTAATCAACTTCTTTAGCATGTCCATGTCTCTCATCTGAGCATTTACCTTCAAGTTAGATTGCTCAATCTGTAAAGCAAGATCTTTCACTTTTCTTTTCGCCTCTGAGAGTCTTGATTCTGCTTTGCCTTTTGCCGACTCTGCAGCCCTTCTACTCTCTTTATATCTAACCAAGTCTCTCTCAGCAAAGCGCAGATCCTTAGCTCTTGAGGAAGACTTCTAAATGGATTCAAAAATACAATATTTACCAACAAACATTTTAAACTACTTAAAGTGCTTAGAATTAACAAAGAAATGGGGTTTAGCGGTTCTCGATTTGTGTCAAATTTATCATACCTCAGGCAAATCCATCTGAGCTGGTTTCTTCAGTGAAGAGCTACTACTTTCAAGAATTCTTTCTCCATACATATTAACAGCTGCTTTCACTGTCCCAATTCTCCTCCTGTCATCAAACACTCTCCTATCCATTTCGTCACTGTTCCATCAAGGGAAAAAAGGAACATTTTCTCAGACAAAAGCTTGTACAATCAAAGTCAAATTGCTACTAATATTCAAATAGAAAAAAAAAACAAAAAAGCATGCACACAAGAGTACAACTACTGAGAAAATTCAAGGAGTCTTAATAGACAAAACCAATCATACCTCCTCAAAGTCTGCTACATATATGTCTAGTCCATGTTTAATTTGTAAGCTGAAGCTTGAACTGTGCTTGCTTGACAGTGTTAGAGAGCGAGAGAGAGGGGGGGTTGTTTTCGGAGTTGAGAAGGAATGTTTATTATGCCAAAGAAAACGGCAATGGAGAGAAAGAAGAATTGAATCCGGATGGTTGGCTGGTATTGGATGAATCGCTGCCGGTGGCACCTGATGATTATTAATACTGTGGACCCCAGAATTGGTGAATTTCCTAGGAGGACAGGACAAATTACAACTTTTTTCTGTCACATGTAAAAAAAAAAAAAACAAATTGTTGTTAAACTCATTCGCAAAATGACGTGATTTTTTTTAAAAAAAAATCTGACTCAAGCTAATTTTTTTTAATTAATATGGTAAAAAAAAAATTAGTTTTTGTTAAACTTAGCCTCGTAAAATAACATGAAAAAAAATTTTAAATCACTCCAGCTAAATTTTTAGTTAACATGGTAAAATATCAGCTTGATTTAGTTGGGATTTAAAATTATAAACTCAGGTTTTATTTACTTGGGTAATAAAAATAGTTAATTTAACCTGTGATTTGATAACGAAAAGATTTTTTTTCAAATAAATAAATAAATATATAATATGCAATGACTCACAATTTTGTTCATAAAAAAAGGGGGCAAAGATCATCTCTATCATTAGTCCATTTCTTGCCGGGAGCAGAGAATGAAGTTTTCAGAGCACTTTTTTTTTTTTAGTATAAAGGATATATATATATATATATATATTTTAGAAATATAAATATTAAAGTTATGAAAAATTTACTTGTTAACTTTAAAATTTCGAGAAACTAATTTTGATACATATAAATTAATCCGACATACATAGTTAAAAAACAAAATAAAAGAAGATGTATCTCTTAGTTAGGGCATATCGTGAAATAATATCTGGGAATTCATAGACTGTGGAGAAAGGATTAAAAAAGTTAATAAAGGATTCAACTCATTTTAATTTTTATTCCATCTCCTAAAGCTCAAACAAATTAAAAAATAAAAAATGTCTTCTCTTATTTTGAATTGAACCGAATTAAATCATTGAAATTACCAATTTGAGAATTAAGAGAGAGAAATTGCTCCCTTCTCGGGAAAAAAAGTACTCAATTTATTTATGTTCACCGCCTAATCTCATTGCATTAAAAAAAAAAAAAAAAAAGGCAAGATGCTCTACCATTGCAGTTAACATGTGAAAATTACCAGATTTGGTGTTTGTTCATAGAAGAATTGATCGAAAATGACACTTTGGAAGTTCTTGTAATTTCTATCTATTATATGGCAAGGAGATTATAATTATAATAAATAAATAAATAAATAAATGTGCCACTGCTGCTATAAAAGTTAAACGGGGAAAATGGACAAGCAAGCTGATGACCAAAATATTTCGTCTCCACCACGAAGACAATGGCATATTCTATGTGCGGACACAGTCGAGCCTGTCCACGCATCAAAGGCAAATAACCCTCCTCGTTTATGCAACGCTAATAATCCACGCGACTGGCAAGAGCAAAGACATGGTTGCTCGGTTGTTTTTGTTAGGTTTTATTTGAAAATATAGTGTAATCGTGTTTTTTTTTTTATTAAAATTTTTTTTTATAATTTTAGATCATTTTAATATGTTAATATCAAAAATAACTTTTAAAAAATAAAAAAATATTATTTTAATATATTTTTAAATAAAAAATACTTTAAACTGCTACTACAATATTAAATAGTAAACAGTATCATGCATGAACTGTGAACAGCCACCTCAATAACATCATTCGACTAATAATTTATCCAAAGCTCTCAAGAAGAACAACCATGTGGGAGGAAAGTGAAGGGTGATGTAAACTTTAAATAAATTTGGGTTTTTTGTTGTTTAATGGGATTTGAAGATTTTTTTTTTAAGGTGGTCGTGTACCGGTAATTCTCTTTCTCTTATAAAATAATTCCCATTAAGAAATTCTCTTATACTTCAATTAATAAAGTAGAAATAATTTTTTTTTGAATAGTGGTGAAAATCCTTGGTTATTTAGTGAGAGAAAATGAAATAAATCAATGGAAAACTAGCATGCCTAGGGCTGGCCATGGGGGGAAACCTTTGGAAAATGGCAAGAAATGTGGTTTGATGGGAATTGAATCAAATTGGCATGTGATATGTTGGGACAACTATCATTTCAAAGAAAATTTTGAATAAAAACAATAGATGGATGGTTTAAGTAGCCATAAGGGGGGAATTAGGAAAAATAAAATTGTGTAATTATTATATTAAATGTTCTATAAATTAATGTGAGGGTTTTGAAGGTGAATTGAAGTAAAATTATTGGTTGAGTATATAGTTGGCATTTATGAAAGTTGATAAGGGTGTTATATTGTATGAATGAGAGTGATTAGCATGTATGAAAAATTGGTTTAAGTTCTATGATGTTATATGTTTATTAAATGTATAGGCATGAGAAATTGTGTTTGGGATAAATTTTTGGCTTGAGTATGTAAATTACAGCATACATGTATGTGTTGGAAAAGTTGTGGATGTGAGATTTTACGATATTGAATACTTATGAATCATTGTGAAAGTTTTAGAAATTTAATTGAAATAGGATTATTGGTTTACGGTTTGAATGATATGTAAGGAAGATGAGAACTTGTTTAAATTGTATGTGTGAACATGATTGCTAAATATCAAAGTTGAAAAGTGTACTATTGTATGTGAATTTGTTAAATTAGATTGTGTATTGTAGTTTTTATATTGAAAGAAATATGCTTGAAAAATAAATTGAAGAAGTTATGATAATTATGAGTTTTTTTAAAATTAATCAAATGATTAGTTTGTGGGTTTTGAGAGACTTTAGAAGTTGATCTTGATGTTAGTTGATTTCTGATGTTTTCATGTTTTTGTATATTTAGCAATGATAGTGAAAGGGTTGGGTTAAATTTTTTATATGAAAATAGAAATTTAAGCACACAAGTTTGGAAAAAATTGACATGTTAAATTAAATTAGTTCATGTTAGGCTAAGTCATTAGTCCGTTTGGGATTAAATTCGGCTATTAATATTTTGATTAAAATAAAAAGAATTGAATCAATATTGTTGTTTGGTTTCTCTATGAATATGAAAGTCTCAAAAATGTTATTCATTTATGGATTTTGATATAAAAAGAAAATATAAATGTGCGGTTATATGTTTTGTTAAGCTGGATATGTTGTCAAAGGTTGAGGGGTAAAGAAAACATGAAGTTAGATAAATTATAGGTGTGTGTTATATGAATTATTGGAGCATTTGAATTGTTAAGACATCCTAAATGATGAAAGTTAGGGTTGTTACAACATCCATGACATGTGAAAAATGAAATGAGTAGAAAAAAAAGGTTGTTATGGTAGCCTAAAATCATGAATTGAACTTTTATGACAGCTCAAAAAATAGAGAATTGAGGTTGTTACAATAACCCTAACTTGTGAAAATTTAAGGTTGTTATGATAACCCTAACAAATGAAAGAAATTGAATTATATAAGTGTGAGAAATTGCATGTTGAATATTATTAGTTTGTGATGTTTTAGGCATTAAATTGGAATTTGAAAATGTAGAAGTTCTAAGTGAGGATTTAATGTGATGACATAAATATTAAATTGTGGATTGTAATATTAACTGATGTTTGAAACATGTATGGATATTAATTGGAGTTTTGAGATGTATAGGGATTTTAATAGTTAAATGTTAATCAGTGGTATGAACTCTAATTTTTATTGTTTAGGAGCTGTAGGAGAAACGTTTGGAATGAGACCCAACTTCTCTCATAATGTTTAAGGTTGCTCCCTTGTCTTTTTTTAATTTTTTAGCTTTCTCTCATGATGTTAGAATGTAAATAAAATAATATATATTGTGTACAAATTGTTTATCATGAAAAAATACACCTATAGGGTGGAAAAGTAATATGTAAAATTGTAATTGATTATGTCATAACCTAATTTTTTTTTATCTTTTTTAGAAATAATACAAAAAATATCAAAATTCTAAAAAAAAAAGTTTTCAACACGATTTGGCTAATTTCTAGTCATTTCGTAATTTTGACAATTTCGCTTATTGTTTTCGTATTGATGATTTCAAAAAATAAATCAATTAAATAAAAAAGATTTTTTTTAGTGAAAAAATAATAAGGACCAATTTATAAAAAAAAAGTTTGGAATTGCAAGAGAGGGATTTAAAAAAAAAAAAAAAGTTAGAAAGTGGTAGAGGTTTTTAGAGAAATAAAAAAAAATAATTGATGGGTGTGAAAGATTTTAGAGATTAATTATAAAAAGAATATTTTGAATAGTATAAATAGGTGTGAGTTATACATTAAAAAAAAAAAGGAGTGAGAGCATTAGCTACAAGAAAAAGCCCCATACCAAAAACATTTTTCCTCTTCTTTCTTCATACACGCCAACACCCCATATACATATCAAAACACTCTATCTCCTATAAACCACCAAAAACAAACAAAAAAATCACAAAACATGTGACCCCACAACCCTTTTCTCCTTAAAAAAGCCAAACAAAAAAAAGTATCTCCCATGTTTTTCCCACTCACCTGCACACACACACATTCTCCTTCTTTAGAAAACATGTAAAAAAAGCCCCTCTCTCTTCATCATTTCCAAGAACATTTCATCTTTATCTTCAACCTCTTGAAAAACAAGAAACCAACCTGTCAATTTCTCTATTTATTCAAAACAAAATTATGAACCCCCTTTCACTCTATAAGATAAACATAAAGACTAAAAAAGAGAAAACCAAGTTGTTTAAGAGAAAAAGGGTCAGCCCTTCCATTTTTTTTAGTAGAAAATCACAACCTCATCATTGTTTATACACACAAAAGATCACCCCCTACATCGTACACCACCTCAACAAACACAAGAAATTCATCAGGTAAATTTTTATTTTCAAAATACAAGAAATTCATTTGAGCCATGGATAACCTAACTTTGAGCTAACACTTCCTTCTCAACCTTTACCTTGCCAATTATCAACAAAAAATTACATCTTATTATTGAAAGACGTGTGGGCCTCGACCAAATAAATACTTTTAAAATTATATCTTAGTGATTTCATACCAATTATAGGACATGTAAAGGCAATCATTAAAATTTATGAAATGGTTCTAAACATGAAAAATAATTTCTTGAAAACTCTTAATTGACTATTTTTTCAAAGTTCTTGACAAAAAAACTAATAAAAAATAAAAATAAAAATAGCCTATGACTTGGTGAACTCCATCGGTAGTTGAGAGTAACGATATATTTGGGGGGAGGGGAACCTTAATGGATAAGAGCTGGTTTACCTTTTTAAGATGACTATGATACTTGATAAATATGTTATCACATGAGTATATTTTGATAAATGTTGAAAAGATGCACATAATCAAAGGGAAAATTTCAAATGATTATTGGCAATAAATGATTTGATAAACGTCTTTAGAAAGTTAGAGGAATGGAGCACCGCTTTTCTATCAAAATAAATAATGAGTGGGCAATGGTGCAAGAATACCATAATTGGAGGGCACCATTCGACTAGAAAGCAATATCATGGCTACGCGAGTTTGTCACATTTCAAGAAATAGTCAACTCAACAAATCTTCATTTGTTGCACAAGGTTCAGGCTACACAATAAAAAGGCAGTGAAACAAATTAATCACACACATATAAGGACCAATGTAGAAAAAAAAAATTTGAATGGCAAGATAGGGAATTTTTAAAAATTAGAAGCTATAAGGTGGTAGAAGTTTTTAGAGAAACCAAGAAAATAGTAGATGATTGTGGAATGTTTTAAAGATTAAATATGAAAATAATATTTTGAATAATATAAATAAGTTGTTATAAACACACACACACAAAAATAAAAAAAAAGGAAGGGGTGAAAGCATTAGCTACAAAAAAAGGCCCCACACCAAAAATATTTTTCCTTGTCCTTCCCTGTACACACCAACATCACCTGTACATACCAAAACACTTAATCTCCTATAAATCACCAAAAACAAACTAAGAAAGGCCACAAAAACCTATGACCCTCGTAACACTCTCTCCCTCAAAAAGCCAAACAATAAAAAAGGTGTCTCCCACATTTTTCCACTCACCTGCAAAACACACATTCTTTTTCTCTTACAAACATATATAAAAAAATCCATCTCTCTCCGTCATTTTCAAGAATGTTTAATCTTCATATTCATCTTTAACCTCTTGTAAAATAAAAAGACAACCTGTCAATCTCTCTCTTTAAACAAAATAAAATTGTGCCCCCCTTTACTATTCAGAAAAAACATAAAAAAAGGAAAATCAAGTTTTTTTTTAGAGAAAAAAGATAATCCTTTTGGTTTTTTTATAGTAGAAAATCATAGCCTCATCACTACCTTTACACACCAAAGATCACCTCCTACATCGTACACCACCTCAACAAACCAACCGATGTTATTTATAACCTTCAAAGAATCACAATTCGTCCATGATAGTAGAAATAATGACAAAAAGGTAGCATAAATTGTAGTTAGGAGAAGAAATTCCAAAGTTCAAACCTTTATCAATGTTCTTTTTCTTAACATCAATAAAACCACCAACATCTTATTAAAAAATATCGTTGGCTGTTGTCAACTAGTCTCCAAACCATCATGCTTGCCTCCCTCCTTGTAGTAATTGGTGGCGGTGAAAACCAATAGAGATAGAGAGTAAGAAGAAGAAGTGAGAGAGGATTGAACCTTCAACTAAAAATATCCTTTTATTCAAATGTTTGTTTGCCTCGCCATCTATCTAGAAGTGAAGAGGACACAAAAGAGCTTTGGATCCACCAACTCACTCTTCTCTAGCAGCAAAGAACGCGTGAAACCACGAGCTGACAATGGTGGTGACGTGTGGGTACATACGTTGTTACTGTTCCAACAGCCCCTTCAGGTTGATTCTAGTAGATCCAGACACATAAATAACCTTGAAAGGTCGATCCATAACCTCAAATCATTTTTTGACAAATTGTTAAAATGTTGTGAAATTTTGGGCAAAATGCTCCTTGTTGTGTATAATTTTTGGATTGTTTGGACATTATTGATTTGGATTGATTTGTGTTTTTTATTTAAGATGATTTGATAATTTATGTTGGATTGTGAATTTATTTTTAAGGTAATGATTGCTAATTAAACATTAAATGTTGGTTAATGGATTGTGCTTGAGTTTATATTGATTTGAACATTGAATATTAATTTATGGATTATACTTGGGTTTATGTTGATTGGTTTGAATTAGTATGCGATTTGAATCAAGTTCATGAAACTAACAAGATTTAAGTGGATTATTGATATTGTTAGATTATTCAGTTGGTGAATGATGAATAAATACTTTGTTTTAGTTGATATCTTAATTAAAATAATTTGATTAAAACAAATTATTGTGTTTTGACAAACATGGTCTTAGTATAATTTTAATAATTTTTCAGATTTTTGAAAGATCAATTTACAATTAATTTTAGGTCTTTCATATTATTTTTTTACCCTTTTATATTTGATATTTGGGATGATAAACTTATACAGAAGACGCACATTGTATGTATAATAATAAGTTTTTTAAAATCATGAGTATTTGGCTTAAATCTTAAAAACACTAAAAAATCTAATTTGTTTATTTTTTTATTAAAAATTATAAATTTATATATAAGATATATTTCTAATATTAAAAAATATATTTTCTTTACATTATAAAGTTTGGAGAATTGATCTTTCTAAATAAATTTAGTAAAACCAAACCAATGTCATACTTCTCATCTCAACCTCCAATCCTTCGTCCATTTATTTTAGATTAACTAAAATTTGTCAATTGTGCAATGCTTTAATCATGACCAATACCACTTGTCACACCAAACACCAATAACAAGATAAATAATACATTTAAGATTTGATAAAAAAAATCAATAAAAAAAATATAAGGTAATAATATAAAATAACACAAATAGATTGCAATAGACACCATAAAAATCAAAATTTATTTATGAAATTACAATTTATTAATAGATTTTACTGTACATCACTCCATAAATAACTTTAATAAATAATTTCTTCTGTTAATTTCTTCATTAACAGACAGTGGACAGTACCTTCTGTTTTATTTTTAGTTGCATCCCCATTGGGTGTCATCAGCATAACGAATCACAGAAGAAGACTTCACCGTTGACTTTCCAGTAGGTGACTCAACTTTCATGCACAGCACACACACAGACCAACCCAAACATATCCAAACCATCCTCTCAATCTCCCAACTCCCAAGACATCAAAATCAACACCTCAAAACCCAAACATCCAAACCACCCGCGAAGCACTGTATCACCCCTTCCCTTCCCTCTCTATCTCTCCCAAAAACAAGAAGTCCCTCCCCTCTCGTAACAGATCTCGATCAAATGGAGTCGTCTCAATCTTTTATAACAAAAAACAGAAATTAAAAATTAAATTAAATTAAATTAAATCGAAAAGAAAAGAAATGGAAGTGGAGAGATCGTCGCTGTGCAATTGTGTGGTGAATTTCTTGTTAGAAGAGAAATACATATTAACAGCATTTGAATTGTTACAAGAATTACTAGATGATGGAAGAGACGATCACGCTATTCGTCTCAAAGAATTCTTCTCTGACCCTTCTCACTTCCCTCCTGATCAGATCTCTCGCTTCAACTCTCTTCGAGGTTTTCTCTCACTCTTCTTTTGTCTTGTTAGTTACTGATTTTGATAAATTTTTGTTGATTTTTTTTCCGATTTGGATTTGAATGCAAAAATTAATTAGGTCATGTTTAGTATATGATAGTGTAAAGAAATGAATGATTATTGCGTTATTTTCTCGATAATTTGAGAAATGTGTAGAATGCATGTAGATAGTATTAGGATTGAGTTATTCAGCAATGAGTTACTGCATTTTTTATTGATGGTATATTGAATACAGAATGTAAGCAATGTTCATTTCTGCCCCCTTTGTTGTTGAAAAGCAGTTGCAGATCCTCAGAGTTTGTTAGAAGAGAAAGAAGCTATGGAAGAAAAATTAGCACTTACTGCTTACGAGCTTCGTTTAGCACAAGAGGATATTTCTAAGTTGAAGACTGAATTACAGAAGAAATCAGATTTGTCACTGGCTGAATTGAGTGGTAAACTCTTCCATCTGCTCGATATTAATCTCTCACTTTTTTTTGTACGAGGCATTTTCGTATATGTTGTTTTATTGCACTATCTTTTGATTAATTGGCCATCCTCTTCTTCCTTTTGGCTTTCATTTATTATGTAAAATTGTTGTCCTGTCTGGAATCACTTATGTAACTGTAAATATTGCTGCATTACGGGACTTACCATGCATAAACAATGTTCATTGCTTAGCCACTTCTTTTGTCATTTTATAAATATTTCATCTTGGATGAATTTCCAGAGTCGAAGTCAAATTTTTCTGTTAATCCGGGACCAGACGTTGTGCGACAAAAGAAGAATGCTTCCCTCTCTGACTTGGGCCCTTTGAAAGATAATGAGCGTAGAGATCTTAACTGTGCTGTAAAGGAATATTTACTTTTAGCAGGGTACCGGCTTGCTGCTATGACATTTTATGAAGAAGTATGTATTATGTAAGACATTTAATGCAGTGTTTAGTCTTTTCTGTTGCTGTATACAAGCTTTTTCCTTCTAAATTATTTTATGATCGTTTTATGCTATGTTCTATTTGATTCATCATTAGACAGAAACAATTGATTGTAGGGGACTGCATTAGAATTTGTAGGGTATTCTGCTGATAGAAGTGCACAAATCATTATAAAAGCCTTGAATTGAATTTATTGTTGCAGCAGCAATCGTTTACTGTCCTGCTGATCCAAGGGGGTGAAATGTAATGCAAACTTATAAGGATTAAAAAAAGAGTCTTGAGACATGTAAAGTTTATTTTGATAAGTACCTTAGTGCATTTGGCAAACTAAGAATGAATAAGATGATGTAGGCTTAGGTATTAAGGTAGCTTTGAAAACAAACATCTGGCATACTGACTGTTATTTGGATTAGCCTGCTTGATCAATCTACCTCGTCACTGTTTGCTTGCTCTTTGCATTGATTTCATATATTGTAGTCCAGTGTTGGGAAATTCTTGAAGTTTGGCATGTGAAAGTTAGTTCAAAAGGACAAAAAGGAACCTGGGGTAAAATTCATATTGGACAGGGTAATATCATTTCGTCTGTTCATTGCTGTTGAAGGCTGCATCAGAAAAACAATACCTTAATTTTTTTTTCCATGCATAGAAATGCTTGTAGCTCTTAGCTAATATACAACCTGCAATCAGGTGGATGTGTGTCCCTTGTTTGTGGGCGCTTGTGTACAACTATTTTGAAATATTATCATAGTCAGATAACTTTTTCCACCTCAGGTTACAGATCAGAATTTAGATGTTTGGCAGAATACACCTGCATGTGTCCCAGATGCCTTGCGCCATTATTATTATCAATACCTTTCGTCCACTTCAGAGGCTGCCGAGGTATTTCTTCTTGTACATGTTTGATAAGCTACTTATTGTTTACATATGCTTGAAGATATCTTTGGCAAATGTCTATGTATGAAGCTAATGGCTACCTTAATGATGATGCTTCATTAGGCTTGATGAAATGATAACTTTTTTTTTTCCAATGCTTTGCTTTTCGTAATGCATTTTCTTATCATGTGAAATGCTACTGGAAGACCACCTGAAATAAAATATGAAAAAAATTATCATTTTTACTTTAGAGCTCTATAAGTTCACAAGATTACTGACCTGAATGTGTGAATCATGCTCTACTCCTTTGGTTTTTCTGATGCTTAGTCACTGCCTGCAAAAATGGCTAAAGTAGTAAAAAGAACCATTCCTGAAAGTCATTTCTAGATCACTAAACTCAGTATGCATATGATTCTCTGTAGTCTAAGACCCGCTAGCATTCTGATCTGTTGTAGGCTTGTATCCTTATTTTTGTTGCTTGTATTGAAACTTAAACACAAGTTATATTTTTCTTTTCTCTGTATGTTATACTTTTTTCACGTGAAGATCACAGATTAGACACCTTGGACAAAACTTATGGAACAGATTTGCTCTGATGCTTATTGCGAAGTAGGATTTTATGTTCTGAACTGCACAATAATGACATTGTTGTTTTTGTTGCAGGAGAAAATTGCTATGCTTCGAGAAAATGAGTCATTACTAAAAACAAATGAAAGGCTGAATAATGAAAAGGAGAAGTTGCTGATAGCTAAAGATTTGTCCGATAATCAAATTAGTGGATTAACTAAATCCTTAGAAGCCATGCAAAAGGATCTCAAGGACAGGGAGAGCCAAGTAATTTTCATGCAAGGAAAACATTATTTGTCATGTGTGGGTGTGTGTGTGTGTTTTAAGTTTGTCTCTCCCTCTCTTTTTTCAGATACAAGAGTTGAAGCAATCATGGGAGCGCCAAAGAAAGGAAATCAATGATTGCAGATCTGAAATCACTTCATTAAAAATGCACATTGAAGGATCCCGTTCTGGAATGAACGTGTTAGCTAGTGATGTCGATGCTGTTCAATCGCAGTCCTTGGAAAAGTACAAGGAAGAAATAAAGTCATTGCAGATGGAAATAGCAGGATTGAAGGCAAAGGGAGCATATGCTTCCGAATCCATAGATAACTCCACTTCTGAGAAAGAGACTTGTCAGGCTGAAGAGAAAGTGGTTGAAATAGATGAAGATAAAACTATAGTCTCCCACCCAGTTGATGTGGCAGGAGTTTTGGGCATTGGAGATGTTCTACCACTGTCTATCAATGAAACCAATAAACCTGAGGAAGTTTTGGAAGATTTATTGAACAGTTGTTCAGATGAAAATGCCCTTGTTGATAACAGTGTATTAGTCACCAAACAAAATGGTGAAGCACCATCAGAAGATGGTAGGTTACAACTAGAATCGGACAACTTGGGTGATAAAGCTGCTTCTGAGAATATGGCAAGTTCATCTTCTTCCTATCAGACATTATACTCTCTCCCATGTGTTGATTTTCTCTTTCACTTTAAATTGGGTGGCACCTCGTGTATAAGATGTAGACCTTCCGGCCTATGAATTCTCCTGAATCCTAATGAGGTTTCCTTTTTAATATCATAATTTCTTAGATAAACTAACCTCCCTCACCACCCAAAAAATAATTTCCCTGGTTTTCTTTTCCATGCTTTTCTTTAGAAGTAATTTATTTATATGCTGTATCTGAAATATATATTTACTTTGCAGGGCTTACGAACCATTGAGATCCTTGCTGATGCTTTGCCCAAGATTGTTCCTTATGTTTTGATCAATCACCGAGAGGTACGCTTTAGACTCATTTGTTCTTCATCTGACTCTGAGCTCTGTGGAGAAGTTTTTTTTCATATACTGTCTTGGTTTTATTTGCTCAGGAGCTTCTTCCCCTAATGATGTGTGCAATTGAGTGTCATCCAGATAGTGGCACACGAGACTCCTTGACCCACACACTGTTTAATTTGATAAAACGTCCGGATGAGCAGCAGAGACGAATTATAATGGATGTAGGGTCATAATTTTATCATACCGAATTCCTTGAAGTTGAAGTTTTAAGCTTTTGTAGCAACATGTATATCTAATTTGAAGATGATGCTGAGCCTTTTGAGGTTTGTTTCAGGCATGCGTTAGTCTTGCTAAGAATGTAGGGGAGATGAGAACAGAAACGGAATTGCTTCCCCAGTGTTGGGAACAAGTGAGTTCAGTGTTGTTTTGCAGGGAATTTCCAATTTTGCCATAAATGTCTTTTCATCTTTCATTTCATTTCTGTCCCCCCTTTCTAAGGATCAATTTTACATGGATTGCAGATAAACCATATGTATGAGGAGCGTAGGTTGCTTGTGGCTCAATCTTGTGGAGAGCTTGCAGAATTCGTCCGCCCGAGATTCGTGATTCTCTAATTTTGTCCATTGTGCAACAGCTGATAGAAGATTCTGCAACTGTTGTACGAGAAGCTGCTGCTCATAATTTGGCTTTGCTACTTCCACTATTCCCAAATGTGGACAAATATTTCAAGGTCAGCCTCACTAAATAAGCTTCGGGGCAATCATGGAGAAGAATTCTGATTTGACCGAATTGGCTACAATGTAAGCTCTAGAACAGGCTGATGGCACATGGTCTAGGCAATGGAGCCTTTTCCTCGCCACAATATGATGTCTGAGAAGAAAATGAAAATATTGAAGTAAAACAAATTGAAACATTTAGTTTTTTCAGTATCTCATATTGTTTGTTGATAGGTAGAGGAGTTGATGTTCCAATTGGTATGTGATCCCTCTGGAGTGGTGGTGGATACTGCATTGAAAGAACTGCTTCCTGCAGTTATAAAGTGGGGAAACAGACTAGAACACATTTTAAGAGTTCTGCTCTCCCACATCTTGAGCTCTGCTCAGGTTTGGTTGTTTCTAGCAGTTATTTTCTTCTTGATGTTCTTCTGTTGTTTTTGGTACATTTCTCCTTAATTTTTCTCTCTGCTATTTTCAGCATTGTCCTCCTCTCTCGGGGGTTGAAGGCTCTATGGAATCACATCTACATGTTTTAGGGGAACGTGAGCGCTGGAATATTGATGTTTTATTAAGAATGCTGGTGGAATTGCTTTCCTCTGTGCACCAGAAAGCAGTTGAGACTTGCCCTTTATCTTCAGCCCCAGAGTCAAAGGACATGATGTTCTCTACCTCCTTGCTTGAAACGTATGCAAGGTAAGCTCTGGTCTTCTTCTTGTCTTCTTCTTTTATTCTTTGTTTTCATTTAATTTTAATAATATTTTTTTGGTTTATTTCCTGGTAAAGGTAGCTTCTAATAATACTGAGCCTAGTTATGGTCATAATCACTTTGAAGATATTTTACTGTCATACTAGGGAAAATGCTGAATGGCCAGCATTTGATTGGATGCATGTCGATTGCTTTCCTGATCTGATACAGCTCACCTGCATGTTACCTCAGAAAGAAGATAGTTTAAGAATTAGAACTACAAAGGTAGCTTTTTCCTGCTTGGAATTAATTCATTAAGTCATCTTGACTTCTTTTTGGTGCTTGGATGTTAAGTATAGTGCTTCCTGTTGTTTCTAACTAAAATGATTTGCAGTTTTTGCTGGCTGTAAGTGAATACTTTGGGGATTCTTATCTGGTACACATAATGCTGCCCATATTCATGGTATCGGTTGGAGATAATGCTGATTTTTCATTTTTCCCTTCTGTCAACCATCCAAGAATAAAAGGTGTGATAATAAATTTCAGTGAATTCCTTTCACATTATTGTATTTTATTAATTTCTGCTTTATTGCAGGTTTGAGGCCAAGAACTGCTGTTGCTGAGAGACTTGCTACTATGTGCGTATTGCCACTGCTTTTGGCTGGTGTTTTAGGTGCCCCCAGCCAGCATGAACAGTTATCAAACTACTTGAGAGGGCTGCTAGTTGATGGCACCCTGAAAGAGAGTCAGTCAACAAAGCACACTGCTGAGATTATTGATGCTGTTCGGTTTCTTTGGTTTGTACTTTGTAGACCGTTATGTGTAATACTGTATCACTTACCTTCAGTTTCAATTTGGAGTGATAAAGACCAGTTTCTTCGTGATGCAGCACATTTGAGAAGCACCACAGTATCATTTTCAATATTTTATGGGAAATGGTTGTCAGCTCCAACATAGATATGAAAATCAATGCTGCCAACCTTTTGAAAGCCATTGTAAGTTGCATGTTCATCTGTAATCATCATTTCCTGCTACCCCAAGCCTAGTTTTAAACATTTTTTTTCCCATTCATTTAATAGATGCCATATATTGATGCGAAAGTTGCTTCCACTCACGTTTTGCCCGCGCTGATCACTCTTGGCTCTGACCCAAACCTGAATGTTAAGTATGCCAGCATAGAAGCATTTGGAGCTGTTGCACAGCATTTCAAAAATGACATGGTATGTGTGTGTGTGTGTTTTTTTTCTTTTTTCTTTTCCAGGAAGTGATTTTAGTAATCTTGAAGGAGAAAGTTTTGTAAGTTAACTATTTGCTATCTTTCAGATTGTTGACAAGATACGCGTCCAAATGGATGCGTTTCTTGAAGATGGATCCCATGAAGCTACTATTGCTGTGGTCCGTGCTTTATTGGTGGCAGTACCACATACAACAGACAAACTTAGAGATTATATCCTCAACCTTCACTAGATGATAAAAATTTAAGTTTAAATATATTTATTCAGCAAGCTGAGATTATTTATTGTGTTTTCACCAATTTACCAGCATCTATTAGCTCCCAACGTTAAATGAACATGTTGTTAACTTATGCCAGTTGTTTCTTTGACATTCCAAACATCTCCTTTCCAAGATATTTCAGTTTACAGCCTTGCCAGCTTCTGTAAGTGATGTGATGCGTCGCCGTGAGAGAGCTAATGCATTCTGTGAATCAATCCGTGCCCTGGATGCTACAGGTTTGTCTATTCACCTTCAGTGTCCACTATTTTTTTCTCCGCCCCAAGTTCATATTTACTATAACAAGTGACTTCTAAACTAGCAAAGGACTTCTATTAATCTCTGACTAAAATACCATTAGTGTTTTCACAAGCACTCATTACACAGTCTGATTATTTTACTGGTTTTTGCTACCCTCAGCTAGTTAATGGATGGGCCTTTTGTAGACTCAGTATGATTTGGATGCATCTATATCTGATGTGTATAAATTATCCTTCTCTTCTGGAATGCTTCTTGCACATTAAACAAGTTTGCTTCCCAAATCTTAATTTTTTATGCGTCAGTGTTAAATGTTTAATCTCATTTGTTTGTTCCAGATCTTTCTGCAAATAGTGTAAGGGAATTTCTCCTTCCTGCAATACAAAACCTGTTAAAAGACCCGGATGCATTAGATCCAGCTCACAAAGAAGCCCTAGAGATAATAATGAAGGAAAGATCTGGTGGAGCTTTAGATGCTCTTAGTAAAGCGATGGGTGCTCATCTTGGGCTAGCATCATCAGTCAGTAGTTTCTTTGGAGACAGTGGGCTGTTAGGGAAGAAAGAAGCTTCGGAGCCTGTATCACCACAACCTGACTCTCCGAAGGCTGTGCCGCCCCTTCAAGCGGAAGACACAAGATTCAGGCGTATCATGAGAGGTAATTTCTCGGAAATGCTTAGAGGTAAAACAAAGGGCCTAGATGAAACAAACCCTAGCCAATAAATTACGTGAACCCATGGGATGGTGTGTTGCGGGTTTCCTTGTTTTCCATCTCCCGCACTAGGTCTTTGATTTTATTCCCCAATACACGAGGTTTTGAGTTGGGTGACCTTTTCAACATAGAATTTTTTTCTTCTTTTCAAGGAATTTACGTTGTATAGGTGAGAAACAGGATGAAGGATAGATTGCAATTGAAGTGTGAATGTTACCACAACCAGTAGCTGCAGAAAGGAAGAAAATAATCCATAATATTTTTTATTCACCAATATTTCTACTTCCTGCTATGTTACATGCCTAGTGAATAAATTGAAATGTATCCTTCCTTGGAAAAATGTCATCTTTGACAGGCGTTCTTGTTTTTGGTCAGTCATGAATTCTATTAGAAAATGTTCTTTTATTGTTAAGAGTAGTACATTATAATAAAGAGAGAGCCTTCTGCCAATGCTAGTATTCCAAGACTTCCCCAAAAATTAAGCAAGAGGGTTAGCATTTTGATTGAAGAAGATGATTGTGTGGTGAAAGAAAGAAACAAAATTAAAAACCCCCACCATTTGACGTTAATTAAAGTATTTAAAGGTGTCCAAATATTTTCTTAAGATAGTTTGTTCAGTTATTGGTAATCACTTTGCCATTCTTTTCCTTCCTGTCCTTCACATAAATCATAAATCATAGTATTTTGTTTGTTAAAAAAATATTTTTACTAGAAAAATTGCCATGACATGTACCGAACCTGGAATTTCGAGTTTTTTTTTTTTGTCAAATATAGATGCTTGTGATAGGGTCATTTTTCAACCCTCTGTTTTTATATCAAGCAAAACTCCCCTCTTATTTAATAACCTAGCAAATGACATATAAAAATTGAAAATTTTACATGTTTTTTTTTGCGGGCCATAATACCTTTTTTATTAGTAAAAGAAAAGGACGCTGGAGTGGCATAAGTATGTTTCAAAAAAGTTTTTAAAAAATGCATCTCAGGGTATCGACCCTACCGAGAAAAAAACATCTTGAATCGACTTGACTGAACATGCCAAAGATGCAAGCCAGGTTATGAGATAATGATAAACAAATAAAAAAAAATCAAATAAAAAATCCAAAGTTGAATCCCAAACAAATCCAATATCAAAAGATAAAATTGAAAAGATGGTCAATTAAATAAAGAAAAAACCCAAGCAAACCAAACTCTGTGATCCAGATTATGCGAATGAGATAACCGAATAGAAAGCAAACCAAGAAACACCATACAACTCAATTCCAAAACAACATAATGCTAAATGATAAAGCATAAAAAAAATATCAATTTAGAAAACTTGTCAAAGTAAATCCAACCAAAAAACAACAAATAAAAATACCCAAGACAACTCGGGTCATTTTGAAAACTCATAAAAAATCACATTAAAGGTAGATAAAGAAAAAAACAGAATCTAATCACTAATGATATAAAATGCTGAATGATGAAATTGAAAAAACATCATCTTAAAAAAAGGAAGGAAAAATAAACCAAGTAAACTCGGGCGAATCTTCTAAACCTAAGCTAAGGTATCAAACTTGCAACCCATTAAATCATAGGTTTAGACTAAATCAAGAAGTTCAATTCCCAACCAATTTAATATTGATTAGACAAAGTAAATCCAACCAAGAACAACAAATAAAAAGACTTAAGAAAAACTAAGTTATTTTCAAAATCAGTGAAAAATCTTACAGAAAGCATATATATAAAAATAACAGAGCCTCAAATAAAAAAAATAGCAATTAAAAAAATTAAAGGGGGGTGAAATTGAAAAAAAATTATAAATTTATAAAATGTTTTAAAAAATATTGAAGAATATAATCGAAATGAAAAATCAACTTAAGGAATTAGAAAAAAAAAACCAACAAAAAAAGACAAATAAAAAGACTCGAGATAAATAGAATCATTTTCATGACCAGCAAAAAATTCTACATAAAACAAATGAGTAAAAGAACGAGACATAGTCTCTAATTGAATAAATATTGAATGATAAAATGAAAATAAAATAGTTTAAGCAAATGAGAATAAAAAAAAAACAAGCAAACATGACGCAAACCTTTTTAAACCTAGTCTAATCTTTAAAACTCGCAACCCGTGAAATATTGGATCCGAGTTCAATAAAAAATCTCAATTCTCAACCAACATGATTTTGAAAGATGAAGTCGATTAAAAAATATCAATAAAAAGAAAGTTGCAAACGCAAAAAAAATAGCAATACAAAATATAAGAATGAAATTTGATAGAAAAAACCCAAAGGAGGATGAGATTTGAAAAAAAAAAAACATTTTAAAAATGATGTCAAATAAAATAAGTACCAATTAAAAAAATAAGGACTAAATTTGAAAGATTAAAAAAACACAAGGGGTGAAATTGAAAAAGATTTGTAATTTGATTAATTATTCATATATTTAAAAATGGAAGGGGGTGAAATTGAAAATCATTTATAATTTTATAGCTTATTAAAAACATAGTGATCATAAGCATAAGGATTAGATGTGAAGGAAAAAACAATTGCAAGGGCTATTATGAAAATTTACAAGAGCTGGCACAAAATACGAGAAGGAGAGAGGAGAAGAAAGAAAGAAAAACCAATGGCTTTTGGCGCCAAACCACCATGTATAGGGAGTCTTGATCTACCAAATGCCACACTGGAAATCAGCATTTGCTAGTCGGATTGCTCCACACTCGCTGCTTGAACGACATAGGGTCATTTATATGCTGGTTTTTTAAAATAATATTTAATATGTGAATATTACAATAATACCCCAAACAACTTCTAAATCTATAACAAAACCAATATAAAATAACAAAAAAAAAAATTCTTTATAAAAGAGCTGTATTGTTTTTGTCTCTAAGAATATCAAAATAATTATATCATTTTAAAAAAAATAAAAGGATAAAAACACTCATTAGTCAAAAGCTTTAGAATTATTTATTGGAAAACTAAATTTGTAATTACAGTGTGCTTTTTAAAAAAACAAATATAACCCATGTAATATGTTAAAAACATGTGTCCATGTTAAAAAGATATTATAACACCAGCCTTAGTTCATTGTTTTTTTTTTTTGTTCAAGAAGCAAATTATAATAGACAAATATGTCTCTTTCCCCGACATAAATGGAGGTCAAATAAATAACAAATGAAGGCGACATTTCAACATTTCCCCAACATAAAGGACTCTTGGCTTCGAAAATCACCCTTCGGTCACCACCCTTTATCTACCTGACGCTGACTCTCCACAACATCAATCTTCATTTTTTATTTTTTATTTTCTCAATTTAAGATAAATTTTGTGTACTATCAACATCTAATATAATATTAATATTTAACAGAGTTAATTCTGAGAGGTATAATTTAATTAATCAAATATTAAATTTGTTTATTAAAGATTACTAGTTGGAGTTTCATAAATTTTAAAGTCATTGAAAAATTATATAGTCGTTAACTTCAAGTCAAGATGCACGCAAACTAACTTGAACATCCATATTAATCTAAAAAAAATAATAATTTCACATAGCTTTAATATTGTTATTATTATCTATTTCACTAACAGTTTGATAAAAAAAAAGAAAAGAAAAAGGAAATGTCTAATATTGGTTGTCAAAAGAAAAGGAAATCGTGTAATAACTAGGAAGGTTCATGTATTTGACGATTCTGCTTTTCCACTTTAGTTCACGGGGAAAAAGATTATATCCTGCAGTGTAGAACACATTGTCTCAAGCTAAACGGCAAGGGATTTCCATAGTTGAAGATATAATTTCTTTTTTCTTTTAATCTTTAAATTCATTTTTTAATTCTTAAAATAATAATAATAAAAAAATCAATCTTGAATTGAAACCTGAGAGATGAGTAATCGCGTAGTATAAATACTCGAGAGAGTAATAAAAAAGGGTATGTCAAGAAAACCCATGCCCTTTCGGACCAGTACCTGAAACTGGCGCCTTAGACCAACTCGGCCATCTTGACTCTTGTTAAACTCAATCACTAAAACATATTACATAGTTGTGTCTAAGTGAGAACGACCACCATAATCCCACCTCTGAAATAATCTAAAAATAAAAACCCCGATAAACTTCTATCATTCGTGATCCGTGTTATTATTTACCTGGTTGGTTATTAAATTTGACGCGGCGAAAAATCTATGATTTAAAATTATATTTTAATCGGTTTTTAATTTGAATAGAAAAATATTGACTTAGTCAAGATCAATTTATCTAGATGGATTTATAGAAATATAGTTGATATAGCCAAAACTGATCCAATTATAACTAGGCTATTATTATTTTTTTTAAATTAAATAACATCGTTTCAATGAAAACAATTGATTTGAACCGACTCTACAGCTAAATGACCTACCATTTTTCAATCAAAATCCAACTAAAGCTTGACACAACTCAATGTAATGGATTCATTTGAAAAATTTATGATCTAAAACAAGATTTCAATCAGGTTTTAGTTTGAATAAAAAAAATTAATTTGATTAATCCTAATTGATATAGTATTGTGGTGGTTTATAATTAATTAAGCCACCACAATGCTGAACACAAAGCTACTTCCATGAGATTATTTGAAGATATATAGTAGTCAGTGTTGAGGCTTGTTGGTGGATGGAGTAGAAATTATATGATAATTGAAGATGGTGATAATCAAGTTAACTATCATTATCATGTGAGGTGTTTAAAGTATGGTAGTGATTATTTTTAAAAGTGTTCGATTAAAATCCTCGTTAAAAATCAGGCATGGATGTACAGATTTTCGAGTTCTAAAACTGAATTTCTTTTAAATCCTAAATGTATATTAACAATTCTTTTTTAAATTATTTTTTAGGATTCAAATCTTGGATGATAAATTAACATATATATATATATATATATATATATATATATATATATATGACTTGAATGATTAAATTGAATATATCAAGTCTTTCTGGTCAAACGAGTTCTATATTCAATTCAAACTATATCCTCAGCAAAAGACTACACAAGTTTGTTAACTAGATTGTGAATTAATCTATTACATTATCCGAGTTTGATCATTAAATTGTTCGAGTTTGACCAAATTATTTTTTTTTATTAAATCCAACCCGAGCAAAATCCTAGATCGATCGGCTCAGTTTAATAACACAACACTGTATTTTATTGAGTCTCTTGACTTCTAGTCCTGATGCATGATCAACATAAGAAAACTGCACTGCCTAACTTTCCAGGGGACAATTTGTCAATCGGTCTAACTATATATTCGTGGATTAGAAAGAAAAGAATGAGAACTTGGAATCCGCAAAATGTGCCAGAATTAAGGTCTTAATTTAGTGAGGAATGCGACAATAATCAACACATGCAAGGACAAAAGTTTGAATAGTCATACACATGTACATGATAGACAATTTCATATTCATGTATTATACCCGAGAATTGGTCGGAGTGGTTTTTTTTTACCTCTAATAAATACGAAAAATCAACAAGACTGTATCACTCCTTGTTGATGATGTCTCGGTCTCGTCTAATCCTAGTCATGCTATAATCTCCCATACCTTAATCGCCTTTTACTATGATCGTGGCCTCTATAATTAATTAATTGGTGTTCAAATTAATTCTTAGAATCTGACGTGGATGTCATCTTTTGTTAGAAGCTAAACTCAATCTCAGTGCAGAGAAATTGATTCAATTATTGTATCATGTAAGAAAAGAAAAAGCAAGCAACTTCCATGGTGATCGCCGCTTTCTAGTTACAAGTGCTTTGATGTGCTAGTTTGAATACATCTAGCCTAATATGTATTTTCCTTCTCTCTCTAGCATAAAGGTGTTTTAAGTGGAGGATTTTAATGGTGCTTGTATTCATTATCAATGATATACTATAATTTCTATCAATATAGTTACTTTTAGTTGTTTTTATTAAAGAAAAGATGTTATTCTAAATAATAAAAAATATATATATGGTTGCTAAGATACTAAGGTTTATGTCTGAAATAACTAGTAATATATATATTTATTGAAAAGAATAAAATAGATTTAGATAACAAACTATATTTGTTAGATTGATTTGGAAACATTGTGTCAAATGTTTTTATTAAAATAATATTGTTTTGTTTTTTATTATTTTTATTTTAATCCAATTAATTCAGATCATGTTTAGTTGAGTCATTAAAAATCTGACAAAATCAACCAGATTTTATTAAATAAAAGTATTATTTGGTTTAATTAGAAATATAATCGAAATCATGCATTAGGTCATGAATTTTTCAAATCGGTCCGGGTTGAAAACTAACTTTTTTGGAAATTTTTAATTCAATTAAGCATCCCCACCCAAAAAATCACATATTTTTTCTTTGATGTTTCCGAGTTTATTAATTTTGAAACTCAGCCCATCAGTTGTCTTTTTATTTGACCCCCCTCTTAAGAAATCATAATTCCACCCCTCCGTACGACTTTCTTGGAAGGATAGGACCCGAAATTCTGGCCACGCATACTCGACTTATAGACCCCACGAGCTCCGATCACCCTCGCCCTTCTATAAATTCTTGTACAGACTCCTGCCCTGATGCATCATTTCTTGGACATTGAAAGAAAAGAAAAGAAAAGAAAAAATAGCAATAACAAAATTATTGAAGATGAAGAAGGCGTCTCTCCTCGTAACTATGGTGGTGGTGGTAATGTTATTAGCTGAAGCGAAAGTGTCACAAGCGGTGACCTGCAACCCAGCGCAGTTGAGCCCATGCCTACCAGCAATCTCGTCCTCTTCACCGCCATCAACTACCTGCTGCAGCAAATTGAAGGAGCAGAAGCCTTGTCTTTGTGGATATCTCAAGGATCCAGCCCTCAAGCAGTTTGTGTCCTCTCCTGGTGCTAGAAAGGTTGCTAGTGCCTGTGGTGTTCCCTACCCTAGTTGCTAATTATAATTATATATTCTTGCTAAATCAAATTAGCAACTATATCTATATATAATATGCCTCCTAATCAATTATTTGCATGGGTAATTATGCATTTATAGGAGTGTGTGAACTATGAAGATTAAGTGATGTTGTTCCATACAGTATGTTCTATGAAATAATGATGTGAATTTTAGCATATATATATCATCTAAAATAAATTATCAGTGGAGATAGATATGAAGATGGTCAAGCTGTTGTACTAGAAAATGTATCTGATCAATAAATTATCTTGTGATATATAAATATCGATTAATATCATTCCTCTTTACTTTCACTCTCTTTCTCTCTCTCTCTTTTGTACTGTTCGATATCAAAGCTTGAACCCTTGGTTGGATGAATTGGCGATTCCCTCTTGTTCATGTTTTTCTTCATTTTCAATTTTATTTTTTTCTCTAGAAACTTTGTTTAACATAAATATGATACTTTTTTTACAATATTTAGATAGAAATAAAAAAAAATTAAAGGGATCATAAACCTTTACGTACACAAATGATTTTAATTTCAGCATATAAGAATACGTACATAAATCACAAAAGCATAATTATAGCCTTCGTATTCAAAATGGAGAGTCTATATTGTGTCTCGGTATAATTATATGGATGAAAACCACTTGGTTTTAATAAGACAACAAATTCAGTGGTTTTGATACTCACACACGAAGTAAAAGCAGTCTAAAATATTGCTCCGCGGAATGGATCGAAGGGTTCTGATTAGCACGATGGGAAATGAGAATTTTCATCAAACATATATCATTTAGGTTACGAATCCTGAGAAATATTGTGAAAAAAAAAATCTTAACAATTTTCTCATATTTCCTTAATATTTCCTTCCTTTATTTCACTAATATTCCATCAAATCTGTAGGATTAATCTGCTTGTGTCCAATTTTTTTCTTTTTCTTTTTTAGCCATTACCCGCGGCATCACATGGGTTTTTTTACTCGCAATAGCCTTTGGCGACCAAAATCTCGTGGCCAGAAACTGATTTTATCATGGGGTTCTTCAGTGATTTTCTTCACTCACGAAAGAAGAAAAGAATGCAACAGCCGACAGACATGATTAAGCCCATGCCCCCAACTAAAAACAGATTAGGCCCTAGGATATAATGGCCCATATGCAAGGTTTTGAGCTAAACAGATTCTACCACTACCAGGGCCTGTTCTCTCTCTCTGAAGAACTAAGAGCGAAAATTGAAGCAGGGCCTGTTTTATCCTTTCATTTGAATAGAGTCTTTTTCTTCTCGCATGGTGGGAGGTTGGAGAGATGACACTTCCTGAAATGCATAAGCTATACTACGAGGAGTGGGTGTAGTTCATTTCATTATATTTTAAATTTATTTTCTAGAGATTATTAGTTCAAATGTTATAAATCTTAGGGTCACTAGAAGCTTACATGATCATTAACTTTAAGGTTTTAAAAGATTAGTCGAAGTATGTATAAACTGACCCGAACATCACAGTTACCAAATAAAAATAAAAAAAATAAAATGAAGGAATTAGAGGGCGTATACGTATTGACTAGATAGAATCATAGGTTTACCATTTAGACTTCATATGAAAGCATGGGAAAATGGATTCAATAATCTAATCTACCAAGTAAATCTCTAAATATTTCTCAGCTAGTTTAGTTCACATTTCTTGTTTTAATTCACCAATAAAAGCTTATTGTTTTCATTATATAATTTGTTTGTTTCACCTAAAACATCAATCACATGTAATATGTTATCTTGTCAACATTAATACATTTTCTTGTCAAGGAAGAGAGCAAACTGCAGAAGCTATCTAAAATATTTTAATATTAAACTTTATTTTTTTTTCGGGTCTATCTTATCAAAATATTTTAATTTGGTTATTCTTCTAGTATCTGGATTTGTTGCAGCTCAAATACTTATCTTTTCCTGTCTTGAAAATATTTTTAATTTTTAAATTTTTAATTTTTTTAATTTAAAAAAAATATGTATTTTTCATAAAATAATTTTAGGGATCTAAAATTGGATTATGATAACAATTATATCAAAGTATGAAAAAAAAAGAGATATATATAAAAAAAATATTAGAATTTTAAAAGAAACCACACTACATATGGTAAAAGTTGTTTGTGCTTTTCGTTTGATAATATATCAAAATAATATTTTTTAAAATTTATTTTTGACACCAGCATATCAAAATAATAAAAAAATAAAAAAAGCTTAGTTTAAAACTAAAAAATAAATTTTTTTAAAAATATAGCTAAATTATTTGAACAAACAAGGTCTTAAATCATACAACATGGTTAAGGTTTTAAAGTACATGTTTTGGGTCATGTCAAAAGAATTTCAATGGAAGTGTTTTTTTTGTTTTGTTTTGCTTTTTTTTTTTTTTTTACAATGAAAGTACTTTTTTTTTTAATTATAGACAAAAGTAAACTTAATGGAGAAGCAAACTTAAAAAATAAGTCACACTAATTAGGGACATAATTCATACTGTAATAGCTTTTGCTGTATAATAGTCTAACTATATATTAAAAAAAAAAACACATACCACAGGTCTTCCATGAAAATCTTTAAGTGTGTGTTTTGTAAGGCTAATAAATGTATTTTTTTAGTAAAAAATATATCAAAATTATAAAACACACTAAAGTTGTGAGGATTTTACTATATATATATATATATATATATAAACAATGTTCGCCATCTCAAATTCTACTATGGATTGATTGTTTAAAAAAAAATTTCGGTCATCAAACTTTATTTTTTCACGATCGCATTTTTTTTAAGTCAAATTAAAAGACAATTGATTCAAATTTGTCGGACAAGGACAAGATAGAAAGAAGGACTAAAGTGGAAAAGAAACTAAAAATAGATGGTGGGTTCACAATTCTCGTGCAAAGTTCAATTTAGTCCTTAAACTTTCTAAATCATATCCATTTGGTCCCTAAATGTTTTAACAATTCAATTTTAGTATAAAAATTTATTTTATTATTTTTAGAGGGGAGAGAGATTGCTGAATTTCTACAATGAAGAGAGAAAATCAACGTTGATATTGATTTGAGCAGCTAAAAGGTCGATCATGATGTCAATGAGCTTCATTTAATAAGGAGAATTTCACTTAGGTGTTTTTTTTACCTTAGTAATGCCTAAAAAAATAGATCTAAGTTTGGAAAAAAAATTTATTTCAGGTTGATTTCGAGTTTTTGTGTGGTTTTTTAGGTTGTTTAAGTCCATTGTTTTGTTTATCAAGGTGTTTAGCGATATTTTGTTAGGTTTTTTAGGTAAAAAATATATTAAAAATGGATTTCTAGATCAAAATACCATGAACCCTGATTTTCCGGTCACTATAATAGTTGGAATTTGGAGAAATCTAATGATACATCGTCTAAAATTTTGTTTCAAAAACTATTAGGGCGGTCTTCCACCCCAATTGCATTAAAAAAAAAAATAGGGCCAAATGGCACCTAACTTTTTTTCTTGTAACTTGTAATTTTTTTTATTTGTTTTTTTAAATAATTTTTTAATTTATATTTAAATTAATATCCCATCTTTGATTTTTTTTTAATTTTTCTATTTAGTCTTTTTAAATAGTGCTCTTTTTAATTATTTTTTATGTATTTAATTTTTGAAGAGATTATTGTAATTCATCTATATTTTTTTATGTTTTATATAATTGAACTTTATTTTAAAAAATAAAAAAATATTTATATTTGGATAATATTTCTAATAAATGCAACAATGTTATGTGTGTGTGTTTTTTTCTGCTATCATTTGATTAAATAAAAAATAACTTCAATAAATAGAGCCATTGAATACAATTGGGTAAATTACTTATGTTGTGAGATCAAATATCTGGATCTACTTCTCCTTCTTGACTTTTCAAGATACATATTTAGTTATCGTTAATGATTTTTCTTTATTTATTGACACAAATAATTTTCAATTTATTTAATTAGATGCATAGATAATATTTTTTTTAATTTATATTTAATATTTTTTTATATAAAAAACCTATATGTTTATATTTTTTGTTGAAAAAAAACTGGTCGCGAAACACCAGAAAAATAGCTAATAATAACAAAAACTAAAAGAGCTCAGTGTCCATTTTTCACTGTTTGCCTAGACATAAATTAATGTGGATTTTCTAGCAGTGTAATGATAGAATTGTTATTGTCAAAGAAACCTTCTAAGCATACAGTTGGGGGTAAGATTATCTTTTTCATGGGATACATTTGACATTGAAAGAATGATTGAGGACAAAATGATTCGTTTAGGTTTTTTAGGCTACAATATAGATATTGATTTGCCCTTCAGGGCATAAAATTTTAATCTTTAGGTTAGGGGCTTCTTTTGTCTCTTTTAAAAAAACAACAACAGTTAAGATACAATTATGCCCCTGAGGGGGGAATATGCATGTGTTGAGGAGCTTTTCCGTCTTTTTCTTTAATTAAAACAGCTCAAATACAAAATTACCCTTGGGTTTTAACAAAAACAAGGCTACATGTAGAGGTGTTTTCGTCGTTTTCATATAGTTTTATTGTAAATATCATGTGGGGTCAGGAGTAATTGAGTATTTGTATGTATATAAATTATTATTTATATTCAGAAACGAATGACGCGTGTTGAGCACGCGCCAACACCATTTGGGTAGCATGTGCCGCCCCAAAATAGAACTAGGCGTCTCCTTACGGTGTGGCGTTCAATGTGCCTTGCTACCCCAAGCATAATAGCAATGCGTGTGTGCCGAGGCAGCCCAAGGAGGAGCTCCCACCATGAGTTTTTCCCTCCCTCCCTCTCTCCTCCTAGAAAATTATGCTGCCCATTACAAAAACAACAAGAAGGTCTTGCATGGTTACCAGACTCAAGGCGTTTGGGTCTTGCATGATTGCCAGACCCAAGGTGTTTGGGACTGCCATGTTTGTCACATCCAAGTAACGTGAGTTTGATATTTTATCAAGCCTAAGATACCTGGACTTGACGCCAACTATGTTCAAAGTTATTGGACTTGACGGGATGTCAAGTTCAAAGTAATGTGGGTTAGGCATGTTTGCAGATCTAAGTGCCTGGCTTACCAGGTCTACAAGCGCCTGGGCTGGTTATTTTTTTATATATGTTTTTTAATTTTTTAGTTTTTTAAAAAATAATGCATTATTTGTATATATTTTTTCAAATAAATTTTTGGTTTATGTTTTAATTAGATTATGCTTATTTGTAAATAATATTGAGTGTGTTTAGTTTTTTGAGAGATATGTATGATTCATCAGTAGTTTTTTTTTTTAATTTTATATAGATTAAATTTTTTTTGAATATTAATTTGTTTATAGAATTGCTAATAAATGCAACCTTGTATTGTTTTTTGTTTTTTTTTAATTATTGTTTAATAAACTTTATTTGTTATGTGCAGTCATGTATTATATTTTTTTTTGTTATAATTATTGTGCAATAAATTTTATGTATTATATGCAACCATGTATTATTTTTATTTATAATTATTATTCAATAAATTTTAAATTTTATGTGGATATGATATAATTGTCGACGCTTGGTATAGCATGATCTTTACATATCTAACTTTCAACTTCTATAAGCATAATAATTTATATTTATAAAAATATAAATAAAGTTGATGAATAGTAGTACACTCTGGTTGTTGTACAAACGATGTCGCTTAATAATTGCGACGGATTGGTGATCAAAAGCATGGATTGATCAATTTTCACAAAATAATCAATGACCTGTAAGTACAAATCAAAGGCATGCGCATCGTGGCATTAAAAGTGGAGAAATTTTAGTAACGATAGTATTGTATTTTAAAATATTTTTTATTTATAAAAATATTAAAATAATACTTTTTTTAATTTTAAAAAATTATTTTTGATATTAATGCATCAAAATATTAGTTTAAAATAAAAAAATAAAATATTAAAAATATTAAAAAATTTAATATCCTATGAATTATAGACTCGCCTATAAATTAATTGTCATATTCCACATAAATAACTCTCATTAAATTAAAATAATTATTTTTAATTCTGAGAAGTGTAACGTAACTGGCCAAATACTGAGTTTGTTTCTCAGTTCGAGTGCTATAAATCTCAGAGTCACGAAAGGCTTACATGGTCGTTAACTTTAGAGCCTCAAGGGATTAGTTGAAGTACGCGTGAGTTGGCCCGGACACCCACAATTAAAAAAAAAATAAAAAAAAATAATTCTCCTCAATTTTCTATCTTTTCTTCTCTCAGATTTAAAACAAATTACCATAATAAAATTAAAACAATTCTCTTCAACTTTCTCCCTTTTCTTTTCTTGTTTCCCACAGATCCCAAATGATAGTGAGGCCATAAAGCTTGTGTAGAGAATTTGTTCTTCTAGGAGACCTTGACAGTGACTCCATGTAAAGCAAACAAACCCAGCAGAAATAATTATGGTTGTTTTACCAGCTCTTGTCATGTCAAAGGAGGGGCTTTGATAGTGTCTACTGTCTCCAATCTCCATTAGAAAGCCTTGAAATTACCTTGCCATTTTAACCTCTGCGTGCTTTCGATTCATAAAAGTCTAGTTTTGCCTACAAGAAACACCATTAGATCTACACAAATCATCCCTACAGACTTTGGAGAGTTTTCATAGACAAATCTTTATGTTTTCTTGATGCCAACAACTCTTTTTTCAGCTTAAGTTTGATTATGCAATGTTTTCATGAATCAACAAGTGTTACATGGTCGAGGCTTACATGGTCGTTAATTTCTGGGTCCGTGAGATTAGTCGAGGTGCACGCAAGCTGGCCCGGACACCCACGTTAAACTAAAAAAAAAAAAAAAAGTGTTTAAACATTTTCTTTCCATCTTATTTTTCAGCCTCAAATTATGGACTTGTCTTGTTCCCTGAAAACAAACATATATTAGGTGAAGTAAAGAGTTGACAGTTTGACGTAACAGTACAACTAATTTTTTAATTTCGCATGCATTGTTGTATTTATTATTGTATTAATAATTTAATGCATAAGTAAAAAATAATAAATTAATATATGTTCTTTCTAGATATTTTACTAGCAACACTACTTTGGCAAACAATTTTAATAAAGCATCTTTGAAATTATTTTTATTCAACAACAATCTTAATCATAATTTTAACTAAATATATATTTTAATCCAATTAGACACAACTAAAACTAATTTTTTAAAATTTATTTTGTGAAATTATAACCGCAAAAATCACATAAATACAGAAAAAAATACATCTTTATAATGATGCTGGCTTGTCTTCCTGAATAACCTCGCAGGAAAAAAAAACGACTTTTTATACAGTATTCTATGGTCATACTTATAATTCCACTGAAAATAATAATTTTAGGAGAGTGTGATCAGTTGTTTTTATTTTTCAATTTTATATCACCTTTATTTTTGGATTTCCACAACGTAGGCACAATCTCTAACAAACTTTCAAACATTGTTTGTTTGTTCCTAAGAAACATTCAACAACTAACCACATTCTATATTAAACTCCAGCTAAAAATCAATATCACAGATCTTATTATGTATGATGGCTATTTAATTATGCCAACGTAGAAATGAGCACTAAACAATATTCCAAAAGAACCTTATTTCTTACTATATATGACTCTATCACTTTTCTTTACATATAGTATACGATGTTTTTATTTGATGATAATTAAGAGGTATTTTTGAACATGCTTATACATTAATCGAGAATAAGCCTCTTCCTTGAATATTTTAAAGACATACTTCTCATACGATTAAGGGGTGTAGCTTACGGTCAGGTCCTAGATTTGCTCTTTAGAGATCACCAGTTCGAGTTTTACAAACCTGATCAGGGCCACTGGAGACTAATATAGTCGTTAACTTCAAGGCCCGTGAAATTAGTTGAGGTGCGCGCAAGCTGACCCGGACACCTACATTAATAAAAAATTAAAAAAAAGTGTATTAAGAGAAATTTAATAAATGATCTTGAATATTGATTATAAGATTTGAACTCAAGAAATTTAGTAATGTAGCAAACCTTCTTAACCACCAAGCAATTCTCTGAGGATATTAATGTTTTCATTTTTAATTCAAGCAATCATGCGTTGTTCATATAATATATATGCTTTAACTTAGTACGTATGTGCATATGTTTTACCTATCTATTTTTTTTTTATCATTTAATAGATTCTAAGAAAATTTAAATGAAATGAACTTAATTTTCTTACAAATTTAAAAATCATATTACTTACATTATAAATTAAAAAAATAAAATTAATGTCAATTGGAAAAAGAAAAAAAACAATTAACTTAATGTGTATAGGAGACGAGATTTTTAACGAAGATTGAATGATTTTGATGTATTTAATTTTAATATTTTTGAATTATATGCCATGTAGTATAAGGGAATATAGAACTTTAATTCTTCAAAACAAATTCAAATTATATATTTATTGTAAAAACATTTCTACTGTTTTCCTATGTAAACAATTCTAATTAATATGATATAACTAATTAAATTGGTAATGATTGAAAAAACAAAATAATTAACGATTTGGAAGAATTTTAGAAAGTGAATGATTTTATGTTTAGTTATTTTTTAGACGTGAGTAATTTTAATTTTAAATACTTCAGGTTTTGCTAACCTTTCTAATTTTGAGTACTTATTTTATATTAAAGGTGACTCCTTTACGAGCAAACATAGCCTAGCGGTAGCTTATTTGGTTGTTATGTAATGAAACAAATTTACCTTTCATTATGTATTTACTATTTACTAATCACGCTTTCTTAGTAAGGTAAATAAGCTAGAAATTTAAAGTCGTTTCTGACACTAGAAAACTTCTTCCAAGTTTCAAATACTAGTGAAATCCTATTTAAATAAATAATTACAATGATATTTAAAAAAATCATCTAATTGCATTTAAAAAAAAATAAAATTAGAGCTTTTTATAGTATTATTTTTAAATTTTTAATTATATGAAACCAATATAAATAATTGTTCAAAAAAATTGCATATAAATATTCAAAGAGATTAAAATATATATTTTGTTTTATTACGTCGATCTTTTATATTATTGTTCTTTAATACTTGCATAAAAATAACCCAAATATTATTATTTTTTGTTTCTTATTTGAAAATTGTTTTACAAAAACCATTTTTTTTGGATAAAAAAACTTTTTTTCTTTAAAATAGAAAAAGAATAAACGGTTTTCAATTATCTTAATTTTTATTAGAAGTGATGTAAAATGACGTTGAATTATTATTTTTTTATTATTCTCAATGATTAAAGATATTTTCGACCAACTTGAATGTTAACTAGAACTAGATTTCCTATCTAAACGATTTTAAAGATATTATATATAGTTAACCAGATGCATCAAGAGGAATTTGACAAATTCTCTTGAGAGATGATCGTGAGATTTGATCTTAGTGTTTATTTTAAATAGCGGAGCGACCAGAGTCTTATAAGATTTTAAATTTTTTATTTTAAATTATTTTTTTATAATTTTAGATTATAATATATTGATGTTAAAAATAAATTTTTTAAAATAAACAAAAATATTATCTTAATATATTTTCAAACAAAAAAACATTTTAAAAATCATTATTTACCACTATATCAAGAAAAGAAGGCAAGCTTTACCACCATCATGCCACCCTTTTAGGGTTATATCTTCTTCTTCTTCTTAATTGAAGCAATTATGAATTGTCCATATCTGTATGATAGTTGACTTTCCAAAAAAAAAAAAAAAACCCAACTAAATTCACTAATGATATCTTCTTGCTCCAGAACTAATTTTCTTATTTATGTAGCAACCTTTTTGTTTTTTCATTTATTATGCAATTCCTGTGTATAAAATGCTTTACAAAATCGTAAATACACAACTTCTTTTTTCATTTATTATGCAATTCCTGTTAAAAATAATCATTCTCTTCAGAGAAGGTATTCGATTTCCAAACTTGTTCTGTTCTCTCTCCACATCCTCTCTCCTTTGTTATGTGTCATGGCATCAACCAAGCCAGTAAGTGTACTCGAGATCTGCCATGTTAGTCCTTCCTCTACCTCACCCGAGTCAAGCACCGAACTATCTCTGCCTCTCATCTTCTCTGATATCTTCAACCTCAAATTCCCTCCAGTTCAAGGCATCTTTTTCTATAAACTCGCCGAGTTAACCCCTACTTTCTTTAACTCCGTAATTCTTCCCAAGGTCAAGCATTCACTCTCTTTAACTCTTTCCCACTTCCGTCCTCTTGCCGGTAACCTCACCTGGCCTCCAAATTCCATCAAACCCATCATCACGTACAATACTCCAGATGATGGTATTAAACTTACAGTTGCCGAGTCCAGTGCAGACTTTGACCATAGTGAAGTACATGGTGCTATTGAGTCACTTCCTTATGTGCCAAATGTATCAATATCTGAGACTATAGCATCTACACTCGCTATTCAGATCACTTTATTTCCAAATAAAGGTTTTTGCATCGGCCACACCACTAACCATGCTGTTCTTGATGGCTTGAGCGTATCCTTCTTCATGAATGCATGGGCTCGCATTTGCAAACAGTTAGTCGGTGAAAATATGGAAAACCCTAGCTTGTTACCGGAAGAATTAACCCCGTTTTTCAATCGAACAGTGTTGGGGATTCTGCGCTCCCCCTGCGGAACGGTGGTGTTCATGATCATTGCTCAAAGAAGACTAAGCACACTGACACAATATTTAACGTGGTTCGGCTAATTGCCTACATCCACGGGAGAGATCAATATTATTAGAGATAGAGAAAGAATACAACACACGGAGGAGGATCACATCCACTCAACTCCCATCTCTCATTGCTACATAGGGCGCCATTATGATATATATGGGCGCACGGTGGCAGCCCTTTTCTTTCTTTCTCTCTCTTCTTCTCTCTTTTGTAGCTCTACTACAAGACTCTCTCTCTTATTTTGTGCTGCACTCTTGGTGTCTATTTATAGGCTTCAATGACAGCTCCTCTTGCTCCTTTGTCAACATTGGTGGTTGCCAAACTTACCAAACTTTGACATTAGACAATGGTTGTTGGCTGCCACCAACAACCCACCATTGTAGCCTCCTTCTTTGACAATGTCAAGGGGCTGCAAATGCTGCACCAGCAGCCCTCTTTGACTCTCACATGGCAGCCATCTTCTTTGACAATGGCAACCACATAATTGGCAATATTCCAGCAAACAGCTGTTAAGGATCCAGAAGGGTTAGACATGTGGTACTTGAAATTCTGGCTGGGAGTGAAATCTCCAGGTTCTGATAACAATCCTAGGAGTTTGAAGCCTTTTCCGCTTTCAGAAATACCACCAAACTTGGTAAGGACAACGTTCGAACTTTCTCGTGAAGACATACAGAAGCTTCGGAAAACGATAAACTCTCAACTTGATAAGCTTGGATCTAAAGAGGAAGCAAATCAAACAAAGCCAATATATTTGTCGACTTACGTGCTTGTATTTGCATATACAATGGTTTGCATGCTTGAAGCAAAAGGCATAAATAGCAATGATAAGATTAAGATTGTGATTCCGGTAGACTGTAGAGCCCGTTTAAACCCTCCATTACCTAAGAATTATATTGGTAATTGTGTTAGCTCCTTTGATGTGGTTGTGGAAAGAGAAGATCTCATGAAAGAGAATGGGGTTGCGTATGTTGCGAAGAGGCTTACTGAGATGATAAAAGGATTAGAGAATAGATCAGTTCTCGAGGGAGCAAAGGAGAGGATACCATACACTGATTGGGAGAAATTTACTCAAACGGTTCGAGCTGTTGGGACAAACCGATTTGGGATGTATGGGGCAGATTTTGGATGGGGGAAGCCAAGCAATGTGGAGGTCACAGCAATAGCTAGAACTGGTGCCTTTTCTATTATGGAGAGCAAAGATGAAGGTGGTGGAGTTGAAGTTGGTTTAGTCTTGAAGGAGCATGAGATGAAACTATTCGGTTCTCTATTTACCAGAGTTAAGATTTCTCAGTCTACATGTTAGACGGTTGTCAGTGGTTTCTTACCACTTAGTCAATAAATCCCTATTGCTAAGGGATATTGTTTCATTGAATTAGTCGTACCATGTTACTCTTTGGTTTCAGTTTAGGCTATGTAATAGCCAAGTTTGTTCAATAGAACAAGAGATTTCTCCCAGCTGCATTATTCATCTTCTTCACAAGTTTTTCTGTTCTTAATAACCAGTGGCCTTAAAATGTGAACTGTAATCGTGTATACCTCTCTAAGACATGCTTATGCACTTTTTTTTTCCTCTAATATTTATGCTGTGCTTCAATTTCTAAGACTTTTGGAGTTATTAATGTAATTTTATTTGCTGCTTGTTGTGGAAATCTGATTATCTATTACGTACTAAGATAAGGTGTTGAATATTACAACATGGCAGGGCAGAAGATTCTAAGAGTTTTATGGATCGTTATTTTCTGTCGGTGTAAGATTATTATTCTGTTGGTAAAAGTTTTAATAACGATGTCACCAACAGGATTCTTTCATCGGAATACCGTTTCACTGCTAAAAACAGGGGCTATTAGCATCTAAATTCAGTAATGGATAATTCCGTTGCTAAATTCAGTAACAGATTTGCAACGAATTAAACATATATATTTTTTTAATATTAACAACAGGCTTTAGCAACGGATCGATTAAAGGCAACATAAAATTTGCAACGGATTATCTGTTGCTAATAAAAAAATAATTATTTAAATCTTAATATAAAACCAAAATTGTGTCTCGGTATAATAGGGATGAAAACCACTTGGACAATTCAGTGATTTTGATACTAACATGAAAGTTTATTTGATTTTGTGTTTTAAAAGCGTTTTTTTTAATTTTTTTTTGGTTTCAAATTAATATTTTTTGGTGTTTTCAGATCATTTTGATACTCGATTTTAAAAATAAATTTTAAAAATAAAATAATATTATTTTAATGCATTTCCGAATAAAAAATAATTGAAAAAATTTAATATATATCATTTAGGTTACGAATCCTGAGAAATCTTAGCATAGCTAGAAACGTTTGCTGAAATCCCCTTGACGATTAAGAACTGCGAAGAACAGATGAGAACAGCGACAGTGCTTAGGGCCATGTTTGCTGAATCTAGGGACATCCAGGTGTGAAGCCATGGAAGGGACACAAGAAAAAGAATTTCTAAGACCTTACAATTTTGCAAATTCTCCATGCCTTCTTTAATTGTCATCCAAACACAAGCTTCAAGCTTAGATTTCATCAAGATTTTTAATGCCCGATTTTCTATCGAGTTATCATGATACCGACTCTCTAATAACAATTGATTCTTTTATTGTACATTTCCTTTCTTTATTCACTAATATTCCATCAAATTTGTAGGATTAATCTGCTTGTGTCCAATTTTTTCTTCTTCTTTTTTAGCCATTACCCGCGGCATCACATGGGTTTTTGTACTCGTTCCGTCGCAACAATAGCCTTTGGCGACCATACTCTCGTGGCCAGAAACTAATTTTATCATGGGATTCTGTACTGATTTTCTTCACTCACGAAAGAAGAAGAGAAAGCAACAGCCAACAGACATGTTCCCAACTAAAAAACAGATTAGGCCCTTGGATATAGAGGCCCAAATAAAAGGTTTTGAGCTAAACAGATTCTGCCACTACCAGGGCCTGTTCTCTCTCTCTGAAGAACTATGAGCGAAAATTGAAGCAGGGCCTGTTTTGTTTATCTAATCTATCAAGTAAATCTCTAAATATTTCTCAGCTAGTTTAGTTCACATTTCTTGTTTTAATTCACCAATAAAAGCTTATTGTTTTCGTTAAATAATTTGCTTGTTTCACCTAAAACAACAATCACATGTAATATGTTAGTTTAATTTCGTAGGTTTTGATATGTGCAGTTTTTATTTATTTATTTGACAGTAAGAATATACTTGGATCGATTAGCTTGTATGTAAACCAAGACTAAATTCTTTCTTGAGAAATATCTTCATCTACTTCTCCTTGTCAACTTTTCAAGATACATATTTATATTTAATCTTCTTTATTTAACAGTTATTGCATGTCAATCGAACAAACCCAGCAGAAATTATGGTTGTTTTACCAACTCTTGTCCTGTCAGAGCTGGAGGGGCTTTGATAGTGTCTCCATTAGTAAGCCTAAAATTAACACCTTGAAATTACCTTACCATTTTAACCTCTGCGTGCTTTTTATTCATAAAAGTCTAGTTTTGCCTACCAGAAACACTCCATTAGATCTACACAAATCATCCCTACAGACTTTGGAGAGTTTTCATAGACAAATCTTTATGTTTTCTTGATGCCAACAACTCTTTTTTCAGCTTAAGTTTGATATTTATGCAATGTTTCCATAGATCAACAAGTTTTTAAACATTTTCTTTCCATCTTATTTTTCAGCTTCAAATTATAAACTGGTGTTCTCTAAAAACAAACATATATTAGGTGAAGTAAAGAGTTGACAGTTTGATGCAACAGTAAAAGTAATTTTTTAAATTTTGCTATGATATATTAATAATCTAATGCACAATAATATTATAAGTAAAAAATAATAAATTAATACATGTTATTTTCAGTATCTCATATTGTTTGTTGATAGGTAGAGGAGTTGATGTTCCAATTGGTATGTGATCCCTCTGGAGTGGTGGTGGATACTGCATTGAAAGAACTGCTTCCTGCAGTTATAAAGTGGGGAAACAGACTAGAACACATTTTAAGAGTTCTGCTCTCCCACATCTTGAGCTCTGCTCAGGTTTGGTTGTTTCTAGCAGTTATTTTCTTCTTGATGTTCTTCTGTTGTTTTTGGTACATTTCTCCTTAATTTTTCTCTCTGCTATTTTCAGCATTGTCCTCCTCTCTCGGGGGTTGAAGGCTCTATGGAATCACATCTACATGTTTTAGGGGAACGTGAGCGCTGGAATATTGATGTTTTATTAAGAATGCTGGTGGAATTGCTTTCCTCTGTGCACCAGAAAGCAGTTGAGACTTGCCCTTTATCTTCAGCCCCAGAGTCAAAGGACATGATGTTCTCTACCTCCTTGCTTGAGACGTATGCAAGGTAAGCTCTGGTCTTCTTCTTCTCTTCTTCTTTTATTCTTTGTTTTCATTTAATTTTAATAATATTTTTTTGGTTTATTTCCTGGTAAAGGTAGCTTCTAATAATACTGAGCCTAGTTATGGTCATAATCACTTTGAAGATATTTTACTGTCATACTAGGGAACATGCTGAATGGCCAGCATTTGATTGGATGCATGTCGATTGCTTTCCTGATCTGATACAGCTCACCTGCATGTTACCTCAGAAAGAAGATAGTTTAAGAATTAGAACTACAAAGGTAGCTTTTTCCTGCTTGGAATTAATTCATTAAGTCATCTTGACTTCTTTTTGGTGCTTGGATGTTAAGTATAGTGCTTCCTGTTGTTTCTAACTAAAATGATTTAGCAACGGACGATTCCGTTGCAAATAAAGCTAACATCCGTTGCTAAAACAATATATAAACGGAATCAGCAACGGCAAAAATCAGATGCAGATTTGTCGTTGCTGATTTTTTTGCAACGGATTTGTCCGTTCTTGATTTGGCGAACGGAAAATCTGTTGCTGAAATTTAGCAACGGATTATCCGTTCTTGCCAAATCAACGAACGGACAAATCCGTTGCAAAACTAGCAACGGATTATCCGTTGCTGACAAATCAGCAACGGACAAATCCGTTGATAATTTTAGAATCAACAACGGATTCTCCGTTCTTGATTCATGCATAAGTTGCAATCACCAACGGAGAATCCGTTGGTGATTGCATTTGTTTTTTTATTAAATTAATTTTTATTTATTTATTAAAATCATTTTTAATTTATTTATTTAATTATTTATGGATAATTTAAAAGTTGTAGGATATATATAACCAACATAAATTAATTAATATTAAAAATAATTATATCATTAATAAAAAACAAAATAAAAATAATATTCATATTATAAAAATTTAGTTAAACTTGCATTAATACAATTAAGTTCAAATACAATAAAAAAAACAACAAAAGATACAATCATGGTGCAGGTTGCGAAGACGAACCATGATATTGTGGATCAACAGAAGATTGAGTAGGATATAAAGGTCGAGGTGTAGGTCGAAAAATTGGTTGAAATGCGGGACCCATAGGTGTCATTATCCGAGGAGCCATAGGTGGCGGTATTGATGGAGTCAAAGGTGGTGGCATACCTTGATCAATATTTGATGTCCCACCATGGTATCCAAGATTGTTCACAAGATATTCTTTCATGGAATCCATCTGCCGTTTCATTTCAAGAATAAAATCATCTTTTTTCTTTATCTCCTCTTCTTTATCCTTTATCTCCTTTTGCAATGCTCGATACGATGAACTGGGATATGATGACTCCACCGAGTAAGAATGTGATGAAGAGCTTGTACTAACTTTTGATTTTGGCATACGAGGTGCACCATATACCCTACCCTTTGTAACTCCTCCCGAAGCCACACACCAAGTCGCTCCATCAAATGAAGGATGATTTTCCCGATCAGTTCCATACTTTGAAATCATCTCCATTTTATAATTTTCCTACAAATAAAATACATGCAACAATAAATTAATTTGAATGTTGAATAATACTTAAGTTATATTAAGAAATAATCAAATAAAAATACATACAACCACTTTTTTAGACTTGTTGTCGACAAAGCTACCAGATTGCTTAGTACTTTGATGCAAAGTCTAGAAGACATCATCCCATGGAGGTTCTTTTCCACCAGCTTCCTCTTGCTTTCAAGATTAATAAATATTATAAAAGAGAAATATACAAATTTTAATTTATTATCTTAAGCATTAAAAAAAAATCCTTACCATGTTAGCTCGATATGATGCAAATGACACTGTTCCTCCAGAATGAGTGCTTATTTTGCCATCTGTTTTGGTTAATCGATTTCTCCTAGCAGATTCAGATCTCCTTTGAAATTCAGGGGTGGACCAAACATCTTTGATCATTTGATTCCAGTCATCATTGTTTATCCGGGCGGGACCTTTATCAAGACAATCTATAATATTTGTAGTGTTTTCTTTTGACATGGCTTTCTTGCGAGCTCGGGTCAATTGTTGATTCAAAGCTATCCTAGCCTTATCTTCCCAAATATTACGAACAATCGACTCATCTTCCTCAGGAAAGGAATATTTTTTCTACCAAATAATATATATACCAAGTAAAAAGGGTGCACAAAATTTCAAATTATATAAATAATTAATCATATTGTGTTATCTTGTTCAGAATTTGCAAGATGATGTAATAACTAAAGAAATTAAATGATATTAAAGAGTAAACAAGAAATAAGAACAAATTATAACACAAATCAATCATAGCTATTCAGTTGATAATTTTCATAATTCTACATTAAAGTGATCAAAATTAAAAAGAATATTATGGCAATTAGTGTTGGTTCTTACCTTAAACTCTTTAAAGAGTTCATCCCTGCACATTGGATCTACTTTTTCCCAAGAGTGCCATGCTCCCTTAAAATTGGACCTCAAAATATCTCCGATTGCACGACCACACGATGCATTATTGAACCTGAATATATATAATAACAAACTTATATTAAACAAATAATTACACAATAATAAGTAATTTTTTTCATACTTGAAAATATAACCTTAATAAGTTAGTTATTGAAAGTTTGAACTTACTCTGTTGTTCCATACAAACAAAGCTCTTTTTTTCTTGTTATTGGATCTATTGACGTGTCAAAACCCTTCCTTTTAACACTTTGATCATAATTGTATGGAGAAGATGTTGAACCGTGATATGATGGAACACCATCTTGATCCTCATCACATACATCTCTCTCATCACATACACCTCTCTCATTACTACCGTCTCCCTCATCTTCATTTCTAATGTTCACATCATCATCATTACCTTCAACTCTCCTATAACTCCCATATAAATTATGTCCTTCATAAACAAGTTGGTTATCTCGAGAGAAACCTCCTTGAGTTTGAAGCAAATCTTGAAAACGAAAGCCCTCACAATATTGATATGCATCAACCCTCCCATAATCATGTTGAGGAGGATGTGTACTCCCCAAAGTAGGTATATAATACTCATTTGCGTTACGATACACGGGTTGATGAAATGTGGATCCTTTGTTATTATGCCTTGATGTAGTTTGAAATGACTTGGATGAAGTGGACTTGTCACTCCTTGAAGTGGACTGTCACTCCTAGAATCTAATATGGATCCTCGTCGAGGCATGCTAAAAACCGGAAAAAATAACTAACATTTAGAATATGGCAATATATACAACATAACAATAAATTAGCTCATAGTTAAACTATCGGGAACAAAAAATTCACGAGATATTTTCCCAAGGCTGCCATAACTAGAATGAAAACAAACCGTTTAAATCTCATTGACAAAACTCGGCCATGAAGTTTAAATTGTCAAAAGCCAATTACCACAAACAATAATAAAAATAATAATCTAAATAATTAATTAAGCGAAATCAAAATTTATGAGTATGCTTACCTTGATGTTTGGTCCTATAAATCAAAACGTTGAGTAGGAAGAACCCTTTCTTTCACGCTTGACATCTCGTAAGCAAGAAAACGAATCACAAAATAAAATATAACATCGAATCATAATTTAAAGATTGATACTTGAAAGGTTATAAATGGTTTCAAAGGTGAATGAAAATGATTTATGTAATGTGATGCATAACCCACACTTGAATAAAATTAAAAAAAAAAAAAACATTGACAGCCTAAATATTGTCAAATAATATGAAATCATTCATACATATAATAAAGATAATTCATTACATATACTACAAAATATAATTAACTTGTGCTACTCATTATTATCATCATTCCTAACCATCACCACCATAACAATCATCCTCCTCATCATCTTCTTCTTCCTCTTCACCATCACCATCACCATCACCATCATCTTCTTCTTCATCTTCATCTTCATCTTCATCATCTTTGTTTCCCCAATTCATGTCAAGTTGAATCAATTCATGTTGCCCGATTTCTTCATAATAAGATGGTTCAACAAGTATATTTGGATCATCAAGTGTTTGAGTAGGAAGGACACGACATGATTGAGAAATATCATCTGATTGATCAACATCAAATGATCTCACATTGTTGGCATCTTCAATAAATTCACCCATGTCAACATTATAATGACTTCTAGCAGTTGTCTTAATAACCGTCCACCATTCGATGATTTATTACCAGGTGGATATGTATAGTAGACTTGTTGACATTGTTGTGCTAACACAAAATCTTCATTTCCGTGTAGTCGAGATGTATGCTTGATTTCAACCAAACCATTCGAAGGATGCACTCTAATCCCTCGTTTTGTATCATACCAATTACATTTAAACATAAATAACTTGCACTTACTCCCCAAGTATTTTAGCCGAACAACTTCTTTAAGCATTCCATAATAATCACGTTCATTATCATCATAGCAACTTCCTTTCACACAAACTCCACTATTCATTGTCTTTTTAAAACGACCATAACGTTGAGTATGAAATTTAAAACCATTCACATAATAGCCATTATAACATTTCACCGAAGTTGAAGGGCCCATAGCAAGTCCAAAGAGCTGATTTTCAATTCCATTAGATTGGTATTCCACCTAGCATAATAGTTAACTCCATAAGAAATAATGATTCAAAAGAGATTAATAATATTTTTAAAGTAGCTAATTGACATAAAATATAAATTAATTTTACTAAAATACTTACATTATTTTTTAACCAATTTGGAAAGATCACTTCGCATAATTTTTCAATTTCACCATCACTCGCATGTGGTTGTTGTGACTTTAGCTCTTGTCGACATTGCCTAAAATTTTAAAATATTAAAGTTAATAATAAATTATTATAAATTTAGTACAAATTAATATTTCATACTTACTCTAAATAAGGCTTCAGTTCTTGACAATTGAATATCACATAGTTATGCGCAATTTGCATTTCAAAGCATGTGACAACCGCCTTTTATAAAATCTTTTGGATAATTTTTTCCCTGGATAGGAAAAAATAGAGACACATCCATCTACACTTCTAAGGCCACCATCATCATTCCGTGGAACTCGATTCCAAATTGTTTGCACGTCATCACCAAAATAATGAGATGCAAAATTGGTAATTTCATCAATCAAGTATGCTTCACATATGGAACCCTCAACTTTAGCTTTATTGGTCACTTTCTTCTTCAAATAAAACATATACCTATATCATTTCTGTCAATTAGTTTATTTTTAAAAAATAAAAAGTGAATAAAATTAACATAGTATGAAAACATACCGTTCAAATGGATACATCCATCGATATTGAACTGGTCCACCAACTTTTGCCTCATAAGGTAGATGTATCGTTAAGTGTTCCATGGAGTCAAAGAAGGATGGAGGAAAAATCCTTTCAAGTTTGCAAATTATTTCAATTATATTCATCTGCATTAACTCCATGTCTTTGAGCATTTAAATTTGTTGAACAAATATCTCGGAAAAATACGGACGGTTCGGTTAATGCCTCCCACGGTGGCCTAGGTAAGTAAGGTCGAAAAGCGGTTGGAAGAAGTCTTTGAATGAAGACATGACAATCATGGCTCTTCATCCCTGAAACCTTACATTGTGCCTCTTTAACACATCGTGAAATGCTTGAAGCATAACCATCAGGAAATGATAATTCCTTCATCCATGACAAAACTTCTTGTTGTTGTTTCTTGTGTAGACAATAAGTGCCTTTAGGTTTGTAAAGCCGACCACTCATATCTTGTTGCAAATGTAAATTTGGCTTCTGACAATACAATTGAATATCCAACCTAGCCTTTAAATTGTCCTTGCTTCTATTCGGACAATCCATTACTGTATAAAAAATGTTGTCAAAGACATTTTTCTCAATATGCATGACATCAAGATTATGACGAATCAAATTTGTATGCCAATATGGAAGCTCCCGAGAAAATGCTCTTCTTCACCCAATTGTGCTTAACACCAAAGCCGGGAATTTTATCATTATATGATGAACCTCCATTATGTCCCTCGAGTATACTTGGACACTTCATTTAACATTTCCAAACCGGATGGACGAGGTAAAGGAGGAAGCCTTTCAATTACTCCTTTCAAAAACTTATCATATTGAAATCTATATGGGTGGTCCATGGGTAGGAATCGTCGATGACAATCAAAAAATGTAGTTTTCCCCCCATTTTTTAATCTAAAAGCCTTGCTATGCTCCATACAATAAGGACAAGACAGATTTCCATGAGTACTCCACCCCGATAACATGCCATATCTTTGGAAAGTCACTAATGGTCCACATCAAAGCTGCCCTTAATTGAAAATTTTCCTTTACGTATACATCATATGTTTCAACACCAAAAAACCACAAATTCTTTAACTCATCAATCAAAGGTCTTAGAAAAACATCAAGCTTTTTACCCGGATTCTTTGGCCCAGGAATCATCATTGTCAAAAACATGAATGGTCTAGTCATGCACTTCCACGGAGGCAAATTATAAACAGTCACAATTACGGCCAACAAGAGTATGTATTTGAAGACATGTCAAATGGACAAAACCCATCGTGCACAACCCTAACCGAATATTTCTCGGATCGATGCAAAGCTTAAGTGGACACGATTAAACTCCTTCCATGCCTCCCCATCGATGGGTGCACCATAACCCCATTATCGGACTTATGAAAATGATGCCATGTCATATCTTTGGCATGATATGGAGACATGAATAGTCTCGAAGCCTTGGTGTTAGAGGAAAGTATCGGAGTTGCTTCTCCGCCTTATTGGAACCTTTACTAGTTGGATTTCTAGGTTTGTATCGTGAACTTCCACAAAAATCACAATTTATTTTCATTGCATCTACCCCATAGTACAGCATACAGTAATTAGGACACACATCATATTTCTCATAACCAAGTCCAAGTGGCCGCATAAATTTCTTGGCATCATAAAAATTTGAAACCAAATTTTCATCATTAGGCATGCAACTTTTTGTAAAGTCAATAAAATTGTTGAAGGCATTCGAGTCAAATTTAAAGTTGACTTCATATTAAGCAATTGTACACAAGCAGATAATTTGGATTGCTTGGTACACCCATCCCACAACGGCTCCTCCGCGGCTTTCAAAAGCTTAAAAAATTTAGTTGCCTCCGGATTTGGAATTTCCCTGCTACCATAGGACTAGACACATTATCATTATAGAATGCATCACCAACCCCCATTGCATCCATAACCAGATTCCTATATGGATTCTCTAGACAAACATCATTCACATCATGACTCATTATAATCGATGAAGGTCCAGCCAATATTGGTTCTGCGACATAAGGCTCCCCATGTATGCAGTCAATTTTCATAACAAGGTAAAAAACCTTTTGTCAATAGATGTTTACAAACATCATCTTCCTTTAAAAACTTTTGATTTTTGCACCTCACACAAGGACATCTAATTTTTCCCCCGGATATATTTTTATCAATAGAAAATGCAAAATTGATAAATCTTCTAACACCGATAATGTATTCGGACGAAGGCGACCATCCATAAGACGACGATACATCCACGATCGATCATCCATGTTAATCTATTTAACATGACAACACCAATAAGCATTTTTTGAAATAAGCATACTTCTTTAACTACTAGTACTTAAACAATCCTTTAAAATAAAATATGTACCACATGAATAAACTTTAATTATTTGTCCAACTTCAAACATATATGAAGCTAAAAAATAGATAACTGTTTTTCTTCTACTTTTTCTTATTGAGTTTTTAATTATATAGGTTGTTTAGTGTGACAATATGAGTGTGTGAGGAATTCCCACACACTTATATTGTCATTTATATTTTCTAACTAGTGACAAAAATATACTTTTTAGATATGTTCGGCTAGTATTTTATACAGAATGAATGGATAAAAAAAAATATTTAGTTGAACAAATATTAAATAAATTTATCTTTATAATAGTTTTGGAGTTGAACAAATAAATTCCCACCTCTAGGTTTCATTTTGGTCTCATAATTTCCATCCAAAATAAACTCAATATCAGATTTAATAAAAGAAAATAATTCAATTAGTTTTCTTATACAAACTATCAATATTGTCCCAATGAAAGACAGAGTTCCAACTACTTGACAAGATTACAATAGACATGCCCAACAAAAAAATTATGCACGATATAATTAAGCAACCATGTAAAAATAGAGCAAAATAGACTTACCTAAACCCCAAGAATCAATGGCACAAGGTGGAGGTTTTCTTATTGCAACCCAATCAGATTTAGCCAACTCTATTGGATTATATTGTGATCCAATAAGCCATTTATATTGCTGGAAAAATAAAAAACATAAACAAGTATGTTACACCCATCAAGTTATAACAATTGCTAGTCTTTAAAACAAATCCTTATATTATAGAATGTGACAAGCAATGAAATTTTGGTTATATTGATGAATCCTCAAGTATTACAAGATTTAGTTAATAAATTAAAATATTATAAAATGTAATTGCAATATCATAAACAATGATAAGAAGGTGATACAAACTCAAAACTTTATGATAAGCAATACTATTTTATCAAATATTCTATCCAAAACCACTCCTAAACAAACTTGGGCATTGAATGAAGATCCTATTACGGAATTACATAAAATCAAATGGATGGAATTTTTAAGAAATGATTTTATTTGTTTTTTGTAAGATTAACATTACTCATTTATAATTGATTTTTTTATAAAGAATTTGGAATAAACTAAGTATTTTCTTGTAATTTTTTAACAAGGAATAAAGGTTGATAGATTATTAATTTCCTACTTTGCAATGGATTAACACAAAGAATCAATAGCTGAATAAGCAAAATGAGTGCCGTATATACGATTCTTTATATGCAGTACGGTGGAGTCCTGTAAAAAAAGTCCACAATCATCACTATCTACTTAGTTTTGATTCGTCCAGTCCCAACAAATTACCTTTTTAGCTCATAGCACGCCAGTCAATAATTTACAGAATCTGTGATCAGTAATGCCTTGGTATGTTGTCACAGTACGTTTCCGTGTGGTTAACATTCAAACTGGTTGTCATTGATGAACATGGAAGCAAACCATATCTTTCGAGTTTTCTGTGTGTTCTTCATGAGAAAAACATCTAATTGACGCTTACAGTTTTTGTCAACCAGCCAGGCTTCGGCGAATTATGAAACCAGAGGGATCATGACAATGCTAAATGTAGTTTCTGCTTTTGGAAAAAATGGATTGTGAATATCTAAATTACTCAAATATTTTAATTATTATAAGATGGAGTCATTTAATCTATAAAGAACACTCCTGCGTTTTGATTTTTTTTATGAAATGAATCAAATGCTGTAATTAAATAAAAAATGTCAAATACCAGGAATAAAGGTTGATATAATAAAATATTATACCATTAAAGTTTGTTCTTTCTTTCGGGTTAAAACATATTCTTTCTAAATTATTAATTGTTTTGATTGACATATCCCTACACACTTTTTCTTTAAAATTTAATACATTAATTATGTGATGCTTTGATTGGGATCCTCTCTATCACAAACCACTAGCAGAATTCCACCATTTTGTCGACCAGAAAACCTTAGAAGACCACCAAAACAGTTTACTAACCTCACAGGTAACATTCTAATATCAAAACCTTTTTCAACACAAAATTTGTATTTTATTTTTTAAATATAAAATTCTCAAATCTTAAAACACTTAATTTCATGATGGTTGTGAAGATTGGTTTGAATGTTTATGTGTTAAAATAAATAATAAAAAAACAATTAATAACTCATAAGACTCAATACGTTTGGCTTTTTCACCTGAATAATTAATTAGCTATTTTATTTTGTAAGAGGAGGGCTGAGTTTTATACAGATCCAATTGCAAAAACTCAATTTCACACCTTTATATTGCGATGATGATGGTCCAACTCACTCTATTATGACAAGAAAAGATTTTTCCTTATGGAACTTAATGCTTCTAAGCAAATCCAAGCTTCCGTTACTATGTTTATATAGTTAGCCCACCATTGATGTACAATTCATTTGCTTAAACCTATATAGGCCTAACAATTTGGAAATCAAAATGACTGGTTTTAGGTTAGGTTTGGTTATTAAACCCAAAGGCCTAACAATGACAGGAAGTGTTAGTGATGAAAATAATACCAGAAAAAAAGCAACCATAAAGAAAGGTAAAATTCTACCAAAACCAAAATCAAGATTCTATGAAAGAGAAACAGATCATTTAGCACCTTGACAAATGCCACGCACATTCAAGAGCTTATTTCGATGCGAGTGACACAAAGCATCGATGTGAGCACTAAAAAACAAAAACCGACTTGGCCGCAACTGTGCATGAACACTATTCTACAATAGATCACCAGGTAAATAAGAAGATACTTTATGTTGAAATGTCCTCTTCTATCTAGAATGCTTTGAACAGGAGAAAGCAAAATTTGTATACTTCAGTGCTCTTCGTAAGAAGAAAACACAAAACATATATGTATACATGTGTATATGTAAATACATATAGGTGCTTGTCTACATACATATGTTTGTTAGTCAATCAAAACCAAGCTTATGGATGCTCAAACTCCAACTCGCAATTTATAACGAGCATGCTAAACACAAAGATTTAATCATGGACTCGCCTAACGGACAAACAATCGATAAAAGAAATCAACTTGAAGTTATTATTGAGCATATCGCTACTTATACCTACAAGAATGACCCCTTGACCAATTTATCCCGAGAAATATAAGTGACCACACATTGAGTAAATTATATGCATTGAACATACCCTTCTCCCTCATTCTTTTCTCTCTGTCATATTCAAATTTATCTCGAATTTGACCAACCTTTTCCCATGTATCACCTTGCCCGTTTCTCCCAAAATCCACGGTCCCGCATTCAAAACCCGAGTCATATACATGTTATAACAACATATTTATTTACGAGTAAAAAAGGAAGGCATATATGTGATGGGTCATCGCAATTTCATGTTTACTCCAAGAAAGGTCGGGTGTCTTTCCGCCGGATAAAGATGTGTTGATTATCACGGTTGGAGATCAAACACGGGTATTACAAAAATTGCTTAAAAAAAGCGAGAATAATCACCCTAGGCTTTTTGTTCAGTACTACATCAATTTGTTTATCCTAAAACGATTCATAGTATATGATATCAAAAGCATCTATGCCCTCTTTATAATTATGATAGTAATGATAAGGTATGTGTGGAAATTAAACTCAACATCATGAACATAAACATAAACAACCTCTAATCAAAAATTAATTCCTGTACCTTAACTTATCATTATGTTCCCTTTATATCCAAGTGATGACTATTTTAGGTTATAGATCAAAAAATTTACGAACATCAAATTTTTTTTGAACCGTAACCCTAAAAATTAAATTGGGGGTTTTGATAAATTTTCAATTAGACATGCATAATTAGGTTATAGATCATGGTAAAAACATTTCATAAACCCCTATATTATCGAATTAATAGCCTAAAACAATTATTCAAAGTATTGAAAAAAAAAATTACTGTGTTCTTGAGTTACGGTGACCGAGATTGTTCTACGGGACAGAAAGAAACTTGGATTGGGAAAGTTAGGTGAAAAATTTTTAGTGCAAGTTAAAATTGCAACAAACAAAAACAAAAACCCTTAATTACTTACCTGAACTATTGAAGAAAACCGTTAAACACCCAACCCGTTTACAAGGAGATACCTTAAATCAGCATGTTCGATGGTGATAATGATGGGTGTGGTTCGATTTTGTTCAGATGAAGGAGAAGAAGATGAAGAAAAGAAATTATGGGTGCTGAAGACGTGAAGAAGATGAAATGTTTGGGATAAAGGAAAATCACATTGATGAAGAGAGGGTTATTTTTCTACAGCTATGGATCGAGATTGTTAGGGACGAAGGAGACTGGAAGAGTGGAAGATCATTAATTTTGGTTTTGTTCATTTCATTATCTCTGTTTGGCTTTCGGTGTGGGGGGAGATCGAGCACTGGTGTATTTTGGTAACCAAAGCCAGCAAACACTCAACGGTTGAGATTTAATTCTTGTAAATGTAATCAACGGTGTTCGTAATTTTGGTTTTATATTAAAATTTAAATAATTATTTTTTTAATTAGCAACGGAAAATCCGTTGCTAAATTCAATGTAAATTTTGCAACGGATTATCCGTTGCTAAAATCCGTTGCTGACATTAAAAAAATAATATATATGCAATCCGTTGCAAATCCGTTACTGAATTTAGCAACGGAATTATCCGTTGCTAAATTCAGATGCTAATACCCCATTTTTTTAGTAGTGGCTTATGCACTTTTTTTTTCCTCTAATATTTATGCTGTGCTTCAATTTCTAAGACTTTTGGAGTTATTAATGTAATTTTATTTGCTTTGCTTGTTGTGGAAATCGATTATCTATTACGTACTAAGATAAGGTGTTGAATATTACAACATGGCGGGCGAGAAGATTCTAAGAGTTTTATGGATCGTTATTTTCTGTCGGTGTAAGATTATTATTCTGTTGGTAAAAGTTTTAATAACGATGTCACCAATGTTGTGTATTAAACTCAATCAATCTAGAAGGTCAAGGAAGGCAACCACCGGGCCGACCACCACCAGGACCGACCAGCCACCACCACCGGCGCCCGCCGCCCGCCTTCACACCACCGTCCACAGCCGCCTTCACACTTGAAGGTTGAATTTTCTTGTTTTGAATTCGTGTATAAATAGCAAGCTGAGCTTATGCTATTATGTGTGGGAGAGTAGAGAGAGACACTAGAAAGAAAGAGAGAAAAGAGAGAGGGCGTGTATTGTTAAGCTTTTTGTGTTAATTAATTGTAAGCTTTTGTTCTTGAAATAAAACCTTGTGTTTTATCCCCTCTGAGTGTTTCAAAGCCACCACCAGTGGTTCCTCCCACCAACAATTGGTATCAGAGCTTATGGTTTAAAGTGGTGTTTGATTTTTGCTCAAAAATGAAAGTTGTCAAAATTGTGTTTTGACCATACCACTGTGTAGAGGAGGAAGAGCTGCAAGATGCAAGCATGTCTTTGAAGAAGCAAGAGGACAATTACCCACATAAATGGCAAAGGGGGTGATTGCTTTGGAATATTGCCAATTATGTGGTTGCCATTGTCAAAGAAGATGGCTGCCATGTGAGAGTCAAAGAGGGCTTGGTGCAAGCATTTGCAGCCCCTTGACATTGTCAAAGAAGGAGACTACACTTGGTGGCATCTCTCGCTTTTATCATCGAGCTTTCTCCTTCTTGCATCTGGGATCTTTGCATATGCCACACAACCAAATACTCGTAGATGAGTAACACTTGGTTTGGAAGTAACGCAGAAAGAAGAAGGGATTTTTGTATCCCAAAGCGGTTACGCCAAAGATATTCTTGAAAGGTTCAAGATGGAAAGTCAGCAATCCGGTATCAACTCCGGTTGAGAATGGAGTAGAATTGAGGAAGAGTAAGGTTGGAAATGTTGATCCAACTTACTTCAAAAGCTTAGTAGGAAGCTTAAGGTACTTGACATGTACCGACCGGATATACTCTACGGAGTCGGACTCGTCGGTAGATACATGGAGACACCGGACCGGTCTCATTTGAATGCGGCCAAGAGAATTCTTCGCTACATCAAAGGCACAATGAATGAAGGTATGTTTTATACCTCAAGTAAAGACTTTAATCTTGTAGGTTACTCGGATAGTGATTGGGGTAGAGATCTGGATGAAAGGAAAAGCACAACAGGGTTTGTCTTTTTCATGGGAGACACATCTTTCACATGGTCATCCAAGAAGCAATCGATTGTCACATTATCAAGCTGTGAAGCCGAGTATGTTGCTTTGCCAACTCAGCCGTATGCCATTCAATATGGTTAAGGAATATCTTTGAAGTTTTTGGGATTTCCTCAAGAAAATCCTACGGAGATTTATATTGACAATCGATCGGCAATCGCATTGGCAAAGAATCTAGTATATCATGAAAGGAGCAAACATATTGATACACGTCATCACTTTATCCTAGGAACATGTGAAGAATGAAGAAGTCCAACCGATATCTTGCAACACAAATGATCAAGTTGCAGACATCTTCACAAAGCCTTTGAAGAGAGAAGTATTTATCCGATTAAAGTTCATGCTTGGCATGATATCTCTCGATTGAGTTTAAAGGGGAGATTTGTTGTGTATTAAACTCAATCAATCTAGAAGGTCAAGGAAGGCAACCACCGGCCCGGCCACCACCACCAGATGTGGACCGACCGCCGACCACCGGCCCAATGGCCGCCCGTAGCCTTCACACCACCGTCCTGGCCGCCTTCACACTTGAAGGTTGAATTTTCTTGTTTTGAATTCGTGTATAAATAGCAAGCTGAGCTTATGCTATTATGTGTGGGAGAGTAGAGAGAGACACTAGAAAGAAAGAGAGAAAAGAGAGAGGGCGTGTATTGTTAAGCTTTTTGTGTTAATTAATTGTAAGCTTTTGTTCTTGAAATAAAACCTTGTGTTTTATCCCCTCTGAGTGTTTCAAAGCCACCACCAGTGGTTCCTCCCACCAACAACCAACAGGATTCTTTCATCGGAATACCGTTTCACTGCTAAAAACAGGGGCTATTAGCATCTAAATTCAGTAATGGATAATTCCGTTGCTAAATTCAGTAACAGATTTGCAACGAATTAAACATATATATTTTTTTAATATTAACAACAGGCTTTAGCAACGGATCGATTAAAGGCAACATAAAATTTGCAACGGATTATCTTGCTAATAAAAAAATAATTATTTAAATCTTAATATAAAACCAAAATTGTGTCTCGGTATAATAGGGATGAAAACCACTTGGACAATTCAAGTGATTTTGATACTAACATGAAAGTTTATTTGATTTTGTGTTTTAAAAGCGCTTTTTTAAATTTTTTTTTGGTTTCAAATTAATATTTTTTGGTGTTTTCAGATCATTTTGATACTCTGATTTTAAAAATAAATTTTAAAAATAAAATAATATTATTTTAATGCATTTCCGAGTAAAAAATAATTGAAAAAATTTAATATATATCATTTAGGTTACGAATCCTGAGAAATCTTAGCATAGCTAGAAACGTTTGCTGAAATCCCCTTGACGATTAAGAACTGCGAAGAACAGATGAGAACAGCGACAGTGCTTAGGGCCATGTTTGCTGAATCTAGGGACATCCAGGTGTGAAGCCATGGAAGGGACACAAGAAAAAGAATTTCTAAGACCTTACAATTTTGCAAATTCTCCATGCCTTCTTTAATTGTCATCCAAACACAAGCTTCAAGCTTAGATTTCATCAAGATTTTTAATGCCCGATTTTCTATCGAGTTATCATGATACCGACTCTCTAATAACAATTGATTCTTTTATTGTACATTTCCTTTCTTTATTCACTAATATTCCATCAAATTTGTAGGATTAATCTGCTTGTGTCCAATTTTTTCTTCTTCTTTTTTAGCCATTACCCGCGGCATCACATGGGTTTTTGTACTCGTTCCGTCGCAACAATAGCCTTTGGCGACCATACTCTCGTGGCCAGAAACTAATTTTATCATGGGATTCTGTACTGATTTTCTTCACTCACGAAAGAAGAAGAGAAAGCAACAGCCAACAGACATGTTCCCAACTAAAAAACAGATTAGGCCCTTGGATATAGAGGCCCAAATAAAAGGTTTTGAGCTAAACAGATTCTGCCACTACCAGGGCCTGTTCTCTCTCTCTGAAGAACTATGAGCGAAAATTGAAGCAGGGCCTGTTTTGTTTATCTAATCTATCAAGTAAATCTCTAAATATTTCTCAGCTAGTTTAGTTCACATTTCTTGTTTTAATTCACCAATAAAAGCTTATTGTTTTCGTTAAATAATTTGCTTGTTTCACCTAAAACAACAATCACATGTAATATGTTAGTTTAATTTCGTAGGTTTTGATATGTGCAGTTTTTATTTATTTATTTGACAGTAAGAATATACTTGGATCGATTAGCTTGTATGTAAACCAAGACTAAATTCTTTCTTGAGAAATATCTTCATCTACTTCTCCTTGTCAACTTTTCAAGATACATATTTATATTTAATCTTCTTTATTTAACAGTTATTGCATGTCAATCGAACAAACCCAGCAGAAATTATGGTTGTTTTACCAACTCTTGTCCTGTCAGAGCTGGAGGGGCTTTGATAGTGTCTCCATTAGTAAGCCTAAAATTAACACCTTGAAATTACCTTACCATTTTAACCTCTGCGTGCTTTTTATTCATAAAAGTCTAGTTTTGCCTACCAGAAACACTCCATTAGATCTACACAAATCATCCCTACAGACTTTGGAGAGTTTTCATAGACAAATCTTTATGTTTTCTTGATGCCAACAACTCTTTTTTCAGCTTAAGTTTGATATTTATGCAATGTTTCCATAGATCAACAAGTTTTTAAACATTTTCTTTCCATCTTATTTTTCAGCTTCAAATTATAAACTGGTGTTCTCTAAAAACAAACATATATTAGGTGAAGTAAAGAGTTGACAGTTTGATGCAACAGTAAAAGTAATTTTTTAAATTTTGCTATGATATATTAATAATCTAATGCACAATAATATTATAAGTAAAAAATAATAAATTAATACATGTTATTTTTAGATAATTTACTAGCAACATCACTTTTGAAAATAATTTTAATTAAATATTCTTGAATAATTATTTATTTAATAATAATTTTAATTATAATTTGAACCAAACAAATATTTTAACTCGATTAACCACAATTAAAACTATTTTTTAAAATCAATTTTGTAAAATTATAACAATAAAAGTCACACAAATACAGAGAAAGTACATCTTTCTAATGATGCTGGCTTGTCTTGGTGAATATATATCCTCGCAGGAAAAAAAAAAAAACGATTTTTTATACAGTACTCTATGGTCATACCCATAATTCAACTGTGGAAAAACCTGGTCTTGTATTACGTGAAAGTAATAATTGAGGAGAGTGACAGATGTTTTTATTTTTCAATTTTATAGTGCTAATTTTAACATCTCCTTTGTTTTTGGATTTCTACAACGTAGGCATAATTAATCTCTAACAAACTTTCAAACGTTGTTTGTTTGTTCGGAACAACCATTCAACAACTATCCACATTCTATCTTAAACTCCTGCTAAAAATCAATATCACAGATCTTACAAATCAATGCCCATAGTAGCCACCCCTCTAAAAAATGCAGCATAAAAGCCTCTTCTCTACCGGATATGAGATAAGAGGTATTTTTGAACTAGCTTATATACTAATTAATTAACAATATCTAAATGGTATAGAGAAATCACTGTTTCACCGTACCTAAATCACTGTGGATTATAATAGTAATTCATAGTGATTTTTTTTTTTGTATTTTTTCATTTTTTTTCCAGCTTTCCCTCCTTTTTTCTCCAAAATTGCTTTCCTTTTTTTTTCAACTTTTCTTTTTTTTTTTTCATTTTTTTCATTTATTTTTTTTAAAAAATTATCTTTATTGATTTTACTTTTTAAATATTAAGCTGGTTAAAAATTTCACTTTGTAATTTTTTTCCTTTAAAATACTGTGGATTGCTACGGTGTTTTCCCACATAGTTTTTCTATTTTATTTATTTTTATTTTTTTAAAATTATATTTGTCGATTTTTTTTATATTGAGCTGATTGAGAATTTAGTTTTGTAATTTTTTTTCTTTAAAACATTGTTGATTGCTACAGTGTTTCTCCGCAAGGTTTTTTTTTGTTTTTGTTTTTTTATGATTTTCTCTGAAATTATCTTTTTATTTTATTTTATTTTTTAATATTGAGTTTGGTTAAAAATTACAGTTACAATATGTGAGGAAAGCACTTGTAACTTTCCTTGCAAATTACTGTGGGTTGCTACAGTGTTTTTTCTCATATGGTTTTTTTTCTGTTTTGTTATGTTTTTCCCTAAAATTATCTTTGTCAATTTTATTTTTTAAATATTAAGCTGGTTAAGAATTGCAATTACAAGTAAATACAAGTTTTTCCTCACAAAACACTGTGGATTGATACAGTTTTTCCTCACATGGTTTTTTTCCAGTTTCTTTTGTGTTTTTTTTTGTAATATTTTTTTCCAAAATTATCGTCGTCGATTTTTTTTTAATATTGAGTTGGTTAGAATTTAACTTTGTAATAAAACTTAATCATGTGGGGAAAGCACTGTAGCTTTCCTCACAAAACATTGTTGAAAATTACAATTACAAGTCATTACAAATAAGGTTAAATCATGTGGGGAAGCACTGTACCTTTCATCACTAAACACTATGAATTGCTACAGTGTTTCCAACATGATTTTTTCCCCTTTTTTGTGTTTTGTTTTAATATTTTTTTTTTCTAAAATTGTCTCTGTCGATTTGATTTTTTTAATATTGAGCCGATTAAGAATTTAGCTTTATAATTTTTTTTCTTTAAAACACTGTGAATTATTGCAGTGTTTTTCCATATGATTTTTTTTTATTTTTCCAAAATTATCTTTATTCATTTTTTTTTAATATTAAGTTGGTTAAGAATTATAATTACAATAAAGCTAAATCATATGGGGAAAGCGTTGTAGTTTTTCTCACAAAACACTATGGATTGCTACAGTATTTCTCTAAATGGTTTTTTATTTTATTTTATTGGGTAAAGCACTGTAGTTTTCCTCACAAAACATTGTCAATTGCTGCAACGTTTTTCCTCATGGGTTTTTTTCCTTCCAAAATTATCTTTGTTGGTTTTTTTTAATATTAAGTTGGTAGATAATTTAGCTTTGTAATTTTTTTTGCTTTTTATTAACAGAAAAGCTAAATCATGTGGCGAAAGCACTGTATGTTTCCTCCCAAAACACTGTAGATTGCTACAAATCATTTTGTTCAGTCTCTAAGTTTTGATCACAAACACAACTTTTTTTTTCCGTCATGAAATATTAGCTCCATCATACCTTTAGTTTCTATTACTTATCTAGCGCTGGTTCACAATTATAACACTATTAAATATATTTGTTTTATAAGCTCGCATCAGCGCGCAGGCATGCATCTCGTCTATGATAAGTGGTGTAAGATGACGTTGACTTTTTTTTAATTTATTTTCAATGATTAAAGATATTTTCAGACCAACTTGTACCTTCACCATCTTTGCCAACCTTTTAGGGTTATATCTTCTTCTTCTCCTTCTTCTTCTTTTTATTTTTTTTTGTTTTTTTTTAAATTCAAGCAATTATGAATAATTGTCCATATCTGTACGGTAGTTAACTACCCAAAAAAAAAAAAAACCAACTAAATTTATTATGCAATTCCTGTGTATGAAATGCTTTACCTCCATATATATTAAATTCATGAAAAAAAAAATGAATACATAACTTAAACTTTATCTATTGATTTTCCTCTTTAAAAAATGATAAGGTAATTTATTTCATAAGGATTTCTTTATGTTATAAATTAATCATTCTCTTCAGAGAAGGTATTCAATTTCCAAACTTGTTCTGTTCTCTCTCTACATCCATCTCTCCTTTGTTAAGTGTCATGGCATCAACCAAGCCAGTAAATGTACTCGAGATCTGCCATGTTAGTCCGTCCTCTACCTCACCCGAGTCAAGCACCGAACTATCTCTGCCTCTCATCTTCTCTGATACCTTCAACCTCAAATTCCCTCCAGTTCAAGGCATCTTTTTCTATAAACTCGCCGAGTTAACCCCTACTTTCTTTAACTCCGTAATTCTTCCCAAGGTCAAGCACTCACTCTCTTTAACTCTTTCCCACTTCCGTCCTCTTGCCGGTAACCTCACCTGGCCTCCAAATTCCATCAAACCCATCATCACGTACAGTACTCCAGATGATGGTATTAAACTTACAGTTGCCGAGTCCAGTGCAGACTTTGACCATCTCTGTAGTGAAGTACGTTATGCTATTGAGTCACTTCCTTATGTGCCAAATGTATCAATAACTGATACTATAGCATCTACACTCGCTATTCAGATCACTTTATTTCCAAATAAAGGTTTTTGCATCGGCCACACCACTAACCATGCTGTTCTTGATGGCTTGAGCGTATCCTTCTTCATGAATGCATAGGCTCGCATTTGCAAACAGTTAGTCGATGAAAATATGGAAAACCCTAGCTTGTTACCGGAGGAATTAACCCCGTTTTTCAATCGAACAGCTGTTCAGGATCCAGAAGGGTTAGACATGTGGTACTTGAAATTCTGGCTGGGAGTGAAATCTCCAGGTTCTGATAACAATCCTAGGAGTTTGAAGCCTTTTCCGCTTTCAGAAATACCACCAAACTTGGTAAGGACAACGTTCGAACTTTCTCGTGAAGACATACAGAAGCTTCGGAAAACGATAAACTCTCAACTTGATAAGCTTGGATCTAAAGAGGAAGCAAATCAAACAAAGCCAATATATTTGTCGACTTACGTGCTTGTATTTGCATATACAATGGTTTGCATGCTTGAAGCCTAGGCATAAATAGCAATGATAAGATTAAGATTGTGATTCCGGTAGACTGTAGAGCCCGTTTAAACCCTCCATTACCTAAGAATTATATTGGTAATTGTGTTAGCTCCTTTGATGTGGTTGTGGAAAGAGAAGATCTCATGAAAGAGAATGGGGTTGCGTATGTTGCGAAGAGGCTTACTGAGATGATAAAAGGATTAGAGAATAGATCAGTTCTCGAGGGAGCAAAGGAGAGGATACCATACACTGATTGGGAGAAATTTACTCAAACGGTTCGAGCTGTTGGGACAAACCGATTTGGGATGTATGGGGCAGATTTTGGATGGGGCACTACACCATTAAACAGTTTTACCGACGGACTAATTCCGTCGGTGACAGGAATGAAATCCGTCGATGAAATAATTACCGACGGCCACACCGACGGAACACGTCCGTCGGTATACCAGTCGTCGGTAACTTCCATTTCCGTCGCTAAGTCTGTCGCAAATAAAAAAAAACACCCACCGACGGAACACCGACGGTCTTACAGACGGATACGCGCGCGCCAAAAAAAAAGTTTCCCGCATGAACATTACCGATGGAATAAATCTGTCTTCAATTTCAACGGTAATTACCGACGGCATATCCGTCGATAATTATGGCATGGCTGGTAATTGTTTGCCAACCCTCTCGTGAAATACTGACGGATAGTAGCCGTCGGTAAATCCGTCTGTATGTAATCACCGACGGAATCTATCCGTCGGTAATTATGGCATGGCTGGTAATTGTTTGGCAACTCTCTGTGAAATACCAACGGAAATTATCCGTCGGTAAAGCCGTCGGTATGTATTTAAAATATAAAAAATAATAATTTATTAATAGTAAAAAACCTTAATAAACAAATAAAAATGGATTAAACATTAAAAATATAAAAGTAATGTTAAATAATATTCATTACAAATTTAATGTGTTTAAAAAACAAAATTAAACTAGAATAGCGGCGGAGATGGAGGAGGAGGAGGAGGAGGTCAAGTTGTTCCCGGACCATACGGCCAAAAAAAAGTTGCACAAGTATCGTCACCCATCTTTGATCTCATCTCTATGACTATTTGACGGAGCTCATTATAATTCGTCGAGAGTTGTTGATATTGTTGTTTCAACGCAATGAACTCCTCGGATCGGGTGTTCGATACGATGGAGAGCTTCCAACAGTTGAGACACTACGAGCCGAACGCAAGTTTTTAGCCGTAGTGTTGGAGAGCCCGTAGATCTGATTTTTATCGGGTCCACCAAACGATCCCGCCTCCATCCACAAATCTAGATCGAAATCTGGATGGGTCGACGAATTGTCCCCATATCTCTCCCTCAACCGGCTATTATAGGTCTCCCGAAAATTCCGTCGGTAAAAAAATCATCAAATGCAATTCAAGATGCAATTCAAGAAAATAATAACTTACAAAATAAAATGAATGAACGAACATACCACGAAGTGCTTGAGCAAGGTTGTTCACGAACCGCCGCACCCCCTTTTGGCGGTCTTGACTCCGCACATGCGTCTCTACAAACAACTCCATTGGACTCGGTTCACGTCCAAGAGACGCGGCTTGTAAGGAAAAAATAGGTTGAAAGTTAAATATATTATAAGGGACGACAAATTAATTAATGATATATTTCATTAAAATTAATCTTACCATCCGCTTTGCATGTGCGCCGAATGGGACGGATCCGCCGGTGTGCGTGGTCACCGAACCATGAATTTGCCGGTTCCGGTTGTCGGCGCCGGACTGTGAGCGCCGTGAGAATCGCTCTGAGGTCACGTGCTCAATATATGCCGTCAATATTTCTCCCTAGATGAATGGCGGTTTGAATTCCTGCCAAACCGCCACCTCATTCCATCCTTCAAGACCGTTATCCCTTGCATGTCTTTTTGATTTTTTTGGGTGTCATACCAAAAATCACGCAACCTACTCCCATAGTAACAAATTAGAATTTAAAACATAAAATTATAAAACAAAAATAAATATTATTTTCGATGTTACCTAGTTGCCACGTGATTCTCCCATACCCTTCTCACAACATTGTTGTCCGCCCTATCCCACTCAAATTTGTTCTGTGTATATAAATAATTCATATAAAATAAAAATAGTACAAGATATAAAATTATAAAAATCATTTATTAAAAATAAGCTGAAAATTAAAAATTAACACCGACCTGAAATCGCTTAAACCATGCATCGATATTAGGTTTCCACTCGGGATGTCCGGAAACCTGGCTCCATTGAAACAATGGAATCTCCATCGACGATTTAAACGCCAATGTTATAGTCCTTGCAGCCTCAATGTTATAGTCCTTGCAGCCTCAATGTTTGTGAACCTGAAATTAAATAAAAGTAGTAATATTAATTAGTTGTTCATAAATTATGTTATAAGTATATATATATATAAAAACTAAAACCTAAACAAACTTACATTGAGAGGTCATTCTTCCATTGTGCCTGGTACTTGCGGGTGAATTGACCCCGCTGTGAAGGCACACAGCTTCTACGCTGTGAAACCGCACTAGAAAAGGCAGCATCACAAGTTGGCGTAGATTCCTCGCCGTGATCAGCACCTAAGGATACGATTAAATGTAATTCTATATATATAAATTAACATTTTTAACATAAATTCAACAATAACAATTAAAATAAATTTGGGAATAAAAAATGCTTACCTTAATAGTGTGTTGAATTTAAGATTTTATCTACAAACAATACACAAAACAAAGAACACAAAAAAAAAAAATCATAATTAAAATAAAAAAAATACAAAGATAAAAAAAAAATACATACCTTTTAAAACTACCACCAAATAGGGGTAAATCTCTTCAAAAAGCCAAATGCAACCGGAGAGGATAAGAGAAATGAAGAAGAAGAGAAACTGAGCAGAGAGAAAAAAATAAATCAAATGGGGGGAAGGGGGTGTTTTATATGGCAATTTTTCCGACGGTATTACCGACGAAACTTAATTGCTGTTGGTGGCATTAATTTCCATTGGTAATACCGTCGGTAATTAATTGAAATGCGCACCAAAAAAGTTCAAAAATCCCGTCAGACTTTTCGATCCATCGGAAAATCCGTCGGTATTGGTGCTGACGGACACGTGTCAGACATGCGTGCGCTTCGGGATGTGCGTAAATCCGTCGGTGATACCGTCGATGTTTGTCATCGGTAAAGCCGTCGATGTACACATCGGTGATGGTGGCACAATCCCGTAATTTTTTTGCAACTCTCTGTGAAATACCGACGGGTTATATTCCGTCGGTGACAGTGGCACAATCCCGTAATTTTTTTTGCAACTCTCTATGAAATACGACTGGTTATATTCCGTCGGTATACCCATCGGTGAAAGTGGCACAATCCCGTAATTGTTTTTGCAAATCTTTGTGAAATACCAACGGGTTATAGTCCGTCAGTATACCCGTAGGTGAAACCGTAATTTTTTTTTTTTATGTAACCCTGTCACAAAATCTTGAATTGCAATCTTACAAAGACAAACAACACAATAACAAGGGCTGACCATTAAAGAAGAATAAATATTTAATGTTTCAAATTATTACATTATAAAATAAGGCCTTATAACATATTTAGTTAGTCGGAATTTTCATCTTCGTCCTCTATTGAATTGTTATCATCAGCTTCATCGCACTCTTCAATTTCATTATCATCTTCTTCAACACCATTCTTTTTTCCACTAGTAGAGCTCAGAACAATATTCAACTCCTCTGCGTCAACATCAACAAGACAATCATTGAAAACACGAAAATTCGAATTTTCTTCTAAGTCAATTGACGGAGCAACTCAGTATGGTTGAACCAACTCACTAGCTTGAAAGACTTCATCTATCACACTTGTGTCTTCGTTCTCATCCTGAACAACCTCGACACGACCCTTGGGTTTTGTTTTTAAAATGGATAACCAATCAACTCTTGATCGGTCCTTTCTAAAGGAAGGGGTGTATGTGTAATAAACTTGTTGGCATTGCTTTGCGAAAACAAAGACATCGTTTACGTTGCGGTGTCTAGCTTTTGAGTTGATTTCAACGAGACCATAGTGAGGATCTACTCGATTCCTCTCGGTTGTGTCATACCAATAGCATTTGAATAAAAACACTCTATTTTGCTCGTTATGATATTGCAGTTCGATGGCCTCTTCCAATCTACCGTAGTAGTCAACTTCAAACTCACTAGAAGTCGATCCCTTAATACAAACACCGCTGTTGTATGTCTTTCTTCCATGCCCGTATTCTTCGCATGAAATACATATCCATTGACAAAATACCCGTTATAGCACTTGACTTTTCTTTCGGGGCCCGGACATAGTAAAAACGGTGAAATAGCAAAGACTACCTCCCATTTGATAAACCTAGCTTGTAAATTAAATACAACAATAATCAATAAACGGATATTATGTAACATTGACTACAATTAATTACATTGCAAGAGATAATGAGTTTGTGATAGGACTTACATGTGTTCTAAACCATGTGGCAAATTGTTCATCTTGTAATTGAAAGATCTCGGGATTCGGTCACTTGTGAGTTATTGGACGGTAAGTATCGTCGATGTTGCCTCGCAAGGTTGTTTCAAATTATATGAGTGTATGGTATCACAAAACATAAATAGTACACTCTTGACAAAGTTTAAGTCGAACATCTACTTACTTAATAAAAGGTCTCACTCATCACGGTTAAATAGGACATAATTGTGTGCTTGTCCGAACTCTATTTCGAGACAAATATCTTCCCCCTCACGACATTTTTAAGTGTGGGTCGTCCGGGATTGGAGAATATTGACAAGTTCCCACTTGAATGCACTTCACCACCATTATCATGCCGTGGAACACAGTTTATCCTCGTTCTCAAATGAGGCTCGAAATAGTATGAGATAAATGTTGAGATCTCCTCAACAATATATGCCTCACATATTGACGCCTCAATATGCGCCTTGTTCTTAACCTTTTTTTTTAAGATTGAACAAGTACCTGATATATATTAATAAAAAATTATCAATTAATAACATTAAAATAAAAATAAAAACATTTAATTATAAATTACATAGCTCATGTAATATCTAACCTCTCGAATGGATACATCCATCTGTACTAGACCGGTCCTCCAACTTTTACCTCAAACGGTAAATGTACGGGTATTTGCTCCATTAAGTCAAAAAATGATGGAGGGAATATCATCTCAAGTTTGCATACTGTCTCGACGATATTCTTTTCAAGCCTTTCAATGTGATTAACATTCAACTTGCTTGGAGCATATATCTCTGAAGAAATGACTGATCTCCGTTAGTGCATCCCTTATCTCCTTTGGCAACAAATCACGAAAAGCTAATGGGATGAGTGTTTGCATAAACACATGGTAGTCATGACTCTTCATTTCATATAATCTGCATTCCTCCGTATTAACCAGCCTTGATATGTTCGAGGCATGTCCATCGGGGAAACGCAGACTCTTAAGCCATTTGTAGACTAGTAGTTGTGCGTTTTTCTCTAGCACGAAGCTTGCTCTTGGTTTTGCGACCCGTGACCCATCGAAACCAACTCTATATTTTTACGGTTACGAACAGTGCTACATCCAATCTAGCCTTGATGTTGTCCTTTGTCTTCCCCTTCACATCCATGACGGTGTTGAAAATGTTCTCAAACACGTTCTTTTCAATGTGCATGACGTCAAGGTTATGGCGAAGAAGATTGGTCTTCCAATAAGGAAGCTCCCAAAACATACTTCGCTTCACCCAATTATGGGTCAAACCAAAACCAGGAAACTTCGCTTACCGATTGGAGACGAAACACAATTTCACCGTACTCCGACATAACATCAAACAATTCTTCACCGGAAAGACGCGGGGTGCAACATCATTTTCAACTCTTCCAACAAAGAAATCCTTTCTGTTCTTTCTGTACCTGTGGTTATGTGGCAAGAAACGACGGTGATAGTAAAAAGAAGAAGCTTTACCCCCGTTTGTTAGCGTGAATGCCTTGTTGTTCTCCATACGGTATGGACATGCTAGCTTTCCATGCATGGTCCAACCAGAAACCATTCCATAAGCTGGGAAATCATTGATAGTCCACATCAAAGCCGCTCTCATAACAAAATCTTGTTTCCTCAAGATGTCATAAGTCAAAGCTCCAGAGGACCACAACTGTGTCAACTCATCAATCAACGGACGAAGACAAACATCTATATTCCGCCCCGAACCGCTCGGACTCGGTATGACCATAGATAAAAACATGAACTCCGGCCTCATACACATCCCCGGTGGCAAGTTATAAACCGTCGGTATGACCGGCCAACAAGAATAAGGAGCGAAAGAAATGACCCGAATGGGTTGAATCCGTCTGTACACAACCCAAGACGCATGTTCCTTGATTCAAATTGAAAAGTGAGGATGCATACTGTTAAAGTGTTTCTAGGCTTCACCGTCAGAAGGATGAACCATCACTCCATCAACCCGTGATCTGACTTGATGGTGAACACCCGTGCTACGGTGATAATTTACGTGGTTCGTGCGGCCATCCTATAATGGTTCGTCGAATCTCTCAACGAGATCAAAAAACCTTGCTGCATCTGCATTAGGTTCTTCTTCTACGATTGGACATTCCCCGACATTACCTTCACTCATTCTCATTGCATCCATAACCATATTCCCGTAAGGATTACTTGTTCTCATTTCCAACTTCATGCATGTTGCTAGCACTAGAAGTTGACCCAACCACCTGTTCTTCCATGCTCTCATCGAGAACAAATAGTTCTCCGTGAGCATACCAACACGGGTAATCTTCTATGAACCCTTTGGTTAGAAGATGCATCGTTACAGCATCTTGATGCGAAACTTTAAATTTTTACACTTCTCGCATGGACACCTAATACCGCCATTAGTAAAATTCCTCGAAATAAATGTTGCGAAATTAATAAAACCCTGGACACCGTTACAATAATCCATCCTTCGCAATCCTTGGGGTGAGTCCCGATACATCCATGAACGATCATCCATGACTTCTACTTGAACCTCTATAAAACATAACAAAAATATTGGTTTTCCCCGACATTATCCAACAAACTAAAACAACACTTATGTTAAATATTCATTATCAATTATCAACTATCAACGTTCATACATACAAATTTATACATATATAAATTTACGTAAATCACAACTTCGAAATAGAATTGATAACAATTAAACAAGACTCGTTAAACAAGCTATTAATTATTTATTTCATCACAATGACACATTTAATTCGGTGTAATTCAAACAAAATTTCAACAATTTACAAACAAATATAATTTGACAAAATCTAAAACAAACTATAACAACTACAAAATTATACATTCATACTACAAGTTTCTTTGAAAAATAACGATTAAACAAGTACAAACGTTAACAAAATACATATACTACAACAATAAAATTCACAATTAAATATTAAAACTAAAAAGGATAGATTTACTTACAAAAAAATGATAAAATCTACAAGAAACGGATATTGTGACCACGTACAAGATATAAGAAATTAACTTGAGTGCTCGTGTTGAGAATAGTGGAGAGTTGAGATGGGAGGGAGGTTGGCTGCAGTTTGGGAGGGGAGAGGTGGGATGGGAAAGAAGAAGAAGGAGAAACAGAGGAAGAGAGCGTCGGTAGATGGGTGGGTATATAATGGCTTTTAATGATGGAATCATCGACGGAATAATTCCGTCAGTGAAGTGCCGCGTCACTGTACAGCTATCTCAGTTTGAATCCCTCGGTAATTCTGTCGGTAAAATCATCTGACGTCACCACGCCGTTGCATATTTTCAGACAAATTGTATACCCCGTCGGCGAAACGGTCGGTATATACCGATAGATTTTGAGACGGAATTATGTCTATCGGTAATTCCGTTGGTTTTCTCCGGTTTTCTGGTAGTGGGGGAAGCCAAGCAATGTGGAGGTTACGACAATAGCTAGAACTGGTGCCTTTTCTATTATGGAGAGCGAAGATGAAGGTGGTGGAGTTGAAGTTGGTTTAGTCTTGAAGGAGCATGAGATGAAACTATTCGGTTCTCTATTTACCAGAGTTAAGATTTCTCAGTCTACATGTTAGACGGTTGTCAGTGGTTTCTTACCACTTAGTCAATAAATCCCTATTGCTAAGGGATATTGTTTCATTGAATTAGTCGTACGTACCATGTTACTCTTTGGTTTCAGTTTAGGCTATGTAATAGCCAAGTTTGTTCAATAGAACAAGAGATTTCTCCCAGCTGCATTATTTATCTTCTTCATAAGTTTTTCTGTTCTTAATAACCAGTGGCCTTAAAATGTTAACTGTAATCGTGTATACCTCTCTATGACATGCTTATACACTTTTTTTTTCCTCTAATATTTATGCTGTGCTTCAATTTCTAAGACTTTTGGAGTTATTAATGTAATTTTATTTGCTGCTTGTTGTGGAAATCTAATTATCTATTACGTACTAAGATAAGGTGTTGAATATTACAACATGGCAGGGCAGAAGATTTACTACAATATTTAAGAGTTTTATGACCGTTATTTTCTGTCGGTGTAAGATTATCATTCTGTTGGTAAAAGTTTTACTAACGATGTCACCAACAGAATTTTTTTATCGGAATACCGTTCCACTGCTATTTTCAGTAACAGATTTGCAACGGATTACACATATTTTTTTTTTTAATATTAGCAACAGGCTTTAGCAACGGATTAAAGGCAACATAAAGTTTGCAACGGATTATCTGTTGCTAATTAAAAAAATAATTATTTAAATCTTAATATAAAACCAAAATTGTGTCTCGGTATAATAGGGATTAAAACCACTTGGACAATTCAGTGATTTTGATACTAACATGAAAGTTTATTTGATTTTGTGTTTTAAAAGTGTTTTTTAAAAAATTAATTTTTTTTTGTTTCAAATTAATATTTTTTGGTGTTTTCAGATCATTTTGATGCTTTAATTTTAAAAATAAATTTTAAAAATAAAAAAATATTATTTTAATATATTTCCGAGTAAAAAATACTTGAAAAAATTTAATATATATCATTTAGGTTACGAATCCTGAGAAAGCTTAGCATAGCTAGAAACGTTTGCTGAAATCCCCTTGACGATTAAGAACTGCGAAGAACAGATGAGAACAGCGACAGTGCTTAGGGCCATGTTTGCTGAATCTAGGGACATCCAGGTGTGAAGCCATGGAAGGGACACAAGAAAAAGAATTTCTAAGACCTTACAATTTTGCAAATTCTCCATGCCTTCTTTAATTGTCATCCAAACACAAGCTTCAAGCTTAGATTTCATCAAGATTTTTAATGCCCGATTTTCTATCGAGTTATCATGATACCGACTCTCTAATAACAATTGATTCTTTTATTGTATATTTCCTTTCTTTATTCACTAATATTCCATCAAATTTGTAGGGTTAATCTGCTTGTGTCCAATTTTTTTTCTTCTTTTTTAGCCATTACCGGCGGCATCACATGGGTTTTTTTACTCGTTCCGTCGCAACAATAGCCTTTGGCGACCATACTCTCGTGGCCAGAAACTAATTTTATCATGGGATTCTGTACTGATTTTCTTCGCTCACGAAAGAAGAAGAGAAAGCAACAGCCAACAGACATGTTCCCAACTAAAAAACAGATTAGGCCCTTGGATATAAAGGCCCAAATAAAAGGTTTTGAGCTAAACAGATTCTGCCACTACCAGGGCCTGTTCTCTCTAAAGAACTAAGAGCGAAAATTGAAGCAGGGCCTGTTTTGTTTATCTAATCTATAGTGACATGGCCCGGTGGCCGGCCCGATCCAAGATCCGGGTTTTGGATTTTAACCGGGTTGTCCGGGTCAATTTTTTTTAAAAAAATCACAACGACGTCGTTTTAGTAAAAAAAATAAAAGTCAACGGGTTGCAACCGAGTTTTTGACCAGATCTTACTGGGTCAACCAGGTCACCGGGTCACACTGGATTTTTTCTTTCTCTATTTTTTCTTCAACCCGGCTCGATTCTAGTCCTGGATCGGCCGGATCCCGGGTCGATCCACCAGACCGGGCTAGATTTCAAAACTATCATCTAATCTACCTAGTAAATCTCTAAATATTTCTCAGCTAGTTTAGTTCACATTTCTTGTTTTAATTCACCAATAAAAGCTTATCGTTTTCATTAAATAATTTGTTTGTTTCACCTAAAACATCAATCACATGTAACATGTTAGTTTAATTTCATATATAATTATGTACCATTAAATTTATCATTTAGATGAATAATATCTTAAGTTTAATTTAGTTTAATTTCATATATTTCAAATTTAGTTTTGATATATGCAGATTTTTATATTTGACAGCAAGAATATACTTGGATTCGCCATCTCAAATTCTACTATGGATTGATTATTCACAATTTATTTTGGTCATCAAACTTCATATTTTTACGATTACATCCTTTAGGGGTCAAATTAAAGGATAATTGATTCAAATTTGTTGGACAAGGACAAGATTGAAGGAAGAAGGACCAATGTTAAAAAGACACTAAAAATAGATGGTGGGTCCACAATTCTCACACAAAGTTCAATTTAGTCCTCAAATTTTCTAAATCATATCCTTTTGGTCCCTAAATGTTTTAGCAATTCAATTGTAGTATAAAAATTTATTTTTTTAATTTTAGAGGGGAGAAAGATCGATGAATTCCAACGATGAAGAGAGAAAATCAACATTGACATTGATTTGAGCAGCTAAAATAGTCGATTATGGTGTCAATGAGTACTATTTGATAAGGAGAATTCCACTTAGGCTTTTTTTTAACCTTCATAATACCTAGAAAACTATATCTAAGTTTGGAAGATGTTTTGTTTCGGGTTGATTTCTTGTTTTTTGGGCGGTTTTTTAGGTTATTTAACTTCATTTGTTTTAATTATCAAGGTGTTTAGGTGTTTTGGGTAAAAAAACAAGTTTAAAATGGATTGTACAACCACCATAATCGCTAGAATATGGAGAAACCAAACGATGCATCATTTGAATCTTTTTTTCAAAAAATATTAGGGTAGTCATCCGCTCCAATTGCATTTTTAAAAAATAGGGTCCGATAGCACCTAATATTTTTTCTTGTAATTTGTAAATTTTTTTAAAAAAAATCCATGTTTTTTTATGTGTTTTTTTAAATAATTTTTTAATTTATATTTAAATTAATACCCCATCTTTGATTTTTTTATTTAGTCTTTTTAAATAGTGCTTTTTTAAATTATTTTTTGAAGAAATTATTGTAATTCATCTATATTCTTTTATGTTTTATATAATTGACTTTTATTTTAAAAAATAAAAAATATTTATATTTGGATAATATTTCTAATAAGTGCAACAATGTTATGTGTGTGTTTATTTCTATTATCATTTGATTAAATAAACAATAACTTTAATAAATAGAGTCATTGAATACAATCGGGTAAATGATCCATGTTGCGAGATCAAACATATGGATCTACTTCTCATTCTCGAATTTTGAAGATACATATTTAGTTATCATTAATGATTCTTCTTTATTTATTGGCACAAATAATTTTCAATTTATTTAATTAGATGCATATATAATATTTTTTTTTATTTTATATTTAATGTATAAAAACACCTATATGTTTATTTTTTTTTGTTGAAAAAAACTTGCCGCAAAACACTAGAAAAATAGCTAATTATAACAAAAACTAAAAGAGCTAAGTGTCCCTTTCACTGTTTGCCTAGACATAAATTATTGTGGATTGGAGTAGTGTAATAACAGAATTGTCCTTACCAAAAAAACCTTTTAAGGATGCAGTTGGGGATGTGATTGTCTTTTTCATGGGATTCATTTGGCATTGAAAGAATGATTGGAGATAAAATAGTCTGTTTAAGTTTTTTGGGCTATAGTATAGATACTGATTTGTCCTTTAGGGCATAAAATTTTAACTTTTGGGTTGAGGGCTTCTTTTGTCTTTTTTTTTTAAATAAACTGTTAAGATACAATCATGCCCCTGAGGGGGGGATTATGCATTTGTTGAGGGGTTTCTCTGTCTTTTTCTTTAATTGAATCAATTCAACTATGAAATTACCTTTGGGTTTCAACAAAAACAAGGTTGTATGTTGGGGTGTTTTCATCGTTTCTATATGTTTTATTGTAAATATCATGTGATGTCAGGGGTAATTGAGTATTTATGTATATATAAATGATTATTTCCATTTGAGTGGCGCATGCTGTCCCAAAACGGAACCGAGCGATGCCTTACAAGGCGACATTCGATGCGCCTCACCATCCTAGTTATAATGACAATGCGCGTGTGCTGAGGTTGCCCATGGAGGAGCTCCTGCCGGGGTTTTTCCCTCTCTCATCCTAGAAAATTATGTTGCCCATTGTAATAAAACAAAAAGGTTTGACATGGTTGTGAAACCCAAGTTGCTTGTATTTGGCATGGTTGCTAGACCCAAATTGCTTGGGTTTGATATTTTTTCATACCCAAGATGCTTGGACTTAGCGTTAACCATGTCTAAAGTGATTGGACTTGGCAGGCTGCCAAGTCCAAAGTAATGTAAGCCTAACATATTTGTCAGGCCCAAGTGCATATTTGCTTACTAAGTTCGTAAGCGCCTAGCCTGGTTATTTTTTTAAAAACAAAATTTTAGTTTTTTTTTAAATAATTCATTATTTGTGTATATTTTTTCAAATAAATTTTTGGTTTATGTTTTAGTTAGATTATGCTTATTTTTAAATGATATTAGGTGTGTTTAGTTCTTAGAGAGGTAGGTATGATTCATCTATAGTTTTTTTTTTAATTCTATATAAATTAAATTTTTTTTATAATATTTTAATAAGTGTAGCCTTGCATTGTTTTTTCTAATTATTTGTTGTTACTCAATTTTGGACCCCACGTGATGGAGACGGTGTATACCTCTTTTGAACAGAGTGTAGGAGTTTAGCTCATATTCGCCAGAAGATTGACAAAAGCACAGAAAGAAATATTTTGTTTTTTAACCTTGTTTGAGCTTGTTTTTGTTTTTTTATCCTTCGCCTTTACTACCAAAATCATCGAGTTTTCTTAGGTTGACCAGGAGTCTTCATAATGCTAAATTCGTTCTTTTTATCTGGTCTTTAAGGTTGAATAAATCCCTCGGAATTTGCACTAAAAAAATAGTTACGCTCCCGTCGCAATTTTTTGTTTCAATTTAGGCTCTGATTCTGACTCAGTTTCGTACTATATCTGACCATCCTAGGTATATTCTGTCACTCATTACATGTTGAAAAATTGACATACACCTTTATTAGGTCCTAGGGATCATTGTTCTTAGAGCGAGATTCTCGATCGATTTGGATGCTCGGTATTGTCGATCAAGAACCTTTTTGACCAACTAGATTACTACCGGTTTCTGTTATGTAAAAAGATTTTATCTCACTTCGACTCCTTCATAAAAGTTGTAGTCCTAGACGCGTAGATTATTTTGGCTTTTGAATCGCTTGATTTCGATATCAGAAGCTCAAGATATTCCTGTTTGAATATCTAATGTGAAGGCGAGAGAATTGCATCGTCGAGAAGGATATTGACCCGAGTCTGCACTAAAAAAAATTCTATTTTTGGCTTAGTTTTTGTGATTTTTGTTCTTAGTTCATACTCTCAGTCATATCAGGATTCTCGGCATTCGCCAGTTTTTGAGTCGACCCGGAAATCCCTTTTGACCAACTAGATTATTGCCAGTTTCTGTTCTATAAAACGATTTTATCTCACCTCGACTCCTTCATAAAAGTTGTAGTCCTAGACACGTAGATAAATTTAGGCTTTTGAATCGCTTGATTTCGATATCAGAAGCTCAAGATATTCCCGTTTGAATATCTAGTGTGAAAGCAGGGATTCCTGACCGCGGGAAGGGTTTTTGCCCAAGTTCGCGGGACTGATTCGAAGGATTTTTTTTGGACCAAGGACTGAATCGAAATGTGCTAAATTGAGGGATCGAATTGAAGAAGGACATTGAAAGCTGGAGAGGGGGGTTGGATCATCATAAATGACAGGATTTTTACCACACCGAATAAGGAAAATAGGACCTTGCAGCTGCACCCTCCAGCTGATTTCTTTCTTTTCTCTGCTGTTTTTTTTCCTTTATCATCACGCCTGATTTTTGGAGCTGAAGACCACGTTTTTGTTGCCTCATTTCAAAGGGAGCAGCTGGCCCTATGGAAGGAAAGAAAACAGCCACACCCTCCTCTAAAACTGGAAAGAAATCAGACGTAAAGAACCAGAACAAAATCAGAATATTGCAGCTTCCTTTTGTGTTTTTTTTACTGCAAATCAGTAGGGATTTACGTCCTAGGATTAATGCATTAAATCCTTCCTAAATAGAGACATATTTAGACTATATATAAGCCCTTCTAATGACCTAACGGGGGGCAGAAAAAGAGAGCAAAAAAAGCAGCAAAAAGAGAGCAAAAAATAGCAGAAAGAGAGCAGAAAAATAAAAGAAAAAAAACAAGAGAGGCAGAGTAAACAAAAAAAACGCAGAATAGAGGGAGTTTCTTGTTTGCATTCTAGTGTCACCGTGAGGGAAGAAAAAAACAAGACGGAGAGGGAGCTTTGTTGCTAAACCTTGACAGCCACGTTTGCTTGGTTTTATTTCATCCTCTGCAGAAAAGAAAACAGTGAGACCTGCAGGTAAGTCTTAATTTTCTCCTCCTTTTCTGCCTTTAAATCCTTTGTATCTGTTTTGTTTTTTTTATGTTTTTGCACATTCATTTTCAATTTTAGACTGTACAATGCCCGTTTGCTTTGTGTTGTTCTTGCCGTGGTTTTGAGTTTTGGATAGGTGACTATGTTAAGCTTTGGCTAGCCTCTGTTATTTATTTTTTTTATCTCCTGTCTTTCGCTGTTGACAGAATTAAGGAACCGGGGAAGGGGGCTTTTGTTTTCTTCATCAGCAGCTCCCTTTTCTGTTCGTGTCCTTCCATTTTATTGAAATAGCCGGCCAGGTCTTGCTTTGGTTTCATAGTCTATGATATATATGTGTTATAAAGCCATGCCGTCCCAAGCTTTTCTTTTTGTATGAAACTAGCATGACAGAATTAAGGAACCGGGGAAGGGGGCTTTTGTTTTCTTCATCAGCAGCTCCCTTTTCTGTTCGTGTCCTTCCATTTTATTTAAATAGCCGGCCAGGTCTTGCTTTGGTTTCTAGTCTATGATATATATGTGTTATGAAAGCATGCCGTCCCAAGTTTTTTTTTTTTATGAAACTAGCATGGCAGTTTATTTTGTTCTCTTGGATTGTTAAAAAGAAAATAGGTCACGAGTCATGGTCATATGCAGTAGGATTTTGATTTTAAAAATTTCAGTTTCAAAACTTTGGCTCCCTCATCCATACGTGCTTAGTCCTTTCCAGTGTATAGAATTTTAAGCTGATTTGGCTTTGAATGATTTTTGTTACGAATGGTTTCAAGTTTCTTGTAGTTCTTGTAATATGAATGATGGCTTGCTACTTTCCATTTTGATGTTTACGTTTAATTGTGATGCTATGCGTTTTCGATAAAAAAATTTAAAAGTTTTCTTGTGTGTTGCATACGGCCAATACCCTAACATCTTTTTTTGAATTTTCTCTAAAAAAAAAAACAAATATTTGAAGTTTTGAAAATGTGTTTCCGCATGGATTTCTTAAACACAAAAATTATTTTCTTGCATTTCTGGATTTTACAACATGTTTGTAAAACTCCAAAGGGTATTGGCCAATATTCCAAAAAAATACAAAAATCTTATTTTTGGAGGAATTCATCTATTATTCACCGCTAATGTTTGGGTAAAGAAATCCTTAAAGGACGAATATCCAAAATATTATTGGGAGTAATAAATCCGCACAAATCCTTGAAAGAAGCCTTGATTATAATCGAGGACATTTCAATTTTTATTCCACGGTTTATGAGATGTGAGAGTATAAAACACTAAGACAAAAAAAATAGGTTTTTTAAAGCACCCTAGATTTCTAAATTTTTGTCCCTCCTCCTTGCGATTTACGAGTCGCAAACTCTTGAAAAACTAAGGGGAAAATGAGCTTTTAAAGCACATGGAACTTCCTTGGATTTCTATCCTAATAATTTTAGTTTGAATCAAAACCTAGAAAACCGATGGGATTAGAAAACACCAACACCATAGCAATTATAAGACAAACCAAACACCAAGCGACTTACCTTAGGTAGGGCGTACTAGGGGTGCTAATACCTTCCCTTTACGCAACCAGGTCCCTTGCCTTTAGAATCTCCCGAAAGACCAGTTAGGTTTCCTAGTGACCATAACACTAGGTGGCGACTCCCTTTTACACAAATAAAACAAAAGACCCCGAAATAAACCGATGGTCGCCGCGACGCCGCGCTCCGCTCGCGAGGGTGCGACAGGATGGCGACTCCACTGGGGACCCTAGGACTAGGCTTGGTAATTTGTTTGTTTATGCTATGTTGGTTTTTGTTTTTTTAGATGAATGATACTTTGTTTAAAAGCTTTAGCATGCATCTTTACATTTTGTCATACATGATATAGTCATTCATCACTTTATGATTATTATCTTTTTGAGGGCACACACATTAAACTTTAAGTTAAGTGGGGAACTAGCAGCTTGCCTTATGACTTGAGTCAAGGTTTAAGTTTGTGTAAACCCCAACTCTTGTTGAGTGTTTAGACTGATAGTGATTGGTACATGTGCCATCCCACTATCTGCTGAACCCCCATATTGCCTTTACGAGGGCGATCACTGGGACAAGAAGAGACCCTTTTTTAGAGACCAAGTAGTAAACCTACCCTATGTCTCACGTAAAGGAACTAGAACCTATCCTTAGGGTGTATGATCCATAATATCTTTTGCATCAAAACAATTCTAACCCCCAAGGCATTTTGAATTGCGGGACTTGTGAACGAAATGGCCACCATTGCTAAACTTTCCATCATAGAATATGGGAAAAATTCTGAACTTGTCACAATTGACTCAAGGAGACTCGCCTTAGAAGCGATGCTAAGAAACTGTCACCAATCAAGAACCTGAATTGCATTATGAATGAGGTGAACAGTTAACGACTCACTTTCGAATGTGGATAAGGATGCATTTTTTAATAAATACGGACGTTTGATGGAAATTGCAAGGGTAGAAGTTTTAAGCCCAACATGCGAGCCATAGTTCATTTTTGGGATCCAGACTACCGGTGTTTTTCTTTTGGAAGCATAGACCTATGTCCCACTATGGAGGAATATGGGATGTTGACCGAGTTTCCAAACAATCAGATCGGATTTATTTGCCTTTGAGATCCGACAAGATTATCCCCGAACCGTCAAAACCGCTTAGAATCTCCAACTTGGAAAAGTTTTTGGAAAAGAATGCTACCGGTCCGAAATGGAGGATGCTAGAAATTGAACTGGAAAAGAAGTCGGATTAGAAAAAGAGAGATTGATTGCCTTGGGCATATTTGGCCTTGTGTTGTTCCCAAGTCGACGGGTTTAGTGAGTTTGGAGGCCGCTGCTTATGTAGAGTATGAGAATACACAAATCAATCCAAAGGGCGCGCTATTTTAGCCGAAACTATCTTGACGCTTAATCATTGTAGGAGAACCTAAAAGGGGCAATGAGATGCCGCACGCAGCTTGTTGTATATCCGGATGGTTAGCCATATCGAAACAAAAAAACCCGTCTTCAATAATTTTTGGTGGTTCACCCAAAGACCCCCGAAGTTAGTAGAAGAAGAAGAATGGGGAGATCTAGATAACCAAGGTTGGGTTGACAAATTAGAAGGTTTGCCTAATAGTGATTTTAAGTGGAGAGCACCATGGGTAACGACAGTGGAAGTCCTAATGAGTTGTGGACAAAGACGTTGGGTGCCATTGGTAGGGATTACAGAGTTATGTGAGTTATGCTCCCGCCCTAGTGGTAAGGCAACTTGGGGGCATGCGGTTTGTTCCAAGGACTATGGGAATTGCTCAATTCTTTGGTTTGTTCAAAGATTCCATTGCACAATAAGTTTTAGAGATCATCAAACAAGATTGGAAGCATTTGGTTTTGGTTGAGATAGAAGGTTTAAAGGATCCAAGTGCAAGTGAAGGATATGCAAGATGGAGAGACTTAGCCTGCTTGACCATGCCTTGTGTAGAAGCCAAATCTCCCCAAACTATAGAAGAGCCCGTTAAGAGGAAAAGGGTCAATAATGAAGAGGAGTTGAGAAGACAAGTGGAAAAACTTCGGACAGAGTTGAGCAAAAGCGAAAAAGACAAGGCAATGTTGGAAGAAATGATGCTAAAAGAAGATAAAAGGAGAGCATTTCTAGATGAGCAAATACAATCTAGAGATGCGTGAATAACAAAGCTTGAGTTAAAGCAGGGGTGAGGAGAAGATTGCTAGGGAAAGGAGTGAGAAGGAGCTAAGAGGGATGAGTTTGGATTGGATGCAAAGTTACTCCGAACTTGAAGCAATGGAGATTGACTTTAACGATTGCCAAGGAAGTGCGAGAATATTTCCAAGAAAAATTTGCACAAGTCCAGTTCGAATTGATGGATAGGATTGGGAAGTATGAGGATTTGAATAAGAAATATATGGAGTTGGAAAGCCGTTTGATGGGGATTGCAAAAGAAGGAAATAAAAGGAAAGGTTTTGAGGCCGTATGGAAACGAATTAGCGGTTAAGAAGAATGAGATAAAAGTTATGAGGATAAAACTTGACAAGGAACGTGAAAAAGTGAAGTATTTGGACGAGAAGCTAGCAAAGAATGGAAAAACACAAGGATCAAATCGACACCAACAACACCGCTTTGAACGTAAACCAATATGTTGCTCATAGAAAAGATGACCAAGACAAATGCGCAAATGGATGAAGCTGCTGCACATGCTCGAATTATTAGAATTAATGCACGGAATGTGGGAGGGGACATCATTCACTATCGCCGAAGCCTAGCTGAAACCGATGCCTTTCTAGGGAAGATTGAGAACCGTGGTTTTGCCTTCTTACCTTTGGCTAGAGAGTTTATGGAGGAAAGGGATTAATAAATTTTGTATTTCCTTTTTATTTATTAATGTAATAAACTTATCAAGCATTAATGAAAAGGGCGTTGACCCATCTTCTTATGCAAAATCTGTCTCTTGGTTAATATGGTTCAAGCAAACGACTTGAAAGGCAGTACTCCTAGCAATGTGACAAAAGAACCTATGTTTATAAGGTGGTGGCTATTATTCGTTCATAAGAAGGTTGCATCCATACCCAATATACAAAGCATTCTCAATCATGCATTTTCTCATACATCTATACACGCATCCGCAGACTAAGAAACATAGGTCCCCCTTCTAGAATCCACAACACTCGACAAAGAAAAAGGATGGAAAACGAAGAAAGGTCACAACCAGAAGCTCAGTATCAAAGGGAACTTGAAGGAGTTCGGAATGATGTGGCGCACCTGACCAGTTTGCTTGAGCAAATGTTGAGAGCCAAAGATGGAGAGGGAACGTCTACTCAACCTCATGAAGCACCACCAAAGGCTCAAATCCCTATCGCACCTATAAACGTGGGGGCAAATACACCATATAAGCAACATCCTAATCCCACTCGGCCCATCCAAATCCCTATTACAATGGATTTAACAAACGAGGATCCATAGGACGTCAGATTCTCTGATCATGTTGGGTATGATAAATGGACTGCGCTAGAAGAGAGGCTAAGGGCAGTTGAAGGAAATGATTTATTTGACCCAATTAGGGCCGCTGAAGTATGTTTGGTACCTAACATCGTAATTCCAAAGAAGTTCGAGTGCCGAGTTTGTTAAGTATACCGGAATGGAATGCCCAAAGACTCATCTTCGTTCCTACTATAACAAGATGGCGAAGTTATCCACGATGATAAATTGCTAATTTACTTCTTCCAAGATAGCTTGACAGATCGGCCCTCTCACCGGTATATGAGGCTGGACAACGTTAGGATCAAGAAATGGACAGATCTGGCAGATGCTTTCTTAAAACAATACAAGTTCAATCTTGAGATTGCTCCTGATAGGACCAGTCTGATTACCATGGAGAAAGGAACTCAAGAGTCCGTGAGGGCTTATGCTCAAAGGTGGCGAGACCAAGCTATCAATGTACAACCTCCACTAATAGAGACGGAGATGGTAACACTTGTTTGCCAATACTTTTAGGGCCCCATACTATGAACATCTTATGGGTAGCTCACCCAAAGATTTCTATGATGCTTGTGCGAATTGCCTGAAAGGATTGAGCAAGGAATCAAGTGGGAGAATTGCGGAACCTATAGAGAAGAGGGGTTTTGTTGGGAAGAAGAAGGAAATTGAGGTAAATAACCTAGAAGACAGTTATAAAGGGAAAGGCAAAAACTACCAAAACTACCAAACACCTACCTCCCAAATCACTAGCATCAACTTTTCCAAACCCTCCGTCCCAAACCAACCCCATCAAACAAAATTCCCCACCAATAACCAAAACAATTACCAAAGAAGAGACAACCGACAATTAGAAGAACAATTACCACCTTTGCCAATAACCCTAAAGGAGTTATATGCCAAGTTGCTAAGTATTGGGCGATAGCTCCCCTACCATTACCTCCTATGCAACCGCCTTTCCCTACCCGGTACAACCCCAAGTTGACTTGTGAATACCATGCTGGTAATACGGGTCACAGCATCGAAAACTGCGTAGCTTTTAAGAAGAGGGTATCGCAGCTGATCAAAATTGGATGGGTCACTTTTGAAGATTCGCTTAATGTGAATTCGAACCCTCTACCCAAACATGCTGTAGGTGGTAATGGAGTGAATACTATGGAGGTCGGTAGCAAAGAGAAGGTGCTAAGGGTGACCATGGCAAGGCTGTATGAAATGTTGGTACAATCTGGATATTTGGAGAAACCATCTGAACATTGCATAAGGGAAGATGATTTTTGCCCATTCCATAAAAAGAAAGGGCATCACATTGATGAATGCATTGAATTTCATCAAAAGGTTGTGAGAATGCTGACTTTAGGAGAGTTAAGGATTGAGGTTGTAAAAGATAATGAAGAGATAGAGATGATAGAGAATCAAGGGAAATATAGAGTCCAATCAACAGCAAATGGGCTCTCAAAATTGGTATTAACTAAGCCCTCATATGCAAACAAAGTAGACTATGGAGCGATGCCCGGAGATTATGGTTATACCTCGAATATCGAAACTCCTTTGTCATTGTTCCGAAATGAGATAAGTGGGCTAACTCGGAGTGGTTGTCGCACGTCAAAAAATCAGCGCGGCGTTGGATGGCGATTTTTTTCGTTGTTCGTTGATTTGATTCGTTGGGAGTCGCCACCTAGTAATTTATTGAGGGCTACTAGGAAACCTGATGTACTGGTCTTGTCAGAGATTCACGGGAAAGGGACTGGTTGTGGTTAGGGAAGGTACTAGCACCCCCAACGCACCCTACCTGAGGTAAGCTGCTTCGTGGACTTGATGTATTTTAAAAAATAAAATTTTAGCCCAATTCTAAGGCTTTGATAAATCGGTTATTGGTTCCCAAAATATATGTAGATACATGTTCTACATTTTTATGGGAAATACAACATGATTTTTATCTCGTCCTTTAGATATTTGTGCATATAAATTAAAATATTAAATTCATTTTTTCTTTGATTCAATAACATACATAAAAAAAAATACACAAACACACACAATCTCTTTTTCTATCATTGTTTTATCTTTCTTTCTTTTCTTTTCTTTTTTTTACATCCACAGTACACAATACAATAAATTAAACACTAAACAAAAATTACATTAAAATTACAATAACAGCACCAAAACGATCTGGAATTACAGGTCATGGCATTCTCGCAGCCGGACAGTGCGGCGTGCTGCCTCCACGCGCCGCGCCGCACGCACCCGAGCACCGCTTGGATCTAGCTCTACTCCGTCTCCCCTTCCCTTCGCGCCGCCAATGAGGAGTAACGTCACCCGCAAAGAGAAAAAAAACACAAGCAAAGTCTCGGTTCTTTCCCCTTTTCAAATCTGGTTTTACTTCTGCTTTCTCTCTTTGTTTCTGTCTTTCTTCTTTCGGTTTCCCCTGCTCTGTGTAGCTGCTGACGACTGGGAAGCTGCTGGCGGTTGTGCTTCTGTCGTGTTGGCCGGCAAAGATGGAGGAGAATGAGGTGGTCTGATCGTCGGCTTCGCTTGTCTTTGCTGCTGTCACACCGCGGGCCGCCGGAGGCTGCGGTGGAGATGGGAGAGGTTGCTGGCGGTGTTGAGGCGGAGGAAAGGATGATCTCCTCTCCTGGTGGTAGCAGCGGCGGTTGGGGCTCGTTGCTGGTTGAAGGAGGCCGATGGGTCGGCTGAGACAGGTGAGGGACGGCGTCTAGGTGGATCCGGGTCAGATGAAGAGAGTGATGGGGAGTTGGTTCGTGGGCACCGTCGTGTGTTGGCCGCCGTTGGAGGCCGGTTGCGAGAAGATGGAGAAGAGTGTTACCCGATGCTTGTTTGTTTGTGGGCCGGCCGGCTCACGGCCGAGGACGGCTGCGGCTCACGGCCGAGGACGGCGCTGCGGCTCCCCGTGAGGACGGCGCCGCTGCGCGCTGTCGTCTGTTCGGCTGGCTTTGTTGTGGAGAAGAGAGCACTGCTGAGCAGGGAGGCCGAGAGAGGAGGGGGACGATGCGCAGGTGAGGGAGCGGCCCGGTTTCTAGTTTGTTTTGGGATGAGGGGAAGTGACTGTGAGAGGGGAGCTTGGGTTAGCTAGGAGAAGGAATGGCCGGAGAAGGGAGAGGATGATGGCTCTGAAATGGCCGGCCTCGGGGAGAAAAACAGAGGAAGGGGGGACTTTTGTTCCCTGCTTCTCTTTTCCAGCAGAAGGGAGGGGTCGCTGCCATTTGGGGGAGCAGAGAAGAAAATCCATGAAATGGTGGAACCAACCGGCTTTGTCCCGGTTGAGGGAGAAGAGAAAAATAATTCTGGAGGGGGGGGGAGCCCGCTCTTTCGACTCTGCTGAGGGAGAAGACCATAAAAAAAATCAAGGGGAGGGGGGCCGCCTAGGTGGCGGGAGAGAAAAAAATGTTAAGCACTTAGGGTTTTTTTTGGTTGTCTTCTTTAATTGTAAAATTGCCCCCCCACTTTTTGTTTGAGTTATGGACTAGTATTTATAGGTAAAATGTTGCATGGATCTCAAAATTGGTCCCTCAACTTTCTTTCTTTTTTTGTAAATTTGATTTTTGTAAATTTTTTGTATTATTTGAAAACGAGCAATATCAACGTCGACTCAATGAAGAAAATCAATGATTTTAAAAATAACGCGTTAAAAGTTGAACGCGTTCCAAATGTCTTTGAAAATTTAAATTCTTTTGAGACGATGCTAAAAATGCTAAAAATGATGCAAATGTATTAAAAATGTATTTTTTTGGATTTTCAATGTTTTTCGCTATTTTTGGATTTTTCTGAAAATTTATCAAAACATGGGTCAAAAATTGGGTAGCAACAGATGCCCCCTCTTTACAATGCTTACGAAGCAAAACTCCTCAATGTTTCGCATAGTAAGCTTTGTAAAGAAAAACTCTAAATGTTTCTTTTTTTTCTCTTCTTTCTTTCTTTCTTTCTTTCGTTAACTTGAAATCCCATCCGGCGATCTCCTTTTTCAAAACCAAAGAATGTGTGTAGCTCGGTCAACTCGAAATCCCATCCGGCGATTCCCTTTAACCAAAGCTATATGAGATCCCATCTGGCGACCTCATTAAACCAAAACAAAGAATAAGTGTGTAACTCCGTCAACCTGAAATCCCATCTGGCGATTCCCTTTAACCAAAGCTACATGAGATCCCATCTGGCGACCTCATTAAATCAAGACTAAAAAATGTGTAAAAAGTGGTCTCATTGTAATGGGTGACCTACCCAGGTGGAAAGAATGTGAAAAACAGTCTCATTATGATGGGTGACCTACCCAAATGGAAAGAAAGGAAGAGTGGTCTCATTCTTATGGGTGACCTACCCGGGGGAAGAATGGCCTCATTATTATGGGTGACCTACCCAAGTAAAAAAAGATGGAGAATGGTCTCATTCTAATGGGTGACCTACCCGAAAAAAAAAATGATGGTCTCATTATGATGGGTGACCTACCCAAGTGGAAAAGGAAAGAGTGGTCTCATTCTTATGGGTGACCTACCCGGGGGGAAGAATGGCCTCATTATTATGGGTGACCTACCCAAGTAAAAAAAATGGAGAATGGTCTCATTCTAATGGGTGACCTACCCAGAAAAAATGGTCTCATTGTGATGGGTGACCTACCCAAGTGAAAAAGGAGAAGAGTGGTCTCATTCTTATGGGTGACCTACCCAGGGGGAAGATGAGAAAAAATATGGAGTGCTCTCATTGTTATGGGTGACCTACCCAGGTGGAAAAGGAAAGAGTGGTCTCATTCTTATGGGTGACCTACCCAGGGGGAAGAATGGCCTCATTATAATGGGTGACCTACCCAAGTAAAGAAAAGATGGAGAATGGTCTCATTCTAATGGGTGACCTACCCAGAAAAAATGATTTTTTTTTTCAAAAAAATGGTCTCATTGTTATGGGTGACCTACCTAAAGATAGAATGTGACTTACCCGGCAAAAAGACTTGGTTGGAGCAGTCCCGACAGACAAGGCTGAGAAACTTGGCACCTTCTGGTTGCAGGTTGACTTGAAGACTCCTTGATGACGGGGTTAATCTCCTCGTTTCTTTGAGATTCTCCTACTGGCAGGGTTCATCTCATTCTCTTCTCGTTCCAGGATCTAAACCGATTCTTTCATCATCAACTCAATGATTCTTTCCTTGTCCACAACCTTGCTGGACTTTATTGAGGATCTTTCTGTAACAAATCACAAGTATGTGCAATGCTTTGAGGTTAGATGACATGCATGCATCCTTACCTGATGTGAAATATAGGTCCCCCCTTTGATGATGCATCGTCATAGGGTGCCTTTGTTTGCTAACCAAAGCCTTCTTTGCTCTTCCCATGTACTGGCTCATTCGTGTGCTAGCCTTCCACTCAAATGTAAGTGTAGTGCCCATCTCGGGCTATCTACGACGACACTTGCTCTTGTGGTTTATCAAGCTTGACTCGCCCCCAAGTGTGGTGTTGCTTGATTCATCATGAAGGATTTTCTCTCCTTTGGATTCTTCTAAGAATTATCCTCCCGATTGGTTGTGTGCATCATGCCAACCCATCAAGATTGTTAATCAGTCATGAACTTGCCTCTAGTTGAAACATACCCCGCAAGTATATGTGGTCATCAACCTTCATGAAACTGCCAAGTCATCCGGACATGCATCTCATACTTTGTAGTAAAAGGCTAATCATTGTAAGCTCAAAGTTCTTCTTCATAGATTCCTCTTAGCTTGTCAAATTAGCTTATAAAAACAAATGATTTGGCATCATCAATGATGTTCATCACCCATATTCATGCGGTGAAGTGTGCATTTGAGCTTCAAAGCAGATGGTCCCACAATCAGTCTTGGTGGGTGCATCTTTCCAACATTCATTCAAATGCAACTATGCGATAACATCATTCAAAAGTCATAGCCATGTTGGAGATGATAAACCAAGATGAAGATATGAAAATATCCTTCAAATGCAGCATTGCTCATCAATTGCTGCTGAAATTCACTATATCACAGACTGTTTTTGAACAACATTGCCCCCGCAATGATCCGCTTGTGCTCGCTCATTGATTATCTTTCTTTGAACACCATTGTCCTCAGTGCATTGATTCATCATTTGATCATCTTTCATTGCCCCCAGCTGATCTGAATACTATTTTTTTTCTACCCAGGATCCACTGTATTGCCCCCTGGTGGTCAACTTTTCAAGGAGTGTCCAGATATGTTGATGTCATTTCTATCAAGGATTTTGCAAACTCAATCGATGTTTTTGTTTGATAATCTTTCTTGTTCCGGAATCAAAGCTCATATTTCAACGGTCATGTCTATTCAAGTCTAATCGTTGAAATGAAATCGAGAGATGTCTGTTTTTTAAAGTATTTTTTTTTTGAAATTCAAGCTTCTTTGGTCAAAGACCCAACACACTATTCAATGCAGTCCTTTGATTGTCTTGTATTTCGAAAAGAAATTGACCCGTTGCAAGATTAAAATGGCTTCTTTTTTCGGGGTTCTTTGTATCCATTTTAAACTCGATTTTGGGTATATTTTTTGATGGTCTATGATGAGGTGACCTTCGTGAATTTCAAGAAACAAAAGACTTAAGTCAAAACTTGAGGATTCATCAAGAAAGATTGTTTTTTTTTAACACCAATTTTATCAGCATGCATAATAACCAGTAGCTTAATCCATGAAGCTATGACTCTTATGGAAAACTCTTCAAGTTTTGAGATCGCCATTTATCGGTTCGGATTGCTTACTTGATTAAAAAGGGCTTTTTAAAGCACTTAATGCGAGCTATGGTTCATGGCTATGAAAGAAAGGAATTTCAAAAGCTCAAAAGGTGTTTGAGGGTTTCAAAGCCCTAGGATCAATATCAACTATTCATCAATTCTTTTTCTATTGTTGTGTTTGTAGAGGAAATGACATATCCTTATTAACCTTAAATATCAGAATTCTCTTAACATAGGTTATATGCCAATCCAACTTTTTCTTTGATGAATAATCAAATCTCAATCATCTGATAACTTCAGGGGCTTTATCATGGATGCCAAAGGTCATGGCTTTCACATAGCATTTCTCATAGTTTTCTAACACGCCCCCAGTCTAGGTATTCTTTCTTTTAACTCTCTCTCAAACGTTGGACTTTTGTTCTAAGCCTTCTCTTTCACTTTTGTCTTCTCTTATTTGCCCCCAGTGTGGGGTGTGATCCTAGTCAGGGTTTTCTTGAAAAAAAAAATATTCTATCAGGCTCAAATGGGGACCACAAGGGATAATATTTCAAGAAATGTGAAAGGATAACAAAGATGGCCTTTTCTCATTTCAAGTAAGGTCAGTTAGAATCGATAAATTTTGACCTCGTCTAGTGTAATGATTTGGACTTGTAAGAATCATGATTCACGAGTCCATGACTACTGAATCCACTACATGTCATTATGCATACTTAAAATTTAGCTACATGATGTGTGGTTCAATTTCAGGAGGTATGAGTTCAAAATTGTTTGGTCACCTCATGTCATTTTCAAGCATCAAGTCATTTCTGCAATCAAAACACTTGTAATCTTCAGGATTGACTAGCTTTAATTTTGTATGTTGGAGTTTGATAAAAAAAAAATATATATTTTTTTCAAAATACCTTTTGAAAAAAGCATCTCTTGATTTCGAAACAACAAAAAGACAAAGAAAAGACATGTTTCGTTCAAGGATGAGATGTGACCCCAAAACAAAATGCAGAATGACAACTCCACAAATAAAATGATGGACAATTTAGCACCATTCTTGGATCAGCTTTTCTGGCCATATTTGTGTTTTGCCGAGCAACTTCGATCACTTGTTATTCTGATGATGTTCTGGTGACAAAATGATTGATGACATCATCTTTCACAAACTCAGCTCGATTCTTGAAACTCGTGTCTGTTCAACTGAAATGGTCCAGGAACCCTCCATGATATTCACATCTGGTTTGAATTATACCACGGTGGTTGCATGCAAATTTATCGAAGTGGGTGCAACAAGTCTGGAATCTAACAGATGTTGGTCGACAAACTTGAGTGGCGAGATGAATGTCAATCTTGGCAAAGACATTTAAGCAGTTGATGTTATGGCAAGGCAAAATGATCGAGGTTTCTCAATTGAGAGTCATCTTCTCGATTCAACTCTCATCACCGTTATGGAATCCATGGTAGATCCTTCAATCTTTCCTCTCTTGATAGCTAGCTCAATTATTTTGGCAATCCACACAACTTCATGTCAATATTTCAATGTTGTTGTGGTTGGTTGAGGGTTGTCGGAAACCTTTCAATAGCTTGGTAATCTTGGCAGTGCCCAGAAACATGTGGCATCGCCATTACCGACGTGTGGAATCACACATTGTCAAAACTGGAAGAGAACCTGATGAATCTAAAACTCCTTTGTCTCCTCTTTGATTCCTCACTGACGGTGCAGCAAACGAAACACACTGTAGAGGGAGCTCGCTCTGTTGAAGTTTCAATCTTCTTTCTATTTTTCAGCCGAGGTCCTGTCTCTTTTCCCTACTTTTGCATTTTCAAGCTAACACCGATGAGAGAAAATTATAGATGATCGAAAACTACTGCATCCCTTCTTGGATTCTCCACTTGCAGATCTACAAACAGATTTCTGCAGAGAGAGCTCTGCCACGGTGAAGTTCTATATTTGCTCCTGTTTTCTAGCTCAAGTCTGGCTTTTCTGCCTACTACAGTGTTTCGATGCTGAAACTGGTGGGGTAACTTTTCATATCGTTTGAAACTACTACATCCCCTCTTGCATTCCCCACTTGCGAGCCATAAACGGGTTTTTGTAGAGAGAGCTCGCCACGTCAAAGTTCGACGATCGCTCATGTTTTCAGACTAGGTCTGACTCTTCGGCCTACTCTAGTGTTTCAGTGCTGAAACTGATGAGCCAAAGTTTTGTAGCGTTTGAAAGTACTGCATCCCCTCTTGCATTCCCCACTTGCAGATTCATAAACGGGTTTTTGTAGAGAGAGCTCTGCCACGTCAAAGTTCGATGACTGCTCATGTTTTCAGACTAGGTCTGACTCTTCGGCCTACTCCAGTGTTTCAGTGCTGAAACTAATGAGACAAAGTTTTGTAGCATATGAAAATACTGCATCCCCTCTTGCATGCCCCACTGGCAGATCCCCAAACAAATCTCTACAGAGAGAGCTCTGCAACGTAGAAGTTTGATGTCTGTTCATGTTTTTCAGACCAGGTTTGGCTCTTCAACCTACCACAGTGTCTTTGTGCTGAAACTGATGAGATATTTTTATAGCATATGCAACTAATAAATCCCCTCTTGTATTCTCAACTTGCAGAGCCATAAACGGATTTTTGTAGAGAGAGCTCGCCACATTGAAGTTTGATGATCGCTAACATTTTCAGACCAGGTCTGACTCTTCTGCCTACTACAATGTTTTGCTGGTGCCACTGGTGAGAGAAAGTTTTAAAGCATATGAAACTACTACAACCCCTCTTGTGTTCCCCACTGGCAGATCCACAAATAAATCTCTACAAAGAGAGCTCTGCAACATAGAAGTTCGGTGTCTAATCATGGGGTTTATCTTGTGCCGCTGAACTGGAATTGAGCTAACAGTTGGGGTAACGTCAAAGAAGGCTAACGCACCATGCACAGAAGGCTAGCAGTTATTTGGTGCCATTGAAAGATGTGGAAGCGATGAACAATTAACAGGGGGCGGTGACCAAGAACAAAAGTTGTCATTAGTTATGACTGAAGGCATTGTTATCGTTGTTCATGACCGAAAAGGAGAGGTGCAGCTTCAATGGGACGTGGAAAAGCAGTGTTTTTTACGAAGACCGTGCGGGACATTCCCTTTCCATTTGAAGCTCAACACTTGTTCAAGCGGATCCGAGTCTAGCTACTTCACCTTTAATGCTCTCAACTTTCTTTTGACAATGAGCCTCTCTCCGACCCCTTTCTTCATTTCTCATCATCTTTGTTCAATCGAGTGTAGCAAAGCTCGGACGGGGAACCTATTTTTATCCCTGTACATGCATGATAAATGTATGACATGAAATCTATATGATGAACTCGCCCTTCGAGGGGTGACATATGGTCGTAACTCTTGTATGATGAAACAAGAATCTTGATTCTTGCCCAAACTCTACAATGAAAATTTTCTCGAGTGACTCCCATTGGGTCACCCACAAGTCCCGAATTCAAGATGCTTCAAGAAGGGTTTGCCCTGATGCAAAACAATGTATACGGAGCATGCATCCTAAAGGCAGGTTCTAATCTTTTTACGTGAGACAAAGGGTAGGTTTACTACTTGGTCTCTAAACAAAGGTCTCTCGCTGTCCCAGTGATCGCCTTGTAAAGGCAATATGGGGGTTCAGCAGATAGTGGGATGGCACATGTACCAATCACTATCGTCTAAACACTCAAGAAAGAGTTGGGGTTTACACAAACTTAAACCTTGACTCAAGTCATAAGGCAAGCTGCTAGTCCCCCACCTAATCTGAAGCTTGTGTGTGCTTTCAAAAATTAAAACATGTGATGCATGAGACAATTCTACACAATGCATGAATAAAAAAAATAAGACAAAAAGCAAAAAATTTAAACACATCAAAAACACAAAGCTTAGTCCAATAAAGTCAGAAACAATACCTTCCCCAGTGGAGTCGCCATCCTGTCGCACGTCAAAAAATCAGCACGGCGTTGGATGGCGATTTTTTTCGTTGTTCGTTGATTTGATTCGTTGGGAGTCGCCACCTAGTAATTTATTGAGGGCTACTAGGAAACCCGATGTACTGGTCTTGTCGAGAGATTCACGGAAAGGGACTGGTTGTGGTTAGGGAAGGTACTAGCACCCCCAACGCACCCTACCTGAGGTAAGCTGCTTCGTGGACTTGATGTATTTTAAAAAATAAAATTTTAGCCCAATTCTAAGGCTTTGATAAATCAGTTATTGGTTCCCAAAATATATGTAGATACATGTTCTACATTTTTATGGGAAATACAACATGATTTTTATCTGTCCTTTAGATATTTGTGCATATAAATTAAAATATTAAATTCATTTTTTCTTTGATTCAATAACATACATAAAAAAAAATACACAAACACACACAATCTCTTTTTCTATCATTGTTTTATCTTTCTTTCTTTTCTTTTCTTTTTTTTACATCCACAAGACACAATACAATAAATTAAACACTAAACAAAAATTACATTAAAATTACAATAACAGCACCAAAACGATCTGGAATTACAGGGATGGCATTCTGCAAGCCGGAACAGTGCCGGCGCGTCTGCTCCACGCGCCGCTGCAGACAGACCCGAGCACCAGTTGGATCTAGCTCTACTCCGTCTCCCCTTCCCTTCTGCGCCGCCAATGAGGAGTAACGTCACCTGCAAAGAGAAAAAAAACACAAGCAAAGTCTCGGTTCTTTCCCCTTTTCAAATCTGTTTTTACTTCTGCTTTCTCTCTTTGTTTCTGTCTTTCTTCTTTCGGTTTCCCCTGCTCTGTGTAGCTGCTGACGACTGGGAAGCCGCGGCGGTTGTGCTTCGTCGTGTTGGCCGGCAAAGATGGAGGAGAATGAGGTGGTCTGATCGTCGGCTTCGCTTGTCTTTGCTTTCGTCACCGCGGGCCTTCGAGCGGTGGGAGATGGGAGAGGTTGCTTGGCGGTGTTGAGGCGGAGGAAAGGATGATCTCCTCTCCCGGTGGTAGCAGCGGCGGTTGGGGCTTGTTCTTCCGTTGAAGGAGGCCGATGGGGCTCGGCCGAGACAGTGAGGGACGGCGTCTAGGTGGATCCGGCCGATGAAGAGAGTGATGGGGAGTTGGTTCGTGGGCACCGTCGTGTGTTGGCTGCTGTTGGAGGCCGGTTGCAGAAGATGGAGAAGAGTGTTACCCGACGCTGCTGTTTGGGCCGGGCCGGCTCACGGCCGAGGACGGCGCGCGCGCCGCCGTCTGCCGTCTGTCGGCCGGCTTTGTTGTGGAGAAGAGAGCAGCTGCTGAGCAGGGAGGCCGAGAGAGGAGGGGGACGATGCGAGGGTGAGGAGCAGCCAGTTTCTAGTTTGTTTTGGGATGAGGGGAAGTGACTGTGAGAGGGGGAGCTTGGGTTAGCTAGGAGAAGGAATGGCCGGGAGAAGGGAGAGGATGATGGCTCTGAAATGGCCGGCCTCGGGGAGAAAACAGAGGAAGGGGGACTTTTGTTCCCCGCTTCTCTTTTCCAGCGAAGGGAGGGGTCGCGCCATTTGGGGGAGCAGAGAAGAAAATCCATGAAATGGTGGAACCAGCCGGCTGTCCTGGTTGAGGGAGAAGAGAAAAATAATTCCTGGAGGGGGGGGAGCCCGCTCTTTCGACTCTGCTGAGGGAGAAGACCATAAAAAAAATCAAGGGGAGGGGGCGGCTGCCTAGGGTGCAGGAGAGAAAAAAATGTTAAGCACTTAGGGTTTTTTTTGGTTGTCTTCTTTAATTGTAAAATTGCCCCCCCACTTTTTGTTTGAGTTATGGACTAGTATTTATAGGTAAAATGTTGCATGGATCTCAAAATTGGTCCCTCAACTTTCTTTCTTTTTTGTAAATTTGATTTTTGTAAATTTTTTGTATTATTTGAAAACGAGCAATATCAACGTCGACTCAATGAAGAAAATCAATGATTTTAAAAATAACGCGTTAAAAGTTGAACGCGTTCCAAATGTCTTTGAAAATTTAAATTCTTTTGAGACGATGCTAAAAATGCTAAAAATGATGCAAATGTATTAAAAATGTATTTTTTTGGATTTTCAATGTTTTTCGCTATTTTTGGATTTTTCTGAAAATTTATCAAAACATGGGTCAAAAATTGGGTAGCAACAGTGGTCGTTGTTTCACACCTGAAGAACTAGAGAAGCAAAGAAAGGCTAAAGGCAAGGAGGTATTGGACCTCGATAAAGAGCTTGAGGTAAATAAACCTATGACTGAGGAAGAAACAAATGAGTTCTTGAAATTGATGAAGCATAGTGAGTATTCTATAGTGGATTAGTTGAAGAAGACCCCTGCCAAGATCTCCATCATGTCATTAATACTTAGCTCCAAGCCGCATCGTAATGCTTTGCAAAAAGTACTGAATGAGGCCTACGTACCCCAAGATATTGAACAAAAAACTATGGAGCATCTAGTAGGGAGGATCCATGCTGCCAATTACTTATATTTCACGGAAGATGAACTTGATGCTGAAGGGACGGGACATAACAAGCCCTTATATGTCACGGTCCGATGCAAAGATTGTCTTATTGGTAAAGTTCTCATCGATAACGGCTCAGCCCTTAATGTGTTACCAAGGCATATGCTGGATGAAATGCCGCAGATCCCTCACATATGCAACCCAGTGTGATGACGGCTAGAGCGTACGATGGCTCGCCAAGGCAAGTGATAGGGACAATTGAGGTCGAACTAGCTGTGGGTCCGCAAGTCTTTCTAGTAACCCTTCAAGTGATGGATATCCACCCTTCCTATAGTATGTTGTTAGGAAGGCCATGGATACATTCTGCGGAGCCGTCACCTCCTCGCCGCATCAATGTTTGAAGTACATTGCCAATGGCGTTCTGGTTACTGTTAAGGCTGAGGAGACTATATCAATGGTAAGAAATGTGGCGGTTCCATTCATTGAAGCCGAAGATTGTAAGGATGGAAACCTTCATGCATTTGAAGTTGTGAATACCGAGTGGGTGCCCGAGAACACTGTGGTGAGGAAACCAGAAATCTCAGAGGCCACCAAAATGGCCGCTAAAAGCTTTTTGAAGCACAAGATTACTTGCCCAAATGACATCAAGAAAGGAAGACTTGAATGGATTGATATAATCAAGCTGAAAGCTGCAGAACAAAGGTTTAGGCTTGGATATAAGCCCAAGAAAGAGGATTACAATCGAGCTGCTGGTGCAAGAAGGGAGAAAAGAATGGCTAGGATTGAAGGAAGGAAGCCTGAAGAAGAAAGCCTAGCCATCCCTCCAATCAGGATTTCTTTTCCAAAGGCCGCATATGTGATGCAACCTGATAAGGGACATGGAAATCTTCTTCAGAAGCTTTTTTCAATGAACATAAACACTTTGGAGGAAGATCAAGTCGAGGACATTGCTAAGAAGATTGAATCCGGAAGAAGGGATGAAGAGCTACCGCAATTAACCATCTACACTCTGGAAGAATTTACAGCCAAGACTTTCGTTTGAAAGCTAGCCGAAGGAGAGAAGTTCCAGAATTGGGAGACCCAAGAAGCTCCATTGGTTCTCAAAATGTAATCAACAATGATTGTTGGATTATAATTTTATCTATGTTGTTTGCCTTTTTTCTATTTGTTTTATTCATTGACAATCGAAGCTCAAGATGTCAATTGGATTTTATTTTTGTTTTTGAGCCAATCTTTTCCTTTTAATAAGATCATGCATTTTCAAAATTCATCTTGATGTCTTACTGTGCACTTACACAACACTTCCCGCTTTCAGGAACCCTGAAAGCGGATCCTCCACAACAACACCTACACTTTACATTGAGAATGAATGGCCAAACTTTAAAGAATACATAGTAGCTGTAGAAGATGAGGAATGGGAGGAGAAAAACATAGGGGAATTCACAAAATTAATAGAACAACATGAACAGAGCTTGGAGGCCCGCTAAAGAGGAACTTGAAACCATAAATGTGGGTAATGAAGAAATTAAGAGAGAGCTGAAAATAGGGACTTTGATCACCCCCGAAGAGAAGGAAGAATTGATTGCACTGCTCCGAGATTACGTAGATGTCTTTGCTTGGTCCTATGAGGATATGCCTGGTTTGGATACGGATATCGTAGTACATAGGATACCACTGGTTGAAGGATGCAAACCGATTAAGCGTAGAGTTGAGGAGAACTCATCCGGAGGTCTTAATCAAAGTAAAAGCGTAAATTGAAAAACAATGGAACACTGGTTTTTTGGAAGTAGTCAAGTATCCATAATGGGTGTCAAACATAGTGGTGGTACCCAAAAAGGAAGGTAAAATCAGAGTTTGTGTGGATTTTAGGGACTTAAACCGGGCTAGCCCTAAGGATAATTTCCCTCTACAATCAGATATGTTAGTTGATAATGCAAAGACGCAGCTCCACATATTCCTTTATGGATGGATTTTCGGGCTACAATCAGATAAAAATGGCGCAAGAGGATAAAGAGAAGACAACCTTTGTAACACCATGGGGAACATTTTGCTACAAAGTCATGCCATTTGGTTTAAAGAATGCTCGGGGCCACCTACCAAAGGGCTATGGTGACTTTGTTTCATGACATGATGCACAAAGAGATTGAAGTATACGTGGATGACATGATTGCTAAATCTAGAGAGGGAGAGAATCATGTCCAAATATTGAAGAAATTGTTTGAAAGACTAAGGAAATATAAGTTGAGACTTAACCCGGCGAAGTGTTCGTTCGGAGTGAAATCTGGGAAGTTGTTGGGATTTGTGGTGAGTGACAAAGGGATAGAAGTGGATCCCGACAAAGTAAAAGCTATTCAATCTATGCCACCTCCCAAGACTCGAGAAGGATGTGAGAGGTTTCTTAGGAAGGTTGAATTACATTGCTCGGTTTATATCCCAATTAACCACGACTTGTGACCCGATCTTTCGTTTGTTAAGGAAGAAGAACCCCGGAATTTGGAATGAATAGTGCGAAGAGGCTTTTGAGAAAATCAAGCAAGTACTTGTTGAGTCCACCCCCGCTTGTTCCTCCCGTACCGTAAAGGCCATTGATATTGTACCTAACAAGAATGTAAACAAAGCAATGGGATGTGTGCTTGGGCAACACGATGAAACCGGAAGGAAGGAAATGGCCATTTATTACCTCGAGCAAGAAGTTCACGTAATGTGAGTCTAGGTATACCGTGATTGAGAAGTCGTGTTGCGACCGACATGGGCTGCAAAGAGATTACGTCGCATATGTTGTATCACACTACGTGGTTAATTTCCAAATTAGACCCGTTGAGGTACATTTGTGAAAAGCCCTATTTATCGAGCCGAATTGCAAGATGGCAAGTTCTATTGGCTGAGTATGACATAGTATATATGACAAGGAAAGCCGTAAAAGGGAGTATTATTGCCGATCACCGGCTGACCATGCTATGGAAGATTATGAATCATTAGACTTTGAATTTCCCGATGAAGATGTGCTTGCAATCGAGGAAGAGAAATCAGATTGGTGGATTATGTACTTTGATGGTGCTGTAAATGTATGTGGTAACGGAGCGGGTGCAAAGATAATCTCTCCGATAAGAAGCAAGATCCGGTTTCAGTTAAGCTACGTTCGGGTGCACCAACAACACGACTGAGTATGAAGCTTGCATTCTCGGTTTAGAGGCTGTATTGGAGCTAAACATCAGAAAGATAGATGTGTATGGAGACTCAATGCTGATCATTTGCCAAGTAAAAGGAGAATGGCAAACCAAGGAAGAGAAGTTAAGGCCTTACCAAGAATACCTATCTAAACTGGCTGGAGAATTTGAGGAAATAGAGTTCACCCATCTAGGAAGGGAAGGAAACCAGTTTGCAGATGCTTTGGCTACACTAGCATCTATGGCCAAAATAGACTTTGGGCACAAGGTACAACCAAGACACATCAATATCGAAATAACCCACTCATTGTTGCTCAGTCGAAAGAGAAGTGGATGGAAACCCTTGGTACTATGATGTCAAGAATTTCATCAAAAACCGGCATATCCCATGGGGGCATCCAAAATCGACAAGAAAACCTTGAGGAGGTTGGCAATGGATTTTTATCTTGATGGGGAGATTTTGTATAAGAAATCATCCGACGGGACTTTGTTGAGATGTTTGGATGAATTTGAGGCAAAAAGCGCGTTACAAGAAGTTCATGAAGGGATTTGCTCAACCCATGCTAATGGACACGTGATGGCTAGGAAGATACAAAGAGCCGGTTACTTCTGGATGACATTAGAAAAGGATTGCATCGACTATGTCCGAAAATGTCATAAGTGCCAAGTATACAAGTGACAAAATCAACGCCCCTCCAGCCTCCTCTATTTAACTTGACATCTCCATGGCCCTTCGCGATGTGGGGAATTGATGTGATTGGACCTGTAAACCCAAAAGCCAAGCAATGGTCATAGGTTTATTCTCGTGGCTATCGACTACTTTACAAAATGGGTAGAAGCCGGGTCATTTGCTCATGTGACGCAAAAAGTAGTGAAGAAATTTATTGAGAGAGATCTGATTTGTCGATATGGTCCACCAGAAAAGATTATAACTGATAATGCCCAGAATTTCAATGGCAAGATGATAATAGAACTCTGCGCTAAATGGAAAATCAAGCATTCCAACTCTTCGCCGTATAGACCAAAGATGAATGGTGCGGTAGAAGCTGCTAACAAGAATGTCAAAAAGATTATTCAGAAGATGGTAGTCACGTATAAGGATTGGCATGAGATGTTGCCATTTTCCCTTCATGCGTATCGCACCGCAGTCCGAACCTCAACAGGAGCCACCCCGTACACATTGGTATATGGAATGGAGGCGGTTATGCCTTTAGAAGTGGAAATCCCCTCATTGAGAGTACCGGTAGACTCGAGCTGGAAGAGGTAGAATGGGTAAAAGTTAGATATGAACAAATTTGAATCCGATCGCTGAAAAGAGGATAGCCACAATCCGTCATCATCAACTTTACCAAAGAAGGATGGCCAAATCATACGACAAAAAGGTTCGACCTCGAGGATTCCACGAAGGAGATCTTGTACTGAAAAAAATATTGCCTTTACCAGGAGAAGATCAGAGTAAATGGGCGCCGAACTATGAGGGCCCTTACGTGGTGAAGAAAGCATTCTCGGGAGGAGCTTTGTGTTATCTAGAATGGATGGAGAAGATCTAGTTAGGCCGTGAATTCCGACTCGTAAGGAAATATTATGCTTGATGTATTCTGTAATCTCCCAATCAATAAAGTAAAGTTCGGCCATGAATTTTCTCTGTAAAGAACCTTTTCTTCGTAAAACGCATGATCTCATAGCATTCAAAATCTTTTACTGTTTTTACGCATGACTAAGGAGATGACTCCATCAATTCTCAAATTCGAGGGATCCAAACCAAATTTAAACCTGATAGGTTTTGCACACCACACTGGGGGCAAGAAGTGCACATAGGGGAACATAGTGAATCAAAGCCCAACATTAAAGGGATATCATCATAAAAAACCTCCTGAAGCACCTTTATGAGAAATGATTGCATTGAAAGTTTTCATGAACAAAACCAAATTTGTTTTAGTTTTCCTCTTAAAAATAATTTCTCAAAAATGAAAAAGGCAATTAAAACATCGGCAAAAGTATACTACAAAGCAACGTTCAATGGAGCAAGAAAGGGCCCCATAAGGAACTAGAGATCTCTTCACCAAACATAAGAAGGATAGGAAATATAGCACGTGGAGCATATTCCGGTTCAAGAGGATAGGTTGAGCAAAAAAATAGAAACAGGAGCTCGAAGAGGGCTACAACGAAAAGGGGGACCTATGTTTCCAAAAATAGGTAAACAAAAACATGCATGCTATATTATCATGACACTAACCTGGCAGAAAAGGTGTGATGAAAGCCAAAATAGTTTCCAAGTTTTTGGGAACTACCGAGGTACGAAATCTCAAGTCAACGGAACTACGTAAAAGGATAGGAATTGTGAACCGGCATTGCTTCATTCCTCGAGGTAAGATGATTTCTTTTGAAGTTCAAAACTGGTAGGTCACCCAATATTGAGATCATTTTTTGAAAAAAAAAGCATGGAGTATTTCTAAAAATCTTAAAACGGGCAGGTCACCCGATATTAAGGCTATTGTTTAGAAAAAGCGTTGAATTTTTCTAAAAGTTTTTTAAGATGGGCAGGTCACCCGATATTGAGACCATTTCTTAGAAAAGCATGGAGTTTTCTAAGAATTTTAGGAGGGGTCGGTCACCTGATACTGAAACCATTTCTTAGAAAAGCGTGGAGTTTTCTAAGAATTTTAGGAGGGGTCGGTCACCTGACACCGAAACCATTTCTTAGAAAAGCGTGGAGTTTTCTAAGAATTTTAAGAGGGGGCCGGTCACTCGATTTTGAGACCATTTTTTAGAAAAAGCGTCGAGTTTTCTAAAAAAGGGTTTAAGATGGGCAGGTCGCCCGATATTGAGACCATTTCTTAGAAAAGCGTGGAGTTTTCTAAGAATTTTAAGAGGGACCTACACCTGATATTGAAACCGTTTCTTAGAAAAGCGTGGAGTTTTCTAAGAATTTTAAGAGGGGTCGGTCACTTGTTTTTTTAGACCATTTTTTAGAAAAGCATGGAGTTTTCTAAAAAAGGGTTTAAGATGGGCAAGTCGCCCGATATTGAGACCATTTCTTAGAAAAGCGTGGAGTTTTCTAAGAATTTTAAGAGGGGCCTGTCACCCGATATTGAGACCATTTCTTAGAAAAGCGTGGAGTTTTCTAAGAATTTTAGGAGGGGGCCGGTCACCTGATACTGAAACCGTTTCTTAGAAAACCGTGGAGTTTTCTAAGAATTTTAAGAGGGGGCCGGTCACTTGTTTTTGAGACCATTTTTTAGAAAAGCATGGAGTTTTCCAAAAATCTTACGATGGGCAGGTCACCCGATATTGAGACTATTCCTTAGAAAAGCATGGAGTTTTCTAAAGAATTTTAAGAGGGGCCGGTTACCTGATATCGAAACCGTTTCTTAGAAAAGCGTGGAGTTTTCTAAGAATTTTAAGATGGGCAGGTCACCCGATATTGAGACCATTCCTTAGAAAAGCGTGGAGTTTTCTAAAGAATTTTAAGGGGGGCCGGTCACCTGATATTGAAACCGTTTCTTAGAAAAGCGTGGAGTTTTCTAAGAATTTTAAGATGGGCCTGGCCACCCGATATTGAGACCGTTTCTTAGAAAAGCGTGGAGTTTTCTAAGAATCTTAAGATGGGCAGTCACCCGATATTGAGACCATTCCTTAGAAAAGCGTGGAGTTTTCTAAAGAATTTTAAGAGGGGCCGGTTGCCTGATATTGAAACCGTTTCTTAGAAAAGCGTGGAGTTTTCTAAGAATTTTAAGATAGGCCGGTCACCTGATATTGAGACTGTTTCTTAGAAAAGCGTGGAGTTTTCTAAGAATCTTAAGATGGGAAGGTCACCCGATATTGGGACCATTCCTTAGAAAAGCGTGGAGTTTTCTAAAGAATTTTAAGAGGGGCCGGTTACCTGATATTGAAACCGTTTCTTAGAAAAGCGTGGAGTTTTCTAAGAATTTTAAGATGGGCCGGTCACCTGATATTGAGACCGTTTCTTAGAAAAGCATGGAGTTTTCTAAGAATCTTAAGATGGGCAGGTCACCCGATATTGAGACCATTTCTTAGAAAAGCGTGGAGTTTTCTAAAGAATTTTAAGAGGGGCTTCGGTTACCGATATTGAAACCGTTTCTTAGAAAAGCGTGGAGTTTTCTAAGAATTTTAAGATGGGCCGGTCACCTGATATTGAGACCGTTTCTTAGAAAAGCGTGGAGTTTTCTAAGAATCTTACGATGGGCAGGTCACTCGATATTGAGACCATTCCTTAGAAAAGCGTGGAGTTTTCTAAAGAATTTTAAGAGGGGCCGGTTACTCCGATATTGAAACCGTTTCTTAGAAAAGCGTGGAGTTTTCTAAGAATTTTAAGATAGGCCGGTCACACTGATATTGAGACCGTTTCTTAGAAAAGCGTGGAGTTTTCTAAGAATCTTAAGATGGGCAGGTCACCCGATATTGAGACCATTCCTTAGAAAAGCGTGGAGTTTTCTAAAGAATTTTAAGAGGGGCCGGTGACCTGATATTGAAACCGTTTCTTAGAAAAGCGTGGAGTTTTCTAAGAATTTTAAGATGTGCCGGTCACCTAATATTGAGACCATTTCTTAGGAAAGCATGGAGTTTTCCAAGAATTTTAGGATGAGTAGGTCACCCGATAATCGGACCATTTCAAAAAAAAAATTTGAAGTTTTTCTAGAAATCTTAAATATGCAGGTCATCTGATAGGGAGACCATTGTTTAGGAAAAGCAATGAGATTTAGCAGGATCAGACGGTTTATCTTTACAACACTTACTACGCGAAGCGCTTGACAAGTTTTGCTTCGTAAGCATTGTAAAGAGGGGGCAACTGTTGTTACTCAATTTTGGACCCCACGTGCTGGAGACGGTGTATACCTCTTTTGAACAGAGTGTAGGAGTTTAGCTCATATTCGCCGTAAGATTGACAAAAGCACGTAAAGAAATATTTTGTTTTTTAACCTTGTTTGAGTTTGTTTTTTCTGTTTTTTTTATCCTTCCCCTTTACTACCAAAATCATCAGGTTTTCTTAGGTTGACCAGGAGTCTTCATAATGCTAAATTCGTTCTTTTTATCTGGTCTTTAAGGTTGAATAAATCCCTCAGAATTTGCACTAAAAAAATAGTTCTGCTCCTGTCGCAATTTTTTGTTTCAATTTAGGCTCTGATTCGACTCGCCGTACTATATCTGACCATCCTAGGTATATTCTGTCACTCATTACATGTTGAAAAATTGACATACACCTTTATTAGGTCCTAGGGATCATTGTTCTTAGAGCAGATTCTCGCCGATTTGGATGCTCGCATTGTCAGATCAAGAACCTTTTTTACCAACTAGATTACTACCAGTTTCTGTTATGTAAAAAGATTTTATCTCACTTCGACTCCTTCATAAAAGTTGTAGTCCTAGACGCGTAGATGATTTTGGCTTTTGAATCGCTTGATTTCGATATCAGAAGCTCAAGATATTCCTATTTGAATATCTAATGTGAAGGCAGAGAATTCTGTCGCGAGAAGGATATTGACCCGAGTCTGCACTAAAAAAAAAATTCTATTTTTGGCTTAGTTTTTGTGATTTTTGTTCTTAGTTCATACTCTCAGTCATATCGGGATTCTCGGCATTCGCCAGCTTTTTGAGTCGACCCGGAAATCCCTTTTGACCAACTAGATTATTGCCAGTTTCTATTCTATAAAACGATTTTATCTCACCTCGACTCCTTCATAAAAGTTTTAGTCCTAGACACTTAGATAAATTTAGGCTTTTGAATCGCTTGATTTCGATATCGAAGCTCAAGATATTCCCGTTTGAATATCTAGTGTGAAAGCGGGATTCCTGACCGCGAGAAGGGTTTTTGCCCAAGTTCGCGGGACTGATTCGAAGGATTTTTTTGGACCAAGGACTGAATCGAAATGTGCTAAATTGAGGGATCGAATTGAAGAAGGACATTGAAAGCTGGAGAGGGGGGTTGGATCATCATAAATGACAGGATTTTTACCACACCGAATAAGGAAAATAGGACCTTGCAGCTGCACCCTCCAGCTGATTTCTTTCTTTTCTCTGCTGTTTTTTTTCCTTTATCATCACGCCTGATTTTTGGAGCTGAAGACCACGTTTTTGTTGCCTCATTTCAAAGGGAGCAGCTGGCCCTATGGAAGGAAAGAAAACAGCCACACCCTCCTCTAAAACTGGAAAGAAATCAGACGTAAAGAACCAGAACAAAATCAGAATATTGCAGCTTCCTTTTGTGTTTTTTTTACTGCAAATCAGTAGGGATTTACGTCCTAGGATTAATGCATTAAATCCTTCCTAAATAGAGACATATTTAGACTATATATAAGCCCTTCTAATGACCTAACGGGGGGCAGAAAAAGAGAGCAAAAAAAGCAGCAAAAAGAGAGCAAAAAATAGCAGAAAGAGAGCAGAAAAATAAAAGAAAAAAAAACAAGAGAGGCAGAGTAAACAAAAAAAACGCAGAATAGAGGGGAGTTTCTTGTTTGCATTCTAGTGTCACCGTGAGGGAAGAAAAAAAACAAGACGGAGAGGGAGCTTTGTTGCTAAACCTTGACAGCCACGTTTGCTTGGTTTTATTTCATCCTCTGCAGAAAAGAAAACAGTGAGACCTGCAGGTAAGTCTTAATTTTCTCCTCCTTTTCTGCCTTTAAATCCTTTGTATCTGTTTTGTTTTTTTTATGTTTTTGCACATTCATTTTCAATTTTAGACTGTACAATGCCCGTTTGCTTTGTGTTGTTCTTGCCGTGGTTTTGAGTTTTGGATAGGTGACTATGTTAAGCTTTGGCTAGCCTCTGTTATTTATTTTTTTTATCTCCTGTCTTTCGCTGTTGACAGAATTAAGGAACCGGGGAAGGGGGCTTTTGTTTTCTTCATCAGCAGCTCCCTTTTCTGTTCGTGTCCTTCCATTTTATTGAAATAGCCGGCCAGGTCTTGCTTTGGTTTCATAGTCTATGATATATATGTGTTATAAAGCCATGCCGTCCCAAGCTTTTCTTTTTGTATGAAACTAGCATGACAGAATTAAGGAACCGGGGAAGGGGGCTTTTGTTTTCTTCATCAGCAGCTCCCTTTTCTGTTCGTGTCCTTCCATTTTATTTAAATAGCCGGCCAGGTCTTGCTTTGGTTTCTAGTCTATGATATATATGTGTTATGAAAGCATGCCGTCCCAAGTTTTTTTTTTTATGAAACTAGCATGGCAGTTTATTTTGTTCTCTTGGATTGTTAAAAAGAAAATAGGTCACGAGTCATGGTCATATGCAGTAGGATTTTGATTTTAAAAATTTCAGTTTCAAAACTTTGGCTCCCTCATCCATACGTGCTTAGTCCTTTCCAGTGTATAGAATTTTAAGCTGATTTGGCTTTGAATGATTTTTGTTACGAATGGTTTCAAGTTTCTTGTAGTTCTTGTAATATGAATGATGGCTTGCTACTTTCCATTTTGATGTTTACGTTTAATTGTGATGCTATGCGTTTTCGATAAAAAAATTTAAAAGTTTTCTTGTGTGTTGCATACGGCCAATACCCTAACATCTTTTTTTGAATTTTCTCTAAAAAAAAAAACAAATATTTGAAGTTTTGAAAATGTGTTTCCGCATGGATTTCTTAAACACAAAAATTATTTTCTTGCATTTCTGGATTTTACAACATGTTTGTAAAACTCCAAAGGGTATTGGCCAATATTCCAAAAAAAATACAAAAATCTTATTTTTGGAGGAATTCATCTATTATTCACCGCTAATGTTTGGGTAAAGAAATCCTTAAAGGACGAATATCCAAAATATTATTGGGAGTAATAAATCCGCACAAATCCTTGAAAGAAGCCTTGATTATAATCGAGGACATTTCAATTTTTTATTCCACGGTTTATGAGATGTGAGAGTATAAAACACTAAGACAAAAAAAATAGGTTTTTTAAAGCACCCTAGATTTCTAAATTTTTGTCCCTCCTCCTTGCGATTTACGAGTCGCAAACTCTTGAAAAACTAAGGGGAAAATGAGCTTTTAAAGCACATGGAACTTCCTTGGATTTCTATCCTAATAATTTTAGTTTGAATCAAAACCTAGAAAACCGATGGGATTAGAAAACACCAACACCATAGCAATTATAAGACAAACCAAACACCAAGCAACTTACCTTAGGTAGGGCGTACTAGGGGTGCTAATACCTTCCCTTTACGCAACCGGTCCCTTGCCTTTAGAATCTCCCGAAAGACCAGTTAGGTTTCCTAGTGACCATAACACTAGGTGGCGACTCCCTTTTACACAAATAAAACAAAAGACCCCGAAATAAACCGATGGTCGTCGCGACGCCGCGCTCCGCTCGCGAGGGTGCGACATTATTGTTCAATAAATTTTATGTGTTATGTGCAACCATGCATTTGTTTTTAATTATTGTTCACTAAATTTTATATTGGTCTAACATTGTTGCCACACCCAAGGAACATGGGTCTAACATCTTGCCACACCCAAGATGTCTAGACTTCGTGCGCCCACGTCCAAAGTGATTGGACTTGGTGGGCTGCCTAATTCAAAATAACGTGGATCTAAAATATTTACAAGACCCAAGTGCTTGACTTACCAAGTCAGCATGTGCCTAGCCTAATTAATTTTTTTTTTAAAATAATGCATTATTTGTGTATATTTTTTCAAATAATTTTTTGGTTATGTTATAATTAGATTGTTCTTATTTTTAAATGATATTGGGTGTATTTAGTTCTTAGAGAGGTAGACATTATTCATTTGTGATTTTTTTCTTAATTTTATTTAGAGTAATTTTTTATGAATACTAATATTTGTTTTTATAGAATTTTTAGTAAGTACAATCTTGTATTGTTTTTTAATTATTGTTTAATAGATTTTATGTGTTACGTGTAGTTATATATTATTTTTTTATGTAATAAATTTTATGCGTTTCGTGAATAGTTGTCAGACTTAAAGTATTAGTCCCAAAGCTCTTAAGCATAGTTATTAAACCTGGATCGGCCCGGCGGGTCGACCCAGACCTGTGGGTCGGACTAGTCCGGGTTTGTCAAAAGACCGATCGGTGCAACGACCTAGCGGGTCAACTAGTGACCCAATGTTTTTTTTTTCAAATATGGAATTTGAAACCCATTAGTATATATACTCTATATTCCCAAGAAAAAAAATTATGTTTTTTTAATGTGGGATAAAAAACTTTTTGGTTTAAATACTTCAACTTTAAAGGATAACATAGTATCTTTTTAATGTGAGATTTGAAACCCATTAGTATATATACTCTATATTCTCAACAAAAAAGTTATTTTTTTTTAATGTGAGATTGAAAACTCATTAGTATATATACTCTATATTCCCAAGAAAAAAGTTATCTTTTTTCAATGTGGGATTTGAAACACATTAGTATATATACTCTATGTTCACAAGAAAAAAACCATGTTTTTTCAATGTGGGATTTGAAATCCATTAGTATATATACTCTATGTTTCCAAGAAAAAAGTTATGTTTTTTCAATGTGAGATTTGAAACACATTAGTATATATACTCTATGTTCACAAGAAAAAAACCATGTTTTTTCAATGTGGGATTTGAAATCCATTAGTATATATACTCTATGTTTCCAAGAAAAAAGTTATGTTTTTTCAATGTGAGATTTGAAACACATTAGTATATATACTCTATGTTCACAAGAAAAAAACCATATTTTTTCAATGTGGGATTTGAAATCCATTAGTATATATACTCTATGTTTCCAAGAAAAAAGTTATGTTTTTTCAATGTGGAATTTGAAACACATTAATATATATACTCTATGTTTACAAGAAAAAACTATATTTTTCAATACAGGATAAGAAATTTTTTTGGTTAAAATATTTTAACTTAAAAGTTTAACATAATATTTTTTTAATATGGGATAAAAAAACTTTTTAAAATATTATTTTAAATTTCATTATTTACAATATTATAGTTTATATTTATATGAATTTTTTTTTAAATTTTTTCATAAAATATTAAAATTTTAATTTTTTATAACTTTTTTAGATTAATTCAAATTAACTTGAATTGATACATAAAACTCAAAACCCGATTTCTTGATTAGATCAACCCCATGCTAGATTTAATAAGTATGACCTTGAGCACGCAGGCAAAATACGTGTACTTGCCGGCTGCAAAATTCAAAGTAACGTTAATAATGATTGCTTCACATTGTGAACGGGTGTTCTCTAAAAACAAACATATATTAGGTGAAGTAAAGAGTTGACAGTTTGATGCAACAGTAAAAGTAATTTTTTAATTTTGCTATGATATATTAATAATCTAATGCACAATAATATTATAAGTAAAAAATAATAAATTAATACATGTTATTTTTAGATATTTTACTAGCAACATTACTTTTGAAAATACTTTTAATTAAATATCTTTGAACAATTCTTTATTTAATAACAATCTTAATCATAATACTCTATGGTCATACCTATAATTCAACCATGGCAAAACCTGTTCTTGTATTACGTTAAAGTAATAATCGAGGAGAGTGACATTTGTTTTTATTTTTTAATTTTATAGTTCTAATTTTAACCATAGTTTTGAAACTTAACTCAGCTAATCCAGGACTGAATCGGCTGGTTTTAAAAAAAAATAGAGAAAGAAAAAACTCAAGGTGATCTAGTTGACCCGACGACCCAATTAACTCGGCAAAACCCGGTCAAAAACCCGTTGCTTTTTTTTTTTACTAAAACGACGTCGTTTTAATTTTAAAAAATAGAATTGACCTGAGCGACCCAATCAAAACCCGGAACCCGAGTCTTGAACCAGACCGGGTTTAAAAACTATTATCTTTAACATCACCTTTGCTTTTGGATTTCTACATTAACGTAGGCACAATCTCTAACAAACTTTCAAACATGGTTTGGTTGTTGCTAACAACATTCTATCTTAAACTCCAACTAAAAATCAGTATCACAGATCTTACTGTATCTCAAAAGAACCTTATTTCTAATTATGTATGACTTTATCACTTTTCTAATTAGCTGGATGAATAACAGTCATAATAGGCCTTGACTTCATCAAAAACTTTTCTCTTCAGCTAAGAGGCTTGCTTCATGTTTTGATTCAATCATCTACATTCACTCTTATCAGAGGTGATATGAGATTTCTGCTCTGTTGTTCTGATCTTAATTCTAATTAATTATATCAGCTTCTTTAAAAAAATATATATAATATATATGCTTTAACTTAGTATGTGCATATGTTTTACGTATCTCTTTTTTTAATCATTTAATAAATTATAAAAAAATTTAAATGAAAAGAACTTAATTATCTTACAAATTTAAAACTCATATTACTTACATTATAAAAAAAATAAAATTAATAAAATTAACGTCAATTGGAAAAAAGAAAAAAACAATTAACTTAATGTGTTTATATATGAGACAAGATTTGTAACAAAGATTGAATGATTTTGACGTATTTAATTTTAAGATTTTTGAATTATATGCCATGTAGTATAGGAGAATATAGAACTTTAATTCTTCAAAAACAATTCAAATTATACATTTATGTTTTGATTTAATTTTAAATACTTAAGTTTGGGTTTTGCTAACCTTTCTAATTCTGAGTACTTATTTTATATTAAAGTTGACTCTTTTATGAACTAACATAACCTAGCGGTAGCTTATTTGGTTAATATGTAATGAAACAAATTTACCTTTCATTATGTATTTACTAATCACGCTTTCTTTGTAAGGGTGCTAGTTTAAATTTAGGAATTTAAATAAATAATTACAATAATATTAAAAAAAAATCATCTGATTATGTTGTGTTTTTTAAATAAAATTAGAGCTTTTTATGATATTATTTTTAAATTCTTAATAATTATATATGAAACCAATATACACAATTGTTCAAAAAAATTGCATATAAATATTCAAAGAGATTAAAATATATGTTTTATTTAATTAGTTCTATCTTTTATATTATTTTTCTTTAATAGTCGCATAAAAATAATCAAAATATTATTTTTTTGTTTCTTATTTGAAAATTGTTTTACAAAAACCATTTTTTTAAAATAAAATAACTTGTTTTATTTAAAATAGAAAATGAATAAACCGTTTTCAATTATCTTAACTTTTATTACAAGTGGTATATATAAATGACGTTGATTTTTTTTTTATTATTCTCAATGATTAAAGATATTTTCGGACCAATTTGAATGCTACGTATTGATTAATTTCTTAGTGGTGGAAAATTGGAGGCTTGAGGAAAAAATAAAAATAAAACAACAACAATAATAATAAAAAAAATAATTCACACATTATACTATTTCTTCCTCCCACTTTATATCAAAGTCTCCATTGATTATATTGAGTTTGGTATTGTGCATGGTGGTTTATAATTAAACCACCGCAATGCTGAGCACAAAGCCACTTCCACTAAGATTATCTGAAGATATATAGTAGCCAGTGTTGAGGGAGGCTTGTTGGTGGGTGGGGTAGAAAATGTATGATAATTGAAGATGGTGATAATCAAGTTAACCATCATTATAATGTAAGGTGTTTAAAGTATGATAATGATTATTTTTTAAAGTGTTTGGTCAAAACCCTTGTTAAAAATCAGGCATGGTAAATTTTCGAGTTCTAAAACTGAATTTCTTATAAATCCTAAATATATATTTACAATTCTTTTTTAAATTATTTTTTAGGATTCAAATCTTGGATGATAAATTAACATACATGTGTGTGTGTGTGTATATATATATATATATATATATATATATATATATAACTTGAAGGATTAAATTGAATATATCAAGTCTTTCTGGTCAAACGAGTTCTATATTCAATTCAAACTATATCCTCAGCAAAAGACTACAAGTTTGTTAACTGGATTGTGAATTAATCTATTATATTTTCCGAGTTTTATCACTAAATTGTTCGAGATTAACCAAATTATTAATTTTTTTATTAAATCCAACCCGAGCAAAATCCTAGAACGATCAGCTCAGGTTAATAACACAACACTGTATTTTATTGAGTCTTTTGACTTCTAGTCCTGATGCATGATCAACTTAAGAAAACTGCACTGCCTAATTTTCCAGGGGACAATTTGTCAATCGGTCTAACAATATATTTGTGGATTAGAAAGAAAGAAAGAAAAGATTGAGAACTTGGAATCCGCAAAATGTGCCAGAATTAAGGTCTTAATTTAGTGAGGAATGCGACAATAGTCAACACAAGTACAAAAGTTTGAATAGTCTTACACATGTACATGATAGACAATTTCATATTCATGTATTATACCCAAGACTGTATCACTCCTTGTTGATGAGCTATTGTTGAAATATTTTTATTAAAATAATATTTTTTTTATTTCTACCTAACTAATTTGAATTGAGTTTAGTTGAATAATTAAAAACCTGGTCAGGTCAACGAGATTTTATTACATGAATGTATTGTTCAGTTTAATTAGAAACATGATCGAAATCATGCATTAGGATATGAATCTTCCAAACCTGTCCAGGTTAAAAAATAATTTTTTTGGAAATTTTCAATTCAATTAAGCATCCTCACCCAAAAAATCATATATATTTTTTTCTTTGATCCTTCCAAGTGTATTCATTTTGAAACTCATCCCATCAGTTGTCTTTTTATTTGACCCCCCTCTTAAGAAATCATAATTCCACCCTCCGTACGACTTTCCTTTTATTTATGCAACGTTTCCATAGATCAACAAGTGTTTAAACATTTTCTTTCCATCTTATTTTTCAGCTTCAAATTATGAACGGGTGTTCTCTAAAAACAAACATATATTAGGTGAAGTAAAGAGTTGACAGTTTGATGCAACAGTAAAAGTAATTTTTTAATTTTGCTATGATATATTAATAATCTAATGCACAATAATATTATAAGTAAAAAATAATAAATTAATACATGTTATTTTTAGATATTTTACTAGCAACATTACTTTTGAAAATACTTTTAATTAAATATCTTTGAACAATTCTTTATTTAATAGCAATCTTAGTCATAGTACTTTATGGTCATACCTATAATTCAAGCAAAACCTGGTCTTGTATTACGTGAAAGTAATAATCGAGGAGAGCGACATTTGTTTTTATTTTTTAATTTTACAGTACTAATTTTAATCATAGTTTTGAAATATTACTCGGCAGATTCGAGACTAGAATCTAGCTCGTTTTTTAAAAAAATAGGAAAAGAAAAAACTCGGGGTGATTTGGTTGACCCAACGACCTGATTAACCCGGCAAGACCCGGTTGCAACCTGTTGATATTTTTTTTTTTATTAAAATGATGTTATTTTGATTTTAAAATACAAAATTAACCCAGTATGACCTAATAACTTGATCAAAACTAGAAACCCATGCCTTGAACCCAACCAGATTTAAAAACTATGATATTTAACATCACCTTTGCTTTTAAATTTCTACATTAACGGAGGCACAATCTCTGACAAACTTTCAAACGTTGTTTGTTTGCTGGGAACAACATTCAACAACTAACAACATTCTATCTTAAACTCCAACTAAAAATTAGTATCACAGATCTTCCTGTATCTCAAAAGAACCTTATTTCTAAATATGTATGAAGAGCTAGAAATTTTTTCTACCCTGACTATTAAATAAAAATATTTTTTTTTAAGATTAATTATTAACTCATGTACATGAATTTTTAAAGTTAACAGTAAAATTTTAATTCAAATACACTATCTAAAATATTAAAAAATAAATTTGAAAGTACATAAAATTGAAGTGAAATTAAGTAAAAATAAATCCACTATTGAAGTTACATCCTTCGATGTTTTGTGAAATATAATTGAATCTGAATTGATATTGTAACAACCCCTCAACCAAGATAAAATAACAATTTCATGTCAATTGGAAAACAAAGTAATTAAATTTTTTTCCTCTTTCAATTCCTCATTCCTTCACTTGATTCTTTCTTAGATTAGTGTTTTATAAGTTGGACTTTGTAAGTTTACAAGGTTATTCTCTCACTTTTCTTATTTTTTTTCCGTGGATTTTTTTTATGTTTTTCCCTTACTTTTCTCTCTTTCTCTCTCGCCTTTTATTTTCTTTCTTTTCTGATTTTGCTTCTACCCAATCGGCAACATATAAAAGGAAGAAAGAACTGATTTGTTTTATTTTTTAATGAAAAATAATCATTTTACCCTTAATGAGTCGTTTTGCTTTTATTTGACGGTTTTTTTTTTGTTAGCACTGCCAAGCTAAGACGGTCAAACTAATTTGAATTCTGATGGAGATGAGAGCACATATGGTTGGTCCGTATGCTCCTCCTTATTGGCCCCATGGTCCCATCAATGACCAGCCTTCTCCTCCTCAAAAACGCCGCCGTTAATTTATATTTATTGTATTTGAACATACAAATATTTAAATTTGTAATAAATATTTATTTTTATATTATTTAAATTTATTTTTATATTATTTTAATTATTTTTCTACTTATGTTCAATATATATATATTTTTTAAAAAATTAAAATATTACTAACATGGTTACTGATGGACCATGTTTGTCCGTATATTTCAAAGAGTTGGAAAAGAATTACTACAAATTAAAACAACTTCTCCGATTTTTTCACTGACGAACTTACTGATGATATTTTGTCGGTGATATGTTATATTCATAATGGGAAATACCGACAGAAAAAAAAAATCGATGAAATTACATACAATTTTTATGTTTGTTGACATGTTAAATTTACCGATGGATATATTAACGGAATGAAGCGGGTAAAATTTTATTGGTGTGTTTTGTCCGTTTGTAAATCCATTAGTAAATTTATTACCTATAGATCACAAATTACCAATGAGAGTTTTTGTGATAAATTGTTTCCGTCCATGAGCTTATCAGTAAAATACATATCGATTGATTGTGAGTGTAAATACCAATAAAAATTTATGTCAGTAAAATTATTAAATCTAGTAGTGAATATAGGGAGCCCTTTAAAGAGTAGATGTTATGGGAAAAAAACATTAAGGCTAGTGTATGCCTCCATACCAACATCAATCGAAGAGCGCTATAGTGCTCACTCATATAGCAAACATCAATTGAAGAGCGCTATAGTGCCTTTTAAAGAGTATATATAGATGCTATGGGGAAAAAACATTAAGGCTAGCTATTATAACTAAGGGCCTCCAATAAAGAGCAACTTGTAGATGCTCCAAATGTGTGTTTAATATTGTGATGTAAAATAATTTTTGTTTGAAAATATATTAATATATTTTTGTTCAGATTGTTTTTTTGTTTTTAACATCTATACATTAAGATTTTCGAATAACATTAAAAAAAATTAATTTAATATTTTTTCAAAATAAATAATTTTTAAAAAGTATTTAAAAATAAAAACTATCACACTCTCAAACACACACATATTCTAAGAGTTCAGGGATTGTTTAAATTTGTTGTTATAGCCTAAAACTAAAGTTGCAAAGAACTACAATGACCCTTGATTAAAAACAAAATAGATCAAAAGATGAAAAAAAAAATCATAAATTTATAACTTAAACTTTATCTGTTGATTTTAAAAAATGTAAGATATTTTGTTTCGTATATAGTTAGTTCTAGGTTCTATAAAGGCATGGTAAGAAGGTGTTCGATTTCCGAACTTGTTCTGTTCTCTCTTTATATCCATCTCTCCTTTGTTTATGTGTCATGGCATCAACCAAGCCAGTAAACGTACTCGAGGTTTGCCACGTTAGTCCGTCTTCTACCTCACCCGAGTCAAGCACCGAGCTATATCTGCCTCTAATCTTCTCTGATATCTTCAACCTCAAATTCCCTCCGATTCAAGGCATCTTTTTCTATAAACTCACTGAGTTAACCCCTACTTTCTTTAACTCCGTAATTCTTCCCAAGGTCAAGCACTCACTCTCTTTAACTCTTTCCCACTTCCGTCCTCTTGCCGGTAACCTCACATGGCCTGCAAATTCCATCAAACCCGTCATTACGTACAATACTCCAGATGATGGTATTAAACTTACAGTTGCCGAGTCCAGTGCAGACTTTGACCATCTCTGTAGTGAAGTGCATGATGCTATTGAGTCACATCATTATGTGCCAGATGTATCAATATCTGATACTATAGCATCTACACTTGCTATTCAGATCACTTTATTTCCAAATAAAGGTTTTTGCATCGGCCACACCACTAACCATGCTGTTCTTGATGGCTTGAGCGTATCCTTTTTCATGAATGCATGGGCTCGCATTTGCAGACAGTTAGTCGATGAAAAAATGGAAATCCCTAGCTTGTTACCGGAAGAACTAACCCCGTTTTTCAATCGAACAGTTGTTCAGGATCCTGAAGGGCTAGACATGTGGTACTTGAATTTCTGGCTGGGAGTAAAACTTCCAGGTTCCGATGACAATACTAGAAATTTGAAGCCTTTTCCATTTCCAGAAACTCCACCAAACCTGGTAAGAACAACGTTCGAACTCTCTCGTGAAGATATACAGCAGCTTCGGGAAACGGTAAAGTCTCAAATGGATAATTTTGGATCCAAAGAGGAAACAAATCAAACAAAGCCAATATATTTGTCGACTTATGTGCTTGTATATGCATATACGTTGGTTTGCATGCTTGAAGCAAAAGGCTTAAATAGCAATGATAAGATTAAAATCTTGATTACGGTAGACTGTAGATCCCGTTTAAACCCTCCATTACCTAAGAATTATATTGGTAATTGTGTTAGCTCCTTTGATGTGGTTGTGGAAGGAGAAGATCTAATGAAAGAGAATGGGGTTGCGTATGTTGCGAAGAGGCTTACTGAGATGATAAAAGGATTAGAGAATAGATCAGTTTTTGAGGGAGCAAAGGAGAGGTTACCATACAATGACTGGGAACCAGATATTCGACAGGTTCGAGCTGCTGGGACAAACCGATTTGGGATGTATGGGGCAGATTTTGGATGGGGGAAGCCAAGCAATGTGGAGGTTACGACCATAGATAGAGTGGATGCCTTTTCTATTATGGAGAGCAAAGACGAAAGTGGTGGAGTTGAAGTTGGTCTAGTCTTGAAGGAGCATGCAATGAAACTATTCGGTTCTCTATTTGCCAGTGGCCTTCAATGTAAACTGTAATCTTGTGCCTCTCTAGGACATGCCTCTACCTGTTTTTTTTTTTTTTTTTTTTAATGTATGCTGTGCTTTAATTTCTTGGACTTTTGGAGTTATTTATGTAATGCTATTTGCTTGTGCTTGTGAAATTTTGATTATCTTTTGCTAAAGCGCTACGTTTATAATAACTTTTTATAAAATCTCTTACACTACCAAAATTTTATATATATATATATATATATATGGATCACACAAATTTTTTTAAAAATTTAAACCGGTAGAAGTTGAGGGATGCTCAAATGGCAAGGGGTCTTCCCCTCAATTAAGTTCCTTGGAGAGATTGCCTTTATGTGAATTATTATGGTTGTTAATAAGAGCTACCATTTCTTTGTATTTATACTTTTAGGGTTGTGTACAATACAAGGGTGAAATATACTAAGCATGATAACTATTTTTATGTAGGTATTTACATATATAAGTCTCTTTCCTTAATACACCCCGTCAAGCTGAAGGTAGAGATTCCACCCGAAATTTGGAACAAAAATAAGCAAACGAGACTGGAGGGAGAGGCTTGGCAAGGTCATCAGCTAGTTGGTCCTTGGAAGAAATGAATTGTACCTGAATTTCTTACTTAGCAATGTGATCATGAACAAAGTGATAGTCAACTTCAACATGTTTAGTATAGGTGAGAAACACTGGATTGCGCAGATAAGAAAGTGGCTCCTAAATTATCACACCATAACCTAGTCATGGACGAAGATGAAAGCTGAAGTTCTGAAAATAAAGAGCAAATCCACAAGATTTCAGCAGTATCGTTAGCTAAGGCTTTGTATTCTACTTCTGTAGAAGACCTGACAACAGTGCTTTGTTTCTCGGATTTCTATGAAATATGGATCAAACCAAGATACACAAGATAACCATCTATTAATTTTCGATCATCAATACTGCCAGTCCAATCAGCATTTGTGAAACCATGAAGGGACAAGGAGGAATCCTGAGTAATGTGCAGACCATAGGAGGTTGTAGCCTAGAGGTAACGCGAGATATGTATGGGGCATCGGGTGAGTGACTGGATAAGGTGGTGTGAGAGGGTGTAAAGTGGCGCGAGAAGGTTGTGTGGGTAAAGCTATAATTGTTTTAGACTTGTCAAAAGGAAAAATATTTTTATGAAACCAAACGTGACGAGCAAGATAAATATGATTTGACAACAAATCAAGACATTGATAACCTAAATGATAGTTATTATATCCTTGAAAGTACAAGCAGAAGAGCGAAAATTTAACTTATAAGCATTCTATGGATGAAAAAATAGGAAGCAGAGACACTTGAAAGTACAAAGAAAAGTATAATTAGTAGTCGATTTTAAAAGACATTCAAAAGGTTTCTTATGATTAATAACCGGAGTTGGCATGCGATTAATCAAATAAACTGAACTTTCAAAGTATAACTCTAATATTTTAAGGGAGCATTACATTGACTAAGAAGAGTAAGCTTAGTTGTAACAATATGTTTATGACGACGTTCAACTATGCCATTTTGTTCATGTGTGTGGACAGATCACACGATAATGAATACCAATTGTTTTAAAATATGTATTGAGTTTTTAATATTCACCACAACAATCTGTTTGAACAGACTTAATTTTTAATGAAATTGGTGTTCAACGAGCGCTTGAAATTGATGAAAGATAGTAAAAACAATAGATTTAGCAACTAAAGGATAAAACCAAATAAACTTCGTATGGGCATCCAGAAAAATAACAAAATAGAAAAATCTATCAAATAACAACATAGGGGAAGGACCCCAAACATCACTAAAAATCAAGTCAAAAGGAGCTTGAGTTTGATGACCTGTAGTTCTTAAAGTTAGACAAGACGACTTGCCTAGAGGGCATGCTGGATAATTAAAATTATTTTTTTTAATGTACAGGACACCTTTTTATTTTTCACCAGAAAATTTAGAATTCATGGATTGGGATGCCCAAGTTGACAATGCTAGACATCAACAAAAGTAGAGAGATATGTAGACGAGAAAACTTGAGACAATGACGTTGCAGATGACTTGGACAAAACATATAGACCATCTCTACTCCGACTGGAAAGAAGCACTTCTTTTATCATGAGATCCTTAACATAAAATAGAAAGAGATGAAATTCAAAAAATACATTATTCTCAAGACAATTTTTGAACAGATAGTAGAGGTTTTTTAATGTCAGGAACATGTAAAATATAGGATAAGGTAAACGTGTGGTTGGGTGAAAGAGTTTCAGAGTGAGCAATATTCAAAATAACAATGCCCTTACCATCGCCAACATGCAAATCATTATTACCATGGTAAGGTTCTGAACTCGTTATACTCACAAGGTCTGGCGTTACATGATGATTTGCATCTGTATCGGGAAACCAAGTAACAAGAGTTGTTGTAGGGGAATTATTAAATGCTAGATTGACATTAGCTTAGAGATGATGAGTAGCCAACTAAGAGCACTGTTGAGCGGTATGTCTATAATGATAACACAACTAACACTTTACGGTTCGGTTATGACCTCCAAAATAGTTACCTTGCTGCCCAAAATTCCAAGAGGGGGAACCAGAGGAGAAATGATTTCCCTATTGTCCAAATTGTTGACCTAAAGCATAATTGTGAGTGCTAAAGTTCTACACTAAGCCATTGCCATGATTTCAATGATTATAGCTGCTACGATTATTTTTTCTCCAGCCCCCACGAAACTGGCCCCTTCTGCTAGTACTAGAATCAAAATGATGTTGTACAAAAAATATAGATGGCTGCTGTGTTGGAGTTGGTAATAGAGGAGTTGTTATGATAGGTGTCATAACCCAATTATGGGTTATTCCCCAAAAATCAATTTCTTTTTTCAAAATAACATAAAATAAAATAAAGGCTGGCAACGTGGAGAAAGCAGGCCAAGAAATCAAGCTGCAATTTTGGAGGAAATTCAAGGCCTAATTCTACCCCATTATGCCCAAAAATGGAGAAAATAAATGCAAATTCAAGGTCAAATTAAATTATTAGTGGACGAATTTGCATAAAAATTAAGTCCAATGACATAATTAAATTTTTAATGGGCCAATTTGATTTAATCATGGGCCAAATTAAATTTTAATTATGTTTAAGAATTAATTTGGGTCCAATTGAAGGATTTAATTAAGTGCAAGGACTTAATTATACTTTAAATGGGTCAAATTAATTTTATTTGGAGCTTAATTGGTGAAAATTAAGTTTGGTAGCCTAATTTAGACTTAATTAAGAAGATTGGAATTTTAGGAGACCAAATTTAGTTTTTACCAAGTTAATTGATTGAAATTAGGGGCCAAATTGCAAGAAAATTGAAGTTTTAGGATCAATTAGGGGCTAAATTGAAGAAATCCGAGACCAAGGACCATATCGTAATAGGCGCATAACTTCGGGGCTCCAATTGAAGTTCATCAGGGGCTTAATTGCAAAATTGTAGGGTCAATTAGAGGTTAAATTGAAAGCAATTTAAAGAAGGAGGATTGAAATGAACTTTGGCCAAAATCAGAACTTCGGTACTGTTCATCTTCTTTAAATCTCTGAAATAACTGCTCAGTTTACCTACTTTGCAGGTGCATTTAATGCACCTAACGTCCACCAAATTAAACTAAACGTGCATGAAAATTATCCTCTGCAGTTCCTCTACAGCTGCATGTCAATAGTTTAGTGTGAATGACAATTAATCGGCGCCGGCGTCGCCTAAACATGCCAACTCAGACAGCTTTTTCTGCAGATTTGATAGTGCACCATGCCTATTTTGAGCCAACGGATGGGATCCTTCCCAACAGAATCAAGGGCTGAAATTTTACCCCGGTGTAGACGAGATTACCCTCTTCCACTGCCTATAAATAGAGGCTCCATTGGTGACCTGAGGGAGGAGAAAATTGGGTCCAAAATCAAAGAAAAACCAGCCACCTCCCCTGTTTCTCTTCTTTTTCTGCCGTCTCTCTCTCTCTCTCTCCTTTCTCCTTCTCAGTCGTGCCTTCAGCCACCACCACCATTGTCACCGTCGGCTGGACAACCATCCTCTCCACCACACTTCTCCCTCTCCACTGATGCTTCTCCCTTTTTCTCCACAATGCGCGGCCATCATCAACACCACCATTTTTGTTTTCTTCCTTCTCCAAGACCGGCGAGCGAGCAACATCAGCGCCGACCTCCACCTCCACAATCGGCTTTACCACCATAATTTCCATCAACCCAGCTCCTCATCGGTGGCGAGCATCCACCGTGACCTTCCCTCTCTTCTCCTTCCAACTTTTGTCTCTCCTCTCAACTTTTTCTTCTTCCTCCCACAACCCGACTCGGCCACCATCACCTCGACCCGACACCCCCTGAGCCACCGGCCGAACCACATCATCATGACCGAGACCCCCACGCCAGGCAACTTCCTCCTCCCAGCTTTGCCTCTTTCTTCCTCGTCGTGGCTGCTGCATGCAGAATTCATTTCTGCATGTAGTAAGCAAATTAATTAGCCCCTAGTTTGGGTCGGGCCGCTTATGGCCCAGCCCAAGTGGTCGGGTCTCGCCCCGACCCCTTTTTTTAAAAAAAAAAACAAAAAAATCCAAAACAAATTCAAAAATCCTTTGAAAAAAATTATGATTTTCTAAAATATTTTTCTACCAATTTTGCATAATATCAGGTTGTATATTTACACTGTAAAATACAAATCCGGTATTAAAATACCCAGTTTTCTCCGAAATATTTCAAAAAAAATAATTTCAAAACATTTTCAAACAATAATGCAGCTTACCTTAGGTAGGGTGCACTGGGGGTGATGCGTCTTCCCTTTGCACAACCAGTCCCTTACTCAGACTCTCGCAGACTATAGGTTCCTAGTGACCATAATACTAGGTGGCGACTCCTAAACATTAATCATAATTTTATGATTAAATCCAAAAAACCTTCCCAACACAACACCCCTCACACAGGAGGCACGACACGAGCCTCCGCTGTCGCCAGATGACATCGTGTTGACTCACGTGCCCCCTCGACAATAGGTTGGAGAGAAGCTTTGTGGAGAAACTCATGTGTGAGAAGGTGGCTATGAAAATCGGTGTATGAGATGGGATCAGCCTTGGAGATCCTTAAAATCATTATGTAACCCCCGAAACACATGCAAGTTGAATTATGCCATAGAGATTGGTTTGCCAGCAAAGAACAAGTTCATCAAATAAGGCATTTGCCTTCTGTAAATAGGTGCTGATAGAGTCATCATTCTATTGTAAATCTTGAAATGAATAATGGAGTTGCATAATCCGTAAGTTAGAAGGAGAAGCAAGTGTTATTTCCGGAGTTGTCCAGATGCCATGAAAGGTGTTACAATCCACAACTAGATGTAGAACTTCCACACAAAGAGAAGATAAGAGAGCGCCCATAATTAAGTGGTCTTGTTGCTTCCATGATAAGTATGCAGGATTGATAGATAGTGAGGATGTCGTAGCGGATATCGATGAGAAGGAGGGCATGGTGATGTGCCGTTAACGAAGGAGTACACACTCTGGCCCAAAAGAAAAGGTTTCATCTACATCCTCCAATACATGAAATTAATATTGGAAAGCTTTAAAGAGATTACCTTTTGAGTATTGGGAAGAGGAATGATAGCAACCTCTTTAGTCATAATAGTCATGACATCTAAAGAAGAATGTAGAGGCACTTGGGTGGCAGTAGTAGTAGTGGATGCACCAGAGGTAGCAGTCGATATTGGTGGCAGCACAGGGGAAAAAGAAGAATGAAGCATTGATGCAAAGAACAACAAATTGTTGAAGTTCTTGGTTGTCCATTGATAAGGAAGGAGAAGATGCAGGCTAGTCTAGAAGAGAGATTACTAGAAAACATATTGTTAATAAAAATGGTTACCTTAAAAGTGTGTTTATTTCTAGACTTTATCTACATACAATACAAAAAAACAAAAAACAAAACAAAAATATATTGTTAATAAAACAAAGAAAAGATGAAAAAAAGAAAATCATTAAGTATATTGAATCACAATACATACCTTTTAATTTATTGAAAATGAAGATAGAATTATAGATAGAGATTACAAGAAAAAAACAAGAGATGTTTTGAAACCAAGGAGAGGGAAAAAATGGATGAAACAAAGGAGAGAAAAAAATGAATTGAAAGGGCTCTCGGTAGGAGTTATATTGCCATTTTACCGATGGACTATTAAATAATATTATTTTTAATTATTCCATCAGTGATTCCATCGGTGAAGTCACTTTGAATTTTTCAATTTTGTACTAGAATTTTTAAATAATCCTCCGAATTTTCACGGTCGGTATTGTGAAATAAGTACACACGGTCAGAGATGCATTAATTACCCATGCTTTGGAATTCACATTCCATCGGTGATTCAGAGGACTTCACCGATATAAGAGATGAATAGTTCCCATCATTTGGAAAATACCGACGGACTTATTCCGCCTGGAGAGTCATCGGTGATTGTGGCATATGCAGTAAATATTTTACAACTTCCTGTAAAATATCAATAGACTAATTTTGTCTGTAGAGACGTCGGTGATTGTGGCATATGTTGTAAATATTTCACAACTTTCTATAAAATACCGACGGAAGTAAGTCCATCTGTAAATCCGTCGGTGATGTGTATAGTGCATGACAGATTGTGTTTGTATTGCCTATTTATCCTCTTTGCAAACACTTGAATTGAAAATTGCCCACACAACACAATAACAACAATGAACATAACAATTATAAAATAAATATTTCGCGGTATACAAATTCATCCATAATATTACATTATAAAAAATTCCTTTACACTTTCGTGTTCTGATAGTTAGTCAGAATTTTCTTCTTCTTCTTCATCAATTGAATCATCATCAGCTCCATCACAATCTTTAATATGGATATCATCATCATCTTCATCAATTATGTGCTTATCCACTGGATCTCAGAATAACAATCAACTTCTCTGCATCAACATCAACAAAACTATCATCAAAAATGCAAAAAATTGAATTTTCTTCTTAGTCAATCGAATGAGCAACTCGATATGGTTCAACCAACTCCCTAACTTGAAAGACATCATCTCGTACACTTGTGTCTTCGTTCTCATCCTGAACAACCTCGACAGAACCCCTAGGTTTCATTTTTAAAATGGATAACCAATCAACTCTTGATTAGTCCTTTTTAAAGGAAGGGATGTATGTGCAATAAACTTATTAGCATTGCTTTTGAACCACGTGATAAATTGTTCATCTTGTAATCGAAAGATTTGGGATTTGGTCAGCTATGAGTTATTGGACAGTAAATATTGTGAATGTTGCCTACAAGGTTTTTAAAATTGTATGAGTTTATGATATTACAAAATATAAATAGTATATTTTTAAGTTTAAGTAGTACATATACATACTAAATAAAAGGTCTCGGCTCATCATAGTTCAATAGAACATAATTGTGTGCTTGTCTGAACTCTATTTCCGACAAATATCTTCCCCTTACGGTATTTTTAGGTGTGGATTGTCCAGGATTGGAGAATATTGATAAGTTCCCACTATAAAACACTTCACCACCATCATCATGCTGTGGAACGTGGTTGATTCTCGTTCTCAAATGAGGTTCAAAATAGTACGAGATAAATGTTGAGATCTCCTTAACAATATAGGCCTCACATATCGAAGCCTTAGCATGCGCCTTGTTCTTAACCTTTTGATGCAACCATATTATTCGATAGTTTCATCCACATTTAACTAGTTTTTTGCCTATGTTTTATATATAGAATGCCTTGATATTCTTTGTTTTATGTTTTGAAGGCACTTTTGGATGAAAGATGCAAAAAGGAGTAATTAGAGATAATTGGCAGATTTGACCTTCAGTCGATGTTTTGTGCAGAGCGTGAGCTCTAGAGGTCAAAATGAAGTGATTCCAATGGCATTAAAAAGCTAACATCAATACCTTTCTGGAAATCTAAGGAAAGAAAATAAAATGAAGAAGAGCATGGAAATAACAGCTTTCAAAATCAAATCTCGAAATCTGCCAGTGTTGACCTTTGACCATTCCAACTTGAATATCTGGAGCTACAGAAGTCCAATTGATGCACACTCAATTGTTTTGGATTTTTAACTCAAAGGTATATAAACACTCCAAATTGCAGCAAAAAAAGATGCCATATGAGGGAGATATGATTTTTCAAAGATGACAACTGAATTCTGCCAGCAAACAGGTTTCGTGAAGAAACGAGTCCAAATTACGTTCCGAAGCATCTAAACCGATATCCAAGTTTTTATTTCAGCAATTTAGCTCCTCTAAGTCAAAGCTTAAAGATTTCATGCAAGGCTATTTCTCTTTTTTTAGGAAAATAGTTATTGAAGTATTTAAATGTAAACTGTCTACTTAAGGGAGGACTATTTTGTGAAATAGAGACTAGGGTTTTCTAGGATATAAAAAGAATGAGAGAAGAGAACGGGGGCAGCCAGCCAAGAGGAGAAAAACCTCTAAAGTCTAGGTGTGATTGGGAAGTATCTAAGTTTTTTATATGCCACGAGATTCTTTCCCATGCCAGTTTTGGGTTTGTAATGGGAATGCTCACATGTCATGCACCCGATCAACTTAGCATTTTCAAGGTAGTACAACATGCAGAAGTTAGGGCACATATCAATTTTCTGGTATCCAAAACCGAGGAGTTTTATTATGGACTTAGCAGCATATAAGTTATCTTTCAGCCTACTCTCTTCAGGTAAAATACTTCTCACCTATTCGATAATTATGTTATAACCGGCCTCACTTAACCTATAATCCAACTTGATGGTGAACACCTGTGCAATGACTGATAATTTACTATGATTCGTGCAACCATCTCATAATAGTTCATCAGAATCTTTTAACAAATCAAAAAACCTAGCCACGTATGCATTAGGTTCTTCTTCTACAATTGGACATTGACTGACATTACCTTGATTCATTCTCATTGCATTCATAATCATATTCTTGTAAGGATTAATATTATCATTTACAACTCCATGCACGTTACTAGCACTAGAAGGTGACCCAACCATCCTTTCTACCATGCTCTCATTACGAACAAATAGTTATTCGTGTGCATACCAACATAGGTAATTCTCCATGAACCCCTTGTGTAGAAGATGCATTGTTACAACATCTGGATGCAGATACGTTTTATTTTTACACTTTCTACATGGACACCTAATACCGCCTCCACTAAAATTTCTTGGAATAGATGTTGCAAAATTAATAAAACCCTGAACCCCATTACAATAATAATTCATCCTCTGCAATCCTTGTGGTGAATCTCGACACATCCATAAACGATCATCCATGACTTCTATCGAACCTCTGTAAAATAATTATAATAACATATATTAATTAACTATGTTACGTAAATAAATTTATAAATATATTGGTTTAACTCGAGATTATCCAACAAACTAATCAAAACTTCTGTTAAATATTCATTATCAATTATCAAAGTCCATACAAATTTATACACATAAATTTTAGGAAATTACAATTCCGTAATAGCATTGATAAAAATTAAAATTCTGGTTGTATATACCGACAAAATTATTCTATCAGTATATACTAATGGTTTTACCGACTGATTTACATATGTTGGTAAATATCACTATAAATTACTGATATAAAAATTTAATTAGGAATTCCATTGGTTTTAATAGAATATTTAGTAGTGACACTTCAGCCTAGCACCTTCACCTTGAGGTGTCCAAATATACTACCCGCACACATTTTTCAATATTGACCGGGCACCACATTTCTGGCCCATGATTATTTTCTGTCTGCACATTTCCATGAATAGCAAATGCAAGCACAAGAACCAATAACAACGCCTACCTCTCAACCAATGCTACACCACTCTCCATTCACCGAGGTAAGATATTGTAACTCAAGTCTACAATACTTGTTTTTGTAGAGGAGCGTCAAAATCACCTTGTCAATCCAATAGACTAATGGTCAGGTCCAATCACTCCAAGTGGTGTCCAAGTCTATTATCCCACCAACTCATCAACTAGATCATGTCCAATCACTCTATGAACCTAAAGCACAATTGTGAAAAAACCAATCATGCTTGAACTTTTCATGACTTATCAAATTAATAGCTATTGTTCAATGGGTGTCTTTGAATTCCATATGTAGCCAACTTAATATATGAATTGTGCAGTATGATTCGAATTGTGAAAACTGAGGTGTCTTTTGATTGTTTTTTGAAACCCAAAAACAAAAAACACCTTATAACTGATTTCGTTCAAGAGATCATGTCCATATAAAATTTATCCTTCTCTAACCCTCCGTATCTCTCGTTTTCTATTGAAATCAATTCTATAAATAGCTTCTCTAAAAAACCAGCTCCTCATCAATGTCTCTCCTAATGGACTCAACTTCTTCAAGTCTTCTCTTGTGTCCTAGCTCCTCCATATCTTACAAAAGATGAAACTGGGGCTCTTGTTTTTGACTTATCTTTCTTGCAAAAACAAGCCAACTTGCCCACAGAGTTCATGTGGCCACATGGAGACTTAGTTCACAACGAAGATGAGCTTAAAGAGCCAATGATAGACTTGGAAGGATTCCTTAAAGATGATGAGGTTACAACTGCTCAAGCTGCTGAGCTTGTTAGGACTGCTTGCTTGAACCATGGCTTCTTTCAAGTCACCAACCATGGTGTTGATACAAGTCTCATTCATAGTGCTCATGAAGAGATTGGCAAGATTTTCAAACTGCCTCTTGACAGTTCTATGAAATTTATAGGAGTGTGTGAACTATGAAGATTGAGTGATGTTGTTCCATACCGCATGTTCTATGAAATAATGATGTGAATGGTAGCATATATATATCATCTAAAATAAATTGTCAGTGGAGATAGATATGAAGATGGTCAAGCTGTTGTACTAGAAAATGTATCTGATCAATAAATTATCTTGTGATATATAAATATCGATTAATAACATTCCTCTTTACTTTCACTCTCTCTCTCTCTCTTTTTTGTACTGTTCGATATCAAAGCTTGAACCCTTGGTTGGATGAATTGGCGATTCCCTCTTGTTCATGTTTTTCTTCATTTTCAATTTTATTTTTTTCTCTAGAAACTTTGTTTAACATAAATATGATACTTTTTTTACAACGTTTAGAGAGAAATAAAAAAAAATTAAAGCGATCATAACCCTTTACGTACACAAATGGTTTTAATTTCAGCATATAAGAATATATAAATCACAAAAGAATAATTATAGCCTTCGTATTCAAAATGGAGAGTCTATATTGTGTCTCGGTATAATATGGATGAAAACCACTTGGTTGTAATAAGAAAACAAATTCGGTGATTTTGATACTCAACACACGAAGTAAAAGCAGTCTAAAATATTGCTCTGCGGAATGGAAGGGTGCTGATTAGCACGTTGGGAAATGAGATTTTTCATCAAATATATATCATTTAGGTTACGAATCCTGAGAAATATTGTGAAAAAAACAATCTTTGCATGGCTAGAAACGTTTGCTGAAATCCCCTTGACGATTAAGAACTGCGAAGAACAGATGAGAACAGCGACAGTGCTTTGTAGGCCATGTTTGCTGAATCTAGGGACATCCAGGTGTGAAGCCATGGAAGGGACACAAGAAAAAGAATTTCTAAGACCTTATAATTTTGCAAATGCTCCATGCCTTCTTTAATTGTCATCCAAACACAAGCTTCAAGCTTAGATTTCATCAAGATTTTTAATGCCCGATTTTCTAACGAGTTGTCATGATACCGACTCTCTAATAACAATTGATTCTTTTATTGTATATTTCCTTTCTTTATTCACTAATATTCCATCAAATTTGTAGGATTAATCTGCTTGTGTCCAATTTTTTTTCTTCTTTTTTAGCCATTACCCGCGGCATCACATGGGTTTTTTTACTCGTTCCGTCGCAACAATAGCCTTTGGCGACCATACTCTCGTGGCCACAAACTAATTTTATCATGGGATTCTGTACTGATTTTCTTCGCTCACGAAAGAAGAAGAGAAAGCAACAGCCAACAGACATGTTCCCAACTAAAAACAGATTAGGCCCTTGGATATAAAGGCCCAAATAAAAGGTTTTGAGCTAAACAGATTCTGCCACTACCAGGGCCTGTTCTCTCTAAAGAACTATGAGCGAAAATTGAAGCAGGGCCTGTTTTGTTTATCTAATCTCTCAAGTAAATCTCTAAATATTTCTCAGCTAGTTTAGTTCACATTTCTTGTTTTAATTCACCAATAAAAGCTTATTTTTTTCGTTAAATAATTTGTTTGTTTCACCTAAAACATCAATCACATGTAATATGTTAGTTTAATTTCGTAGGTTTTGATATGTGCAGTTTTTATTTATTTATTTGACAGTAAGAATATACTTGGATCGATTAGCTTGCATGTAAACCAAGACTAAATTCTTTCTTGAAAAATATATTGATCTACTTCTCCTTCTCAGCTTTTCAAGATACATATTTATATTTAATCTTCTTTATTTAAGAGTTATTGCATGTCAATCGAACAAACCCAGCCGAAATTATGGTTGTTTTACCAACTCTTGTCCTGTCAGAGGAGGGGCTTTGATAGTGTCTCCATTAGTAAGCCTAAAATTAACACCTTGAAATTACCTTACCATTTGAACCTCTGCGTGCTTTTTATTCATAAAAGTCTAGTTTTGCCTACAAGAAACACTCCATTAGATCTACACAAATCATCCCTACAGACTTTGGAGAGTTTTCATAGACAAATCTTTATGTTTTCTTGATGCCAACAACTCTCTTTTCAGCTTAAGTTTGATATTTATGCAATGTTTCCATAGATCAACAAGTGTTTAAACATTTTCTTTCCATCATATTTTTCAGCTTCAAAATATGGAGTGGTGTTCTCTAAAAACAAACATGTATTAGGTGAAGTAAAGAGTTGACAGTTTGATGCAACAGTAAAAGTAATTTCTTAATATTTTTGCTATGATATATTAATAATCTAATGCACAATAATATTATAAGTAAAAAATAATAAATTAATACATGTTATTTTTAGATATTTTACTAGCAACATTACTTTTGAAAATAATTTTAATTAAATATCTTTGAACAATTCTTTATTTAATAACAATCTTAATCATAGTACTTTATGGTCATACCTATAATTCAACCATGGCAAAACCTGGTCTTGTACTCCGTGAAAGTAATAATCGGGGAGAGTGACATTTGTTTTTATTTTTCAATTTTATAGTGCTAATTTTAACCATAGTATTGAAATCTAGCTCGGTTTTTGGGACTGAAATTAGACTGGTTTTAAAAAAAATATGAAAAAAAAACTCGAGGTGACCTGACTGACCTGACAACTTGATTAACCCGACAAGACCCGATCAAAAACTCAGTTGCAACCCATTGATTTTTTTTATATAACTAAAACGATGTTATTTTAATTTAAAAAAAACAGAATTGACCCGGACAACCTGATGACCCAATCAAAAACCGAAACCCGGACCTTGAACCAAACTGGATTTAAAACTATGATCTTTAACATCACCTTTGCTTTTGGATTTCTACATTAACGTAGACACAATCTCTAACAAACTTTCAAACGTGGTTTGGTTGTTGCTAACAACATTCTATCTTAAACTCCAACTAAAAATCAGTATCACAGATCTTACCGTATCTCAAAAGAACCTTATTTCTAACTATGTATGACTCTATCACTTTTCTTCACATGTAGTATATGTTTTTATTTGATGATAAGAGGTATTTTGGAACTAGCTTATATATTAATCGAGAATAAGTCTCTTCCTTGAATATTTTAAAGACGTACGTACTACTCATATGATGAAGTGTATATATTAAGAGAAACTTAATAAATGATCTTGAATATTGATTATAAGATTTGAACTCAAGAAATTTATTTAGTAACGTAGCAAACCTTCTTAACCACCAAGCAATTCTCTGAAGATAATGTTTTCATTTTTAATACAAGCAATCATGGGTTGTTCATATTATTTTAGACTCTAATATTGCTGAGTTAAGGGCTATTGTCAAAACCATTGAATTCTCAGCATCTAATTGTCTCTTCCACCATCAACACCTCATCATAGAATCTGACTCTGTCAATGCTATTAGCTGGATGAATAAGCCTAACAGCCATCCCTGGAAGCATCATAATCTGTTCTCCTCTGTTAATAGGCTGAAAGCATATTTTGGTTCAATCACCTTCTCCCATATTTTTCGTGAAAGTAATTGCATGACAGATTACATGGCTAAACAAGGAGTATAGAGATCCAGTGAATTTGTTGCCTGGCTTTGACTCCACCTTTTACTGTGGCTTGCTTTTGTGTCTTCTCCCACTATGTCTTTGAGTTATTTTCGTTTTTGTTTTGTAGAGAATTATTTAGCTTTGAGCTCATTCGGATGGCTATTCTAAGGTTTTCTTTGCTTTTGTCTTTCTTTTACTACGCTTTATCCTATTTATGGCTTTTTGCCATAGTAAGATATTGTGTAGATTCTGTACTACTCCCGCGAGGCTTTGGCGTTTAAATAATATACTCATCTTTCAAAAAAAAATATAATATATATGCTTTAACTTAGTACGTATGTGCATATGTTTTACGTATCTTTTTTTTATCATTTAATAAATTATAAGAAAATTTAAATGAAAAGAACTTAATTATCTTACAAATTTAAAACTCATATTACTTACATTATAAAAAAAAATTAATAAAATTAACGTCAATTGAAAAAAAGAAAAAAACAATTAACTTAATGCGTCTATATATGAGACAAGATTTTTAACAAAGATTGAATGATTTTGACGTATTTAATTTTAAGATTTTTGAATTATATGCCATGTAGTATAGGAGAATATAGAACTTTAATTCTTCAAAATCAATTCAAAAAGTCGTTTCTGAAACTAGAAAACTTCTTCCAAGTTCCAAATACTAGTGAAATCCTATTTAAATAAATAATTACAATAATATTAAAAAAAATCATCTGATTATGTTGTGTTTTTTAAATAAAATTAGAGATTTTTATGATATTATTTTTAAATTCTTAATAATTATATATGAAACCAATATACATAATTGTTCAAAAAAATTGCATATAAATATTCAAAGAGATTAAAATATATATTTTATTTTATTAGTTCGATCTTTTATATTATTTTTCTTTAATAGTCGCATAAAAATAATCAAAAACATTTTTCTTATTTGAAAATTGTTTTACAAAAACCATTTTTTTAAATAAAATAACTTGTTTTCTTTAAAATAGAAAATGAATAAACCGTTTTCAATTATCTTAACTTTTATTACAAGAAAATGACGTTGAATTATTATTTTTTATTATTCTCAATGATTAAAGATATTTTCGGACCAATTTGAATGTTAACTACAACTAGATTTCCTCTCTAAACGATTTTAAAGATAGTATATATACTAATGCATCAACAGGGATTTTAAAAATTCTCTCTAGAGATAATCTCAAGATTTGAACTTGCTGTCTATTTGGAGATAGCAGTGCTACTAGAGTTTTATGAGATTTTAAATTTTTTTTATTTTAAATTATTTTAATGTACTAATATTAAAAATAAATATTTTAAAATAAAAAAATATTATTTTAATATATTTTCACGCAAAATATAATTTTAAAAACATGTTTTACTACTATGTCAAGGAAGGAAAGCAACCTTCACCATCATGCCAACCTTTTAGGGTTATATTTTCTTCTACTACTACTACTTTTTTTTTCTTGTGTTTTTTAATTCAAGCAATTATGAATTGTCTATATCTGTATGATAGTTAACTTAAAAAAAAAAAAAAAACCCAACTAAATTCACTAATTAATGATATCTTCTTGCCCCAGAACTAATTTTCTTATTTATGTAGCAACCTTTTTGTTTTTTCATTTATTATGCAATTCCTGTGTATAAAATGCTTTACAAAATCGTAAATACATAACTTCAACTTTATCTATTGATTTTCCTCATTAAAAAATTAAAGGTACTTTATTTCATAAGGTTTCTTTATGTTATAAATTAATCATTCTCTTCAGAGAGGGTATTCGATAACTTGTTCTGTTCTCTCTCTACATCCATCTCTCCTTTGTTAAGTGTCATGGCATCAACCAAGCCAGTAAATGTACTCGAGATCTGCCATGTTAGTCCGTCCTCTACCTCACCCGAGTCAAGCACCGAACTATCTCTGCCTCTCATCTTCTCTGATATCTTCAACCTCAAATTCCCTCCAGTTCAAGGCATCTTTTTCTATAAACTCCCCGGGTTAACCCCTACTTTCTTTAACTCCGTAATTCTTCCCAAGGTCAAGCACTCACTCTCTTTAACTCTTTCCCACTTCCGTCCTCTTGCCGGTAACCTCACTTGGCCTCCAAATTCCATCAAACCCATCATCACGTACAATACTCCAGATGATGGTATTAAACTTACAGTTGCCGAGTCCAGTGCAGACTTTGACCATCTCTGTAGTGAAGTACATGATGCTATTGAGTCACATCCTTATGTGCCAAATTTATCAATATCTGATACTATAGCATCTACACTCGCTAGTCAGATCACTTTATTTCCAAATAAAGGTTTTTGCATCGGCCACACCACTAACCATGCTGTTCTTGATGGCTTGAGCCTATCCTTCTTCATGAATGCATGGGCTCGCATTTGCAAACAGTTAGTCGATGAAAGTATGGAAAACCCTAGCTTGTTACCGGAAGAATTAACCCCGTTTTTCAATCGAACAGCTGTTCAGGATCCAGAAGGGTTAGACATGTGGTACTTGAAATTCTGGCTGGGAGTGAAATCTCCAGGTTCTGATAACAATCCTAGGAGTTTGAAGCCTTTTCCGCTTTCAGAAATACCACCAAACTTGGTAAGGACAACGTTCGAACTTTCTCGTGAAGACATACAGAAGCTTCGGAAAATGATAAATTCTCAACTTGATAAGCTTGGATCTAAAGAGGAAGCAAATCAAACAAAGCCAATATATTTGTCGACTTACGTGCTTGTATATGCATATACAATGGTTTGCATGCTTGAAGCAAAAGGCATAAATAGCAATGAGAAGATTAAGATTGTGATTCCGGTAGACTGTAGAGCCCGTTTAAGCCCTCCATTACCTAAGAATTATATTGGTAATTGTGTTAGCTCCTTTGATGTGGTTGTGGAAAGAGAAGATCTCATGAAAGAGAATGGTGTTGCGTATGTTGCGAAGAGGCTTACTGAGATGATAAAAGGATTAGAGAATAGATCAGTTCTCGAGGGAGCAAAGGAGAGGATACCATACACTGATTGGGAGAAATTTACTCAAACGGTTCGAGCTGTTGGGACAAACCGATTTGGGATGTATGGGGCAGATTTTGGATGGGGGAAGCCAAGCAATGTGGAGGTCACAGCAATAGCTAGAACTGGTGCCTTTTCTATTATGGAGAGCAAAGATGAAGGTGGTGGAGTTGAAGTTGGTTTAGTCTTGAAGGAGCATGAGATGAAACTATTCGGTTCTCTATTTACCAGAGTTAAGATTTCTCAGTCTACATGTTAGACAGTTGTCAGTGGTTTCTTACCACTTAGTCAATAAATTCCTATTGCTAAGGGATATTGTTTCATTGAATTAGTCGTACCATGTTACTCTTTGGTTTCAGTTTAGGCTATGTAATAGCCAAGTTTGTTCAATAGAACAAGAGATTTCTCCCAGCTGCATTATATATCTTCTTCATAAGTTTTTCTGTTCTTAATAACCTGTGGCCTTAAAATGTGAACTGTAATCGTGTATACCTCTCTAAGACATGCTTATACACTCTTTTTTCCCCTCTAATATTTATGCTGTGCTTCAATTTCTAAGACTTTTGGAGTTATTAATGTAATTTTATTTGCTGCTTGTTGTGGAAATCTGATTATCTATTACGTACTAAGATAAGGTGTTGAATATTACAACATGGCAGGGCAGAAGATTCACTTCAATATTTAAGAGTTTTATGGATGGTTATTTTCTATCGGTGTAAGATTACGATTCTGTTGGTAAAAGCTTTACTAACGATGTAATCAACAGAATTCTTTTATTGGAATTCTGTTCCACTGCTAAAAACAGGGGATATTAGTATCTGAATTTAGTAATGAATAATTCTGTTATTAAATTCAGTAACAAATTTACAACGAATTACATATATATTATTTTTTTAATATTAGTAACAAGCTTTAGCAACGGAAAATTCATTGCTAAAGGCAACATAAAGTTTGCAATGGATTATTTATTGCTAATTAAAAAAATAATTATTTAAATTTTAATATAAAACCAAAATTATGTCTAGGTATAATAGGGATGAAAACCACTTGGATAATTCAGTGATTTTGATACTAACATGAAAGTTTATTTGTTTTTACGTTTTAAAAATATTTTAAAAAAAATTTAATTTTTTTTTTTTTAAATTAATATTTTTTAGTGTTTTCATATCATTTTGATGCTTTGATTTCAAAAATAATTTTTAAAAATAAAATAATATTATTTTAATGTATTTCCAAGTAAAAAATACTTGAAAAAATTTAATATATATCATTTAGGTTACGAATCCTAGAAATCTTATCATTGCTAGAAACGTTTGCTGAAATCCCCTTGACGATTAAGAACTGCGAAGAACAGATGAGAACAGCGACGGTGCTTAGGGCCATGTTTGCTGAATCTAGGGACATCCAGGTGTGAAGCCATGGAAGGGACACAAGAAAAAGAATTTCTAAGACCTTATAATTTTGCAAATTCTCCATGCCTTCTTTAATTGTCATCCAAGCACAAGCTTCAAGCTTAGATTTCATCAAGATTTTTAATGCCCGATTTTCTAACGAGTTGTCATGATACCGACTCTCTAATAACAATTGATTCTTTTATTGTATATTTCCTTTCTTTATTCACTAATATTCCATCAAATTTGTAGGGTTAATCTGCTTGTGTCCAATTTTTTTTCTTCTTTTTTAGCCATTACCGGCGGCATCACATGGGTTTTTGTACTCGTTCCGTCGCAACAATAGCCTTTGGCGACCATACTCTCGTGGCCAGAAACTAATTTTATCATGGGATTCGGTACTGATTTTCTTCGCTCACGAAAGAAGAAAAGAAAGCAACAGCCAACAGACATGTTCCCAACTAAAAAACAGATCAGGCCCTTGGATATAGAGGCCCAAATAAAGGGTTTTGAGCTAAACAGATTCTGCCACTACCAGGGCCTGTTCTCTCTTTCTGAAGAACTAAGAGCGAAAATTGAAGCAGGGCCTGTTTTGTTTATCTAATCTCTCAAGTAAATCTCTAAATATTTCTCAGCTAGTTTAGTTCACATTTCTTGTTTTAATTCACCAATAAAAGCATATTGTTTTCGTTAAATAATTTGTTTGTTTGACCTAAAACATCAATCACATGTAATATGTTAGTTTAATTTCGTAGGTTTTGATATGTGCAGTTTTTATTTATTTATTTGACAGTAAGAATATACTTGGATCGATTAGCTAGCTTGTATGTAAACCAAGACTAAATTCTTTCTTGAGAAATATCTTGATCTACTTCTCCTTCTCAACTTTTCTATTTAACAGTTATTGCATGTCAATCGAAGAAACCCAGCCGAAATTATGGTTGTTTTACCAACTCTTGTTCTGTCAGAGCTGGAGGCACTACTAAAAAAAAAACACATATTAGCAACTATTTAGTCCGTTGCAGATAATATTAAAATTTATATTAAAATTTATTGCTAATAAAATTTAATAACAGAATTAGCAACAAATAATTTCAGATGCAAATAATAAATGCTAATTTTTTAGCAACGGATTATCCATTACTGATTTATTTAGTAACAAATCATTTGTTGCTGAAATTCGGTTGCTGAATATGTAAATTAGCAACGAATATTCCATTGCTAATGATTGTTGCTGATCAGCAACGGAATATCCGTTACTGATCCGTTGCTGATTAACAATGAAAACTTTGTTGCTAATCTGTTACTGATTTATCCAATGATTATTTTTTAAAACATAAATTTTTTAAATTATTTTTCCCAATCTATTGATTTTTTTAATTATTTGTGGCTATTTCAAAAATTATAGAGAAATATATAAAGAACATAAATTAATACTAGAAATTATTTTATCAAAAATAATAAGTCAAATAAAAATAAATTTAACAACACATCAAAAAGTTATCTACATTTCACAGTATTCATAAACCTAAAACTGTCGAAACTGCTTTGTTTAGCAAAGCTTCTGATTTCTAAAATGCATAATCCAAAAATCACAAGGAAGCCATTCTTGACCAGGGAATCCCAACACTGCCATATCCTTGCCCACCCAAAAAATCAACATATGATACGACTCCGCGATGCCATAACAAAATAGATGAAAAAAGATATATGATAGATTCAGGCAAGTTATAGTAAAGGGTTTAAGATCTGTATAGCAGGTCTCGAGTTCGAGTTAGCACATGTATTTCTTGTAAGAGCTTGGAACAGCTGAGATTTTACTCACTCACCTGAACCCACAAAGTACGCTTTCCGGGAAGGGTTAGGTTTCCTCAAATCAAAAAAATAAGAAAGTTACAATCTTTGGTTAGCCTTCCATACTTCTGCCTCATTCAACTGACAACCCTGCTCCAAATCTCTTTGAACTTATTGGGACCCTGTGTGGATCGTCTCTTAGCTGCTGATCATAGATATACCCCATTCCAGCAGCAAAAATAAATAAATTGAAATTCTATGCTATAATCATGGCCTTGAGAACTAGGGACGCTCAGAATGCATCATTCAAAAAGTTAAGCAGAAGATTTGAGATGTACCCTGACTTCTTGGTAAAGTTTCTTCTCCCGGGCATATCATCTGTCAAATGTTGATTGGTGACTACATGAGAACATGCAAGAAATCAAACTGGTGTTGCAAGAAAAAACCCTGAATGAAAAGCTTTTGTCTCTGATAAAACAATGCAAATTCAAAAACCTATTAAAACAAATCCACACACAAATGCTTATTTGTTCAATACCAAAACCCAGTTTGCTTCTTTCCAAAATCGTTGACCTCAAAGACTTGGCCTATGCATCCCTTGTTTTTAATCAACTCACCAAACCCAATATTTATGCCTTCAATGTCATGCTTCGTGGGTTAACTACCACATGGAAAAAGTATGATTTTTGTGTTGAATTGGATTACAAGCTGAAGACTTTAGGCCTAAAAGCAAATAATTTTACATACCCTTTTTTGGATTACATGTGGGTTAACTACCACATGGCGGCATTGTTCTTGTCTCCATTTGTTTCAAATAATAAAAATCAACATAACTACGTACCAGTTAAAAAAAAACCTTCAAAAATTAATTAAACAAGAAAAAAATCAAATTAATTGATTATAAAATCCAAAAAATTCTTATCCAGTTCAATTTCAATTTCAAAAATTTAAAATTGATTCAGTTAAAATTAAATCTAATATAAAAAAAGTTAAAATATTGATATTTTTATTAACCCAAAATCAAACCTACATTTCCACAATCTGCCCAGAAAAACTTTGTCCTTATCTCTCATCGATTTCTATTATAATCCCAAATCAAAGCCAAAAACATCCCTAACTCTCTCTCTTTTTCTCTTGTCTATCTCTCAACTACTTGTATAGAAGAAGTTTGGCATGCAAAAGTAAACTTTCCAAACTTCGTATGGAAGAAGTTGGGAAGCTTTGCTGGGAAGCCGGCTGTCATAGTTTTTACCATGGATTATGCACAAACTCTGCCATCCTTCCTATGACACATTACCCATATTTTTCCTTAAAAAAAAACACACATACACCCAGCAAAACAAAAAATACCAAAATCCTTAAAAAATCTCACTACTTACCAAACAACAATGTAATCATCACAGAACCATGAAGATCAAGAACACTGCATTAAAAATTAGCAACATTAGCATGTAATGACAGCCATATTTAACAAATAATTTGCAATAGATCTATAAAATTATCCTATAAAATTAGTTAATAAAACAATATATATTCTCTCTAAATTACAAACATAATCTCTAAAATAGAGAAAGTGAGTTTGGTTTCTGGAGAAGAAATAGAAAGGGAGATATGAGTTAATTAGGTTTTTAGAGCAGTAAAGAAAAGGACATGGGTTCTTCCGGACAATGAAAAATTTTTGTTTGTGTGGGTTCTCTTTTGTTTTCAGGTATAGGTATAGATGGACCAATAAATAATTAACACGTAAATATTATTTATTTATTTATTTTTATAAAAGTTAAAATTTATTTTTTTTTATCAGCAACCATGTTAGCAATAGAAAATCCGTTGCTGATTCTTAATATATTAATTTATTTTTTAGTATCTGAATTTTCGTTGATAAATCCATTGCTAATATTAAAAAATTAATATATATACAATCTGTTGTTAAAATTACATCTAAATTATTGTTAATTATCCTCTTTTCTAGTAGTGAGGGGCTTTGATAGTGTCTCCATTAGTAAGCCTACAATTAACACCTTGAAATTACCTTATCATTTTAACCTATGCGTGCTTTTTATTCATAAAAGTCTAGTTTTGCCTACAAGAAACACTCCATTAGACCTACACAAATCATCCCTACAGACATTAGAGAGTTTTCATCGACAAATCTTTATGTTTTCTTGATGCCAACAACTCTCTTTTCAGCTTAAGTTTGATATTTATGCAATGTTTCCATAGATCAACAAACATATATTAGGTGAAGTAAAGAGTTGACAGTTTGATGCAACAGTAAAAGTAATTTTTTAATTTTGCTATGATATATTAATAATCTAATGCACGATAATATTATAGGTAAAAAATAATAAATTAATACATGTTATTTTTAGATATTTTACTAGCAACATTACTTTTGAAAATAATTTTAATTAAATATCTTAGAACAATTCTTTATTTAATAACAATCTTAATCATAGTACTTTATGGTCATACCTATAATTCAACGATGACAAAACCTGGTATTGTATTGCGTGAAAGTAATAATAGAGGAGAGCGATATTTGTTTTTATTTTTTAATTTTATAGTGCTAATCTTAATCATAATTTTAAAATCTAGTTTGGCTTCCAGGACTGGAATCAGGCCGGTTTTAAAAAAATAAAAAAATAAAAAATTTAGGGTGACCTGGTTGACTCAACGACCCGATCAAAAACTTGGTTGCAACCCGTTAACTTTTTTGTTTTTATTAAAATAATGTTTTAATTTATAAAAATAAAAAACAGAATTAATCCGAGTAACTCGGATGACATGATGAAAACTCAAAACCCGAATTTTAAATCAGAATAGGTTTAAAAACTATGATCTTTATCATCACCTTTGCTTTTGGATTTCTACATTAACGTAGGCACAATCTCTGACAAACTTTCAAACGTTGTTTGTTTGTTGGGACAACATTCAACAACTAACAACATTCTATCTTAAAGTCCAACTAAAAATCAGTATCACAGATCTTACCGTATCTCAAAAGAACCTTATTTCTAACTATGTATTACTCTATCACTTTTCTTCACATGTAGTGTATGTTTTTATTTGATGATAAGAGGTATTTTTGAACTAGCTTAATTATATATATATATATATATATATATATATATATATATATATATATATATATATATATATCTTACCGTATCTTCATTGAATATTTTAAATGATCTTGAATATTGATTATAAGATTTGAACTCAAGAAATTTAGTAATGTAGCAAACCTTCTTAACCACCAAGCAATTCTCTGAAGATAATGTTTTCATTTTTAATACAAGCAATCATGCGTTGTTCATATAATATATATGCTTAACTTAGTATGTGCATATGTTTTACGTATCTTTTTTTTAATCATTTAATAAATTATAAGAAAATTTAAATGAAAAGAACTTAATTATCTTACAAATTTAAAACTCATATTACTTACATTATAAAAAAAATAAAATTAATAAAATTAACGTCAATTGGAAAGAAAAAAAAAACAATTAACTTAATGTGTCTATGAGACAAGATTTTTAACTAAGATTGAATGATTTTGGCGTATTTAATTTTAAGATTTTTGAATTCTATGCCATGTAGTATAGGATAATATAGAATTTTAATTCTTCAAAAACAATTCAAAAAGTCGTTTCTGAAACTAGAAAACTTCTTCCAAGTTCCAAATACTAGTGAAATCCTATTTAAATAAATAATTACAATAATATTAAAAAAATCATCTGATTATGTTGTGTTTTTTAAATAAAATTAGAGCTTTTTATGATATTATTTTAAATTCTTAATAATTGTATATGAAACCAATATACATAATTGTTCAAAAAAATTGCATATAAATATTCAAAGAGATTAAAATATATATTGTATTTTATTTGTTCGATCTTTTATATTATTTTTCTTTAATAGTCACATAAAAATAATCAAAATATTTTTTTTTCTTATTTGAAAATTGTTTTACAAAAACCATTTTTTTTAAATAAAATAACTTGTTTTCTTTAAAATAGAAAATGAATAAGCCGTTTTCAATTATCATAACTTTTATTACAAGTGGTGTAAAATGACGTTGAATTATTATTTTTTATTATTCTCAATGATTAAATATATTTTCGGACCAATTTGAATGATAACTACAACTAGATTTCCTCTCTAAACGATTTTAAAGATAGTATATATATTGCTAATGCATCAAGAGGAATTTGACAAATATTTCTCTCTAGAGATAATCTCAAGATTTGAACTTGCTGTCTATTTGGCTATAGCAGTGCAACTAGAGTTTTATGAGATTTTAAATTTATTTTATTTTAAATTAATATTTTTTTTATAATTTTAAATTATTTTAATGTATTGATATTAAAAATTAATAAATATTTTAAAATAAAAAAAATATTATTTTAATATATTTCCATGCAAAATATAATTTTAAAAACATGTTTTACCACTATGTCAAGGAAGGAAAGCAACCTTCACCATCTATTGATTCAAGCAATTATGAATTGTCTATATCTGTATGATAGTTAACTTAAAAAAAAAAGAACCCAACTAAATTCACTAATTAATGATATCTTCTTGCCCCAGAACTAATTTTCTTATTTATGTAGCAACCCTTTTGTTTTTTCATTTATTATGCAATTCCTGTGTATAAAATGCTTTACAAAATCGTAAATACATAACTTCAACTTTATCTATTGATTTTCCTCTTTAAAAAATTAAAGGTACTTTATTTCATAAGGTTTCTTTATGTTATAAATTAATCATTCTCTTCAGAGAGGGTATTCGATTTCCAAACTTGTTCTGTTCTCTCTCTACATCCATATCTCCTTTGTTAAGTGTCATGGCATCAACCAAGCAGCCAGTAAACGTACTCGAGATCTGCCATGTTAGTCCGTCCTCTACCTCACCCGAGTCAAGCACCGAACTATCTCTGCCTCTCATCTTCTCTGATACCTTCAACCTCAAATTCCCTCCAGTTCAAGGCATCTTTTTCTATAAACTCGCTGAGTTAACCCCTACTTTCTTTAACTCCGTAATTCTTCCCAAGGTCAAGCACTCACTCTCTTTAACTCTTTCCCACTTCCGTCCTCTTGCCGGTAACCTCACATGGCCTGCAAATTCCATCAAACCCGTCATTACGTACAATACTCCAGATGATGGTATTAAACTTACAGTTGCCGAGTCCAGTGCAGACTTTGACCATCTCTGTAGTGAAGTGCATGATGCTATTGAGTCATATCATTATGTGCCAAATGTATCAATATCTGATACTATAGCATCTACACTTGCTATTCAGATCACTTTATTTCCAAATAAAGGTTTTTGCATCGGCCACACCACTAACCATGCTGTTCTTGATGGCTTGAGCGTATCCTTTTTCATGAATGCATGGGCTCGCATTTGCAGACAGTTAGTCGATGAAAAAATGGAAATCCCTAGCTTGTTACCGGAAGAACTAACCCCGTTTTTCAATCGAACAGCTGTTCAGGATCCTGAAGGGCTAGACATGTGGTACTTGAATTTCTGGCTGGGAGTAAAACTTCCAGGTTCCGATGACAATACTAGAAGTTTGAAGCCTTTTCCATTTCCAGAAACTCCACCAAACCTGGTAAGAACAACGTTCGAACTCTCTCGTGAAGATATACAGCAGCTTCGGGAAACGGTAAAGTCTCAACTGGATAATTTTGGATCCAAAGAGGAAACAAATCAAACAAAGCCAATATATTTGTCGACTTATGTGCTTGTATATGCATATACGTTGGTTTGCATGCTTGAAGCAAAAGGCTTAAATAGCAATGATAAGATTAAAATCTTGATTACGGTAGACTGTAGATCCCGTTTAAACCCTCCATTACCTAAGAATTATATTGGTAATTGTGTTAGCTCCTTTGATGTGGTTGTGGAAGGAGAAGATCTAATGAAAGAGAATGGGGTTGCGTATGTTGCGAAGAGGCTTACTGAGATGATAAAAGGATTAGAGAATAGATCAGTTTTTGAGGGAGCAAAGGAGAGGTTACCATACAATGACTGGGAACCAGATATTCGACAGGTTCGAGCTGTTGGGACAAACCGATTTGGGATGTATGGGGCAGATTTTGGATGGGGGAAGCCAAGCAATGTGGAGGTTACGACCATAGATAGAGTGGATGCCTTTTCTATTATGGAGAGCAAAGACGAAAGTGGTGGAGTTGAAGTTGGTTTAGTCTTGAAGGAGCATGAAATGAAACTATTCGGTTCTCTATTTGCCAGTGGTCTTCGAATGTAAACTGTAATCTTGTGCCTCTCTAGGACATGCCTCTACCTGTTTTTTTTTGGCCTTCGAATGTGAGAGAATATATTTTTTTTTTTTTGTATGCTGTGCTTTAATTTCTTGGAGTTTTGGAGTTATTAATGTAATGCTATTTGCTTGTGCTTGTGAAATTTTGATTATCTTTTGCTAAAGCTCATTTATAATTAATAACTTTTTATAAATTCTCTCACAGTAGATTTTTTCCATATATATATATATAAACCGTGCATATATTACTGATGGATTCACTAATAGGATTTTTATATCCATCGATGATTCCGCTAGTATTTTAGTAATGTTTCTAAATACATGATTATTTGGATCAAATAATTGGACATTAAACAACAAAATTAAATTAAGAACACATTTTATATTATTAATTTAACTATAAAATCAATTACAAAAATCTTTATACATTAAAAAGAAGTTAGAGCTGCAGGTGGAGGTGGAGGGGGAGGAAAATCTCCTAGAGGTCGATAAGAGGGAGGATAAACATATATGTCATCAACTCTTCCTATTGCTTCCTACTTCGTTATTCATATTACGCCTCTAGTTCGACCCTTAAATCGACCATCACAACAATAATTTATTATTGCACCAACTCCTGAATGGCTGGTAATTGCTATCTTGGATCGAATTATGGGGTGCCTATGGTCGAGACGCTACAGTCTAACCTCATATCCCAGACTGTAGTCATAGAGATACCATAAATCTATATTTTATTAGTCCACCAATTGCTGTATCCTTCAACCATAACTCTAGATCATTTCCAGATGATTTGAAGAGACCTTTCTATGTTTGACACGTATGTTGACATTATATTATTCCTAAAAAAAAAACAAGTCAATGTTGTTGATAAAAAAACATTAGTCAAAAAAATATTTAAAACGTTTCAAAGTTTACTTACAATAAATGCCTTGGCTTGGTTGTTCATAAACTATTGCACCCCTTTCTTTCTATCCCCATTCCGTATATGTGTTTCAACATATATATAACTCTATTAGATTTTGCTCACACTCAAGCTGTGTAGCCTACAAAATAAATTATTAGTTAAATATTGTCACAAATAATCACTAACATTTTAAGAAAAAAATACTTAAAAATAAAACAAGCTCTTACCAGGTGCTTTACATGGTTAATAAAAGAAAGCAATCCACCGATATACTTGCTAATGGAACCATCAATCTTCTTGTTTCTATTCAAGAACCCACTCCATGATCACCTCTTAAAACCCTATAATGTCAAGAACTTTATATATTTCTCATAATTAGTCTTAGTGATGTGAATAGGTCTAAAATTCTTTCACACCTCAAAGTCATCTAACTCAGTATATCTCTTTGCATAGGTATGTGCATCATACAAAAAACCACACAACCTGGTTTAGAAACTTGTGAAACTAAAAAAATATAATAAAAAAAGATTATAATTTTATAAAAAATATAAACTTCACATGTTAAAACTAACCTAGCTGCGCTGACTCACCTGGTCAACCAAAAGTTAGCCTTGTCCCACTAAAATTTTTCCTTATAATTATTTTAGTAAGATAATTAGTTTGTAAATTTTAAAAACTTGTATATTAACTAAAATTATTGATTATATATATATCGACTTTAAACTTCTCCCACCAAGCCTTAACCACGGGCATCCATTCAGGATGCTTTTTAAGATGGCTATATTGAAACAAAACCACTTTCATGGATGCTTTCATCGTCGATGTTAACATGCGTGCAACATCCATATTAGTGAAACTGAAAATCAATTAATAAATGAAAAACTTTATAAACTCTTAATCAATTCATTAATGTTATCTTCGAGAAATTGATTTTCTTACATGCCTAAATTTGGCTTCCATTCCATTATAAACTTGCTAAAATAAGGTTCTTTTATAGATGGTATGTCAAATCTGTGACCCGTATTCGATGAGCCTGTGTTAGTAGCATGTTCACAATCAACATTTAAATGCAGCGCAAACTCAAGAAAACTATTACTTGATGAAGTGTAATTGCTCTGTCTCGACCCTAAATGTTTTCTCGATATCTAAATAATATAACTAAAGCATATTACAAAACAAAAAAAAAGCACATTCAATTAAATTCTTAATATATGGTTTATGGGTTTTCGTCTTAATGCATCTATTTATTTTTAACAAAATTTCAGCAGCACCTTCTTTGTATGGGACCCCACTTAAAATTTTTCAAAAATATAGAAAGCCATATTCACAAAATATTTATCATACATAATGTGACTTGGACATCAATTTTTAATATCATTTATCCAATTTTTTACATGTCCATCATTATACTAAACACACAACTTCCATACAGATTTGCATTTCTCTTTAAGAATTCACTAAAACCTTAAAATTCAAGAATTGGTGATTTTCTAATTATTCACATAAATAACCCAACACAAACTATTATCATGTATTATCATAACCCAACAACAATAATAAACAGCCCAATTAACATTTTAACACAAAAATCACATGAAACTTAATTTCAAGAATTGGGGGTTTTCCAATTCTTAATACAATTGACCAAATTCAAACCATTTCCATGCATGCTTATAAACTAACAACAATAATAAACAATTGAATAAACATTCTAAAACAAAAATTACATGACCCTTAATTTCAAGAATTGAGGGTTTTCTAATTCTTCATACAATTGACCTAATTCAAAACATTTCCATGCATTCTCTTAACCCAATAACAATAATAAATAATCCAATTAATATTTTAACATAAAAACTTATATGAATCCTAATTTCAAGAATTGAAAATGAAATTGATAAAATGACTAAAGATCAAACCTTTAGTGGTGGACAGAGAGAGCCCTTCTGTCAATTCTAGAGAGACAGAACATCAGCCGCCGTTTAGGCTTCAAAAAATCTAGAGAGAGATTGGAGGAAATGAGGGAAAATAAATGATTGACCGACATATCTAAGCTTCAATTCACTGATAAAAAATTTCATCGTTGAGTTCATTAATGATTTAACACGTCATCACATTACCAACAGACTCACCGATGGAATTTTATAAATCTGTTAGTGAGTCTGTTGATCATTTCAAGAATTTCTAAATTGTTTTGGAACCCCCCCCCCCCAAAAAAAAAATTCACCTATGAATTTTTATTCGTTGGTGATTCCATCCGTCAACAATAATTTCATAAATTGTTTCCAAAACTCTCTATAACTCTCCAATGAATTAAACATTTGTCGATGAATAAGTGATTCATTGACCAATTATAGTCTAACGATAAGTGCATCGGTTAATTCTGTTGACCTTTAGAGTTCCACATTCATGTTTTTATATATTTTGATGATAACAATAAAATAGAAAATAGACTAATGATATGCTTGATTGAGAATAAGCTTTTAAAAGTTTTTATACAAAGAATATATCAACAAACATGATGGATTTCATGAAGAAATCAATCAGAAAGTCCAAGAAAGAAAGAAAGTGAAGACATAGATTAAGTATTCAATTTAGTGCTTATAAGTAAATCTTTATATCTAACTTGATAGAATAATTGAAATAAACTCAAGCAATATGCGAATAAACTCCAAATGAGCTAATGGTTCAAATGTTTCATCAAAATCAATCCCTTCGACTTGAGTGTATCCTTGTGCCACTAGTCTTTTTGTTTATGATAATTGTTCTATGTTCGTTTGATTTGTTCTGGAAGATCCATTTGGTTCAAATTGTATTATGATTATTAAGGTATGAAACCAATTCCTATACATCATTTCTTATGAACTGATTTAGTTCATCATGCATGACATTGATCCATATTTCATCTTGTAGGGCATCTTCAACCTTCTTAGGTTTAATCTGTGACAGTTAAGATACATATAAGATTTGATTGGTAACTCTTTTTGTTAACCTTGTACCTTTATCCAATTTTCTAATAATGTTCTCTTTATGATGATTGTGTTATATCCTTGAGGAAGGTTCTTTCTTCGTGACTGTTCAGAAACATGTGAAGAATTTTCTCTTGATATTTTTCATCCTATTCTGATGAGGTTTTTTTGGTTATCTTATTATTGAGATCTTTCTTGATATATCTCTTTATATTGTCATCAACAACCACATTGATTGATTCCATAACAATTTAAGTTCATAGGTTGTAGACTCTATAAGCTTTGTTACATGATGAGTATCTAAGAAACATTACTTCATCACTCTTGTTATGAAACTTATGTAAGTATTCTTAATCTCTCAAGATATAGTAAGAACTTCTAAACACACTAAAGTATTTAACTGTAGGGTTTTTGTTGTTCCATAACTTATAAAGAGTGAGTTTTTTTCTAGTTTTAAACACAATATGGTTCAAAATATGTATAACAGTGTTGATAGTTTCCCTCTTTATGTATAGTGCAACATTTTTACTATTCAGCATAGTTCAAGCTATTTCTTATATAGCTTTATTCTTACTTTCAAATATACCATTCTTCTAGGGAATGTTAGGAGAAGAGAATTCTTGATGTATGCCTGTTTGCAGTCATCTGAACAATTTTCTCGCAAGATCAAAGGCCCTAGTATATCTTGAATAGTCATCCATAATGAACTTGATATACTTCTTTCCACCCAAACTCTCAATTTAAGGTAGACTCAGTAGGTCCATATGCAACAATTCAAGGGGTCTTGAGGTCAAAATGTCAGTAGTTTTCTTGTGTTGAGCCTTAGTTGCTTTTCTTTACTAACATGCTCCACACACCATATTTTTTACTGTTCATATATTTGGTAGACCATGTATTGCTTCCTTTTTAGAGATCTTTGACAAGTCTCTAAAGTTGATAAGACCAAGGTTTTGATTGCTAAAGATTAGTATGATTGAATGTTACCTTATGACAACCTAAGGTGGTCAAGGTTGAAACTTTATAGTGGTTATCTAAGGTTTTGGTACCTTTTATAATCCATTTTCTAGAACGATTGTAGATTTTGTATTCATCTTTAGAAAAATAAATATTATGATTCTCATCACAAAATTGACTTATGCTTAATAGGTTAGCTTTAAAACAATTACAAACAAAAACATTATGAAAAGTATATAAATCAGGAATATCAATAGTTCTCTTACTTTGTATAGTATTTGTGCTTCCATTTCTAAAGGTCATTGATTCTCTACACAAGGATTCAAATCTTTTGAACTGACTTTTATCTCTTCACATATGTCTAGAACAACCAATATCTAAGTAACATAAATTGTTATATATTGTTTTTAGTTTTATATATGCTACTAGACATATTGCTTTTTTCTTAACTACCCATATATTTTTTTAATGTTTTGGGTAGAATCTTCAAACTCATGAGATTTCTCATAACCTACTAACTTACTAAGTTTCCTTTATATAGTACACGATTGATTTAATATTAAGTCAATTTTATTCTCTAAATCTTGACTCTTATTAGCAAATCTATTTTTTAGATTGAAACAATTCATTTTTTTCATGCCCTACGATTCCATATTGTTGACAAATAGAAATAAATTTATCTTTCAACTTATTTGTTTGGACTTTGTTTGACTTGTATCTAGGCATGACAGTCTCTTCTAGTTTACATTTTACAAAGGTAATTCCTTTGAAAGAGAAGGCTACCAATATAATGTTGATCGAATCTCTAAGTGTCATGTATTCTAAACTTGTATGATTAGTGCTGACCCTTTAAGCTTTCAATAATCCATCAAGTTTCTGCGTTATTGACTATTCCTTTGTCTATTTTTACATTGTCAGCTCTTTCTTAAGTGTTTTGAGCAAATAGAGAGATCTATATATCTCTACTTCTAATAGTTTTAGAGCCTCAGCCATATTGTTCTTCTCACTCTCCATAGTTGTCAGCTTGTTGAACAACTTCTTGTTTAATTTATTGACTCTCACGACTTCTTTACATAACTCATCATAAACTTCCCCAAGCTTAATTCATGATCGATAAAAAAAGTCATGTCTAAATCATTGGACTAACTAACAGATTGATTTATGTTAGAACTACTAAATCTGTTAACAATTTGGTATTTGTCAGAATTCTATGAATGTATTGACATTTGGGTACATGTCAGTACATCTATCAACAAGACCAGAAAGAGCAACAAAAGCAAATTCATTATCAGATGATGAATTAGAATTTTTAGAATCAAATTCATCATTCAATGTAACATTAAGGGCTTTTCCTTTATTTCTTTTAAAATTAGGACATTCATTTCTTAAATGATCATATCCTGAGCATTCAATACACTTAACTCTTTCCTTAGATTTAGTTTTACCTTTACTTCCATTTTTTTACTCATTTATGTTTAAAATTATTTGCCTTTTTTTAAATCATTACCATTGTTATTTTTCTTAAATATGGATTTTTTGAATTTCCTAGTTGAATCTAGAATTTAAACACATTAAATTCATTATCAAAACTCACGAGTCATCCAATTTTTCTTCCATACTGAATCTAGAATTTTTAATATCATTATGTTTTGCATAAAACTCATTAAAGATTCATCTTCCAGCATTCTTATGTCCTCAAATCTTGAGGTTAGCATTTGTAATTTGGGATTTTTCACCATATTAGTTCCCTTTTGATTAACTTCAAGAATATCCCAAACTCCCTTGGTTATGTTGAACATGAAGATTCTTTTAAATTCATAAGGAGACACTACTATGAATGTAACATTCAGACCTTTATTATTCCAATTATAATAAGTGGATTCATCTCTGGTCTAGTCACCGAAAGGAGTTTTAGGCTTGGTCAATCCATGCTCAATTAAGTGCCAAAATTAAGTGCCAAACTTTCTCATCTACTGATTTGAGGAAAGTTTTCTTCCTCACCTTCCAACATGCATAGTTATCGCCACTGAATTGCGGTAATGAAGTTGATATTAACATGTTCAATAGAGAAAATAGATCTCACTATAGAATGAGTGAACTTTCTCTGATATCACTTGATAGTCCTGTTTATGTTCCCTGTAAGTTATGAAGTAATTTGCTAACATTTTTCAAATATTGATCAGTAATCAAATAAATATAAGTGTGGAAAACTTAAAATGAACAAGTTATTTGGTTACAACAAAAAAACCTTTTGAAGAACTTTTCAAAAGATAAAAAACCCTCTAGAGTAGCCAAACCCAAGATAGACAACTTTTATTAGTTTAAAAAATTACAAGAGGAGAATTTTTTACTACAAATCCTTTGTAACTATACTACCTTGCTTGAAAACACAAACACTCTATTTTGTCTTCTATCGCAGTAGCTTGCTAGAACACTTAAGGATCTTTAAATTGTTGTCATCCTAACTGGAACATCCAGTTGTTAACAATTAACATAGGAACTCCCCCTAGGAGCCTGTAGGCTCTCCAACTCTTTTGCGAATAATTCTCTTTGAGAAGTTTCTTCACACTCCACTCTTGTGTCAAAAGTATATGTTGCGAAACTTTGTGTAACTCCTTTGTTGGTTGAACATTCTTGCTCCACTGCAAGTGCTGCTTTGTAATGTTTATGATTGTCTTTTCTTATATGCACATCTAAGTGATAAGGATAAGAACCTTTGATAAACATTATCTTCATGCTTCCTAGTCTGTTACATTCTTAAGAGACTGTTAATGTATTTTACAAAAACACTTATTTGATAATTATTTTCAGATAACTTGTATTTTTTTTTTATAAAACTTATTTGAACTTCCTATATAATTTATTCAAACAAACTAAATAATTACAAAAATAATTATGTTATATTCTATAAAATAAATTTGACTAATTCTTTATTTAATCTAGAGAAACTAACAATTTAAACAAATTCATTTTCATCAATATAAATAATCTTTCACTAATCAATGCAAATAATCCTTTACTAATTAAATCCAATTAATTGGACGTTTACATTAGAGATTGTGCCTATGTTCCAAAAGCAAAGGTGATGTTAATTGTTGAAAGTGATGGTCACCACTATATATAGGGAATTCTTGGGCAACTTTTAATCTCTCGATGCGTAGCCTTCGATTTGTACTTACAGGACAATTTTATGGCCTTTACTTTTCAATTTTTTCTCAAAAGATGATCATGATAATAGCAACTAACCTGTCATTGAAATAAATGAAGACAGAGAAAAAAAAGTAAATTCATGAACCAAATTATATATATAGTTTATAATTTTATTATTATTATTATTTTTTGTTTCACCGACTGCATAGGAAAAGATTAAGAGAGACGGGAAGGTGAAAAGGGAAGAGACACCACTCGAGAATATTGGTTGTTTCTGCTCAAAGCATATAAACCATTTAATCAACAATAAAAAAAGTGATCATTTATTTTGTGAACATGTCATTTTTTTTTTCAATAATGACTGTTGCTTAGTTGTTCGGATGAGCAATTTAAATTCCAAACAACTAAGCAACACTCTAACAATTGTTTGTTCTTGGATGTCTACAACGTACGTAGGCACAATTTCTAACAAACGTTCAAACGTTGTTTGTTTGTTAAATATCAAAATCACAGATTTTACACACGTATTGAAAACTAATCAATGCCCATAACAGCCGACCCTCTAAAAAAGGCAACATATAGGTGTAAAATGATGTCCAGTGGTTGTTTTAAATGACTGTATCACTTTTCTGTACATGTAAGTATATGACGTTTTTATTTTATGATAAAGGGTATTTTTGAACTATCATATACATTGACAGAAAATAAGTCCCTTCCTTGAATATTTTAAAGATATACTTCCCATATTGGTCAAGTGTATTAAGAGAAATTTAATAAATTAATTATCTTAAATATTGATTATAAGATTTAAACCCAAGAGAATTAGAAATCTTAAGATTTAATAAAGCATAAGCCGATCTCTTAAGATCGTGTTTTCATTCTTAATTCAAATTTTGTCAAATTCCGGACCATGACCACCCCTACTTAATTATGAGAAGGGAAAAAATAAGCGTTACAAGCCAGTTTCCTCTTAACAAACTTCCAAACCAATAGAAATATTCTTAAAGAACACATGCTATGTATATAATACTAATTATTATTGGATGAAGCTTCAATCACCCAACATCTAGGTCCAAGAAAGGCATGGGAACATCACTCATATCCAATGAAAACCATGAAAAACCATTACATGTTGAACAGAGAGGGACCAATAATGATAGCTTGAGGATTGAGAGAAAACATGAAATCAGTCCTCAGCTCAGGCCAATTTAAATCACCAAAAATCTCACCAGCATAATCTAAAATCATTGAAGAATTATAGAAAGTTTGGGTATAATTAAGGGGATTTTAACCACAAGATAGAATCACCAATGATTTTTTATCCGATGATATTTCAAATCACCGATCGATGGTATCACTAACAAAACCTAAAATCATCAGAGAACTATAGAGAGTTTTGGGAGAATTCAGGGGATTTAAACCACTAAACAGAATCACCGATTGTATTATATTCTATAGTGATATTTTAAATCATTGATGGAGTGATTGACATAACATAATTAAATCATCACAGATTTACAAAGAGTTTTGGAAGAATTCATGGGATTTTAAGCACCAAATAGAATCACTGATGATTTTATATTTGTGGATCGTATGTGAAATCACTGACACTTTGATCGACAAATCCTAAAACATCAAAAAATTATAGAGTTTGGAAAGAATTCAAGAAATTTTAACCTCCAGATAGAATCACTGATGGTTTTTTATTCGTCGATGATAGTTAAAATCACCGGTAGTCTCACCTGTAGAACCTAATATCATCGGAGAATTACAGAGAGTTTAGGAAGAATTGAGGGGATTTTAACCAGCGAATGGAATCACCAATGCTTTTATATTTGTTTGTCATATTTTAAATCACCAATGGTCTGATCGAAAAAACATAAAATCATCAATAAATTACCGAGAGTTTGGGAAGAATTTAGGGGATTTTTAACCACCTAATAGAATCACCAATGATTTTATATTCGTCAATAATATTTTAAATCACCGACGATCTAACCAACGAAACTTAAAGTCATCAAAGAATTACAAAGAGTTTGGGAATAATTCATGGGATTTTAACCACCAAATAGAATCATTGATAGTTTTATATCCGTTGGTGATATTTTAAATCACCAATGAAATGTAAAATCATCGAAGAATTACAAAGAGTTTGGATAGAATTCAGGGGATTTTAACCACTAGAAAGAATCATCAATGATTTTATATCCATCAGTGATATTTTAAATCATTGACGGTCACACCAATAGAACCTAAAATCATTAGAAAATTACAGAGAGTTTGGGAAGAATTCAGGTGTTGGATTCACCGATGAAAATACTAATAGATGAAATGTTGCTAGTGAATTTAGGGGTTTCAAAAAAAATCTAAATTTTTTGAAATAACTTACAAATTCATCAATGGTTTTAAAATTTTTGATCGATGATTCCATCAGTTATTTGCTTATGTATTACATCACTGATAGATACAGCGACGAAAAAGTTTGTCAATGAATTTATATGACTAAATCCCTAAGTTTCCCTTTTTCCCCCAAAAAAAACTCTCTCTCTCCTCTCTCTCTCTCTCTCTCTCTCTCTTATACCAGATGGTTGGTGTTCTCTGTCTCTCTCTCTTTCTTTCATTAGTGGCGGTAATGCTCTCTCTCTTCTATATATAGACAATGACACAACACTCTCTTTATATATATCAACTACTAAAGGTTTGTAAAACCCTACCTTTGTTTAGCGATTTGTCCACCCTTTGTGTAGTTTTTTCCTTTATAAAAGCAATGAATTGATACTAGAATTTTCAAACTTGAGATTTTTACCTGTATGTTGTGTATGAATATCATTAGATTACCAATTGAAAATTTTGTGTTTGAAGATTTTTTTGGTCTAATTTTCTAATGATTTAGGTATGCTATATATTAATAATGATTTTTAGCTAGCTAATTAAAATCATTTGGCTGCAATGGGTATTTAGCTATTTGGTAGTAGCTTTTTCTATCATTAAGTTAATGGTTTTTTTTCAATTACCTCATTATATGATATTGAAAATCAATTGACTACAGCAAAGTTTTTTTATAATGAGAAAGTGTTGAACCATTGATCAAGCTATTGTGCCTAGCATTATGCTTCTTCATTTCATAATAATGGAAAAGTTATTTATGGCTTCATGTGCCATAAAGTTACGAAGTAATTTGTTGGTGATAAGGAAATGGGACAACTATATGAAAGTATTTATATTTCAAAGTTGTAGAGATTAAGTTGATGGATAAAAGTCACAATAATGGAACAAGTTCAAAAACTCATTTGAGTGTGTTTGGTATTGCAGTAGCTATTGTGGTTGTGGTTTGAAAAAAGTTGTTTTATAAAAAGTATTTTTAGTTGAGGTTGGTTTGAAAAAATAGGTATTTGGTTAAAATTGTGGTTGAAATCGAGGTCGAAGAAAAAATAGTTTAATGTGTTTGGTTAAGAATGCTTTTGAAATTGATGTTATAAAATAATTTATATATATATATATATATATATATATATATTAATATTGATGGGTTTTAATTTAAATATTATGGATTTAACTATTATTATTACATCATGAAATAAATCATACTTTATATAAAAAAAATTATTGTTCCATTAAATTATCTACAATTCCATTACGTACAAAATTCATCCGACAAGAACTACAAAATTAGGTAAAATATTATCAGGAATAAAATTGAGATTACAGTACGAGTAAATTTAATTCACCTTAAACTAATTTAAAAAAAACAAAAAAAATAGTTGTTCACATTCATGTGAACAGTGCGAGTAAAATCAATTAACTTTACTGATTTTTTTTATAAAAAACTGTTCAGTGAATAGTTGATGCATGCCTCACTGTTCAGTGAATAGTGGATGCATGCCTCCACTGTTCAGTGAACAGTAGAGCACGGTTTAGCATTTTGCCTCGTAGAAAGCACCTCCTAGCTGCTTCCCTTTTTCTTGCGTTTCAAACGCAGCAGATCGTGAGACCCATGAACAGTAACAAGCGTTTGTTTAATTAACCAAATAGTTTACAAAATGAAACTGCAGGAAACATGGACGCTACCACATAGCCAAACGGGTTCTAAATAAAATGTAAACAAATAAACAAGTTTGGTTAACAAAATATATAGATATTAAAATGAATTATGAAAATGAATTATGAAAAAGATTGACATTGTAGCTTCAATAGAAACCAGTTTTAATTGCGTTTCAAATGGAAATTAATCAAAATTTAAAATATTTTTTATTAAAATTATTTTTTATATATTTTTAAATTATTTTAATATGCTAATATTAAAAATAATTTTTAAAAATAAAAAAATACTATTTTAATATTTTTTTTAACATAACTACTATTATATTCTCAAAAATGCTCGACTAATTTTAATTTTAATGGAGACTCTACTTGTTCAAAGAGATTTCCACCATTTCCGTAGTTGAGGAATGATGACAAATGTACAACAAGTTTCAAGAACTGTAGTCAGGAGCAGCCCAGGATTCCAAGTAAAGCTCAGCATAATATGCACTGACAAGATCATCCATAAAAAGAAATCTTGTGGAGCCCAACAAGAAAGCCCACCAAAAGTTTTGATCCCAAGGCCCACATCTTCATTTCTATTCAACTGAGGTTTCCATTAGAAATAATAAAAAGTTCCTTATGCCATGGGTTTCGAGGAAATTATTACGTTGACCTTGTCTATTTCATCAAACAAATTAACATAAAATATACAGGGTTTAAGATATAGATTATTTTGAATTGCTATAGTAAGATTATTTTTCTGGCATTCAATTCCAAAAATGAAAGCTTTGGTGTTGGGTGCATTTCACCTTTTTCCAAAGATTCATCAGTAATTGAAGGATTGTTAGAGGGTATATTTATCTTTTCAAGAAAAATTAATAAATTACTTATTTATCTCAAGATAAAAAAAAAAATTATTAACCAAGGATTTTATGTTTTTATCCTTTTCAAACGGTTTTTTTTTTTTAATTTCCTAAGTCATGAGGGGTATTTTGGCATTTTATAGTTGGATAATTAATTTTTTATTCAAAAATTTTGCCAATACGTGCTCATTATACGCCAACAAGTGGGTGGCGTTTACACTATTTGAATACCGCGTGAGCCGTCATTTGGTGCCCAAACCTACCCTTCCGTCATATTTTTGAAAGCGTCACATGTTGTTTTTCTCATGGTGATGGTGGATGATAGGTGGTTTGTTGACGTCGTTTCTTTTTCCTTTCCTTCATTTCTCTTCTCTACCCGAAAAAGTACATGGTTGTCATTTTTGTTTTTTTGCTTTTTAATTTTAGTCCTTATTCTTTTGATTTTTTTATTTTTGTTTTTATCCTTTTTATTAAAAAAAATTATTTGTTTTCAATTTAGTCATTCAATTACAATTTGTCATATATTATTTTTTACATTTTAGTCCTTATTTTTATGATTTTTATTTTTTTTCTTAGTCTTTTTGTTAAAGTTTTATTGGTTTTCAATTTCATCCTTCAATCAAAGTTTATGTTGTTTTATTTGTTTTCAATTTGGACCTAATTCTTTTGATTTGTTTTTCTTTTTGTTAAAGTTATTTTCTTTTCAATTTAACCATCCAATTGAACAATTTTGATTGCCCTCTAATTTATTTTTTATTTTAATTTTCACATTCATTCTTTCAATTATAATTTTTTGTTTTAAATCCTTTAGTGTAATTGATTCTCTTTTTTTTTTCTGGTTTTGTCATTTAACATTTGATTTGTTAGAGATTGGGCTTCATGATTTTTTTCATTTGTAGTTCTTCTAATTTAATGACTCGGGTCAGGGTTTTAAAAGTTAAAGCGGTTCGATATCCTTTTCTTTGATCATTTTCTTTTATGATTTTATCTTTCTATATTATTATTTTAAAAAAACATTGGTTTTGTGATTATCTTCAAAAACATTTCTATCAGTGTACCCCGTCTTATGACCTAAGTCACGAGTTTTGCATGCCTTTTGTGAATATAGTTATTTTATTTTATTTTTGAAGATATTTTTATGATCATCTATAATTTTTTATTGTTTTATAAAATGATATTTATTTTTAAAAATATATATATATTTTTTAAAATAATGTTTTTAATATGTTCAGCCTCGCATAATATTCTTTTCTTTTTTTTATTCAATTAGCTTCATGTGTATTTATATTTATATTATCTTTTATTGATTTTAATAAACAAAATAAGTAAATATAATTGGGTAAATATTTAATTTTATGAGCTTAAATATCTTGATTTATATCTATCTCTTAATTTTCTAAATTTCTCTTTTAGTTATTGTTACCAATTTGTTTTTTTTATTTACATAAATAGTTATTGATTTATTTAATTAGATGCTTACATAATTTTTTTAATTTGTATCTTGAATTTGTTTTTATATAATAAACATATTAAAATAACCTACATATTTAATTTAAAAAAAAACAATTATAACTCGCAGCAGGACACAGATTATATAACTAGTTATAATACAATTTTAGGCTCTAGAAATCTAATCTGCATAATAACTTTTCCGGGCTTTTCTCTCGTCTGCATTCCCACTTCTCTGAATTCTATTAGCTTTAACCTAGCTAAATCACATAGGATTTGTATCCTGTATTCGCCCTTTAAAGACGTCTTTATCTTAATGAACTACCCTTATCCATAAAAATCCATGAAGTAGACAATAACCAGAATAGAATATCTAATTAAGGATGCATTTGTTTCCTGAAAAATGATTTTTTAAAAATGATTTTTTAAATTTTTTTGTATTTGTTTGCTATTAGAAAAGTTGGTCAACGGAAAACACTTTCCAATAGAAGAAAAATTTGGTTTGGTTTCCAAAAAAATGTTTTCCTTTTATTTTAGACGGAAAACACTTTCCGGAAGTTGTGAAAAATTTAAAAATATCATATTATTTGCTGATTATATCAAATTTGGTCCTTAAACTTTTGATTGCTATATATATTTTGTTTTGAGTATTTGTTTTTCAATTTCATCACTTAGAATTTAATTTTTATATTAATTTTAGTCCTCATTTTTATAATTGTTATTTGCTTTTCTCTTATCATTTTTTAATTGAAATTTTTTATCTATCAAATTTGGTTCTCGTTCTTTTGATTGTTACTTATTTTTATTTGAAATAATTTATGAAATGTTTATTATTATTATTTTAATTTCTTCATCTTTCAATTTTTTTTATTTTTTAGATTTGATCTCTATTATTTTGATTATTATTTATTTTATTTGAGATAATTTATGAAATTATATTTCTTTTCAATTTCATTCTTATTCAACTTTTTAATTTGTAAGATTTGTTCCTTATTATTTTAATAAACTTGAAAAAATAAAATATTAATAAGTTATTTTTCAGCTCATTTTCCATAACATAACCAAACACTGGAAAATATTTTCCAACTTATTTTTCATTACACTACCAAACATCGAAAAATAATTCACTTTCTCGGAATTTACTTTGCTGAAATTCACTTTTCAAAAGGAAACTACTTTCCAGCAAATAAACGGGGCCTAAAGTAATATATAGATTAAAAGGCTCAGAAGTTTCATTGTTGTATATATACACTGAAGCACTACCAAAACACATGATTTCTATGTTTAACTTTATCTTTGAATTCTTCTATTTTCATCTTGGAATTACTAATTTTGATGTTAATAGATTCGTCTAAAAAAAAAGTTGCGCGGGCCTAGACTTAACTTTATTGGACCTTTCATTTTTTATTTATTTTCAATAATATAAAATAAAACTCTTTTCTAGTCAAATAATTATAATGTTATTTTAAAAATTATACGATGATACAATACTTTTAAAAAAAATTACAAGTTTTTAATGTTAAATGTAATGTGAGCAGTTATTTTATAAATAACTATATATGAAACTAGTGTGTGTAATGTTTTTTTTTTTAATTATCATGAATATTCAATGAGAATGAAATGTCTATTTTTTTTATTTTTAAGTTTTTATATAATTTTCTCAAATTAATTGTTGTTTTATTTTTTCATAAAGTAGCATAAAAATTACTAGAGCTTTTTTTTTCCCCTTTTCATTTAAACTTGTTTTTCAAATCATGGCAAGTTTTTATTGAAAAATTGATATATATATATATATATATATATATATATATATATATATATTAAGCATGTTTTAGTTAGAGAAATTTTTGGAAAACATATTATTTTCCCGACACAATTGTATCTCAACAATTTTTTGGAGAAAAAAAAAATACTCTTTCATGTTTTTCTCTACTTTTTTATGAAAATAATTCAGCCTATATTGTAATAAAATCTTTATATAAATTAAGTCAGTTAATGAACAATCAACAATTTTTTTTAAAAAATTAAATTTAATAACATTATTCATTGATTTAAATAGAAACTTTCCAATGTAGTGCAAACAATTAAGCTAGTGAAAGTCATGTTTTTTGTGATATATTAAACCCAACTCAAGAATTAACTTGGAAAATTCATGACCCAAAATCTAACCAGGATTAAGTTTTAATTTGAACAAAAATTACATTAAGCCAATTAATTTTTTAATATTTGATTGATTTGGTCAAATTATGTCGAGTTATTTTTAAATGTAATGATATTATTGTTATAAAAAGATTAACCTAAATTGATCTGATATAATTAACCTAATAATGTTGGTACCTTTTCAAGTCACACACTAAATGAGGTCTAAAAACCTGTTTGAAATTGTAGTAGTGGTTATAGTTTAAAGTATTTTTTATTTAGAAATTTATAAAAATATTTTTTTTATTTAAAAAAATTATTTTTAAAATCAGCACATTAAAATTATTTGAAAATATAAAAAAATATTTTTTATTAAAAAAATTTAAAATTTAAAACAACATGGTCTATACACGTTTTCAAATACAGGCTTGGAAGTATAGGATTTTGCCAAGAGGCTAGAAGAATTCACAATGCAATTATGACGTATATACTGTTGTCCATAAGTCAACAGAAACTTCTCTTAACCCCCCCCCCCCCTAGAAAAAACAGCCCTAGCTGTTCGCTTCTTGCATCTTATTAATTTCATTGAGAGAAATACGATGCCAAATGAACACTTACACCTACGCGTTAATATATATGCCATTCTTGGAATCGTTGTAGTAATTATATTTAAAATATTTTTTATTTAGAAATATATTAAAATAATTTTTTTTTTTTAAAAATTATTTTTAATATTAAAATATCAAAATAAATTTAAAATATATAAAAAAAATTTAATAAACTTTTTTAAACTTTTGTTTTTTAAAATACAGATTATACGTGTTCCAAACACTTAAGAAGCGTTTGGGCCCAAAAAATTTGAATTTTTTTTTGCTAAAATTTAATATGGTTTATATGTTTTGGATCGTTTTGATGTGCTGATGTTAAAAATGATTTTTAAAAATAAAAAAACATTATTAGCATGTATTTTAACACAAAAAATTATTTAAAAAATACCCGTAACCACACTACCAAACAAGTTTTTAGTGTGCGTGCATGTCTCCATCTGTTGATGGACTTCGGTGGTAAATAAAGTGGAGATAACTTATTTATCATCTCCAATGGAGCACAAAAATCAATGGTTAATTTGAAGTTCAAGTTTTGTAATGAATTACAATCCTCTTCGAGATCTTTGAGAATCATTAGCCAGGAAGTACACACTCTAATCCCGGCAAGTTGTATCATGTAGAAAATATCATCACAATAACTCCACTCGGTTGGAGATTGTAAAATATAATTTAAAATTATTTTTAAATTTAATTTAATAGCTTAAATTATTAAATTAAGTTTACTCTATAATATCCAAAATTTGTTGATGAAATGTTTACGACATTGAATCTTATTATTTTCATTTTATTTTATAAAAAATTAAGGGTTTGCATTTGATGATGTTTATCAAATAATTATATAAATTATATTTTAAGAATTAATTCTTTAATAAAATACCATATAATATAATCTACGCAAATGATCGTATCATTCAACCAAAAAAATCCTTAATTACAAAGTTATTCTCAAACTAATCTGCATTATGGTAGTAGTTGTTAGTTACAAATTAAGTTGGTAGCTGGGTGTTTCTACTGGTTAGTAACAGCTAATTAATTAGGCAGGCAATACCTGTTCGCCATGCAATCAAATTAATGACGAAAGGGAGCATCCATGATCCATAATTAATTTCTATTGAGATATGTGTTCTGGCAGAAGCTGCTCTATTTCAGCAGCATTAACAAACCTACACGGATTTGGCAGCACAAGTTGATTTGCTAGAGATTGCAATGATATTATACGTGAAATTAAACCAATAAATTAAGTCAATTTTGATAACCATGTCTTACCATTACCTGTCCATGTTTTTTTACCCCCCCCCCAAAAAAAGAAAAAGAAAAAGAAAAAAGAATGATGTGTTTTGGAGATAGACTTCATTTTGCAAAGAGATTAACGCGGTAATTAAGGGTGGAGCCGGGAATTTTTCCTCTCCTGGGCTATTAAATAAATATATAATTTTTTTTTAAGATTAATTTTTAAATCATGTACATGAATTTTTGAAGTTAACAGTAAAGTTATAATTTAAATACATTACCTAAAATATTAAAAAATAAATTTAAAAGTATATAAAATTAAAGTGAAAGTAAAAATATTAACCAGATTTTTATTTAATATATTTTAAGATCCTTGTAAAATTTCAGCTTAATCTGATAGTCGGATTGAAAATTATACCTAATAATATAAAACTGGTCAAATTGTGATTTTTCATTAAATTTTTGAATTTCTTCAGAAATTCTAAAATTTTAATCCAAGCTAAAACATCATATTAGAAAAAGTTTCACCTAAATTTTTAAAAAATTTTAATAACTCAATAAAAAATTATAAATTTTTTTATATAAAATTAATAAAAAAATACTAATAAAATCTAAACCTTTAACATGGTTCCGCCCTTGTCGGTAACCCTATTCCAATAAAAAGAAATTTAGTCAGCTAAGCATTCAATATTCTCAAGTATTGCATCAGCATCTATCACTTCCTGATGCATTTATTTTCCTGAAATTGATGCTTTATCGTGGAGTCACTCGTTCCTCTGTCCTCTGAAATTTCCCTGACGCAACCAAGCTCACTTTACTAACACACAATTCCATCTCTCCTATACTACTTCCTCTTCGCCAGAATGAATTCCTTGGTTTTTTCGTTATCTTCTTTTCTTTCAGTTTCTGTTATTGTATTGTTGCTATTCATTCGAATTCCTTTATCACTAAGCAACAACGACCTGTTCAGTGACTGTAGTAATCAGTTTGTGTGTGGCAATATTACCGCAGACTTTCCCTTTTGGGGAAGTGCCAGACCTTCTTCCTGTGGCATTCCTGAATTGGAACTCAAGTGTGAGAATAATATCACCAAGATGAATATTAACGAGGTTAGATACCGTGTTTTGGACATAAAACAAGATACTGAAATTCTCAGGATTGCAAGAGAGGACAGCTTGGTTGGATTGTGTCCGCCTCAATTTGTGAACAGCACGTTCGATCCGATGATGTTTGAGTCTGTTACTGGTTACATGAATTTTACTTTTGTTTATGGTTGTCTGCCTTTTGATTTAGATGGCCCTGCACTATTCACTTGCAGAATCAATGGGGTTAATTATCAAAGTGGTTTTGTGCTACCAAAAGCTAGTGGTCCTGGGGCTTGTTACAGTAGTGTCTTTTTTCCAGCTCCTGTAATAGCTTTGCCATCAATTCTGGATGTGCCAGCTTTGAAACAATACTTGAAAAAAGGTTTTGAGATAAGATGGAAGGTTGATAGCACAGCATGTAGAGAGTGCTTAAGGTCTGCAGGAGCTTGTGGTTATGACAGTACTTCTAATGAAACAACTTGTTACTGGCCAAATCAATCTAGAGGATCAAATACATATGCTCCAACCAGTTCAACACCCACTGCTGCTCCTGTTTCAGGTATGTACCTTAGCTATGGCTCGGATCAGTATATGAACTCAAGCCAATGCTAGATGCTTCACGTCTGAGTTCCTTTCCTGTTTTATTCATTTAAATTTTGTCTTAATTATACTTGGACAGAAGCAAACACTGATATGACCATCTTTTTCTGAGAACAACTTGCCTAGTGGACTAGCTAGGAGGCTCAAACTTCAGAACTAGACCATGGTAATAAGGGATATAGCTTTCCAGTTACGTAATGGTCATACCACAAGAAAATCGAGGCCAGTGGACCAGTGGTGTCACTATGATACCAAGTAGTCATAGGAAGTTTTGATAGCAGGTTCTGCAGAAGATTAGGATGACAACGAAAATAGTATGGTTTTTGTTTAATACTTGGTCATAGCTAAGAATTTTACTAAATCTTAACAAGGAAAAGCTAAAGACATCCAAGATAAACTCATCATATCAGTGACGCTCTCGCCAATGTTCGCATAACAAAGATGAACTTGTCTGCTTTTAGGATTTGTTGCTCTTGTGTAGACACTGTTCATGTGGTTACATATGAACCATGGAAACAAATTAAGGGCAACTGCACCTTTCCTCTTTCGCTGTTGTGTAAATTCAGTTCATCATATTCCGTTTCTGTATTGCTGAGCTGTTTAGATGTAGCAGAACAAACGTGATTATTAATTACAGGAAATTTACAAGCGGATCCAAAAATTGAGTTCATATCATAGACTCGATGGTCTTGCCGATAATATCATTTTTGGTTGTTAAATGTTTAGTGGTCTTTTTCCTTGTACAATGTAGTCTAATAACTCAAACTTAAAATCCAAACCCAAATACTCACCTCTTGTTTCCGTCTGATCTTGCCTTTGTTGGCATATATGACAGTTATTCTGAAACATTGACAGCTTTAACTCTAGGAACTTGAACCTAGAATATCATAACATCACAGCATCTTTATTTTTATCTGCATACCTTACTTTTATTCCTTGCTTTGTCTGCTATACTGTTTGTTATGCTCAGACCTGTCAGGACAGATAGCTCAGTCTCCCGGAAATTAGTTGGAGGAAAATTTGTCTTTTTATTTTTTGGTTTAGTCAACCTTGTAAACCAAAATGAATAAGAAAGTGTGTCTCGGTTTGAGTTTGCCGCAGGCCGTAGCACAGCAAGTACAAAGGCTATATCAGATCTGAAACTAGGAAAATTCTACAAGGCCACAGAATTTTCGATCAGGATACCAATTATACATTAAAAATTATTTTATCTTGCTAAGAAAATGACCTGCCTGTTTGGTTGGCTACCTAAATTTCAATTGATGCCACTCTTATCGCTCTAATGGAAGCTTCTCGTTGAAAAATTTAATTCCCGTGGTCAAATACTCACTACCAATTCTATTATAATAGTTGAGTGGGATAACTTCCATCTATTTTGTTTTTCCCCTTAACTCAATACTTGATGAACAGTCTTTCCTTTCAATCCTCTCTTTGTGAAAATGCGACCACATCTCCTTCTGGCCATGTCTTGGTTTATCCTGTTCATAACCATAATCTTTGTCTGTGGTTTCACACTTGTGTTCTCTGCTGATGATGAGCGGTATCTAATCTGCAGAAACTTGTTTGATTGCGGAAATATTAAGGGTATTGGTTATCCTTTCCCGGGATCCAATAGGCCTGATTACTGTGGCTATCCAGGGTTCGGGCTCAATTGCAGTAACCAAGTTCCGGAGATCACAATCACTCAATCGACATACAAAGTCCTTGCCATCAATAATCAGTCACGGACTCTTAACGTTGCTAGAACAGATTACAGAGAAAATCTGTGTCCTACTCTCCTACTCAACACAACTTTGAATCCCAGTCTTTTGAGTTACACAACGGATGATCATAACATAACAATCTACTATGGTTGCCCCGCTCAAGCTCCTTCAACTTCCTATCTCTTAACTCAGTTTCCATGCAGCATAAACACCAATGAGATGACGGGCTACTTTACAGCAACAGACGACTTCTCTTTCCTTGCTAACCTTGCTTCTAACTTAATCCGTTACCTGGAATCCTGCGACAACAGTGTTAAATTTAAGTACGTCAATCAGCTCTTGAGCCAATTATAGGAAATGCAACTGAAGCAAAGTTGCTTGGAGCTCTTAATCAAGGTTTTGGGCTGGTGTGGAATGCAAATGATACCTTATGTGATACATGCAATTCATCTGGTGGTCAGTGTGGGTACGACCAGACAACTAAAGCATTCGCTTGCTATTGAGCCGATCGACCTCGAGATTTTAATTGCCTACCATCACCACCTAGTCAGTCAACAAGTACATCCTCTTTCCAGTCTCTTTCCTTGATGGCATAATAGGATAAATAGATGTAGCTCAAAAGTAGGAGGATCTTTGGTAATAGAAACAGGCGTGAAACATTCCTTTGAGTAGAGGTAGAAGCCTAGCCAACTATTAGGAATTACTCGTCCTCCCCACTAGTCCAGGTTTTTCGTTTAGTAAACTTCAATTATTCCAGGTTCTTCCTTCAACTGGTCCAGGTTTTTTGTTTTCTGAACTGCAACTAGCCATCCTACTCTTCTAAGCAGTCAAGGAATAAATTCATCTTTGCAGATATTTGCAAGTTCTACCGCAGTTTTCAAGTCTGGTCAGGTTTTAGCTTGCCATATTTTCGTCTTTGGTACTTTATGAGTTTGATAGCTTTCAAGTAAATGCTCCAATGATTTCAAGAACTCGATGCTTGAATTACTTTCAAAGGCTCAAAATTAGGATTGTTTTCTTCAGTCTTGTGTTTACTCTGGCCCTTTAGAGCTCCATCGGGTGATTGTTTGAGCACACAAAAGAATTCTACACCTTGTTCATGGAATTTTAACTAAATCTCAGTTAATCTCTGAGAGTTTTTGTCCATGCCTATTTCTTTAGTAGTTTTGTTTATTGCTTGGAAAAACTGAACAGTTCAATTACTCACAGTTTGTTTCCCCTGTTTTCTCTGTTTTTTCCATGTCTTTTTCGCCACTTTCTAAACCACTGTTATTAAACCTGGCATTGTTCATGGATTGATCTGGGACCTAGCTGACCCGGGTTGGTTTTCAAAAAACTTTTTTGGGAGTTGATTTGGTGTAGCTTGGTCAAAGACCCTAGTTGACTTGTGTTTATTGTTGTATTCGACAAATAAAAACTCAGATAGCCAATATCATATTTTAGAAGTTAGTCAATTTATCGTGCCTACTGCCTACTGAAAATTTGTTTCAATGTGATCATTAATGTTTCAACTGACGTTTCTCGCTTTCATTTTTTTCGCAGAGGAGACCTCTAACCCAGATTCACTTAAAATAGGTATAGTTCTGCTACACGCACATTAAAAAAAGAAAAACAAAAAGCTGAGCAGTTTTTTTTCCTACTTCCAGGACTTAGCATAGCAGGTACTGTTGTTGGTGTCTTTTTGGGATGCTGGATCATGACCATTATACAACTGAAGAGAAGAAAAGCTGCCCTACTGAAAAGCAAAGACCTTCCTATAGCAGCTACTCCTTCAAGCAAGGGCCTTGCTACTTCAACTAATCTCTCTCAAACCACCCCTTCTCTTACCCCCTCAAAGTCTGACATTGATAAGGGCAGTACCTACTTTGGAGTGCGGGTGTTCAGCTACAATGAACTTGAGGAAGCCACTAATTGTTTTGATTCTTCAAAAGAACTTGGAGATGGAGGGTTTGGCACTGTTTACTATGGTTAGAAGATGAAATTATTTTATTTTGCAGTATAGTAACATTGCATATACTAACTTCTTTGTTGACTCCTTTCTAAAGTTTTAACGTAATTGCTTGAATTATCAGGAGTACTCCGGGATGGGCGTGTGGTTGCTGTCAAGCGCCTATATGAGAGCAACATGAGACGTGCTGAGCAGTTTATGAATGAAATTGAGATCCTAGCTCATTTGCGGCACAAGAACCTGGTGGAACTCTATGGATGCACCTCAAGGCATAGCCGAGAGCTTCTACTTGTTTATGAATACATGCCTAATGGAACTGTCGCTGATCATCTTCATGGAAGACAGTCGAACTCTGGTTTGCTCACTTGGCCTGTTCGGTTGAGCATTGCTATAGAGACAGCCAGTGCACTTGCATACCTCCACGCTTCAGATGTCATACATCGTGATGTCAAAACCAATAACATTCTCCTAGACAACGACTTCCATGTGAAAGTGGCTGATTTTGGTTTGTCGAGATTGTTCCCAACTGATGTTACTCATGTATCGACCGCTCCACAAGGAACGCCTGGATATGTTGATCCGGAGTATTATCAATGCTACCAACTGACGGACAAGAGCGACGTTTACAGCTTTGGTGTGGTCTTGATTGAGCTGATATCAGCTTTAGAAGCAGTGGACACCAATAGGCATCGGCATGATATTAATTTGTCCATCATGGCAGTGAAAAAAATCCAAAACCATGCTTTAAATGAGTTGGTTGATCCATTTCTTGGATTTGACAAGGATTTCGTGGTGAGGAAGATGGTAACATCAGTTGCAGAATTAGCTTTCCGGTGTTTGCAACAACAGAGGGAAATGAGGCCTACTATGGAGGAAGTGTTGGAGATCCTGAGGAGAATTGAGAAAGAAAATTACGGAGCAGAAAAGGCAGATGTATTGGATATTCGTGAGGATGATGTTGGTCTATTGAAGCATCCTCCTCCTCCACTTCAACTTTCACCAGATTCTATGAGTGATCAATTTTGAGCAAGCAGTTCTTCAACTACAACACCGCATTCCTACTAGTTGTAGAGATATCCTTATCCTTTGTGCTTAAAATATGTGAGTAGAAATTTCAAGTGTTGTACAATCAATGAGATTGAGTTTTACTTTCTTCTCTTGGTTGGTATTGTTATGATGAAATAATCGCATGATTGATATGCTTGTGGACTGACATAGAACTTATATATTATGCGGGAATTCGTGATTTTCTATCAGAAGGTTAACAGAACTACATTTGTACCAAATCCTCTAAAGCTAAATAAAGCAATGTTGAAGAAGAAAAGGAATAAATCCATCAAGAGAATCAGAACAACATGCTGGAGCAAAATTTTATCAGGTTGATTAATGTTCCGTACTTAATTGTGTGCATTATTATTTGATGCATCATGGGATTAGGGATGAGAGCTCTCTAAGACTTGTATTATTCCAATACAATGAAACTTTTCCTCTTCGCCTATAGATGTAAGCATAGCAGAGTCACGTAAAACACTATGTAGTAGATGTGTGATTCTTTTTCTTTAAGCTTGTTATGATTATTCTCTTTATCTAATTGTGGGATCCTTAACACTCACACTGCATGAAGTGCTGAAAACATTTTTTTCATGTTTCTGATCTTACGTTTTTAATGATAATGACATTTATGGCTTCAAACACAGCTTTGAGACAAGAGAATAGGTTGAAGCAGATGGCCGGTGCAGCGTTCTTACATTGAAAGGCTGAAGATGAATAAGGAGAGGAAAAGGTATGCAGGATTGCTGAGAAGTTTTGGATAGAAAACTGAATGGCGTTGTCCATGACGTTTGTTATTGATTGATAGTTTTCCTTCTTTTCTTGTTGATATATCACTTTCCTGTTGATAAAACGATTTGCATTGACAGGAAACTTAATTGGGTAATCAGTTACTGTCTTTCCTTCCTGTGTATTGAATGAATGCCTTCTTCTGTTTCTTTCATATGATATGCCTAGAAGGTGTCGTATTTATATTTATTATTGGTTGTTTCAAGCCACTGTCATTGATTTCCTATTTGTATTTATTATTGTTTGATTTAAGTCATTGTCATTAATTTCAATTTCCTTGTATCTTCAGTGATAACTAAAACCAGCTTTTTGTTTCTTAAGAATGTTAATGTTTCCTGAAATTATAGCATGGATATGATTCTTTGTGTTGTCTCTTGATCCCTCGTAGTGTTCTAGACGGCATTTACTCCTGCATTGTGGAATGCGATCTTGCTGCCAATATCTTTGCAGTCCAATCTACTCGTATACTAATTGATGTAACATAAATTATCTTTGTATTTGCAGTCCAATCTACTCGTATACTAATTGATGAAAAAATAGCTTATAAGATTGTTTACATATAAGAATAATGTCTTAAATAGTAAAATCTTAATTAAATCAAAAGAAGAAATAATTCCAAAACCAAGAAGAATATGCTTGTTATCTCTTTATAATTAGATTTTTAAAATGATATAATAAAATTTTAGTTTGGTCCTACTATAAAATAAAAACAATATACTTGTTTTTATCATATTACACGTAGAACTCTTTAAGAACACTTCTAAACCTAAAAAAAAATATTAAAAATAAAAAAATAATACAATAAAAATTAATTGCGACAATATCAATAAAGATAATGCTCCATGTCTAAAACATTGTAATTAAGGATTCAATGTAAAAGCACCACACGAGGTCTCAGGTTCAGCAATTGATGAACCTAGCTAGCAAATGTTTAAAGAGGTTTTAAGGGGAAAAAGAAGATTTATCAAGGAAGAAAAAAAAGGCAAGAGAAATTTTGAATAATGAACCGAACAAATGTTTGAAGAAGTTTCAAGGGGCAAAGAAGATTTATCACGAAAAAATATCAAGAGAATTATTTATCTAAAATACCTTTAATATTGCCTATACATGATAATAACATTAATACCATTACAAGATATACTAAAACGCCTAGAAAAAACACCATAGCCGAATCCATATTAGCCAAGGTTTTTCCTTTCTTTTTTGCCTTTGAACTTTTTATTATTATTATTATTATATTTTTCTATACCCAAATTTATGACCAATTTATAAACATTTGTTAAGGAAAGAAAAATTTAACAATTATGGACCAAAGTGTAAAATAAAGAGAAATCTCATAGCCTATCTCAAATTTTCTAGAAAAAGTTATACTTAGTCCTCCACTTTCTTTTTTTTTTTTACTCTATAGTCCCTTTAATTTTTGCAATTTTAATTTTGATTCAAAAATTTATTTTTTAATATTTCAATCTTTGAGTTTGAGACAAGAGAGAAGAAAATCCCTTGAAATGGTGAAGAAAAGAGTAAGTTGGTGAATGACCACCTTCTAACGATGAAATTTGCTATTATTGATGTCAACGTGTTTTATTTAACAAGATGAGAGTTTGAAGGTGGTAATTTTCTCTATATACATGCCTAAACAAATAGATTAGGTTTCATTTAGATTTTTTTATTTAATTTGGTTGATTTTTTTTTTCTATCAGCATCTGACCTTTTTTTTTAATCCATTTCCATCACTTCAAGTATCAAAATATACTTCAGTATTCTATTCTTTTTCTATTCCAAATTCAAGAGTACAATGGTTACTTGATAAATTCACATTAAGATTTTTACATCACTTAAAGATATTCTCTCTTCATGATCTTTTTCTTTAATGAAAATACATTATTAATACCTAACTCTTAAAGGTTAACAAGAGTAATTTTTGTTATCACAATTTACTAATGGCTAAAACAGTCGATCGATTCTGATTGGTCAAGTCAATTTGTTATGACAAATTAACCTAGGTGAATTCTTAGAACTGTTTATCTTAGATTTTATCATATAATTTATCAATCCTTTAAAGTATGCATAGTGAAGTGTGTAATTTAATTTTAATTGTGCTATCAAGTAGGATATAAAGATTTACATTGAACACTTATAATGGATACTAATCGAAGTCTTCCTCTACTTCCTTCTTTGACTTCTTGATTGATTTCTTCATAAAATCTATCATGCTTGTTGATATGTTTTTTAATAAATCTGTCTAAAACTTATTCTCAACAAGATATATTATTAGTCCATTTTATATTTTATTATTATTGTTAAAATATATAAAAACATGAATATTTGACTAAAAGGTCAACAATTAACTTTGATGAATATAACAACATTATTTTAAATTTGTGTAACTAATGCTATTCATTTTTTTTTTTGGTTGAAATGGAGGAGAACTGTGGAGAAATCTTTTGTAGAATTTGATGTTTTTGGTTGGCGTGAAATGATCAAGAATTGTTTAGTAATATATAATAAACATGATTTAATGTTTTTTTTTTGGTTAAATATAATGACATTGTGCAACAGTAAGATTGTGATTTTTTCAAGAAGTTATCAACAGTAAGATTGTGGTTTTTTTGTTATTTTTAGCTTCTCAAAGCACTTTAATCATTAAAATTATTATAATAACAAAACTGTAAATAATAAAAAAAATCTAATTGACTTTTATAAAAAGAAGAAAGTATAATTTCACAAACTTTGAAGAGAAAGTGAAAAACAAACCCAGAATATAGGAGGCTCAAAGTAATTATTTTTTTATATATATAAAGCTAATTATTAGTAATTGTATTACTTATTTCTTTTTCATAAAAAAAAATAATTATTAGTATTTGTATTCAACCTTATTTCTAATTAAGAAAGATACTAAAACACTAGTATAATTCTTAAAAAATAGGTTGATTTCATTCATTTATAAATTTGTCTACCATAATACCTTATATAATATTAAAAAATAGGTTGACTTTACTTTCACTAACTATTAAAATTATAAAAATGGTTAAAAAGAAGTCAAATAAAGCCACTGATTCAAATTTAAAAAACAAGTAAATTACATCAAGATTTAGAAGTATTAACTAATTCTTTTCTAAAATATTCTATGAGAGTGATGTATGGTATGTTAAGTAATTTTAAATTATATATAGTTTATCTTTAACCAGGATATTGTAAAATCACCTTCGATTCCTCAAACGGTTTCATAGAACAGGATGGATGGCACAACGTAGTCCAGGCGTTAAAACAGAAAAATGGTGCCATTTCCCATTAGCATAGCTCTTAAACCAGTTTCCTATTACTTTTCTCGGCATACTTTTCCTGCTATCCCAAAATTATCAAATACCTGTCTGTAGGAAATTTCTGCTTCAATTTCCACTTGACTGACTTAAACAACTTTTCAGTCAACTTACCAGAGCCAACCCATTGCCATAACCCAGTCAAGAGTCATGTGCTATCTAACCCCTCTTCCATTAGGCCATTACCACACTACCCTGTTTCCTTGCAGCATTCCACACCCAGAACAACCACCACCATCACCCCCTTCTAATTCCTCCACCAATGCACCCCCTAAGCACCGCTGCTGCCACCTCCTTCCTTTCCACCCTCTTATTATTCCTCCACTTAACGGCATCATCTCCTTCGAATGACACGAGTAATCATTCAAACTGCAACCAAACATTCTCTTGTGGCGCCCTCACAAACATCACCTACCCTTTCACCGGTGGCCAACGTCCACCCCACTGCGGCCCGCCGGAGTTCGGGCTCACATGTAATATTGTTGACTCAGTGACCACCCTTATAGTTAAATCACTGCCTTACCGAATCACTCGGGTTGACCAAACCAGCCAAACCTTAAGGCTCTCACGTTTAGACTTCTACGATGACAGTCCATGCACCGGCCTATCCACTAGCACCTCTTTTGATAACGGTATCTTCAGCCTTGCCTCCAACCATGAAACCCTTACTTTGTTTTATGGGTGCAAGAACTTAAGTGACTCTGTCAAGGCAATTAAGATCCGATGTGCCATGCCAGGAGATTCAGGAGAAGGGTTTTTCATGATTGGTGATCATCCTTCTGTGGACCGGTGTCAGACTAGTTTTCAAGTGCCATTTCTCCGGAGTTGGAAACAACAACTTCAGGCTGAAGGGTCATCATTACTTGTTGAGGTTTTGAAAGAAGGGTTTGATGTCAGTTATAGTGATCCTTACAGTGCTGATTGTCAGAAGTGTTCCAAGCATTCTGGTAGGCAATGTGGGTTTGATGGTAAAGTACCTATTTGCATCTGTAATGATCAGCTCTGTACTGGTAAGTTAAAATCTATATTAATTTTGACTAGCCAAAATCTTCTAGTTTCCTTACGAGTTTGGTAGCTTTCAAGAAATGCTAGGCCTTCTTGTGGTAATTGATACGAAGGTTTTTTTATCAAATTATGCAAAGCTTCAATGATTTCAAGAATTAATGCTTGAATTGCTTGGTAATAAGGGTTAGAAATTAAATTTTTCTTTAAAATATATTAAAATAATTTTATTTTTAAATTAGTATATAAAAACATTTTAAAAATAAAAAAATTAATTTAAAATTAAAAAAATTAAAAACATTTACTTAAACAACTTATTAGTTATTTATGATGATATATAATCAACCCACCTTAATATTTTAAAAGACATAAAGCCCCATTCATGCGAATCAAACAAAAGATCAGAAATAAATAAGATATTCCCTCATGACTAATAGTCTAATGAAACATCAAACTCATGATCTATGTGAAGAAACAAATAATATGTTCGAATATATTAGATAATTTTGATTGGACAAAAAGATGCACGGAACCAATAAAACATCCATGAACTAACAAATAATCCTCTTTCCACAGCATAATTCACACCTCAACCGCTTTGTGAGAAATAAAACATTTATCATGAACTTGGTCTTCGTCTTGGTCTTGCTAATGGGAAATTACACTTTAGGCATCAGTTTTTTACTGTGTAAATTTACAGTGAAAAGCTGATTTTATCTCAAGAACACAAAGTATCATGTCTTGGATTTAGGGGCATGAAGGTATTTTCCAAACAGCCCCTAAAAAAAAGAGCTTTTCCATGTTGGAAAAGGTTTAGAATGATATGATCGCAAAGTCACCTGTTTCATATTGGTTTCAAATGAAATTATTATTAAGGAAAAGATTTATTTCGTTAGATTACAAGTGGAAATCAAATATTATCATTACCGTTGATTTACAAATTAATGAATTTGAGAGAATACTAAGAAAATAATCAGATATGAAAATATATAGTTTTGAAATTTCAAATTAGTTTAGTATGCTAAAGATAAGGAGATCGAGGAGAGTACTAATTTTTCAGCTACAGTATTTCAACTCCACACTGCTATTTTTTTTTTCTCATGGATGTAGATCTTGACATGGAAGTCACGGTGATTTCTAAATTATAATATGGAGATATTGTAAAAAATTACGATGCAAGTGTCTTTACTACCACATCAGAACTTCTTTCTGTTAAAAAAAAGACAACATTGTCAGGTATGAGTACCGGACAGGTTTATATGACCTTGATTTTATGGTTCTAGTGAAGTTGTCTAGATTCAAAGTTTTTTCATGGAAATATCTTCTCTAAAATAAGATTTAAGATATTTGGAGCAGTGGTCACGATAATATTATATTTAAAATATCTATTTTTTTTTTAATGGAAGAGTTTAATTTTTTATCATGAATTCTTCTCAAGGAAGCATAACGTTGAGAATAGTTTTTTTTTTTTATTTTAGCACATATATTTTATTATATTATTTTCTTAGCTATTAAGATTTTCTAAGATTTGTTTAGTTTAAAAATTCTAATGTGAGTTAGATTTTATATTAGCCATGTGATTTTTAATACAAAAAAAATCATTTTACAATGAGGATTTTAGTTCTAGAATTAGTATAAATAGGGAAGTCTGCTTCTTTTTTTTCCATAAAATCTTATGAATTATTGCCTTTCAACATATATCATAGGTTTCTTTATAATTTTCTACTGTAATTTAATTTTAAGGCTTGAAAACTTTAATTTATTTCTTTATAATTTAGAAATGTATTTTTTTAATGATTGACAAACTCCAACGCTATGCACTGTGTGTCAGGTAGAAATGTAAAAAGTTAACAAGAACAGGACAAACAGTATTCAAGAAAGAATTGTAAAGCTGCCATGGAATGGATAGCTTAAGTTTACAACAATATAGATTAAGACATTAAGGAGTTCAGAAAATAAAGACATTATCTAATATATCACACTTAATCTCAGAATTAATTCCTAAACTGTATTAAATTTTATGTCCGCTGAGACTGATTCTGTTATTTGTTTATTACTAATTAACTACGACATCTTCCATTGGTTGTCGTCATCACCATCATCATGAGTCAGCACATTCCACTTCTTTGTCTGTAGGGTAATTTCATTTTTTATTATAGTTGCTGATCACCAATGAAAGTTGTAAAATTTTCTTATATCAGATACTTATTTGATGTTGATGTTACAGGAACAGGATCTTCAAGGTTTGGTAAGGGTCTTAAGATCATTGCTACAGGTGAACATAATAATAAGAATCCAATATTTTCATTTGATGACGATGACGACAATGATAATGATGATGATCATTTTCTTTTACAGCCATATCAGCAACTGTGGCAGCGATAATTGCTTTTTCTATACTTGCAATACGTTTCAGTGGAAGAGAAGGCTCATTTAGTGGCGTCATAGCAATGATTTTCAAGCTGAAGAATTCACAGAATGTTGACAGGTTTGAAACATTTATGATGGACTATCATGGTCTCACCCCAAGGCGCTATTCATATTCAGACATTAAGAAAATCACCAACTCATTCACCAATAAACTAGGTGAGGGGGGATTTGGTAATGTATACAAAGGAAAGTTAATGGACGGTCGACCTGTGGCCGTAAAAGTCCTGAAAGAATCCAAAGGTGATGGAGAAGAGTTCATGAATGAAGTTGCGAGCATTAGCAGAACTTCCCACGTGAATATAGTTACACTTTTGGGTTTCTGCTATGAGAAGACTAAAAGAGCTTTGATCTACGAATTCATGACCAAGGGATCTTTAGACAAGTTCATATCTTATGAAGGAACCCCAGATACAAATTTTGGTTTACAATGGGAAAGGTTTTATGAAATTGCAGTTGGTATTGCTAGAGGGCTCGAGTACTTACATAGAGGTTGTAACACTCGAATTGTGCATTTTGACATAAAGCCTCACAACATTCTTCTCGATGAAGATTTTGTACCAAAGATCTCTGATTTTGGTCTGGCAAAGCTATGCAAGAGTAAAGAGAGTAAGGTTTCAATGATTGGTGCAAGAGGGACTGTCGGTTACATAGCACCTGAAGTGTTCTGCAGAACTTTTGGAGGAGTATCTTACAAGTCTGATGTGTATAGCTATGGAATGATGGTTCTAGAAATGGTCGGAGAAAGAAAAAAAAATTATACTGGATCTTTGGAAACTAGTGAAATGTATTTCCCTGATTGGTTCTATAAGTATCTTGAACCGGGAGAGATTACATTACTTTATGGGGGTTTATCAGAAGAGAAAGAAGAGATTATAAAAAAGATGATTGTTGGAGGTTTGTGGTGCATCCAAACCATTCCATCAGATAGACCATCAATGACAAAGGTGGTAGAGATGTTTGAAGGTAGTCTTCACTCTTTGCAAATTCCACCAAAAGCTTTACTTTCTAAAAGGTCTGTCAAGATTACTCTTCCACTATATCATCATTGCCAAGTGTGTCGTCACAGGGGGGGTGGAGTGAACAAATTGTCCGTTGATGAAAGTGACTTGCAACTAGAGACTTCAATACTTTGTGTAGCCTGATGAATATATAAAAAACCTTATTTCATGTCCTTCATCTAAGAGCTGCTTCTAGGCTGAATGGTTCTTTGATATAGCTCACCGGAGGATACTCGCACAGGATTGGTAATAGACATTGTCGTCTCTCTCCATCTCTTTTTTTCACCACTGATGCATAACAATTATAGTATGTACTTCATGTTCAATCTGCTGAAAGTGTAGAACGTTCTGTTCCTACTTGCCTCTTATTGTTTATGGTTTCAAGATCTAGACAATAAGTGAGGTTCAACTGTATCATGTCTATGGTTAATGTCATCCATCCTGCATTGCAACTTTCTTAGTGGACTTTCATTTTTTTCTTACTCTGTTTATTTGAGAAATATATTTCCCGGATTGGTTTTATAAGCATCTTGAACCAAGAGAGATATCAAGACCTCAAGAGAGTATGACAGAAGATGAAGAAGAGATTTTAAGGAAGTCCACTATGGGATGCGGAAAAGATGAGAAGATGATCTTAGTGGGTTTGTGGCGCATTCGAACAAATCCTTCAGATAAAGCATCAACGACAGGATAAGTGGATATTGTATGTTAATTGCAAGCACGTAGCACTGATAGGAGACACTATCCTCTCTGCCTCTGCCTCTGGTTTTTGTCAATGGTAATGTGTGTTAATTATGATTTTTACATGATGCTCAGAACTGTAAAATTAATCTGCCATCCGTCACTATTAAACAAGTTTAAAATTTAGAGAAATAACTTGGAGGTTAAGCTATATCATCACTTGTGGTTAACTGATATCTTAGGGACATGATGATTCCTTGTACCAATTTCAGACGCATCTCTGCTACCTATCTACTCTGCATTTTGCTGGGGTAAAGGTCTTATTGGATCACTACTAAGCTCCCATACTCTCTTTCATGTCCTATAAAGCTCTTCCTACTGTTTTGGTAAGGTCCAGGAATGCTTCTTTCTTTCATGCTGAAGGCATTTTGACCATTTTAAATGTGGCAGAATATGAAATTGTTTGCTCAGCAGAGCTTGACTATGAGTTTATTTGAAATGCTTTCAACATTCCCTATCACCAATCAATAGAACTCATGTTCATATGTAGGAATCTTAAGAGCACCCTCTTCTTAAGGATCATATAAGTTTCTCAACTTTCTATGATCCCCTAAGTTCTGAAAATCCACTCCATCAGATTTCTGCTAACTGAACTGAAATAATCCTAACTATTAAAAATTAAGGACCAAATTGAAATTTTATAGGCTAATTATAGGCTAACAACTAGAATTCCAAAAGTTCTGTGTAGCTATAAGGAAAAAAATAGCAAGGAATTATGGAAAACCACTGCTTGTGAGTTGTTGCACGTGGACGCGTGGTGTTGGGGTCAAGGAAGTCACTACCTAGTTATTTGGTTTAAGATAGCTAAGAAACTCAGTTATACTGGTTTTATCAGAGATTTAAGGGTAAGTGACTAGTTGTAGCTAGATAAAGTATTAGCACCCTTAGCGCACCTTATCTAAGATAAGTTGTTTTGTGTGGTTTTGATGGGTTTTTTAAAGGTTTTCACGGGTTTCTAACCAACAGTCAATCTATGGCTCAGGATGAAGGCAAATGAGTTTCCTACAACTCGTGCCTCATAATGAAAAATACTTCCAATTAAAATAAGTGAAAATTCAGAATAATTTTGAGAATTTTCTGGTCAATTCCTAATATTTAAATACCAACCTAGTTGGAGGTCCAACATTTATACTAGAATATTTACAATTAATTCTCATGAATTAAAATTTTACCGGTTATAGAAATATTGACCAAATTCTCATGAATTCAATAAATTGATTTATTAAATTCAAAATGCATGTAAATATATATATTTTTTTGTATGGAAATACTAAAACACCAAGTATTTTATTTTTGTAAGCAAGATATGATTTTTGTATTTTTGAGAGACTTGGTTGTATGCAAATTAAATAAAGATTGTATTTTTCAAAGGGAGATTTTTTGTTGTTGTTTTTGTGGAAAGAAAACGATCCATTTAATACCAAAAAAGAACCTCATGCGTAGGTCACAATTCTAAATATTAAATATGTGAGGATAAAAAAACTAGGAAAATCAAAATTGATTGAAAAATTGTCTTTTGGGTATTAAGAAAATATTACCAACTAATGAAGGACATATTTGACAAGACGCAAATAAAAATATTTTTTATAAGGACTATTTTGACCGCGATATCCATTCAAAACTAATCATCATTTACTGACTCAAAACTAAACAACGCCAAACATCCACACAATTTTATTAATGTCACAAACTTATATTCAAATTTCATGCTAATTCAAATAAATCAACATCAATCCAAGCATAAATCATGCATCAATATTTAACGTCCTCAAACACAAACCAAAAAAAAAAAACTTATAATTCAACGCAAATAATCAAGTTATATTGAGATCCAAACACGAATCAAATCAAATTAACAATCTAAATATCATACAAAATAACAAGCTTTTTGCTCCAAAATTTCACAATTTATCACAATTTTGTCCAAAAATGGTTTGAGTTCATAAATCAACCTTCTGAGATAATTGGAATGTCCGGGGTATAATGCAATGGACACTAGAAGACCGCTGAGACAATGACAGTGCGTGGATTAATGCGCTGCCATTAGAGGAGCGTGGAGTCACTCTCTGACCCCCGAACAGATAAAGACCCATTAGATCAAGTAGATCATCAACCCCTGTTGTTTTTTTGCCAACAGTGAGGTAAACAAAGATCTAAGAAAGGAGATCCGACCACATTAAGCTTTGGCTACCTTCTCCTCTCTCTCCTCTTCACGCGACTGCTTTCCTCTCTTAGTTGTGAGAGAGGATGTCTTCACTAGCATTAATGAAGGTCATAGGCGAGGGGATTGATGATGCTGAACAGGGACTTGGTCCTGTCATAGGTGCGATCGACGGCGTGTGGAGGGGGGATATATAGGAGGAGAGAGAGAGATATCTTAAACAACTCAAGAGAAGGAAGCATCTATGAAAGAGGAAGCTTGAAGAAATTCTGCTCACTTCATAAGAGTTCTTCTTTCTATTCTTTTTCTCTTCATTATATTTAAATTTAATAAGTGTTTTTGTTTGTTTGGATTAAGAATGAACTAATTTTCTTATTCTAGGGTTGGGATGTAATCTTTGAATTCATGACATGAGTTGAATGTAATTGAATTTTATATATTTTGCTGATTTTAATTTAATGATTTTGGTTTTCATCCTTGTAATTTATTGGTCATGAATTGCATATTTAAGGTATTTAATGAATTAACGAAAGTTGAAGTTCAATATTAGTTCCTGAATTCATCAAATCTTGGTAGTGTAGCTTAGAAATAAATATAAATTATTGTGACATATATTCAAGAGTTCCACAAAACTTAATGAATTTATATATATTAATTTCTATGATCACGAAAGTACACATAATATTAATATAGATATAGTTGTTATACCTTGAAAAAGGACATCATATACAAAAGGGAATTCAGTCATTGCAATTAGCAAAAGATTAGTCCAAGAAACTATATTTAAATTTATGGAAGGAATTCATTTGATGAAATCTTACGCCTTAGAAATCTTCATTTTTGATTTTAAATTAAACAAAAAGAAATTTGCATTCCATTATACAAATTTGAAATCTTATACAAAATATAGGAAATTGATGAATTAGTACTTAAACCACATCCTTGTGGATACAATACTTGAATTACCCTATTCTATATGCCAAAATCCATATGTTTATGGTAAAAATCTAGGGACGCATCAAAGTATAATAAAAAAAATATTGAATATTCTTGTACTAGATTATAAAGGTTTATTAAGCATAAATTAGAGTATAACCAATAATTGATGATTTTAAAATTGTTTTGCTTTTAGAATAGCTTGTATATAACATATGTTTGGATTCTCTTGTTAATTTTGCAATTAGACAAGCTATATATATGTTTTTAAGAAAAACTTGTCGTTATAATCGTTACACTCTCACTAACGACTAAAATGGTTGATCAGTTCAGATTGGTCAAGTCAATATGTTGACTAATTTTTGCAAAATTCTCATGTATCCATCATTAATAAATATAGATCAACCGATTCATTTGGTCATACCAAACGGTCAACTAGTTCATGTAGAATTTCAATTATGATAGATTAACCTAGGTGAATTTTTAGAATCTTCTATCTTAGATTTTATCATGTGATTTATTAATACTTTAAAGTATGCATGGTTAAGTGTGTGAGTTCATTTTAATTGTGCTATCAAGTAGGATATACAGATTTACATTAAGCACTTAAAATGAATACTAATCTAAGTCTTCATTTGCTTTCTTCTTTGAATGCTCGATTGATTTCTTCACGAAATCCATCATGCTTGTTTTTATATTCTCATCAAGGTATATTATTAATCCATTTTTATTTTATTGTTATAATTAAAATATTTAAAATATGAATACTTGATTTAAACGCTAACAATTAGCTTTTAATGAATATGACGACATTCTTTCAAATTTATGTAACTAATGCTATTTAATTTTATTTTTTTGTTGGGTTGAAATGAAGGAGAACTATGGGGAAATCGTTAGTAGAATTTGATTTTTTTGGTTGGCTTGAAATGATCAAGAAATGTTTAGCAATTAGTTATAAACATGATTTTAGTGGGTTTTTTTAAAAAAAATATAATGACTTTGTGCAACAGTAAGCTTGTGATTTTTTCAAGAAAGTTGTCAATGGTAAGATTGTGGTTTTTTTGTTATTTTTGTTGACTTTTATTTTGGTGTCAAAATAAAGGATGTAAAGTGTATTGAAGTTATTAAAGCTCCAGAAGGAAAAAGTAATTTACTAAACTTTGAAGAAAAAGTGAAAAACGAAAAGTAATTATCCCTTTTTCTATATACAAAGCTAATTATTAGTAATTGTATTACTTATTTCTTTTTTATATATAAAGCTAATTATTAGTATTTCTAATTAATTGTTCAACCTTATTTCTAATTAAGAAAGATACTAAAACACTAATGTAATTCTTAAAAAATAGGTTGATTTCATTCATTTATAAATTTAGGCCTAGCATTATACCTTATATAATATAAGACTTTATTTTCACTAGTAAAATTATAAAAATATTTAAACGGGAGATGTTCATATTATTAGAGATAAATAGAGAAAATATTACAACACACATGGAGGAGGAGAATCACTTCACTCAAACTCTACTTCCATTGCTCTCACACTGCTGCACAAGACAGCAGGGCTGCTGCCCTTGGCAACTACTCCTTTTTCTCTCTTGTTCTCTCTTTTCTGCATTGCACTCACTTCATCACGTTGCTGCACATGCAGCTACTGCAATGGCAGCAGGGCTGCTGTCATTGGCAGCCCTTCTCTGCAGCTCTCTCTCTCTCTCACGTTGTGCTGCTCTCTTGGTGTTTATTTATAGGCAAGAATGGTGCCACCAACTCCAGTTCTTCTTCAACAGTGGTGGCTGCCAAACTTTGACATTTGGGAAGGTTGCATATGGTTGGTGCAGCTCCAGCTCTAGCTGCTACTGCCGTTCATTTATTGCATATTAATGGCAACAAACCTAACAAAAGTATACAAGATCGATATGTGATGGGAAAAAGTATGCAGAATTGCTTAGAAGTTTTAGATAGAAAACTGAATGGCGTTGTTCATGACATTTGTTATTGATTGATAGTTTTCCTTCTTTTCTTGTCTGCTTTTAGGATTTGTTGCTCATGTGTAGACACTGTTCATGTGGTTACATATGAACCATGGAAACAAATTAAGGGCAACCGCACCTTTCCTCTTTCGCTTGTTGTGTAAATTCGGTTCATCATATTCCGTTTACGTATTGCCGTTTAGATGTAGCAGAACAAACGTGATTATTAATTACGGGAAATTTACAAGCGGATCCAAAAATTGAGTTCATATCATAGACTGGATGGTCTTGTCGATAATGTCATTTTTGGTTGTTGAATGTTTAGTGGTCTTTTTCCTTGTACAATGCAGCCTAATAACTCAAACTTAAAATCCAAACCCAAATTCTCACCTCTTGTTTCCGTCTGATATGTTGGCATATATGACAGTTATTCTGAAACATTGACAGCTTTTACTCTAGGATCTTGAACCTAGAACATCATAACATCACAAGTATCTTTATTTTTATCTGCATACCTTACTTTTATTCCTTTTTTTGTCTGCTATACTGTTTGTTATGCTCATACCTGTCAGGACAGAGAATATCATAACATCCCAAGATCTTTGTTTTTATCTGCATACCTTACTTTTATTCCTTGTTTTGTCTGCTATACTATTTGTTATGCTCATACTTGTCAGGACAGATAGCTCAGTCTCCCGGAAATTAGTTTAAAATTTATCTTTTTATTTTTTGGTTTAGTCAACCTTGTAAACCAAAATGAATAAGAAAGTGTGTCTCGGTTTGAGTTTGCCGCAGTCAGTAGCACACAAGTACAAAGGCTATATCGGACACGAAACTAGGAAAATTCTACAAGGCCACAGAATTTTCGAGCGGATACCAATTATACATTAAAAATTATTTTATCTTGCTAAGAAAATGACCTGCCTATTTGGTTGCCTGCCTAAATTTCAATTGATGCCACTCTTATCGCTCTAATGGAAGCTTCTCGTTGACAATTTTCATTCCCCTTTGGTCAAATACTCACTACCAATTCTATTATAATAGTTGAGTGAGATAACTTCCATCTATTTTGTTTTTCCCCTTAACTCAATACTTGATGAACAGTCTTTCCTGTAGGGAATTTCGATCGGTGATGTTCTGATATTTGCCCATTGGAGGCTAAGCACACTGACACAATATTTAACGTGGTTCGGCAAACCGCCTACATCCACGGGAGAAGCCATTGCATTATATAGGGAGAGAACAAGATTTACAACAATAAAGGAGGAGGAATCATCCCTTCTTTGGCAACTCTCAACCTCACTCTATTTCTCTCTTTTCGGCGCAATGGCAGCTACTGCTGGCTGCCTTGGCAGCCCACTCTCTCCTACATTTCTCACATCTTTGGCTCTATTTTTTTCTCTCATTTTGCTCTCTAACTTATGCCTCTATTTATAGGCATAAATGGTAAGACAACTTGGCCATAAATTATGGCACTAATGGTGGCAAGACATGAGTTGCACCATTTTTGTCAATGGTTGGTGCAACTAACTTGACAATAACCCACCTACCATTGTAGCCTTTTGACAATGGCCTCCCTCCTTCTTAGAGTAGGCTGCAAATGCTCTATGATTGATGCACATTAATGGCAACAATCCTAACAATCACCCCTTTGCCATTTATGTGGGCAATTGTCCTCTTGCTTTTTCAAAGACATGCTTGCATTCTCGCTCTTCCAAGCTTACCATTCCGAGAGCGTCCGTGGCTAAGTTTACAGTACTTGCCAAACCTCTCAATCACCGGAGTCACCCAAGCACCCCTTTGCTCACTCCAAAGGATCACTTCAACCGGATGGTTTGTCACATCTCATCCGAAGAGTGTTAACGCTTGTCTCGGAACAACATTCCCCTTCAAGCATATCAACCATGCTTGGCCTGAAATGATTTATCAAGCCTTACACCAAGGCTTACAACACCCCCTCAAACGGATATTTCTAAGTGCGACAGTCATTGAGTATTTTAATGTGATCACTAGCTCACCACTCTTCCAAGAGTCTACTCATCCCGCAGTTGCGTCCGCCCTCCTCTCCACCCTAGGAACCACGCCTTACTTCTCCATGAGTCTCCCGCTCTTAGTCTCAAGAGTCCAGGTAGCTCTTCACCTTTAACCATGGGGCAGCCCATTAAAGGTTGATCCATCTCTATCTTCATACTCTGAGTATTACAATGCCATTACCGAGCTCACCACCTTGACAAGAGTCAACTTGTTCCGGAACCCGCACATGCCCTCTCGCTCCTTCATAGCGCCGCGTCTTAATGCTCCACAAGTCATCCACTTATTATCCAAGGTAAATGTCTTCTAGCTCATTGATCTTTAGCATGGGGGCAATATCCATGAAAGTCAATCCCGCATTTGTCTCTATACTCATCATAGCCTCTTCATTGGCTATACACTTGTCCACTTATACCAGCCATCACATTGGCTCGAGGCATTCTGTAATTGGGCTCCTATCATGGCCCTCACACCTTCTCCCGAGGTGTCTCGTCTCGTCGTTATTAGACGGTCCCGAACTTGGACTCATATCATGGTCCTCACACCTTCCATCCGAGGTGTCTCCGCCTGTCGTCATGAGATGGTCTGAACTTGGACTCATATCATGGTCCTCACACCTTCCATCCGAGGTGTCTCCGCCTGTCGTCATGAGACGGTCTGAACTTGGGCTCGTTTCATGGCCCACACACCTTCTTGCCTGAGGTGTCTCCGCTTATCGTCATGTGGTGGTCTGTATTTGGGCTCGTTTCATAGCCCACACACCTTCTGCCTGAGGTGTTTCTGCTCGTTGTCATGCGGCGGTTTCTACTTGGGCTAGTTTCATGGCCCACACACCTTCTATCTGAGGTGTCTCCGCCTGTCATGAAGCGGTCACATCCTCCTTCATCGGGGATGTCTCCAGTGACTCTAAGATTCTCTACCACCATGTGGACTTAGGAGAGATCACTACCACTGATCACATAGAAAGAGAGAGTTGCGGTGCACTCTTCACAATCTTCCATCTCGATTTCTATGTTTGGAGCTTCTATGCCTTTCTGCTTGATAGCTCCACCCACACCAACTCTCTTTGGTGTCTTCGCCTTTCATCGGCGGTCGCACCCTCTTAATTAGGTGCTTCGCAATGCTCATCTTTCCATCCTTGCATGTATTGGAAAGGTCCTCGCTTGTTGCCTTTATCAAGAGCACAAGAGCCTTCCCGTTGTACAACTTTTCTCACGCCTCTCGCTCCGAGCTTCATCTCGGGAACTCTTCTTCTCCTTGCATCTTGTTGTCTCATTACGATACCTCATTAGATCCTACGGGTACTTCGCACAATCTCCGTGTGCTCTCGTGCAATTTTGGTTCTCCAGATTTCTCCCTATTCTTTGCTTTTATGTTTGACAGTAGCTCATCCTGTCACAACACCTGTCCAAGTCAAAATAGGGTGCCAATCTTTATCTCCTTGTATTTCTCTTCCATTATCAAGGTCTTCATCAATTCTCCCTTCGAGAAATTACAGTCACCGAATCTAACTTCTTTGGAGAAATCACCACTCCATCGATCCTTGAACATACGAAACCCAACTGCTTCCTTTGTGCCGTCATCTTGCTAGTCTTCAACGGTTTCATTACAAACCGTTACATATACAAAAATAGTAATCTTGTGTGGATGATCCTTCAACTAAGCAAGTTCCCAGGAAAGATTTGGAGGGGTCACACTGGTCCCGCTTAAAACCCAATCTCCTAGACAGAACTTCTTAGAACGTATCTATCCACCGTACGCTTTTCGTATATATAACCATTTGCTAGCTTTGTTGCGGCTTTCCTTTACAAGTGATCTGGGGTATCCCGGTTTTATACCCGATTTCTCAACATCCGGCGAGACTACCAGGTCTTAGATTCGTCAAGATTGGTCTTCATTAATTTCCACTCTCCACCTCAAATCGTCCACATGATCGGGTGTCCGAGTATCCCAATTTTGCCTTCCTTCAAGGCAATTAAAATTTCTCCCCACTTAGCGGTTCAGCACATGTAATTGGGCAAACATGTGCACTTTCTCCTTCTTCATCTCCATCGACCACCATGATGACCTTCGATGCCTCTTCATCGGGTAATCTCTTTCAATAATTCACCACCACCATTTTCGGTCTCAAATCTCAATGATCGGACCATACCATTGCATCCGGAATGATCAAATTAGCTAGAAACAAGTCTGAAATCATCCAAATCGCATTTCAGACGGCTAAGATTTGATCAAAAACAATTTTGGCTTGATTAACGGCCCAGATTCAATCTCAGATCCGGTTGCATGTAGACTCTGTTGCACATAATTTTCTCCCTCGGCTCGTGGCGCGGCTCGGCTCAAAAACGGCTCGGCTCACTGCTGATGACGTGGTAGGTGGGTCCCATTGTGCTGACGTGACAGCTGACATGGCATGCCTACTGTGCATGATGATGTCACAACTACGTCATGCTGACATCATCTATATCTGGGTCAGTCACATGGGTCGGGTCATCTGGTATTCGGGTCAGGTCAACCCATCCGGGTGAAGAAGACGCGTGGGGCGCGTCTGTGCGGGTGGGCAAACGCCTTGCCGGAGAGTGATGGAGAGTGCGGCCATGTCCGACGTCCGATTTTGACACCGTTTTCACCAGTGGCTTCGTCTCTTCCTCCTCTACACGGTGGTATAGTCAAAACACAATTTTGACAACTTTCATTTTTGAGCAAAAATCAAACACCACTTCAAACCATATGCTCTGATACCAATTGTAGGGAATTCCGACCGGTGATGTTCTGATATTTGCCCATTGGAGGCTAAGCACACTGACACAATATTTAACATGGTTCGGAAAACCGCCTACATCCACGGGAGAAGCCATTGCATTATATAGGGAGGGAACAAGATTTACAACAATAAAGGAGGAGGAATCATCCCCTCTTTGGCAACTCTCAACCTCACTCTATTTCTCTCTTTTCGGTCTTGCAATGGCAGCTATCGGCTGCCTTTGGCAGCCCACTCTCTCCTACATTTCTCACATCTTTGGCTCTATTTTTTTCTCTCATTTTGCTCTCTAACTTATGCATCTATTTATAGGCATAAATGGTAAGACAACTTGGCCATAAATTATGGCACTAATGGTGGCAGCACATGGGTTGCACCATTTTTGTCAATGGTTGGTGCAACTAACTTGACAATAACCCACCTACCATTGTAGCCTTTTGACAATGGCCTCCCTCCTTCTTAGAGTAGGCTGCAAATGCTCTATGATTGATGCATATTAATGGCAACAATCCTAACATTTCCTTTTAATCCTCTCTTTGTGAAAATGCGACCACATCTCCTTCTGGCCATGTCTTGGTTTATCCTGTTCACAACCATAATCTTTGTCTGTGGTTTCACACTTGTGTTTTCTGCTGATGATGAGCGGTATCTAATCTGCAGAAACTTGTTTGATTGCGGAAATATTAAGGGTATTGGTTATCCTTTCTCGGGATCCAATAGGCCTGATTACTGTGGCTATCCAGGGTTCGAGATCAATTGCAGTAACCAAGTTCCGGAGATCACAATCACTCAATCGACATACAAAGTCCTTGCCATCAATAATCAGTCACGAACTCTTAACGTTGCTAGAACAGATTACAGAGAAAATCTGTGTCCTACTCTGCTACTCAACACAACTTTGAATCCCAGTCTTCTGAATTACACAACGGATGATCATAACATAACAATCTACTATGGTTGCCCCGCTCAAGGTCCGCCAACTTCCCATTTCTTAACTCAGTTTCCATGCAGCATAATCACCACTGAGATGACGGGCTACTTTACAGCGACAGACGACTTCTCTTTCCTTGCTAACCTTGCTTCTAACTTAATCCGTTACCTGGAATCCTGCGACAACAGTCTTAAAGTTCAAGTACGTCAATCAGCTCTTGAGCCAATTATAGGAAATGCAACTGTAGCAAAGTTGCTTGGAGCTCTTAATCAAGGTTTTGGGCTGGTGTGGAATGCAAATGATACCTTACGTGATACATGCAATTCTTCTGGTGGTCAGTGTGGGTACGACCAGACAACTAAAGCATTCGCTTGCTATTGTGCCGATCAACCTCGAGATTTTAATTGCCTACCATCACCACCTAGTCAGTCAACAAGTACATCCTCTTTACAGTTTCTTTCCTTGATGGCATAATAGGATTAATAGAGATAGCTCAAAAGTAGGAGGATCTTTGGTAATAGAAACAGGCGTGAAATATTCCATTGAGTAGAGGTAGAAGCCTAGCCAACTATTAGGAATTACTCGTCATCCCCACTAGTCCAGGTTTTTCGTTTAGTAAACTTCAATTAGTCCAGGTTTTTCGTTTAGTAAACTTCAATTAGTCCAGGTTTTTCCTTCAACTGGTCCAGGTTTTTTGTTTAATAAACTTCGATTAGTCCAGGTTCCTCCTTCAACTAGTCCAGGTTTCTTGTTTTCTGAACTGCAACTAGCCATCCTACTCTTCTAAGCAGTCAAGGAATAAATTCATCTTTGCAGATATTTGCAAGTTCTACCGCAGTTTTCAAGTCTGGTCAGGTTTTAGCTTGCCATATTTTCGTCTTTGGTAATTTATGAGTTTCATAGCTTTCAAGTAAATGCTCCAATGATTTCAAGAATTCGATGCTTGAATAACTTTCAAAGGCTCAACATTAGGATTCTTTCTTCAGTCTTGTGTTTTACTCTGGCCCTTTAGAGCTCCATCGGGTGATGGTTTGAGTACACAAAAGAATTCTACACCTTGTTCATGGAATTTTAACTAAATCTCAGTTAATCTGTGAGAGTTTTTGTCCATGCCTATTTCTTTAGTAGTTGTGTTTATTGCTTGCAAAAACTGAACAGTTCAATTACTCATAGTTTGTTTCCCCTGTTTTCTCTGTTTTTTCCATGTCTTTTTCGCCACTTTCTAAACCACTGTTATTAAACCTGGCATTGTTCATGGGTTGATCCGGGACCTAGCTGACCCGGATTTAGGGTAACTATGTGACTCTGTACTTTTCCCGGATAGAGTTTAATAACTATGTTCTCAATTGTGAACCTGCTTCCTTTTAATGTTGCCATTAGGCTGTATGTCTATCATCTGAATGAATTCATGAATTATTTTTGTATTCAACAAATAAAAACTCAGATAGCCAATCTCATATTTTAGAAGTTAGTCCAATTTATCGTGCTTATTAACCAAGTGCCTACTGCCTACTGAAAATTCGTTTCAATGTGGTCATTAATGTTTCAACTGACGTTTCTCGCTTTCATTTTTTTTTCGCAGAGAAGATCTCTAACCCAGATTCACATAAAATAGGTATAGTTCTGCTACACACACATTAAAAAAAAAAAAAAACAAACAAAAAGCTGAGCAGTTTTTTTGCCTACTTCCAGGACTTAGCATAGCAGGTACTGTTGTCGGTGTCTTTTTGGGATGCTGGATCATGACCATTATACAACGGAAGAGAAGAAAAGCTGCCCTACTGAAAAGCAAAGACCTTCCTATAGCAGCTACTCCTTCAAGAAAAGGCCTTGCTACTTCAACTAACCTCTCTCAAACCACCCCTTCTCTTACCCCCTCAAAGTCTGACATTGATAAGGGCAGTACCTACTTTGGAGTGCGGGTGTTCAGCTACAATGAACTTGAGGAAGCCACTAATTGTTTTGATTCTTCAAAAGAACTTGGAGATGGAGGGTTTGGCACTGTTTACTATGGTTAGAAGATGAAATTATTTTATTTTGCAGTATAGTAACTTTGCATATAGTAACTTCTATGTTGACTCCTTTCTAAAGTTTAACGTAATTGCTTGAATGATCAGGAGTACTCAGGGATGGGCGTGTGGTTGCTGTCAAGCGCCTATATGAGAGCAACATGAGACGTGCTGAGCAGTTTATGAATGAAATTGAGATCCTAGCTCATTTGCGGCACATGAACCTGGTGGAACTCTATGGATGCACCTCAAGGCATAGCCGAGAGCTTCTACTTGTTTATGAATACATTCCTAATGGAACTGTCGCTGATCATCTTCATGGAAGACAGTCGAACTCTGGTTTGCTCACTTGGCCTTTTCGGTTGAGCATTGCTATAGAGACAGCCAGTGCACTTGCATACCTCCATGCTTCAGATGTCATACATCGTGATGTCAAAACCAATAACATTCTCCTAGACAACGACTTCCATGTGAAAGTGGCTGATTTTGGTTTGTCGAGATTGTTCCCAACTGATGTTACTCATGTATCGACTGCTCCACAAGGAACGCCTGGATATGTTGATCCGGAGTATTATCAATGCTACCAACTGACGGACAAGAGCGACGTTTACAGCTTTGGTGTGGTCTTGATTGAGCTGATATCAGCTTTAGAAGCAGTGGACACCAATAGGCATCGGCATGATATTAATTTGTCCATCATGGCAGTGAACAAAATCCAAAACCATGCTTTAAATGAGTCGGTTGATCCATTTCTTGGATTTGACAAGGATTTCGTGGTGAGGAAGATGGTAACATCAGTTGCAGAATTAGCTTTCCGGTGTTTGCAACAACAGAGGGAAATGAGGCCTACTATGGAGGAAGTGTTGGAGATCCTGAGGAGAATTGAGAAAGAAAATTACGGAGCAGAAAAGGCAGATGCATTGGATATTCGTGAGGATGATGTTGGTCTATTGAAGCATCCTCCTCCTCCACTTCAACTATCACCAGATTCTATGAGTGATCAATTTTGAGCAAGCAGTTCTTCAACTACAACACCGCATTCCTACTAGTTGTAGAGATATCCTTATCCTTTGTGCTTAAAATATGTGAGTAGAAATTTCAAGTGTTGTACAATCAATGAGATTGAGTTTTACTATCTTCTCTTGGTTGGTATTGTTATGATGAAATAATCGCATGATTGATATGCTTGTGGACTGACATAGAACTTATATATTATGCGGGAATTCGTGATTTTCTATCAGAAGGTTAACAGAACTACATTTGTGCAAATCCTCTTAAGCTAAATAGAGCAATGTTGAAGAAGAAAAGGAATAAATCCATCAAGAGAATCAGAACAACATGCTGGAGCAAAATTTCATCAGGTTGATTAATGTTCCGTACTTAATTGTGTGCATTATTATTTGATGCATCTTGGGATTAGGGATGAGAGCTCTCTAAAACTTGTATTATTCCAATACAATGAAACTTTTCCTCTTCGCCTATAGATGTAAGCATAGCAGAGTCACGTACGTAAAACACTATGTAGTAGATGTGTGATTCTTTTTCTTTAAGCTTGTTATGATTATTCTCTTTATCTAATTGAGGGATCCTTAACACTCACACTGCAAGAAGTGCTGAAAACATTTTTTTCATGTTTCTGATCTTGATGTTTTAATGATAATACCATTAATGGCTTCAAACACAGCTTTGAGACAAGAGAATAGGTTGAAGCAGATGGGTGCAGCGTTCTTACATTGAAAGGCTGAAGATGAACAAGGAGAGGAAAAAGTATGCAAGATCGATATGTGATGGGAAAAAGGTGGTAGAGCAGTTGTCCATTTCAATTTCCTTGTATCTTCAGTGATAACTAAAACCAGCTTTTTGTTTCTTAAGAATGTTAATGTTTCCTGAAATTATAGCATGGATATGATTCTTTGTGTTGTCTCTTCGATCCCTCGTGGTGTTCTAGACGGCGTTTACTCCTGCATTGTGGAATGCGATCTTGCTGCCAATATCTTTGCAGTCCAATCTACTCGTATACTAATTGATGTAACATATAAAGCTAGGGTTTCTTAATTTCTAAAATTTTATAGCCCTAAATTATAGAGAAAAAAACTAGAATCTCTAAAGTTATAATCCTTAAGCTTAAGTGTAGAGAAAATTGCAGATAAACCTCTTATTTATTTTAAAAACACTTTGTTTCATAAATTATCTTATGAAAAAATAGCTTATAAGATTGTTTACATATAAGAATAATGTCTTAAATAGTAAAATCTCAATTAAATCAAAAGCAGAAATAATTCCAAAACAAAAAAGAATATACTTGTTATTTTAGAATAATGTAATAAAATTTCAATTTAATCCAACTATAAGATATAAATAATATGTTTGTTTTCATCAAATTACGCGTCGAACTCTTTAAGAACACTTCAAAACCTAAAAAAAATTAAAATAAAAAAATAATACAATAAAAATTAATTGTGATAATAACAATAAAGATATATAATGCTACATGTCAAAAACATTGTAATTAAGGATTCAAATTCAATGTAAAACCACCACACGAGGTCTCAGGTTCAGCAATTGATGAACCTACCAAATGTTTAAGCAAGTTTTAAGGGGAAAAGAATATTTATCAAGGAAGAAAAAAAAAAAGGCAACAGAAATTTTTAATGAACCGAACAAGTGTTTGAAGAAGTTTCAAGGGACAAAGAAGATTTATCACGAAAAAATGTCAAGAGAATTATTTATCTAAAAATACCTTTAATATTGCCGATATATGATAATAACATTACAATTACAAGATATACTAAAACGCCTAGAAAAAACACCATAGCCGAATCCATATTAGCCAAGGTTTTTCCTTTCTTTTTTGCCTTTGAACTTTTTATTATTATTATATTTTTCTATACCCAAATTTATGACCACTTTATAAACATTTGTTAAGGAAAGAAAAATTTAACAATTATGGACCAAAGTGTAAAATAAAAAGAAATCTCATGGCCAATCTCAAATTTTCTAGAAAAAGTTATAGTTAGTCCCCCACTTTCTTTTTCTTACTTTATAGTCCTTTTAATTTTTTCAATTTTAATTTTGATTCAAAAATTTATTTTCTTAATATTCCAATCTTTGAGTTTGAGACAAAAGAGAAGAAAATCCCTTGAAATGTTTGAGAAAATAGTTAAGTTGGTGAATGACCACTTTTCGACGATGAAATTTGCTATTATTGGTATCAATGTGTTCTATTTAACAAGATGAGTTTGATGGTGGTAGTTTTCTCTATATACATGCCTAAAAAATAGATTAGGCTCCATTTAGAATTTTTTTTTAATTTGGTTGATTTTTTTTTCTATTAGCATCTGATCTTTTTTTTAATCCATTTCCATCACTTCAAGAATCAAAATATACTTCAGTATTCTATTCTTTTTCTATTCTAAATTCAAGAATACAATGGTTACTTGATAAATCCACACTAAGATTTTTACATCATTTAAAGATATTCCCTCTTCATAATTTTTTTTTTGGTGAAAATACATTATCAATACCAAGAGTTTATACTTAACTCTCGAAGGTTAACAAGAGCAATTTTTGTTATCACAATTTACTAATGACTAAAACAGTTGATTGGTTCTGATTGGTCAAATCAATCTGTTATGATAGATTAATCTAGGTGAATTTTTAGAATTGTCTATCTTAGATTTTATCATATGATTTATCAATTCTTCAAAGTATGCATAGTGAAATATGTAATTTCATTTTAATTGTGCTATCAAGTAGGATATAAAGATTTATATTGAACACTAAAATTGAATACTAATCGAAGTCTTCCTTTACTTTTTTCTTTGACTACTTAATTGATTTTTTCATAAAATTTATCATGCTTGTTTATATGTTATTGAATAAACCAGTTTAAAACTTATTCTCAACAAGATATATTATTAATCCAATTTACATTTTAGTGTTATTGTTAAAATATATAAAAACATGAATATTTAACTTAAAGGTCAACAATTAGCTTTGATGAATATAACAATATTATTTCAAATTTGTGTAACTAATGCTATTAAATTTTTTTATTTTATTTTTACGGGGTTGAAATGAAGAGAACTATGGAGAAATCTTTTGTAGAATTTAATGTTTTTGGTTGAAATGATCAAGAATTGTTTCTATTATAAACATGATTTTAATATATATTTTTTTGTTAAATATAATGATATTGTGCAACATTAAGATTGTGATTTTTTCAAGAAAGTTATCAACAATAAGATTGTGATTTTTTTTGTTATTTTTAGCTTCTAAAGTTACTTTAGTCATTAAAATTATTATAATAACAAAACTGTAAATAAAAAAATTAAAAAAAATTAAAAAAAACTAGTTGACTTTTATAAAAAAAAAAAAGTGTAATTTCACAAACTTTGAAGAGAAAGTGAAAAACAAACCCAAAATATAGGAGGCTCAAAGTAATTAACTTTCTATATATAAAAAGCTAATTATTAGTAATTGTATTACTTATTTCTTTTTCATAAAAAAAATAATTATTAGTATTTGTATTCAACCTTATTTCTAATAAAGAAAGATACTAAAACACTAATATAATTCTTAAAAAATAGGTTGATTTCATTCATTTATAAATTTGTCTGCCATAATACCTTATATAATATAAGACTTTACTTTCACTATTAAAATTATAAAAATGGTTAAAAACAAGTCAAATAAAGCCAATGATTCAAATTTAAAAAACAATTAAATTACATCAAGATTTAGAAGTATTAACTAATTCTTTTCTAAAATATTCCATGAGAGTGATGTATGGTATGTTAAGTAATTTTAAATTATATATAGTTTATCGTTAACCAGGATATTGTAAAATCACCCTCGATTCCTCAAACGGTTTCAAAGCCTTGAAACTCAAGGACTTGAAAGTCTTTACGAAGTCTTGGTAAACCACGGAACAGGATGGATGGTACAACGTAGTCCAGGGGTTAACACAGAAAAATGATGCCATTTCCCATTAAGTTTCCTATTACTTTTCTCGGCATACTTTTCCTGCTATCCCAAAATTATCAAATACCTGTCTGTAGGAAATTTCTGCTTCAATTTCGACTTGACTGACTTAAACAACTTTTCAGTCAACGTACCAGAGCCAACCCATTGCCATAACCCAGTCAAGAGTCATATTGTACTATCTAACCCCTCTTCCATTAGGCCAATACCACACTACCCCGTTTCCTTGCAGCATTCCACACCCAGAACAACCACCACCGTCACCCCCTTCTAATTCCTCCACCAATGCACCCCCTCAGCACCGCTGCTGCCACCTCCTTCCTTTCCACCCTCTTATTGTTCCTCCACTTAACGGCATCATCTCCTTCGAATGACATGAGTAATCTTTCAAACTGCAACCAAGACTTCTCTTGTGGTGTCCTCACAGACATCACCGGCCAACGTCCACCCTACTGCGGCCCACCGGAGTTCCGGCTCACATGTGATGGTGACAAAGTGACCACCCTCATAGTTAAATCACTGCCTTACCGAGTCACTCGGGTTGACCAAACCAGCCATACCTTAAGGCTCTCACGTTCAGACTTCTACCACGACCGTCCATGCACCCACCAATCCAGTAGCACCACTTTTGATAATGGTACCTTCAGTCTTGTCTCCAACAATGAAACCCTTTCTTTGTTTTATGGGTGCAAGGACTTAGGTGACTTTGTTGAGGAAAAATTTAAGTTCTTTTGTGGCATGCCAGGAGATTTAGAAGAAGGGTTTTTCAAGGTTGGTGATCATCCTTCTGTGGACCGGTGTCGGACTAGTTTTCAAGTGCCATTTCTCCAGAGTTGGAAACAACAACTTCAGGCTCAAGGGTTATCATTACTTGGTGAGGTTTTGAAAGAAGGGTTTGATGTCAGTTATAGTGATCCTTACAGTGCTGATTGTCAGAAGTGTTCCAAGCATTCTGGTAGGCAATGTGGGTTTGATGGTAAAGTACCTATTTGCATCTGTAATGATCAGCTCTGTACTGGTAAGTTAAAATCTATATTAATTTTGACTAGCCAAAATCTTCTAGTTTCCTTACGAGTTTGGTAGCTTTCAAGAAATGCTAGGCCTTCTTGTGGTAATTGATACGAAGGTTTTTTTATCAAATTATGCAAAGCTTCAATGATTTCAAGAATTAATGCTTGAATTGCTTGGTAATAAGGGTTAGAAATTAAATTTTTCTTTAAAATATATTAAAATAATTTTATTTTTAAATTAGTATATAAAAACAATTTAAAAATAAAAAAAATTAATTTAAAATAAAAAAAATTAAAAACATTTACTTAAACAACTTATTAGTTATTTATGATGACATATAATCAACCCACCTTAATATTTTAAAAGACATAAAGCCCCATTCATGCGAATCAAACAAAAGATCATAAATAAATAAGATATTCCCTCATGACTTTAGTCTAATGAAACATCAAACTCATGATATATTAGATAATTTTGATTGGACAAAAAGATGCACGGAACCAATAAAACATCCATGAACTAACAAATAATCCTCTTTCCACAGCATAATTCACACCTCAACCGCTTTGTGAGAAATAAAACATTTATCATGAACTTGGTCTTGGTCTTGGTCTTGCTAATGGGAAATTACACTTTACGCATCAGTTTTTTACTGTGTAAATTTACAGTGAAAAGCTGATTTTATCTCAAGAACACAAAGTATCATGTCTTGGATTTAGGGGTATGAAGGTATTTTCCAAACAGCCTCTGAAAAAAAGAGCTTTTCCATGTTGGAAAAGGTTTAGAATGATATTATCGCAAAGTCACCTGTTTCATATTGGTTTCAAATGAAATTATTATTAAGGAAAAGATTTATTTCGTTAGATTACAAGTGGAAATCAAATGTTATCATTACCGTTGATTTACAAATTAATGAATTTGAGAGAATACCAAGAAAAAAAAATTAGATATGAAAATATATAGTTTTGTAATTTCAAATTAATTAGTTTATTATGCTAAAGATAAGGAGATCGAGGAGAGTACTAATTTTTCAGCTTCAGTCTTTCGGTATTAACTTGGAGAAAGTACAATCACACGGTATTTTTAAATTATAATATGGAGATATTGTAAAAAATTGCGATGCTCCTTTTTTAACATTATAGAACACCTGTTATTCTAGAACACCTGTTTCGAAATGTAATTATGGTTATTTTTTAAAGTATTTTTTATTTAAAAATATATTAAAATAATATTTTTTAAAAAAAAATTATTTTTAAAATTAGTGCATTAAAATAATCTAAAAATACCAAAAAATTATAATTTAAAGTAAAAAATAAAAATATTTTAATTATTATTAAATCCTTTTAAAATACAAAAATAAATAGAACTGGAGAGTGAAGTTTCATCGAACATCTTTATCAAAAGAAGATGATTCGAGTGTTGTTTTCATTGTCTCTACTACCGCATCAAAACTTCTTTTTCTTAAAAAAAAAAATTTAAAACAAATCGAGGCAAAAGACACAAAAAATATTCATGTTGAATCAATCTTGTAAAATTACCAATATGATTATGACCTTGATTTTATGATTCTAGAGAAGTTTTGTCTAGATAGAGTTTTTTCATGAAAATATCTTCTTGAAATAAGATTTAAGATATTTGAAATAATATTATATTTAAAATATCTATTTTTTTAAAATAAAAGAGTTTAATTTTTTTATCATGAATTCAAAGACAAGTTCTTGTCAAGTAAGGAAGCATAACGTTGGGAATAGTTTTTATTATTATTATTTTAGCACATTTATTTTATTATATTGTTTTAGCTAATAAGATTTTTTTAGTTTCAAAATTCTAATGTGAGTTAGATTTTATATTAGCCATGTGATTTTCAATAAAAAAAAATCATTTTACAATGAGGATTTTAGTTCTAGAATTAGTATAAATAGGGAAGATTTTTTTTTTTTTCATAAGAGAAAATCTTATAAATTATAGACTTTTCAACAGATATCATAGGTTTCTTTATAATTTTCTACTGTAATTTAATTTTAAGGCTTGAAAACTCTAATTTATTTCTTTATAATTTAGAAATGTATTTATTTAATGATTGACAAACTCCAAGGCTATAGGTGAAATTTATTTCTTTAATGATTGACACACACTGTGTGTCAGGTAGAAATGTAAAAAGTTAACAAGAACAGGACAAACAGTATTCAAGAAAGAATTGTAAAGCTGCCATGGAATGGTTAGCTTAAGTTTACAACAATATAGATTAAGACATTAAGGAGTTCAGAAAATAAAGACATTACCTAATATATCACACTTAATCTCAGAATTAATTCCTTAACTGTATTAAATTTTATGTCTGCTGAGACTGATTCTATTATTTGTTTATTACTAATTAACTACGACATCTTCCATTGGTTGTCGTCATCACCATCATCATGAGTCAGCACATTCCACTTCTTTGTCTTTAGGGTAATTTCATTTTTTTATTATAGTTGCTGATCACCAATGAAAGTTGTAAAATTTTCTTATATCAGAAACTTACTTGATGTTCATGTTACAGGAAAAGGATCTTCAAGGTTTGGTAAGGGTCTTAAGATTGCTATAGGTGAATATACTAATAAGAATCCAATATTTTCATTTGATGATGATGACGACAATGATAATGATGATGATCATTTTCTTTTACAGCCATATCAGCAACTGTGGCAACGATAATTGCTTTTTCTATAATTGCAATAGCAATGACCTTTAAGCTGAAGAATTCACAGAATGTTGACAAGTTTGAAAAATTTATGATGGACCATCATCGTCTCACTCCAAGGCGTTATTCATATTCAGACATTAAGAAAATCACCAACTCATTCACCAATATACTAGGTCAAGGGGGATTTGGTAATGTATACAAAGGAAAGTTAACGGACGGTCGACTTGTGGCTGTAAAAGTCCTGAAAGAGTCCAAAGGTGATACAGGAGAAGAGTTCATGAATGAAGTTGCGAGCATTAGCAGAACTTCCCACGTGAATATAGTTACACTTTTGGGTTTCTGCTATGAGAAGACTAAAAGAGCTTTGATCTATGAATTCATGACCAAGGGATCTTTAGACAAGTTCATATCTTATGAAGAAACCCCAGATACAAATTTTGGTTTAGAGTGGGAAAGGTTTTATGAAATTGCAGTTGGTATTGCTAGAGGTCTCGAGTACTTACATAGAGGTTGTAACACTCGAATTGTGCATTTTGACATAAAGCCTCACAACATTCTTCTCGATGAAGATTTTTGTCCAAAGATCTCTGATTTTGGTTTGGCAAAGCTATGCAAGAGTAAAGAGAGTAAGGTTTCAATGATTGGTGCAAGAGGGACTGTCGGTTACATAGCACCTGAAGTGTTCTGCAGAAATTTTGGAGGAGTATCTTACAAGTCTGATGTGTATAGCTATGGAATGATGGTTCTAGAAATGGTCGGAAAAGGAAAAAAAATTTATACTGGATCTTCGGAAACCAGTGAAATGTATTTCCCTGATTGGTTTTACAAGTATCTTGAACCGGGAGAGATTACATTACTTCATGGGGGTATATCAGAAGAGGAAGAAGAGATTATAAAAAAGATGATTTTAGTAGGTTTGTGGTGCATCCAAACCATTCCATCAGATAGACCATCAATGACAAAGGTGGTAGAGATGTTTGAAGGCAGTCTTCACTCTTTGCAAATTCCACTAAAACCTTTACTTTCTTCACCTAAAAGGTCTGCTCAAGATCACTCTTCCACTATATCATCACTACCAAGTGTGTCGTCACAGGGGGGTGGAGTGAACAAATTGTCAGTTGATGAAACTGACTTGTAACTAGAGATTTCAACACTTTATATAGCCTGATGAAGATATAAAAAAAAAAAAAAAAAAAAAAAAAAAAAAAAAAAAACCTTATTTCATGCCCTTCATCTAAGAGCTGCTTCCAGGCTGAATGGTCCTTGATATAGCTCACCGGATGATACTCGCACAGTATTGGTAAGAGACATTGTCGTCTCTCTCCATCTCTTTTTTTCACCACTGATGCATACCAATTATAATATGTTCTTCATGTTCAATCTGCTGAAAGTGTAGAACGTTATGTTCCTACTTGCCTCTTATTGTTTATGCTTTCAAGAGTTAGACAATAAGTGAGGTTCAGCTTTATCATGCCTATGGTTAATGTCATTTGTCCTGCATTGCAACTTTCTTAATTGACTTTCATATTTTTCTTACTCTGTTTATTTGAGAAATATATTTTCCGGTTTGGTTTTACAAGCATCTTGAACCAAGAGAGCTATAAAGACCTCAAGAGAGTATAACAGAAGATGAAGAAGAGATTGTAAGGAAGTCCACTATGGGATGAGGAAAAGATGAGAAGATGATGGTAGTGGGTTTGTGGCGCATTCAAACAAATCCTTCAGATAGAGCATCAACGACAGGATATGTGGATAATGTATGTTAATTGCAAGCACGCAACACTGAGAGGAGACACTATCCTCTCTGCCTATGGTTTTTGTCAATGGTAATGTGTGTTAATTATGATTTGTACTTGATGCTCAGAACTGTAGAATTAATCTGCCATCCGTCACTGTTAAACAAGTTCAACATTTAAAGAAATAACTTGGAGGTTAAGCTATATCATCATTTGTGGTTAATTGATATTTTAGGGAGATGATGATTCATTGTGCCAATTTCAGAAGCATCTCTGCTACCTATCCACTCTATATTTTGTTGGGGTAAGGGTCTTATTGGATCACTATTGAGCTCTCATACTCTCTTTCATGTCCTGTAAAGCTCTTGCTGCTGTTTCGGTAAGGTCCAGGAATGCTTCTTTCTTTCATGCTGAAGGCATTTTGACCATTTTAAATGTGGCAGAATATGAAATTGCCTGCTCAGCAGAGCTTGACTATGAGTTTATTTGAAATGCTTTCAACATTCCCTATCACCAATCAACAGAACTCATGTTCGTATGTAGGAATCTTAGGAGCACCCTCTTCTTAAGGCTCATATAAGTTTTTTCAACGTTCTATGATCCCCCAAGTTCTGAAAATCCCCTCCAAATTTCTGCTAACTGGACTGAAATAATTCTAACTATTAAAAATTAAGGACCAAATTGAAATTTTATACATAATTCTGGGACATGTATGAGTTTTACCATCAATTCATTATTATCTTGTGTAGTTGAGGAGCTTATGTGTATTTTCTTTTTAAAAAAAATCAGATAAGAAGGAAATACTAATCTAGATATATGTTCGATTAAAAAATAAAAGATGTTAATCAAAGAGGTAATTATAGGCTAACAACTAGAATTCCAGAAGTTCTTTCTAGTTATAAGAAAGAAAGAAAAAAGCAAGGAATGATGGAAAACCGGTGCTTGTGAGTTGTCGCACGTGGACGCGCAGTGTTGAGGGTTGAAGGAGTCACTATCTAGGCCCCGTTTATTTGCTGAAAAGTAGTTTCTTTTTAGAAAATAAATTCCGGAAAGTGAATTATTTTCCGATGTTTGGTAGTGTAATGAAAAATAAGTTGAAAAATACTTTCCAGTGTTTAGTTATGTCATGGAAAATGAGCTGGAAAATAACTTATTAATATTTTATTTTTTTTCAAGTTTATTAAAATAATGAGGAACAAATATTACAAATTAAAAAGTTGAATGAGAATGAAATTGAAAAAAAATATAATTTCATAAATTATCTCAAATAAAATAAATAATAATCAAAATAATAGAGATCAAATCTAAAAAATAAAAAAATTGAAAGATGAAGAAATTAAAATAATAATAATTAACATTTCATAAATTATTTCAAATAAAATAAGTAACAATCAAAAGAATAAGGATCAAATTTGATAGATAAAAAATTTCAATTATAAAATGATAAGGAAATAAAAATAAGGACCAAAATTAATATAAAAATTAAATTCTAAGGGATGAAATTGAAAACTAAATATTCAAAAAAAAAATATATATATATATATAGCAATCAAAAGTTTGAGGACCAAATTTGATATAATCAGTAAATAATATGACATTTCTAAATTTTTCACAACTTCCGGAAAGTGTTTTCCGCCCAAAATAAAAGGAAAACACTTTTCTGGAAACCAAGCCAAATTTCTCTTTGACTTGAAAGTGTTTTTCGTTGACCAACTTTTCTAATGACAAACAAACACAGGAAAGTTTGGAAAGTGGTTTCCTGAAAACCAGTTTTCGGGAAACAAACACAACACTAGTTATTTAGTTCAGGATCAGTAGGAATTTTATCAGAAATTCAAGGGTAAGTGACTGGTTGTGGTTAGAGAAGGTATTAACATCCTTAGCACACTCTACCTAAGGTAAGCTGTTTTGTGTGGTTTTCATGGGTTTTAAAGGTTTTCATGGGTTCCTAACCTACAATCAATTTATGGCTTAAGATGAAGGCATATGGGTTTTCTACAACTCGTGCGTCGTATTGAAAAATACTTTCAATTAAAATAAGTAAATGTTCATAATAATTTTAAGAATTTTCTGGTCAATTTCTAATATTTAAATACCAACTTAGTTGTAGGTCCAACATTTACACCAGAATATTTACTATTAATTCTCATGAATTAAAATTTTATCGGTTATAGAAATATTGACCAAATTCTCATGAATTCAATAAATTGATTTATTAAATTAAAAATGCATGCAAATATATATTTATTTTTTTTGTATGGAAATACTAAAACACCAAGTCTTTTATTTTTTAAGCAAGATATGATTTTTGTATTTTTAAGAGACGTGGTTGTATGCAAATTAATTAAGATTGTATTTTTCAAAGAGAGATTTTTTGTTGTTATTTTTGTTGAGGGAAAACAATCCATTTAATACCAAAAAAGCACCTCGCGTGTATGTCACAATTTCAAATATTAAATATGTGAAGATAAAAAAAACTAAGAAAATCAAAATTGATTGAAACATTATCTTCTGGGTATTAAGAAAATATTACCAATTAACAAAGGATGTATTTAACAAGATGCAAATAAAAATATTTTTTGTAAAGACTATTTTGACCGCGATATCCATTCAAAACAAATTATCATTTACCGACTCAAAACTAAACAACACCAAACATCCACACAATTTTATTAATGTCACAAACTTATATTCAAATTTCATGTTAATTCAAATAAATCAACATCAATCCAAGCATAAATCATGCATCAATATTTAACGTCCTCAAACACAAACCCATAAAAATAAAGTTATAATTCAATGCAAATAATCAACTTATATCGAGATCCAAACACGAATCAAACCATGTTAACAATCTAAATATTATACAAAATAATAAGCTTTTAGCTCCAAAATTTCACAATTTATCGCAATTTTGTCCAAAAATGGTTTGAGTTCATAAATCAACCTTCTAGGATGATTGGAATGTTCAGGGTATAATGCAATGGACACTAGAAGACCGCTGGGACAATGACAGTGCGTGGATTAATGCACTGCCACTAGAGGAGCGTGGAGCCACTCTCTGGTGACCCGAACAAATAGAGACCTATTAGATCGGGTAAATCATCAATCCCTATTTATTTATTTTTTCCAATGGTGAGGCAAACAGAGATCAAAGGAGGGAGATCCGACCACATTAAGCTTTGGCTCCCTTCTCCTCTCTCTCCTCTTCACGCGACTGCTTTCCCTCCTAGTCGTGAGAGAGGTTGTCTTCACCAGCGTTAATGAAGGTTATAGGTGAGGGGATTGTTGCTGCTGAACAGGGACTTGGTCCTGTCGTGGATGCGATCAGCGGCGTGCGAAGGGGAGGATATAAAGGAGGAGAGAGAGAGATCTTAAACAACTCAAGATAATGAAGCATCCATGAAAAAGGAAGCTTGAAGAAATTCTGCTCACTTCATAAGAGTTCTTCTTTCTATTCTTTTTCTCTTCATTATATTTATATTTAATAAGTTTTTTGTTTGTTTAGATTAAGAATGAACTAATTTTCTTATTCTAGGGCTAGGATGTAATCTTTGAATTCATGACATGAGTTGAATGTACTTGAATTTCATATATTTTGTTGATTTTAATTTGATGATTTTTGTTTTCATCCTTGTAATTTATTGGCCATGAATTGCATATTTAAGGTGTTTAATGAAGTAACGAAAGTTGAAGTTCAATATTAGCTTGTGAATTCATCAAACCTTGGTAATGTGGTTTAGAAATAAATGCACTTTATTGTAACCTATATTCAAGAGTTTCACAAAACTTAATGAATTTATATTAATTTCTATGATCACAAAAGTAGACATAAGATTAATATAGATATAATTGTGTATACCTTGAAAAAGGATATCATATACAAAAAGGAATTCAATCATTGCAATTAGCTAAAGATTAGTCCAAGAAACTATATTTAAATTTATGGAAGGAATTCATTTGAAATCTTACGCCCTAGAAATCTTTTTATTTTATTTTAAATTAAAAAAAAATTGCATTCCATTATACAAATTTAAGATCTTCTAAATAATATAGGAAATTGATGAATTAATACTTGAACCACATCCTTGTGGATACGATACTTGAATTACCCTATTCTATATGCCACAATCCATACATTTATGGTAAAAGTCTAGGGATGCAACAAAGTGTAATGAGAAATATATTAAATACTCTTGTACTAGATTATGAAGGTTTAATAAGCATAAATTAGAATATAACCAAGGATTGATGATTTTAAAGTTGTTTTGCTCATAATATATCTTGTATATGATATATGTTCGGATTCCCTTGTTAGTATTAAAATTAGACAAGCTATATATATATATATATGTTTTTAAGAAAAATTAGTCTTTTATAATCATTATAGTCTCATTAACAACTAAAATGGTCGATCGGTTCAAATTGATCAAGTCAATCTGTCGACCAATTCCTGCAGAATTCTCAAGTATCCATCACTGATAAATAAGCATTCCACCGGTTCATTTGATCATACCAAACGGTTGACCGGTTCATGCATAATTTCAATTATGATAGATTAACCTAGGTGAATTCTTAAAATTCTCTATCTTAGATTTTATCGTATGATTTATCAATCCTTTAAAGTATACAAAATGAAGTGTGTGAGTTCATTTTAATTGTGCTATCAAGTAGGATATAAAGATTTAGATTGATCACTTAGAATGAATATTAATCTAAGTCTTCATTTGCTTCATGCTTTGACTGCTTGATTGATTTTTTCATGAAATTTATCATGCTTGTTGATATGTTCTTGAATAAACCTGTTTAAAATTTATTCTCAACAAGACATATTATTAGTTCATTTTACATTTTATTGTTATCGTTAAAATAAATAAAAACATGAATATTTGACTTAAAGGTCAACAAATAGCTTTTAATGGATATAACGATATTATTTCAAATTTGTGTAATTAATTCTATTCAATTTTTATTATTTTTGTTGGGTTGAAATAAAAGAGAGCTATGGAGAAATCTTTTTGTAGAATTTGATGTTTTTGGTTGGCTTGAAATTATCAAGAATTGTTTAGCAATCAGTTACAAACATGATTTTAGTGGGTTTTTTAAAATGTAATGTTTTTTTGCAACAATAAGATTGTGATTATTTCAAGAAAGTTGTCCGTGGTAAGATTGTTGTTTTTTGGTTATTTTTAGTTTTTAATGGCACTTTAATTTTTAAAATTATTATAATAACAAACATGTAAATAATGACAAAACTTTGTTGATTTTTATTTTGGTGTCAAAATAAAAGATGTAAAGTGTATTGAAGTTGTTAAAACTCTCGAGAGAAAAAGTAATTTACTAAACTTTAGAGAAAAAGTGAAAAATGATGAAAAGTAATTATCCCTTTTTCTATATATAAAGCTAATTATTAGTAATTGTATTACTTATTTCTTTTATATATAAAGCTAATTATTAGTATTTGTGTTCAACCTTATTTCTAATTAAGAAAGATACTAAAACACTAATATAATTCTTAAAAAAGAGGTTGATTTCATTCATTTATAAATTTAGGCCTAGCATAATACCTTATACAATATAAAACTTTATTTTCAGTAGTAAGATTATAAAAATGGTAAAAAAGAAGTCAAATAAAGCCAATGATTCAAATTTAAAAAACAATTAAATTATATCAAGATTTAGAAGTATTAACTAATTCTTTTCTAAAATATTCCAAGAGAGTTATGTATGGTATTTTAAGTAATTTTAAATTATATATAGTTTTCATGTAATCTTGTATTAATCATAGGTAATTCATCATATATATCATTAAATATGTATATTTACCTTTCTGATGAATCTAGATTTGGTAGCTATATTTTACAATTGTTCTCAATAGACATAAAAATAAATATTTTCTCTCGTTTCTCTATCTCCCTAAACTTTCCCTTAAGAAACCAAGCTCCCTTTACCAACACGTAATCTCTCCTGCGGTACTTCCTCTTTACCATAATGAGTTTCCCAATTTTTCCTTCCTCTATACTGTCGATGGACGAAGTTATGATCTTTGAAACTAGAAAGACTAAGTTATCATATCGCTAAAACTACAAGGACTAAATTACTATTTACCAGATTATCTTTAACCAGGATATTGTAAAATCACCCTCGATTCCTCAAACGGTTTCAAAGCAAGATTAATAAAAGAAAATAGGAAGAAGACAATCAATGACTTTTGAAAGTCTTTACGAAGTCTTGGTAAACCATGGAACAGGATGGATGGCACAACGTAGTCCAGGGGTTAACACAGAAAAATGATGCCATTTCCTATTACTTTTCTCGGCATACTTTTCCTGCTATCCCAAAATTATCAAATACCTGTCTGTAGGAAATTTCTGCTTCAATTTCGACTTGACTGACGACAACTTTTCAGTCAACGTACCAGAGCCACCCATTGCCATAACCCAATCAAGAGTCATGTACTATCCAACCCCTCTTCCATTAGGCCATTACCACACTACCCTGTTTCCTTGCAGCATTCCACACCCAGAACAACCACCACCATCACCCCCTTCTAATTCCTCCACCAATGCGCCCCCTCGGCACCGCTGCTGCCACCTCCTTCCTTTCCACCCTCTTATTGTTCCTCCACTTAACGGCATCATCTCCTTCGAATGACATGAGTAATCTTTCAAACTGCAACCAAGACTTCTCTTGTGGTGTCCTCACAGACATCACCGGCCAACGTCCACCCTACTGCGGCCCACCGGAGTTCCGGCTCACATGTGATGGTGACAAAGTGACCACCCTCATAGTTAAATCACTGCCTTACCGAGTCACTCGGGTTGACCAAACCAACCATACCTTAAGGCTCTCACGTTCAGACTTCTACCACGACCGTCCATGCACCCACCAATCCAGTAGCACCACTTTTGATAATGGTACCTTCAGTCTTGTCTCCAACAATGAAACCCTTTCTTTGTTTTATGGGTGCAAGGACTTAGGTGACTTTGTTGAGGAAAAATTTAAGTTCTTTTGTGGCATGCCAGGAGATTTAGAAGAAGGGTTTTTCAAGGTTGGTGATCATCCTTCTGTGGACCGGTGTCGGACTAGTTTTCAAGTGCCATTTCTCCAGAGTTGGAAACAACAACTTCAGGCTCAAGGGTTATCATTACTTGGTGAGGTTTTGAAAGATGGGTTTGATGTCAGTTATAGGAATCCTTACGGTGCTGATTGTCAGAAATGTTACCAGCATTCTGGTAGGCAATGTGGGTTTGATGACAAACCTATTTGCATCTGTAATGATCAGCTCTGTCCTGGTAAGTTAAAATCGATATTAATTTTTACTAGCCAAAATCTTCTAGTTTCCATACGAGTTTGGTAGCTTTCAAGAAATGCTAGGACTTCTTGTGGTAATTGATACGAAGTTTTTTTTTATCAAATTATGCAAAGCTTCAATGATTTCAAGAATTAATGCTTGAATTGCTTGCAAGGCTCACAAGTCCAGTAGCGTTATTTACTGGTAGTGAATAATAAATTATAGCATTCATTCAATGTTCATGTTAAGAGGTTCCATGTTCAAAATTATGCTTCTTTGCTTGAGTCTGTGTTCAATTCTATGGGGTTATCATTTGAACTCAACAATATGATCCATTTCTTCTTCATCAGATGTTAAATAATTCTCGTTTAAGCTCTGCTAAATTATTTTGCAATAATTAATGCTTATTTCTCTAGTAGTTGCGGTCAGTGATAGGAAAAAGTTGCGCTATTCAATTACTCGAAAGGGTTTTCCCCTGCTTTTCTCTGTTTTTACCCACTATTTTTGCTTGTTTCTCCGTGGATGGCCTGCTTCCTTTACTGTGGCCGTTGTTTAGGCCCATAGCCTGTGTGTCCAGAATTTGACTGAATTCCTGAATTAGTTTGTATTTAACAAATAATAATTAAGATAACCACAATCATATTTTAGAAGTTTCTTGCTATCTGATCTTGCTAACAAGTCCCAAATTTGTTCCAAACTTTTTATTCATGCTTCAACTGATGTTTCTCGCTCTCGTGAATTATGCAGAGACGTCGTCTAACCGAAAACCACTTAAAATAGGTACAACTCTGCTACATTACTGTATTAAATCAGCACTGAAAAGAAATGCTGAGCAGTTTTGTTTTTATCATTTCCAGGAGTCAGCTTGGCAAGTGTAGCAGTTCTTGTTATCTTTGTGGGATGCTGGATCATGGTTGTCAAACAAATGAAGAAAAGAAAATCTGCCCTAGTGCAAAGCAAAGGCCTTCCTACAGTTACACCTACTTCAAGCAACGGCCTTGCTACTTCAACTAATTTCTTTCGAGCTACTCCTTCTCTTGCCATCTTGAAGTCTGACCTTGATAAGGGCAGTACCTATCTTGGAGTCAGGCTGTTCAGCTACAACGAACTCGAGGAAGCCACTAATTGTTTTGATTCTTCAAAAGAACTTGGAGATGGAGGGTTTGGCACTGTTTACTATGGTTAGAAGATGAAATTATTTTATTTTGCAGTATAGTAACTTTGCATATATTAACTTCTTTGTTGACTCCTTTCTAAAATTTTAACGTAATTGCTTGAATGATCAGGAGTACTCAGGGATGGGCGTGTGGTTGCTGTCAAGCGCCTATATGAGAGCAACATGAGACGTGCTGAGCAGTTTATGAATGAAATTGAGATCCTAGCTCATTTGCGGCACAAGAACCTGGTGGAACTTTATGGATGCACCTCAAGGCATAGCCGAGAGCTTCTACTTGTTTATGAATACATGCCTAATGGAACTGTCGCTGATCATCTTCATGGAAGACAGTCGAACTCTGGTTTGCTCACTTGGCCTGTTCGGTTGAGCATTGCTATAGAGACAGCCAGTGCACTTGCATACCTCCACGCTTCAGATGTCATACATCGTGATGTCAAAACCAATAACATTCTCCTAGACAACGACTTCCATGTGAAAGTGGCTGATTTTGGTTTGTCGAGATTGTTCCCAACTGATGTAACTCATGTATCGACTGCTCCTCAAGGGACGCCTGGATATGTTGATCCGGAGTATTATCAATGCTACCACCTCACCAACAAGAGCGACGTTTACAGCTATGGTGTGGTCTTGATTGAGCTGATATCAGCTTTAGAAGCAGTGGACATCACTAGGCATCGGCATGATATTAACTTGTCCAATATGGCAGTGAACAAAATTCAAAACCATGCTTTAAATGAGTTGGTTGATCCATTTCTTGGATTCGATAAGGATTTCGTGGTAAGGGAGATGGTATCATCAGTTGCAGAATTAGCTTTCATGTGTTTGCAACATGAGAGGGAAATGAGGCCAACTATGGAAGAAGTTTTGGAGGTATTAAGAGGAATTGAGAGAGAAAATTATGGAGCAGGGAAAGGAGGTGTTGAATGTTAGGGACGATGATGTTGGCTATTGAAGCATGCTCCTTCCCCACTTCAACTTTCACCAGACTCCACGACAGATCAATTTTGGGCTAGCAGTTCTTCAACTGCAACACCTCATTCCTACTAGCAGTTGATATTCTCTAGTCCTTTTTACTAAGAAATTTTCAAATGTCCTACAAATATCCGATATGACAATGGTTTTGAGGTTTATTAATTATCCTTTCTTTGTATGGTGTTGATTTGTTGTTAATATGCAAAAAATGTGACGAATGCCACTGTAGAGGCTTCTAAGGCAATGCGCATTTTGAATTTAGCCATCTGTTGCTCTTTTGCATGGGGTGAATCATGACTGGCTGCTTTGATTATTATCTAATGTTCAAATGTTTTGAAGTAAATCATCAAGAACAATCTGACCGAGTTCCTGCTAACTAGGATGGCTGGCTATTCCAGTTCAATTTAGCCGGTCTATTGAGGCGTTTGCTAGCCGTTGACTCCAACAAAATTGTAGACTTGGTATTTTGTTTTGTTTTTGAAAGACAACCGTGTAACCGCGCTGTCACGTACTAATTCTTTAAACCTATTTTTATGTAATTACGTGGTAGTTAGAATAAATAGTTTTAAAAATAAAATTATTTATATCATTGAATTCTTCTTTTAAAATTAAATTCATTAACCTCAAAATCAAAATCAAAGTTATAGATAACAGAATCAAACTACATGAGAACTCTCTCTTCTTAACTTTTTTAACGACTTTCTCTAAAGACTAAAATATAACAAAGAGAGTTTAGGGTCAAAATATAATAACCTAAAAAAATAAAAATAAAGTAAAATAAAGTAAAATAAAACTTAAGAGATTAAATAGAACTTTTTTGCGCTTTTATGAAAAGTCCTTTTGTTTCTTCCTTTATCTTAATCTTGGTTTTTTTTATCTCTCAATTTAGTTTTAAAGAGAAAATTAAAACTTTATTTTATAAAATTTGTCATTAATTTAATGTTGCAACATTTGACAACACATTAGATTAGTGAAGTAAAACATATTATTTAAGCACATAAAACATGGAGACATAACTTCAAACGATGCGATTGAAAAGAAATAAAGAGTAGTGATCAAATTGTAAAAACACCGAACTTGAGGGACTAGATTGTAAAAAAGGCAAAAAAAATTGCATAGTTATTAATAGTTTTTGTAGGAGCGTGAACAGTTTTCTTAGGCAAAAAATAAACACCTAGGATTTCTCTCTCCTCCTTATAAAGAAAAAACTAACTAAAGTTGAAGGGTGATTTACTATGTACACACAACTCACTATTCACAACAATAGTGTAATTGTAATTTTACCATTTCCAAAAATAAACCACATGACTTGGTGTTGGAGGTATTTTAATCTTTTTAAACGGTCTGCTAGTTATTAAAGATTTAACCTGGGATATAATTGTTTTTTCATGTATTTATAACATATTAAAATGATATAATTATTTTCTAGGTTAAATTTTTAAAACTTGCTAAGAGGTGTGTTTTTGTCTTTACATTTGTAAAAATATAGCTAAATAACATGCCTACCCTTGGTATCAAAAAAATCAAACCATGCATCCAAGGGCTTTTTTATCTTTTCACACTGGGTTTTTTTGTTAATTCCATGACCACCGAGGGAAATTTCATCTTTCAAGGTCAATTAATTATTTTTTTAAAGCAAAAAGTTATGGAGGCATGTGAGAGGCACTCGTTTACTTTGAATGGCACATTCGACGCTTATCCTGATAGAAAAAATGCCCTTTTTGTTATGTCCTTAAATGCGTCACCGCGTTCTCTTCTTAATGGTATGACACGTGTTGGCAGAGGTGGGGTGTCTTGTTGCTGGTGGATCTTTTTTTTCTTATTTTTTTCTCACCTGAAAATTACAAGTTAGTCATATCTTTTTCTATATTTCAACTTTAGTCCTTATTTTTTTATCTCTAGTTTTTGTTATTGGCCTTTTTATAAAAGTCTTTATTGTTTTCAATTTCGTTCTTCAATCTCAATTTGTCATATATTATTTTTTTCGATGTGGTTCTTATATTTTTTATTTCTAATTTTTTTCCCTGACCTTTTTATAAAAATTTTATTGGTTTTCAGTTTTATTCTTGAATCCAAATTTATGATATATTATTTTTTTCAATTTGGTCCTAATTCTTTTAATTTTGTTATCTTTTTGTTAAAGTTAATTTTTTTTTCAATTCAACCCTCAAATCAAAAATTTATGGTTGCCCTCTAATTTATTTTTTATTTCTATTCTCACCCACATTCTTTTAATAGCAATTTTTTTTATTTGGCTTCCTTTTGTGTAATTTTTTTCCAATTTCATACTTTAACATTTAATTTGTTGGGAATTGGATTTTGTGGTTTTCCATGTATGTTGTTTTCAGACTTATTATTCAATTCACAAGTTTAAAAAGTTAGCAAGGGTTGACATTCTTTTTTTTACTTATTTTTTTCTTATTTTATCGCTCAATGTTAGTTTTTACTTAAAATAAATTTGGCTTTGTGGTTTTCTTCAATTTCTTTTCTGTCAGGTTATCCTAACCTCATGATCCCATACGGGTTTGGCAAGTTGACCATTTTGACCTGCTCTTTATTACTCAGATTACATGTTTATCATGCTAGTTCAGGTTGAATCACATTATTTTTTTCTCATTTTATCTTTTCATATTTAATTGGCTGAAAATTAAACAACATTGTTTTTTTACACTTAAAAAGAGGTTTTATTTTCACAAGTTATTGATGTTGCTTTAAAAAAAAAACATAGGTTTTCTATCATTCCTTTCTTTCATCTGATTCAAATAAAAAAAAAAACTTATTTCATAAGTTGATACTATTACTCAAGTCATTGATTTTTTTTTAATAGGCTTGCAACACTTAAATATTTACAGAAAAATATAACACGGACTAGCGGTGTAGCATACATCATGTTTAGCTGCTGTAGACTAATTTTAGTGATGTAAGGTGATATTGGGCCTTAGATCCAAGTCCTATCTTGTTTTTAATTGAGTGATGTGATATAGAGTTTAACAAGCATGGTGAATTACATGTGATATTGCTAGTTGGTTTGTGTCACAGGGTCAATTTTTCGCTTTGAAAACGAGACCTCGCGCGCGATCCTAGCCCCCGCTAAACTCAGCCTTTCCCTCGCCTCACTCGTGTTTGCCTAGCAACTAGGTGTTTCCCTCACCAAGAGGTTTCCCACACTCACTCCCGTTACATAGACAAGCGGAATACACAAGCAAATGAGTACAGAACCAAGCACACAAGATATTACAGGAAAACATTCCCAACCTTCATTATTCTCGTCAACAAAGGATACACAAGTCCATTAGTGTGTGTGCCATGCACAAGTGTTTTGCTGCCTACCAGAACATTGCATGCTACACCCTATGTACAGCCTATTACATGGAATAATACAACATAATTGCCTCTCAAGACATGAGCCACGTTCTGGTCAGTTTGGCCTCTTGGAAAACTGCTGATAACTGCTCGCAACTGCTGTTTCTTCCATAGCCTGCCACCCAACAAGCCAGCTGTCCCTTCTGCCAACTCCCACGCTGCTAGAGGAGGTGTCTGCATGCCTTGGACTGTCCATCGTCCAAGTTAGGATTCCTGTCGAACATCAACCCATGTCCTGCCGAATCGTTGACGCACACTGCTGCCGAATCTACCCATGCACGTTGCCCTGCCTATGCGTGCTGTCATTCATGCCAGTAGTGTATTACGTCCAGTCATGGACTGTCCATCGCCCAGACCTATCGTCAGCCCCTACTACCGAATTCGTCGACGCTGCCGAATTCCTCGACGCTGCCGATCTCATCAGTGCTGCCGAATTCGACACTGTCCCATCGCGTCATTCCTGCACTGTTTCGTCGAGCCTTGGACAATCCATCGTCCAAGTCTCCAGCTCTCGTCAGCTCATTGCTACTCTAGCTGTTGCGTGCTGCCGCACACGCATGCTGCCGATTTTCGCTACTGTCACGCGGGCTGCCACCCCGTAGCTACTGTCCAACAATGCTTTTCGTCAGCCTATGCCTTGACGGATTTTAACCCTGTGACAGTTTGACACCACATTAAAAAAAAATGTCTGCCTCACCGGCCAAATATGTTTTGTGTATCACACTGCAATAGATTATTTTATTTATTTATTTTGGTTCAATGTTTTCATACACAAGCTAGTGTGCACATCTATATCCAATAGAAAAGCTATGGAAAATAAGAAATTTCCATCGTATAGGAAAATTGGAAGGAATTTATAAGATTAAGTATAGAGATCTTCTTGATAAGAATTTGAAATTAAAAGATTTGTTTTTTCTGTGATCTCGGGTTCGAGTCATGTGGTTGTTAATATGATGAACACTGGAGGCTTACACGGACGTTAACTTTAGAATCCGTGAGATTAATCGAGGTATACGCAAGCTGATCCGGACACCCATATTAATAAAAAAAAAGTATAGAGATCTTCTTTAAAAAAAAAGTGTCTCCAAATCCCCTTTTTCACGATCGCCCTCTACCTCATTTTGCATAATTGATCCTGTTCTCTTACCGATGCAGGTTTCAGAGTCCAAAATCCTAGCAAATCCAAAAAGAAAAAGGGTCATAATTAGATTATTGCATACGCTATTAAAAGAAATTAGAAACAGAATCATACTCCGTGTGCTGTCCTTTATTTTTATTTTTATTTTTATTTTTACCTTCATGGATTCTTAACTCTTCACTGCCAAGGATAGACTATCACTTTTCACTGTCGAAGAATACCAGAAAACAGACAAGAAGAAGAAAATAAAAGAGAAATTAACGTAGAAAAGTAAAGAGAAGAAAAGGGACTCTTCGAGGAAGAAGACTCGTTGCTGTCACTTCTTAGAAGAGTTAATTCTGCAAATAATATATACTTAGCCAATAAATAACAAACATGATTCATTCATTATTATTTAATTCCTAGATTAGATTTAACAGTTCCTGAACTTGTTTTTGGCAATTATCATGCCAACACTAAATTCTCAGTATTTTGATGAAAACTATTAAGTGAGGACAAAAGCAACGGTTCATCTCCCTTCCCCTCTACAAAAGACAAACACAACATTATTTATTAATCTGATGTACTTTGGATTTAACCAACATTAGATTAGATCATACAAAGGAGCAGCATTACATGCAATTTTCCATGGCCTCAAGCTCTCTGAATCCCATCATCATTAGCCATCGCTAAAACAAAAACACAATTCTATCTCTCACACTCTACTCCTTGGACTCATTCACTAGCATCAATTCCTATATACCGAAACCTCCCCTTCTCCTCCACTTGTCATCACATAACAAATACTACCACCCACCCTTCAAATCCAGAGAAACAACAGCATACAATTTAAGAGATTAGATCATAAATAAGTATTCTTCTTCTTCTTCAAGAACGGCAAACAGCATAAACCCGAAGAAAACCCAGATGGGTTCAATAAATTAGATCTCAAGATTGTATAGAGAGAAAGTGGGGTCTTCTTGTTTTCGTTGATTAATGGCGACGCTGCATAAATTCAAGCTACTAGCTACACAATGTGCAGTGACAGCAACACCAACGCAAAGTCCAACAACAAGTCCCGTCTTCCACATCCGCCGCCGGAGGAAGACTCTTCGGATGCTACTTTCAAAGAACTCCGATGTTCGCCGGAGGATTCCACGGCGAGAAGATGAATCGGAAGTAGAGGAAGATCCGTTGCCCGAGAAGAGGGTGAGGAGGAAATTGAAGGATTTGTTTGTGTCTTCGCCGCCTTTTGAGGAGATGGAGAGGAGGAGTGGTGAGCGTGGTGGCGGTGAGGATGTGGGGTTGATTAGTGGTGGTGCAGCGGCGGTGAGGAGAGGTGGTGTCGGTGGCGGCGCGTTGAGACCGGTTGCGGCGTCGTTGAGATATAGATTGTTAAGGAGAGCGTGGAGACCTGTATTAGTTACCATCCCGGAGTAGTAAATTGTTTCTGAAAATTTGTACGGATAAATGGAATATTTTTGTTTCTTCTATTTTTAAATTTCGTGAAGTATTTATTTTTACTTGAGAAATTATATATATGATGCTTGTACGTAGAAATTGATTCTCAAATAAAATTATCCGTGTTTTTTTTTTCTTGAGAAATTAAAAGATTAAGGATAGTATTAAACATTTCTAGAGAAATTTACAAAAACTGTTAATTGTAACAATTATTCAAATAATTGGATTAAAAAAAAGATTAAGAGAAAAGATATTTATAAGTACACTTAAATAATCTATGATATCAAAACTTGGTTGTCTTTCCCTTGCTACCAAACTTACATTTTTTATATATTAAAAAAAAAAAAAAAAGCAAAATGTGAGTTTGGTAGCAAGGGAAAGACATTTACAGGGCGTATGTTAGCATAACCGGCGCATTTTATCGCAGAGTGCCGGGAAGAAGACGGCAGGGAGAAGGGTCAAGGGGATGCTTTATGAGAGCAAGGAAGATTCCAAAGAATGGATTGATTTGTCAAATAGTTTTTGTATATAAGGTGGGGTAGGAGCATTGAAGATGCTATAGATCATGTAGACAAATTGAAGACAGAGATATGATGGAGTTCAATAATTTTTAGTATAAAGTCTCTCTCAATCGCAGCTTCCATGTGTTGATGATGCTAAGGGATTGTATTTAATTATATCAAGAAATTGTTTGATGGTGCGAGGGCTATGTGCTCGTATACTTGCTTTCAATTATTTGTTGACCCATGATGAAAATATGGATCATACATGCATGGTGGTGGTCCTTGTTTAGTGAAAATTTATGCTTGGGGGGGTTAAATGATGATGTTTAAACACAAAGTTTAAGCATAATCATGTTTGGAGCTTGAGGGGTAACATGCCTCATTCAAATTTGATGCAAAGGGTCTTCAGCAGCTTAAATATATCTATGTGATTTTCAATAATAGTTTTCTTTTCTTAAAAAAAAAACAAATAGTAGGAAGTAATGTGAAAAACCTGTTTGTTTACGCGCTTCATGTAAAAAAAATATTATTTTAATGAATTTTTAAATAAAAAATATTTTAAAAAGTAATCGTTAATATAATATCAGTCACCATCAAAGAGTTTTTTTTCTTTTTTCTAACAATAAATAATATGAAGTTGGAATTGAAAGGCACATTGGGGTGATGAGTTTCATGGTCTGGTTAATATCAGGCTTAACATAATGCATTTTCGAAGCGCTAGCTCCTGCATGCGGGTGTCCAGCGAAAATAGAGCGAAAATCCTGAGGTCTATTCATAGAAGGGGGAGAAAAGAAGACAAGCCTGGACACTCTTGGTTGAAGTTTGAAGTATGTTCATTCTTTTTGGCAACAGCCTCCTGTATTTAAGGCACTTTGGGGACACTAAGGATCCACTTTGCCCTAAAGTGATCATAACAGCTTGCTTCCCTAATCAAGTTGGTTAATGCCTTTGCTTGTTATGTATTCAAATCAAAGGTAATATGATTAAGTTATTTAGGACCAATCCAGCAAGCACAGGAACTACAAACCATAGTTCCTCTTCTTTTTTTTTCTTTTTTTCTTTTTTTTGGGTCCCGGAAAAGGCCATATGCTCATGCAGCCGGCCTCCTAGCAGCCACAAAACTGGCGGAGGAGAGTTCCAAATAACCTCTTCCACCGGACTTTGAGCTCCCATCGATCTTAGCAAGGTAATAAGCACATCTATTACCTTGCCTGAGAGCATGAATAAGTCTGCAATCCAATCTACGAGCAAGAAGAGTTCGTATATCCATCCTCTAAGATCACATGACAACAAGGTTGATAGAATTTGGCAGCTTCCAGGATGGCTCTCACCGTCTCTTGGGAATCTATTTGTGCAGTAAATTATCAGTATGACTTGTTTAAGATCGCCTACTTCATATTAAAATCTTCTAAACCATTTTGATTGATACTTTTATATTTATTTCTCTACTCATTTTAATATTAACAAAACACCGGAGGGTACTGTGGTTAAATATTGTAGCAACATCGTAAAATATTATTTATTAAAATATTTTTTAAAAATTTATTCTTAAGCATCTTAAATTTTTTTATTTTTTTTTTAATTTCATCATTTGATTATTTTCAATTTCATCTTCCAATATTATATTATTTAAAAATTAAACTTTATAATATTTTTTCAATTTGTTTTACATAAAGTTATCATGGTATGCATTTAGTTTTTTTTTTCTTGATTTCAACCTTTGATATCGAATTTGTTGATGGAGTTTCATGATTGTTTTTATATTTATGTTTATGAATTTATCTTTGTCTCATAACTCAGGTCAAGAGTTTAAAAGGTTAGTCCGGGTTGACCGTTTTTTTTTCAGGTCTTTTTTTATTTTATTTTTTAACATTGGATTGATTGAAAATTGGTCCTTATATATATATTTTTTATTTGTTTTCTATAAAGTTATCACAATATTATAACCAGGGTTGCGAATTTGGTAATTTAACTCAGGTTGACTTCGATAGTTTTTTATCCTTTTATTAGTTTAATATTTTTTGTTTAAATTCATCATTCATCATTGGATTGATTATTGAGAATTGACTTTGATAATTTATTTTGACTTTTTTTTTCTATAGATAGGAATATCACAATCTCATAACGCGGATCACAGCTTTGACAAGTTAACCCGAGCCAATATAATTAATACGTCATCGTCTCAATATTTAATAAGAAAATATCATTTAATATGTCATCATATCAATATTTAAAAAAGATATCCAATATGTATTTTATTTTAAATTCATAATTATATTTTTTATTAAAAAATACCTTAGTAATGTTTGGATTTTTTTTCACATTAAAAAAAAATCAATCCAACTCCCAGCATATTGTTGATGAATAATCTTGTATTTACTATTGGGTGGATTGAGGATTCATTGTCAAAATTGAGCAACAAAATTCTCCATTTTCAGCCATTAAATCACTCCAGAAAAACAAATTACAGAAACAATTTTTTCACCCTTGCAAGTAACATTTCATCACATGAAAAACCATTTTCAAACTCAAAACAAACATATAAGAAATTTGGGTTTTAGCTTATTGATTCAAAATTTTCAAATCTTAAAAATTGAAAATTTACGATGATGGCTTGGTTCAAAATTGGTATGCATAAACTTGTGGTCATAAATTTTTTTAAAAAAAACATTTTTAAAATAAAAAACAAATTCAAAGCTTTAAAGCCCACCATTGACAAATCCATAATCTTCTTCCTAGGTAAAGGCTTTGCTAATTTGCAGTTAGCTAAACTAAAGCCCAAAAGGAGAAAACAGAAAGCTAATTTGAAGTTCATTATGCCGCTGTGAATAAATTCTCCGGAATGGTAATACAATCTGTGTGGGATAAAGGTGTTAAAATCCAGTTTGTTTTTTATTTTAAAAATGTTTTTTAAAAGAATTAAATTTTTTATTTTAAATTAATTTTTTTTAATATTTTCAAATTATTTTTATATATTAATATTAAAAATAACTAAAAAAAATATATTATTTTAATACATTTTTAAATAATAAAACATTTTTAAACAATCCCTATTATACCTCCAATCACTCATTCAAAATAAAGGTAATTATTTTCAATTTAATTCAGTTTTTATATAAAAAAAAAGTAATGAAACCAAATTTTTTTTATAAAAGAAAAATTGAAATCAGTTCAAACCGACCGGTTCACTTCGGTTTTTTAAAACAAAAACCGGTTCAAACCGGTTTAGCTCGGTTTTTTCGATTTGGCTTGGTTTTTCGGTTTTGGCTCAGTTTTTTTTTGTTTGGGTTCCGTGTTTTCAGTTTCAGGCTTATAAAACCGAAACCAAACTGAACCGTTCGGTTTTTTCAAAATTCTAATCAGTTTAATCAGTTTTTTTTTACAATTTAGTTTTTACCATTATTATTTTTTAGTTTTCTCTGTTTAATAAATTTTTGAATTTTTTCCTATACCCTAATTCAAAGCTTGTATAACTGCATAATAAAAATTTATATACAGTAGTCAAAATACATCAATAATAAGTTAAAAGCTTATTAATACGATGGACCTAGACTCTTTCTATAGTATGGGTCTTCTTTTTCCAGGAGTTGATTGACATGAGAGTTACAGCTTCACCCCTCCAATAGGATGGATAGCTTATCTTGTTTGGATTCCATATAAATTGAAATCTTTGAAAAAACAATTAGATAATGTAAATAGGATCCTTTTTCCTTTTCTTATTAAGTAACAAAAACTAAATAAATAAATAAATAAAACCTTTTCTTATTAAGTAACAAAAACTAAATAAATAAATAAATAAAACTATCCTTTTTTAAATCTTACTCATTGAGGTTTTAACAATAATTATTAAAATTTAATGTCGTGGAATGATGATGAACATTCCACGACATTAAATTTTACCCAAAAAAAAAAAAAATAAACCCTATATTGGCTTTATATATTAAAAAAATGTAATAATCAAGCGCTTATGTTTAGCGCGTGAGATTCCTTTTTCCTCTCTTTAAACTTTAAACGACATGTCCTCTTTTGTCCCCACAGTTGCACTACAGGAAGAGAATGTCTCAATAGTGTGCTCATAGCCACATATGCCTTATAAGTACGTCATTACAGGACCACGGGCGTTATATAAACAGAACAACCCCCGCACTGATTGACACGTTAGCAAATCAGAGTACACATCAGCTTTTTCCAAGAATCTTTTTATTTTATTTTATTTTATATTGTTTTAATAGTCTGGTGTTAAAAATAAATTAGTGATGGAATCCTAATTGTTTTTTATGAGTCCCTGATGGCATCCCCAAATTTTATCCTTTAATATTTTTATTGTTTTTGAAAATTAATTTTTATAATTAATTTTAATTTATATTTTATAAAGTTATGACAATCTTAAAGAAACACCTCAAAATTTAATTGATGTTTAATTTTATCATTAAGTAAAAAATAGTTAAAAAATAAAGTTGTTATGCTAGATGGAGTTCGTGATCTGGATTGCAGATTTGATAGGTTAATCCATGAAGCCCAGAGCGATCCAATATATCGTTGTCTCAATAAAAAAAAATGTCATTTTAGCTTTATTTTAAAGCTAAACTATGTTTTTTACATGTCATCCAAATTGTATTTAGATCCACCAAGTTGATTAGATCACATCAGAGTAACTTCCACGTATGTTAACTTTAAATCCAAGTTAGACAAGGAGTTGAATCGTGAGGTTTTTAAGATTGATCTACTTGATCAAACCTTTTTTTTCCTTAAAAAAATTCATGTTTTATTTTTCCTCTTTCAATTGAATCCTTTTTTATTTTTTTTTATTTTATTCTTCAATATTTGGTTGATTTTGAATTGATATTCATAATTTATTTTGATTTTTTTCTATAAGTTTATTGCAGTCTCAAACAAACATTTCGATATTTGATTGATGCTCAATTTTATGAGTGTTTATTTTTATTATCAATCATTAAGTAAAAAGTGGTTTAAGAAAACAAAGTTATTAAATCCAACAAAGTCCATGGTCTAGGTCTCAGGCCGGTCAAATATGTTGTTGTCTCAATATCAAAAAAATATCTTCTTGAATTTGTTTTGTAAAGCCAAACAATTTTTTGTTTACCGATCATTTAGGTTGCTTTTAAATCCACCAAGTTGAATAAGTCATATTAAAACAACTCACACACGAGTTAATTTTAAATTCAAGCTAGACAAGTAATCGGACTAAGAAATTTTAAAAGTATTTGAGATTGAGTTTCAACCTGTTTTCTATTAAACTTTGAAATAATTTTAATTTTACTTTAAATTAATTTTTTAGTATTTTTGGATGATTTTGATATGTTAATGTCAAAAATAAATTTTTTAATTTTTTTTTAATATATTTTCAAATACAAAATACTTTAAAAAATAATTGATATTAAATACTCAAACATTTATATCCTACCTATAAATTTATAATAACCTTTTTTTTCCATAAATATTTTTTTATCCTAGTACAGGCAGTAAAGTCGTACTATCCAAGGTTGTCAAAAACTTATTTTTGACACGGTACGGAAAATACAAAATAAACTCGGATTGTAAAATCGTAAGGAATTTTTTTTCATACATAGTTCAAGCACCTTAAAATACATGGTTCAAATAAAAATTCATACATAATTTAAGTAACTTTTCATTAACTAACAATTAACAAACTTAAAACAAACAATCTGTTAGTGTGTCATGTAAACTAAAACTAGCTTCATTGCCTTCATCTTGCTTATTATTTCTCAGACATTCATCAATATCATTATCATCAAGATGATTATTAATATCACCACTAGTACCAACACCAATATTATGAACATTAGTGTTACTACTAGTACCAACATCAATATTATCAATGTTATTTAACTCAAAACTCCTTGAATTCTCTAAATTGTCATCAATTTGAATCTCCAAATCATCTTCAATACCATGACTCTCTATTTCAACATCATTAGAAATTTCTTCTTCATCACTTTCATCTTCTTTACCATTTTTTCTTCGTGTTGCACTATCAATAGCACCAAACAAATCAAATTTTGAATGTTTTTTTCCCTCGGCTATCCAATCATCATCAGATGAAAGATCATCTACTACACCAAAATCATCAGCTTGCTTTTTGACTTGGTTATCATTCAATTTCATATTGCACATTACAAATACCAAGTCATTCATTTTTTTTTGTGCAAACGATTTCTTCATTTTGTATGAACCTAAATAAACAATTCAAATTTATAAGATTTTATCAAATATTTCAACATTTAAAATAAAAATAAAAAAAAACTCACCATTTCAAATGCACTCTAGTTACGCTCACATCCCGATGAAGTACAAGTCAAGCTTAGAACTCGGATTGTAAACCTTTGTAATTCTGGACATTCATCCCCGTAAGAATCTCACAATTGAGCTAGAGTTTTTTTTTTTTTATCTCTTGCTATCTTGGCAGCCTCAATGTCAAACAACCCTTTTGCATCCTTGAATGATTCAAGTTGTAAGTCAATTTTGCACCTTTCAATTGCATTAGGCACCATCCTTTCTAAGTATTGATATAATCCAATTTTAATGTTGGCATTAACCTTAAAAGTAGGATTATAATGATAATGGGGATTCAAATAATAAGCTGCTACATGTAAAGGTCTGTGGAGTTGAAGTTCCCATCTTGTATCAACAATATTCCATATAGGTATATAACTATATAAAAACAAACAATAAAAATATCATTACAATTTAGAAATATCTCAATTGAAAGTATTTCTAAAGACATTCATATTAATAGATGACAACATTTGAAATAAACAATTAGCAAGATATATACCTTTTTTTCACAGAATCAAAATTCACTTGTATCTTCTCTTTTGCTTCATCCATTGCTTTATATATAAAACTCATAGCTGGTTTCTCATCTGAATCAACTAATTGAAGAACTTTAATTAGAGGATATGTTGCCTATATATATATATATATATATATATAGTGACATCATGCTAAAACTTGTTATTCAAAACATAATTTTGAATTCGTTTCCCTTCTTTTATTCTTGCAAATCTACATGAACTCCACTGTTTGGAAGAAAACATAGTTATCAGCTGTATTTTATGATCATTCAAACATTCTAGAGTCAAATATGTTGTAGCAAACCGAGTGGCAGCAGGCCTAATCAAATCCCTTCCTTTCGTAAAGTGCCTTAGCATGGAAATAAGAATAATTCTTGAATAAATATATGAGGTGATTCTCCTCTCCTTAGCAATAGTTACTTGATGAACCTTTAACTTCTTCTTAAAATCTTTCAATATCAAGTCAATATAATGGGCAACACATGGTGTCCAAAACAAACTCTTTCTTTTTTCCATCAATAATTGTCCTGCTGCCTTATAATTTGCAGCATTATCGGTGACTACTTAGACAACATTTTCCTCCCCAATCCTCTCCATAATGGCATCTAACATCTCAAATACCTTATCAGCAGTCTTGGATATATTAGAAGTATCCACCGATGACAAAAATACTATCCCTTTAGGACAATTAACCAAAAAGTTACAAATACAACATCTTTTTTTATCTCTCCATCTATCAGACATTATTGACCAGCCTGTTTTTTTTCCATTCTAACTTGTACTCCTCAAGCAATTTCATTGTTTGATTCACTTCTTGCTTCAAATACTTCTCTCTAATATTATGGTAGGATGGAGGCTTGAAACCTGATCTATGCTTTGCAACCAATTCAAGTGCCTTAAGAAACTCAGGATTTTTAACACAATTAAATGGAATTGCACTAGTGTAGAAAAACCTTGTAATTTTTCGACATGCTTCTTCTCTAATATCCTTTTTTAGTAATTGATTTAGGCTTGTTTGTGTACTTCCACTCCCATTAGCTGCTCTCTTTTCTTTTTTCTTGGAGCTAATTTCTTTTATTTCATCATCATCATCATTTCCACTATATTGATGAGCCTTTCTTTTCTTTTCAGTTGCTTCAAGATTTTTCACCAAAACACCCAAAATCATCTGCTTAACATTTTTTGATACTTGCTGACATGGTTCAACATCCTTACGAGTGCAAGCTAAATGCTGTTTGAAATGAAAAATACCTCCACTGATAATTTTTTACAATACTTGCACTGAACTTTTCTAGAATTCTTATCAATATCCATACCATGTTGCTATCCCACATCAAGCCTATTACCAGAAGAATTTTTTCTAGATGCTATAAGTTCAACAATTCAAGAATCAACTCAAATCAGCCCTTAAATCAATCCAAACATTTTATTATTGTAATTAATTTTTTATTAAAAAAGAAGTACCATAATACATGACTAGTAATATAAATCAATAGTGACAATAAAATTAGCCAAGATTGTTCTTTGTGATTCATGCAGCCAGTATTATCCAAAACCTTATCAGCAGCTCGAAGACAATTATAAAAATTATAGTGACAATTTAGAAGACTATAATCATGACCAGTAATATAAATCCTCTAAGTAGAGTGCGTCTAAACTGTAATCATGTTGCACCACTGAAATCTGGGCAAGAAAAAGAAGATATCCTCTCTAGTCAACAAGCTCAACTATAAATAAATATAATTTAAGCAGTAAACTATCCACAAAACCAATTAGCCATAAACTGCAAATCCAGTTCCATCAATCACAGCTTATTCATAGAGCAGAACCATATTGATGAAGAGGAAGGGTGTAAAGTTCACAACCCACATATCAGCCCATAACATAAAATAATAATAATAAAAAAACCCACAAAATCCTCCAAATTTCTTCCCGATTTGAATCATGTCATGTTGCATACATTTTTTCTTATCACAGTCTACTTCTGGTCTATCAAAATCTAAACTGTCATCACCTCTAAATCATTAGCAAACCAAACCGATATTAAACACAATAATTTATCAAGAAATTAATTAAATTTAGTTCAACTAATCAACATATAACAATAAAAAGGTCACATCTTTTTCTAAAACTTTCTCAACAACTAAACAAAATGACATTATAAATGGAACAACTTACAGTGTAGAGTGTAAACTGTAGAGGAAGTTGTTGATGATGGAAAAAAAGAAGACCGTTGTTGATGAAGGCTGAAGAGTAAGTCGTTGTTGAAGACTGAAGAGTAAGTCATTGTTAAAGACTGAAGAGGATAACGTTGTTGATGAAGAGTGAACAGTCTAAAGACTGAAGAGCGTTGCCGTTATTGATGAAGAGGAAGCAGTGAGTCGTTGATGATGGGGAAGAGGAAGCCGCGAGGCGTGAGTTGGTGTTTGACAGGCGTGAGTCGGTGTTTGGCAGGCGTGAGTTGTTACCAGGAGAGCGCTGCCGCTGTTGATGAAGAGGAAGAGGAAGCTGTGAGGTGTGAGGCTGTGAGCTGTAAATATAGAAAGAGATTAGATTTAGGAATTTAGAATTTTAGGGATTTAGATTTTGTTTGTTCTCTGTGTGTGTGTATCAGTGGCTAAAATAAAGATGAAAGAATGCGCAATAGCCAATGGCCCAATAGTCGCTGGACAGCTGGAGCCTGGAGACAAGGGTTACGGCAATATATGTTTTCTAATGAAATCGTTAAAATAGTCTTGAAATCACGTTTTTACGCGATTTTAATGATTTCACCTTATTTTAACCTAATTTCACCTATTTTGAGTGTTTTTTAAATAAATATAAATAAAGCTACCGTCCCTCCCGTCCTTCCCTTCTTAATAATAAGTCGCCGTCAGGCGACAATTCCAACTGAACCATCCCTCTCTCTCTCGCTCTCTCTAACACAACTGAAATCTATAACTCCAAACATTTCCATAAAATCGAAGATTCCTTCTTCCAACTTTATCACCACACTCCCTACACCCTACGCGCCACTCTCCCTCATCTCACGCGCCCCACCACTTTGATAATTTACTAAGATCTGTAGAAGGCTTTTTTTTTTTTTTTTGAATTCAAAGCATCTAATGATAGGGAAGATAATAACAACATGGGTGGAGTCACTTCAACAATTGCCGCGAAGTTCGCTTTCTTTCCACCAAACCCGCCTTCTTACACGGTGGTAACTGATGAGTCTCTCTCCGCCGTGTCTGGTGGTTTTACTACTAGACTGTGTATACCGGAGGTGCCGAGGAAGGATGAGGTGGATTTTTTGAAGTTGAGGACTCGGCGTGGAAATGAAATCGTGGCTGTTCATATAAAGCATCCTAGAGCTTCAGCTACTTTGTTATATTCTCATGGAAATGCAGCTGATTTGGGTCAAATGTTTGAGCTTTTTGTTGAATTGAGTAATCGCCTTCGCATTAATCTTATGGGGTTAGATCCTTTCCTTTTGAAGTATTACTTTTCTTTTTTAAATGTTATTATTATTTTGTTTGGTTTAGTTCTTTTAGTTGTATTAATTGACAGTATTGAACTTTATGAGTGTTGGTTTGGTGGGTTGATGCATTTTTGGTGGTATCTTTCTTGGATTTATTGCTTTAGTATAATTAATTCATCAAGCATATGGAAGAGGCTTTCCATGTGTAGGTTTAGTGTTGATGGAGAAAAGACTTGGTCTTTAATGTCTGTGGTTGAGTTTGATGGGAGACTCTTTAGTAGTGAACTTTGTAGTTTGTTTGCATGGGGAGGAAGTAATGTATGCCTCTGGTGAGGGGAACTTCTGTACAACTGGTTTTGAAAGTGAACTCTAATGGTGGAAAGAGAGGTTTAATTGTGTTTCCCCCCCCTACAAGTCTGCAATTACCATTTTGAATATTATCCATTTATTAGTACTTGAGAGAGTCTGTTGAAGATTACATATGAATTTTAGTGTGGATGGAAGTTTACTAAGTTAAGGTTGGGGCAATTGCAAATCTTGATGTGAATTGGATTAGTCTTTCATTTAGATACACCTTTTTCTGTCTCTCTGGTATCTACTGATACAAAATTACTGCTCTTCCTAGCATATCTGAAACAGAATGACTTTCATGGCAATAAGAATGGTCTTTAAAGGTAGATTTTGGGTTTTAACTTGGCATGGTTTAATCTCAGAAGTACCATTGGAATGGTTTTTACCTTTTAGGATAGGCCTTATGGAAGCAATGCAGAAGATATGGTATTTACTTTCCAACACTACCTCATATCATGTGTACTTGTTCCCGTTGTAATATAATGGAGAAATATAGGCATATAAGAACCTAATAGTTGTCTTAAAAAACCAGAAAGAATACAAAAAAAGAAAAAAAAATGATTAATATTCATATTCTTGAAAAATTGTGTTGCTTTTCTACTTCTTGTTTTTTTTTTTTATTTATATTATTACTGTAGCTTGCTTCAGGGTTGATTTCTAATCTTGTATTACTGTTTCATTTTCCCAGATACGATTACTCAGGCTATGGGCAATCAAGCGGAAAGGTTTAACCAGCTTTCCCTATTCCTTGTTTCTAATGATCGGAAGAAATTTTTATGCCTGCTCTTAACTTTAGCAATTTTACATGCCCTTTGACATCTATTTCTGATGCATGCTTAGATATCCTCGTTGTTAAGTTTGCTTTGTTGGTATAATTATATCCTTGTTTCAGAGCATAGATACTCAAATTCAGAAAATGAAACATAAGTTCTCCTTATGCATTTTGATTTGCATATTTTTCATGCTGCTTCCATAAAGCAAGAATTTTATGGCAGTATAGATGTGCATCAAATGCAACCATCGTATAACTTAAGTTTCTCAAACATTTAGCATTGTTTGTTTGTAATATATGGCATTGCTCTCAACATTTGTCACCTTTCATTTGAAACAGCCAACTGAATGTAATACATATGCGGACATAGACGCGGCATATAAATGCCTCAAGGAGCAGTATGGGGTTAAAGATGATCAACTAATATTGTATGGTCAGTCTGTTGGTAGTGGTCCCACAGTTGATCTTTCTTCACGTTTACCAAATTTGAGAGGTGTGGTTCTGCATAGCCCAATATTGTCTGGGATGAGGGTATTGTACCCAGTCAAAAGGACTTACTGGTTCGACATTTACAAGGTAGTTTTTGGGGTGTTGATCCCATTAAACATCTGTTTGATTCTCTGTGCGAGCACTTATGTTACTTTCTCCTTTCAGAACATTGACAAAATTGGTATGGTGACCTGTCCTGTTCTCGTAATTCATGTAAGTATTATTTCCCCTCTTCAATTTTTTCTCTTTTTTTGAGTTGTTTATAATCTCTCTTTGGGACATAATTTTATGCATTGCATGAGTTGGCAACTAGTGTGAAGAAGCAGGTCTTTTGGTTTTGATGTTGTTCTTGTGCTAGATTACAAAATTTTAGACCATCATTGAAAAAAATTAGTAGCTGCAAAACCTTCAAAGATATGAATAAAGGAAATTTTTTAGTTTCACGGGTTTAACAAAAGCTTTCAACAGGATTCAACTCTGGTTGCAGTCATAACTCATAAACCAAAATTCTAGCATTCCAGAAAAAAATTTAAGGAAAATATTTTCTTAATAGCCATCATGAGCCTGTATTCAGTGTCAACATAAATCAATTTGGTCCTTAACAAATGAGCATTTCATGTGGCATTTATTGTCTGATGTAATTAATAAAAAAGGCAAAGACAAAGTAAAATAACAGAACGAGGATCTCTTTAAACCTCAATTTTCAATTCATCATGTGCTAAGGGTGTAAAGGTGGCCCAATTAGCATCTATAGATATGTAGTTTGCAATAAACTACCTTGGCTTTTGGGTAAATCATGTCCTTGCTTAAACTAGATAGTGTTGTATAGACAAGTCCAACATAGATTTTATTGTTGCTTCTATCAGTCAGAAGAACAGAACAAAAGGTTGATATTTGCTGACCCTCCATTCAATAGCTTAAATTTTCTTTTTAACGTTCATTTTGCAGTTATTTGTATGTACATTCCATTGTTCTGACATAGTTTGTAGTCAGAGACATTTATGTCTCATTACCCCAAAATTATGTTTACATTCCATTGTTCTGACATAGTTTGTAGTCAGAGACATTTATGTCTCATTACCCCAAAATTATGTTTATGGAAGTTAGAGATAAAATCATTATGCCAACATGTTTTTATGGATATAAGAGATTTTTATTTATTTATTTGCAAATTCAGGGGACAGCAGACGAAGTTGTTGATTGCTCTCATGGGAAACAACTTTGGGAGCTTTGCAAAGAGAAATACGAACCATTGTGGATCAATGGAGGTGGGCATTGCAATCTTGAGCTATATCCAGAATTTATCAAACATCTGAAGAAGTTTGTTTTGACCATAGGCAAATTAAAAACAGCTACAAATGGTTCTAAGAAAACAACAGAGTCTGAAAATCATAACAAACAATCTGAGAGTGGAAGCTCAGACACTTTTGAATTGGGTGACCTTCCTGTAATCTCTAGAAATAGTTTAGATAGCAGGCTTGAGAAGTCAAAGAAGCCAAATAAACCTGAAAAGTCTCGGATGAGCACTGATCGTGTTGATAGATTTAGAAGAAAAGGATTGGTCTGGTGATTATTTATACCAAGAGCTTCTTAAATAAAATGCATGCATTAGTTGACTCGAGAAGGTAATTTATTTTTCACTTCAGCTTTTGTAATGTGCATTGAGTCTAGTACAAATTATTAGATTGAGTGTAATTTTCCACATAAATATTACATCTGTATGTATGCTTAGAGCATGAGTCAAATTAAGCGAAATCTTGTATTTCAACTTTGCTGTGGAATCAGCTGCTGTTCATTTGAAGATGAAAATGATGTGTTCCCAATGATCATGTGTTGCAATTTTTCCATCTGAACCCAGTTTTTCGTGCTCTGTAGATTTGAGGAAACTGGTAAATGCCAATGGTAACTCGAGTGAAAAATGCTCGTCTGGTGCTGACCAGTTTCTTTCTTGTTTATGATTAACTTTGGTTGGGAAATGGAAAGCTTCAAACTTTCTGGCCTGGCAGTCGATACAATTAGAGTAACTTTGAGGGTATATCCCATCTGCTGCTAAACCGCACATCTCTGCGAGTTGACGAAAGAAGTGATAAATCTTTATATTTTCTTCCCGCTATCAGCATGAAGCTTCTTACTCTGTACTCAGTCATATACATGTTCAGTCGTCACTTTACTTTTCAACAGTACTATTAACGAGTGGGACTTGAGAACGGTATTGTACCGAAAACAAATCATGCCCAATTTGCTCCAACACCTGCAGATTGTCACTGTAGCCTCTTTCCATCTCTGAAAATGCAACACCATCTCTTTCCTACCATGTCTTGGCTCATCATATTTCTGATAATAATCTTCGTCAATGCTCCATCATCTGCCTTTGCCAATGATGATGAGCGATATCTGAGCTGCACGACTCATTTGATTGTGGAAATATTAAAGGTATCAACTATCCTTTCTGGGGATCCATCGTGTATGATTACTGTGGCTATCCAGGGTTCTAGCTTGATTACCGTAGACAAGATCCGGAAATCACAATCATGCTATTGTCTTATTGTTATACATTGAAATTCATCAGAGGGTTATGAAGTTTGGGCCATGAAAAACATGACAAACATGATCGCAGACCATATTTAATAAAATCAAGATTTACATAGGTGACAGGTCACTTCGAAGTTCAAACACGTAATAATATACTAAGTTCATAGATTTGAGCAGTTTTGGTCACACGGTAGTAACATGGGCATAAGAAGTCCACATAATATAATATTCTAAAAATAAAGATGAAATAGAGAGAGTGAAAAGTTAACAAGCGATTATTCATGTTTTTCCTATTTAAAGCAAGACAAGGAAAAAAACACAAGATAACAAGGATAATTCAACAACAACAACAATATTTTCTTTGCAATTCAATTAAGTTCACAAGATCTACAAAATCTGTTTATCAAGTAGATTGATCAACAGATCAAGAATAACTATATGAAAGTTAATTGTATTTGAAATCAATTTCTTTGTTCTTAAATCTCAGTTATCTCTCATCATCAACATTTAAGTGTTATAATTTCAATTTGTTTATAAGTTTGGAATTGTTAGTTAAATGTAAAATTTCATTAAGTGATTAACTCTTAGTATTTAAATTTAAGGTTCAAAGTTTTCTTATTTAAGGTAGTCATAAGAGAAACCTAAACAAGTGACGACCACAGTGAGTGTCATATTTTTTTTTCTTCTAAATAATGGCGCACCAAAAAGATTAAAATTACTAGAAAACGTAAAAGAAAAAAAAGTTTTGGTAGAAGTCTCTGTTGAAAAACGACAATGTTATTAATCTCTTTTTTTTCTATTATTTTTAAATATGTTTTGAATTTCTGATTTGCTACTTTCTCTTCATCAACTAATAAACTACCATTTCCTTTATTATAACTCACCACCATGGACACCTTAAAATCTTGTTAAATATGTACTGAATAATTCTTTTCAGATAATCATAAATCATGCTTTAAATTAACCGATACATTGTCTCATTTTAAAAACAAAAACTCATGTTTTTAATGAAACATGTTAATTTATTTCCATACTCCTAGCTTATGGTTTATATCACTTTTGCATTCATTAATCTATTCCAATAATTATATCTAGTGCTTCATTCCGGTTTAGGGATTCATTAATCTCATACCATACCTATAACTTATGTTTTAATTTGATTAGGGATTCATTGATCCCATCCAATTTCCTTTACCCATACTTTAATTCAACTTCCGGATTCATTAATCCATTTCTCTATTCATAGTTTATGCCTTAGAATAACCACTGATTTACCCTATTCAATACCTTTCACTCGCCTTTATCTTGATCATGATTTTTACTTTATAATAACCATATTCATTTACCCGATTCAATAATCATCATCCCCCATTATTTTACATGTATCACTTGGACCCCCCGAGTCATTTTGGAACTCAAAATTCATACCTTACATCTACTATATTCACCCATTATTTCAGTATTCATAATGCATGCTTTACATCAACTATAACTTCATTGATTTATTCTCATAATCTTAGCTTGCGGTTTACATCAACCATGATTGTTTATTCATTTTAATGGTCATCATTTCATGCCTTAAGTTGTTGTACATTCATAGATTTATTTGAATAATCACTGCTTGGAATTTACATAGACTGTATTCAATGACCCATTTCATTGTTTGAGACCTATATGTTACCTGCACTAGACAATCATTAATTTATCTCAACACTTATAACATGCACTCTTCATCAACCATGTACTCATCAATTCAATGTGATAATTTTGGTTCATGTTTTACATCATCCATATTCATTAATTCTTCTCATTATTAGCAGTTCGTGCCTTTGAACACTTTCTAGCCATTGCCATCACGACATCCATAAGTTTAAATTAAAAGTCACTGCCACAAGGCATATTTCTAATCATGGCTTTTCATTCCCCCATTCCTTCTGAATAATAAAAAGGTTATAAATAAAATAGAAAAATATAACAAATCTAGAACAATAGCTTCTGGGAATTATCAAAAGGTCTTTTCGCTTTTTGATTGCTATAAAATTTTAATCTTATAGAAACAAGCCTATGGAATCTTCTATCAATTTTTCAGTACAATTCAATGATCAAATTAAAAGTTATATCCATTAACATATTAACATATTAAGTTGCATGTTCAGAAAAAATCTCAGTATCATTTTAAAGGGACTCCTTCCATAATGAAAGTATTTTGAGCCATTAGGATTCTAGCCTATGAAACTTTGCATGGAATAGGAGAACTATAGTTGGAAAATGAAAGGATTATAGTTTTGATATTTTAGATCATCTTGTAATAAAACTAGATAACCTTTAGGATTGAGGTTGTATTCCAAAATCCAAACTGCTTCAGGATCAATACCAAGACAAAATTAACGGAGCAAGGTGACATGCTCTAGGTTGTTTTTCTTTTTAGACCAAGTTACATATTTGGTAAGCATTTTAGTATCTTTTAGTTATATATATGAGTGGACTTTTAGTATCTTATTGCAAAGTGTGTCATGGCTCGTGCGCGCGGCGTTGAAAAAGACAACGTTTGCCTTCTGAGAGTGTGGTGAAAAAAGGGTTTGGGGATAATCATAAGATTATGATTATAAGGTTCAGGAGTCGCCACTTAGTACTATGATTATCAGAAAACCTTTGGTCAGCGAGAGTCCGAGTAAGGGACTGATTGTGCAAGAGGAAGATGCATCACCCCTAGTACATCCTACCTAAAGTAAGCTGTATTGTTGTTTGATTGTTATTCTAAGTCGCATTTGTATCCATTGGTCTTAGCTAAGGTTCAAGGTAAATCTCCTTTCATGAGAAAGTTTCTACCTTATCGGGTTAAATCCTAACCATTCTAAGATTTAAATTTTAGCATCACATTTATTTCTTTGTATCTTTAATATATGAGAGTATACTCTACTATGTAATTTTACATTCTAAAATATTAAAGTCTATAGCTAAACCCTAACACTTTAAATATAAAGTGAACAAAATGATTGGTGAAAGATTTTTGATATTTTGGCCAAACCCTAACGAATAATTATAAACTGGTTATGGTATCTATTTTTCATTTTTAAATTATGATAAAAACAACTCCGTTTTTAAAAAGTATGCATGAAAAACTTTTAGGATTTGGACGTATGCACGAAAACAAAATATTTTTTTTGTTTTTTATAATGAAATTTTATTTTTAAAATTTTTGATTTATTTTTTATTTTTTTGAAGTTTCGGAGGAAACCAAATATTTTTAATACTAGATCTGTATCTTACAGTGTAAATATACAACCCGATATCATCCAAAATTGTTGGAAAAACATACGGGGAGACCACAAATATTTTTAAAATACCATTTGAAAAATTTGAAGTTTTTTTATATATTATTTTATTATTTTATATATAGGGCTGGACCCGGCCCAACCATCCAGACTAGGCTAGGACAGGTCTAGCCCGACTTAGTCGGGTTGGGCTGACTGTCAGCCCAACATCCTTCCCTCTTTTTTTGTTTTTTTGGGTTGTGTTGGACTCGACCAAGCTGTATGGGCTAGGTTAAGATGGGTCCAACCCAGCTTATAAGTTAATTAATTTGTCATCTGTATGCAGAATGAATTTTCGTTCTGCATGCATGGCTGATGCTAGTAGGGAAAAGAAGAAGGAAAAGAAGAGAGAAGGGGATTACCCTGCGTGGAAGGAGAGGTCAGTTGGTCCTGCTATAGACTGATGGTAGAGCTATATGTGGGTGGAGATGCCAACGACTGGTGGTAGAGCTGGTTGCTGGAAGAAAGTCTGTGGTGGAGAGGAAGGAGTTTGCAATGGCCACTCTTGATGTTAGGGTGGATGGCTGGTGGTCATGTCGGCGGCTCTAGGTAGTGTTGAGATTGTAGTGGTTGAGGACACAACAAAGGAGGAGGCGAAGTGGCTGAGATCACGACAAAGAGAATAAAATTGCAGAAAAAAATGGGCAAGAGATGATTTTTTGCCAACTTGTCATATTGATTTCTTGGTGCTCATTGATTGGAATCCACCCTTATTTATAGGGGGTGGAAGAGGAACATTTTGTCTCTTTTAAGGACAAATCTTGGCATTTGATTCAAACCGGGAGGATCCCAACCATTGGCTCAAAGTGACCATCATGAACTGTCAAATTTGACAGTTAAAGGCTGCCTGAGTTGGCCTTTTTGGGCTGGCACCATGGTTGTTGCGGTGTCAATCGGCCAAAAAGGACCATATCGAGGTGTAGTCAAATGTCGGACCATCATTTTCGTGCAAATTTTGTCAAATTTGATGGAGAGATGAAGCATTAAATGCCCCTAAAAAGTAGCCCCCCTCAATAGCCTTTTCAGGCAAAAATGATGAAGAAGATTAATTTCACCAAGACAATGTCGTTTTGGTAAAGTTCAATTTAATCCCTCGATTTATGATTTCTCTCAATTACACCTCTGATTGACTTCAAACTTTTAATTTTAGGCAACTTTATCCCTGCCAAACTTCAATATCAACCCCGAATACTAGAGCCTTTTTCACATTAGTCATTGGTCTTAGAATTATTTAATTTAGCCCCTAATTGACTATTAAACTTTCAAATCTCTTCAATTTCACCCTTGATTTCATTCAATTTTATCCCTAGAGTTCGGTGCCTTTTCAAATGGTCATTGACTGCAAATTTCTTCAATTTAGCCCTTAATTGATCGATCCCAAAACTTTGATTTTTTTGCGATTTTACCCCTGATTTGAACCAAATGACTTTGTAAAAATTACATTTGGTCCTCTAAAATTCTCTATTAAGCTCAAATTGTGTTTCCAAACTTAATTTTTCACCAATTAAGTCCCTAACAAAATTAATTTAACTCATTTAAAGTATAATTAAGTCCTTGCACCTAATTAAATCCTTTAATTTGACCCAAATTAATTCTTAAACATTAATAAACTTTTAATTTGTCCCATGATTAAATTAAATTGGCCTATTAAAAATCTAATTATGTCATTGGACTAAAGTTTTATACAGATTTGTCCAATAATCATTTTATTTGACATTGAATCTGCATTATCTCTCAAGTTTTGGGCACAACGGGGTACAATCAGGCTTCCGATTTTGTCTAAAATTACAGCTTAATTTTATGCATATCTGAAATCCTTCTTTAGCTAGCTTTTTTTTTTATCACCAGTCTGCTTACTATTATTATTTATTATTTTTAAAATAATAATAAAAAAAATTTAGAGGAATAATCGAGAGATAAGTTATGACAAAGTGTAGTAATGTAATGTAATGTAATTGTAAATAGTAAATTATGAACCATTTCTGACGTAATGTAAAGTGAAATAGTGGCCATTAGCACTCCAACACATAAATGTTTTCTTGCCTCCTCTGTGAAAATGTAATCCCATTTCTTCTCAACCATGTCTTGGTTCATCATATTCGTAATTATAACCTTTTTTTCTGCTCCATTTTCCATGCTTTTTGAATAGTGGGTTCTTTTTTTTTTGTCCTTTTTTTTTAATCTTATAACTAATATCTAAGATTTTTTCTTGTAATATTGATTTTTAATTTAACAGCTAATATAACTTGGAATGATAAAGTTGTAAGAAAATAAAGTTTAATAATCAAAATTAAAAAAAAAACGTTGTATGAATGAATAATGCAGTCAACAGGATGTTCAAAACCCCTAGTGTTTTAATTTCTTTTATAATTTGTACTTTCTAATGTAATTATTTGTACTTTCTACGTGTGCGGTGTTGTGACAATCAATCATCTTCAAGTATATTTTAACTATCTGGCAAATATAGACAGACAAGGAATTCTTGTTTTTTTCAATGGAAAAATGGAATGGAAGTCGCTACCTAGTATTTTAGTTACTAAAAACTCTAACTAGTCTCAGAGATCGGGTACGGAGACTGGTTGTGTAAAGAGAAGGTATTAGCACCCTAAATATACCCTACATAAGGTAAGTTGTATTGTTTTATTGTCTGATATATGCTAAGGTTTCATTGTATTTCTATTTTGTTTAAGAAAAGTCATCCTTAGTAAGGTGATCCTTATTTTATTAGGTTAAATCTAACCATTCTAAAGTCAATAAAAAACTATCTTTTTAATATCAAGACTACGCCTTACGTATAAGCGCATAATCCTTAATATTAAAAGAAAACAAAATGATTTTTTTGGAGTTTTTGAAATATTGGCTTAGTTCTCATGACTTTAATAAACTGGTTATTAAAGTCAAAATGCATGCTAAAATTATTTTTATTGTACAGAAATACAATATGATTTTTTAAGACTTGGCCATATGCATGAAAACAAAAATATATTTTTTTCATTTTTTCAATGTTTTGATGAAAACCGGGTATTTTAATACCAGATTTGTATCTTTACAGTATGAAAATACAAACCAATATTAAGTAAAATTCAGTAAAAAAATACGCGGAGAAATCACAAATTCTCCGAAATGTATTTTTGGATTTTTTTTTATTGGCCGGACCCAGCCCACTCATTTCAGGCTGGGCTGATGAAATCAAATGTTATACTACTTACAATGTATTTGATAAAATCAACAAATGTTGACCCTAAGAACGTGATGTAGTTCTTGACTCATCAAATTAAAAGATTCATAACATGGTTTATATTCTTTTTCTTTATTTTTTAATGTGCTCCATATTTTAAACTTTCTTTCCTTTTGCATCTAATTTTTATTTTGAGACATACATATTCTACTATTCTTAATGGAATAACATGGTGAAATATTATGTGGACATAAGACATGATAAATTACTAAAGTCAAATAAATTAATAAAATACTCCTTTGGTATGGGACTAAGTATTTAATTGAATATGGGTGTATATATTCTTTATTTTTATATTACGTTAACCAACTAACATACATAACCTTAATTAAAAAATATAAAAAGAAAGAAAAGTTCATAAAAAATTATTTAAGGCAAAGGATGAAATATCATATTTTTTTTAAATAATAAATAAACCAAGCAAATAAGCAAATGATTATATAAGTAGTGTTGAAGATGCTACAATTACTTATAATTATATATAAAAAAGAAGCCTAACAGCAGTAATTAGCTGTTAATTATCCACCATTATATATGCTTTTGTTGTTGATCTCTCCCCCCATCCTCCGATATGGTCTTAAGCAAGGATTAAGTACGCCATAACAAAGATCAGCAAGCTGAAGACAGACAATGCCTGCAGAATCATTCAAAATGCAATTCAGCTTTAATTATACTTCAACCAAAACACTAGTTAGTAATGATGAGAGAAAATGTGACTTACATTTATATTGGATGCTGCTGAAGAATAAGAATAAACTACATTTGTAGGAAAATGATCCTGCAATCCAATATTATAAACTGGGGAACAATCAGGATAGAAGAGTCCATAGTTCCTTTCAGATGTTGGACCAGTTTTTAAATCCTCGTTAAAGAGTGCGGAAACATATGCTTCTATCGGGACTGATGGTTTTGCCGGTGTACCTTGCTTCTCCTGAATTCTTTTGATCAAATTACTATGATATAGCCTTGCATTTTCTGGTGTTGATCCCACCTCATCAGGGTCACCCTTCGATGGCCAGCCTGTTTCTGAAATCTTAACTTCAATATCCGTGTGCCCCATTGCTTTCATTGCTGAATACACGGCATCTACTTGAGCATACAACATGTTATCATAAAGCAAATTAGTATTTGGATCTTTCATCCCTTTGTTAGGCTGGAAAAGTACATAGTCCAGAGAAATCTGAGTCGGGTCAGCCTTGTATGCAAAAAATGGATACGCATTGATAAAGAAAGGCGACTTGATTTGAGAAAGAAAACTCAATAAAGGCTTGATGTATTCAGCAAGATCTTCTCGAAAAGTGCCACATGAAGGAGGATAGGAATTTTCCAAGATGTTAAAAGAATGTGGAGTTGTGATCATCACTTGTTTATCTAATCCAAGATTCACAAGAGTGTTATGAATCATTTTCATTGCTGGGAGAAGGTTGAACATTAACTGGGCATCATTACTGCTGAAGACCTCGTTTCCGACAACGATGCAAGTGATTTTGGTTTGAGGGATATGGGGCTGAACATTCTGTTGAATCCAATTTTCAGCTTCTGTGCGAACAGTCATTTTTTGAATGTCCTCATTGCCAAGTCCAATAATGAGCTCAATATTAGAATTGGAAAAGGCAATTAGGACATTGAGATCAGCATCAAATAACTTTACCCTATGGACGTTGAGAGATTGAAGCAGCACAGCTGCTAGAGTGGGTGATGGGAGTGTAAAGCCACCACTTAATTAATTGGTGGAAGACAAAAATTAGTGGAGTAGTTGGCATAATTGGTGCCATGATTTATGGCATAATTTGTGGCATAATTGGTGCCATGATTTATGGCCTTTGTCCCCTCACTCTTGGCTATAAATAGGCAATGCCTTGAAGCTTATTTGACACACCAAGTTAGAGAAGAAGAAGAGGAGAGTGAAGAGAGAGTAATCCCACAAAGTTGTGAGGTATTTGTGAGAGAGTAAGTGAGGTGTTTTCTCCTAGTAATAGAGAGATTCTTAGTTGTTCTCCTATTACTTGAGAGAGGTTGTAATTCCCACATTACTTAGTAAAATCCTTCTATACTTGCCCGTGGACGTAGCCTAATTGGGTGAACCACGTAAATTCTTGTGTGTCTCATTTCTCATTTTATCCTATCCCTTGTCTTTTATCTTGTCGGGTTTGCATGCCGGTATCCTAACAAGTGGTATCGAGCCTTCTTGGTTGGTGTTGTTAATACACAAAAGTCATTCGTGTATACGGTTACTATTCACGTCTACGGCACTATTCACCTATACGGCACTATTCATCCATACGTACCGTTTTTACATACGATCTTGTTGGCGTCTATAGAAAATCGGTGCGGTGAATAAATACAGTCTAGGAAGTTCCGTCTAAGGAGATTGGGTTTTAAGCGGGACCGTTTGTGACCCCTCCAATCTTTCCTGGGAACTTACTTAGTGAAGTATTATTTACACGACACTAGTTCTATATACGTTACAGATCTGTGAAACGGTGATAGCTGAATAGATCACGGTGAATAAAATGGCAGCAAAGTACGAGATTGAGAGGTTCAGGGGAGCAATTTTTCATTGTGGAAAATGAGAATCAAGGCAATCTTAAGGAAAGACAATTGCTTGGCGAGCAATTGGGGATCGACCGCGGAAATCACCGATAATGCAAAATGGAATGAGATGGATGGCAATGCTATTGCTAACATACATTTAGCATTAGCTGATGAAGTATTATCAAGTGTGGCGGAGAAGAAAACAGCTAAGGAGATATGGGATACTCTGACAAAGCTATACGAGTCCAAGTCTTTACACAATAAGATTTTCTTAAAGCGGAGACTTTATACCCTTCGAATGGCAGAAACCACGTCGGTGGCCGACCACATCAACACAATAAGAACTCTATTTTCACAACTCACTACGTTGGGTCAACAAATAGAGGAAAGTGAACGTGCAGAGCTTCTACTTCAAAGTCTTCCAGATTCGTATGATCAGCTCATTATCAACTTGACCAATAATATCCTCACGAGACTATTTAGTCTTTGATGATGTTGCGGCCGCCATCTTGGAAGAAGAAAATAGGCGCAAAAATAAAGGAGACAGAAATAGTTCAAACCAAGCGAGAGGCATTATTGGTGTCAAGAGGGAGATCAACGGAGCGTGGCTCCGGTGGGAGTCAAAGGCAAGGGAGGTCCAAATCAAGAAGTAAGAAGACCGTGAAATGCTATAACTGTGGCGAGAAAAAGGGCACTTCAAAAAGGATTGTTGGTTTAAAAAGGGTATAGAGAATACTTGTAGAGTCATCAAAACCTCAAGGATGTGTTGCAAGCACCTCGGAAGATGGAGAGGTTTTATATAGTGAAGCAACGACAATCTCTACGGATAGAGAAGAGCTCACCGAGGTCCGGCTAATGGATTCGGGAGCAACATGGCATATGACTCCAAATCGAGATTGGTTCCAAACATATGAACCCATCTCTCGGAGGCAAAGTGTTTATGGGTGATAATCATGCTTGTAGAGATTGCTTGGCATTGGCACCATCAAATTGAAGATGTATGATGGCTTGATTCGCACTATTTCGGGAGTGCGACATGTGAAAGACTTGAAGAAGAATCTTTTGTCCGTAGGACAATTTGATAGTCTTGGTTGTAAGATCCGAACGGACAATGGAATCATGAAAATTGTCAAAGGAGCGCCGGTGGTTTTAAAGGCAAGAAAGACAGGTTGCAAACATGTTTGTATTAATGGGAGAAACACATCATGAGGCGAAGCGTCTATCGCATCGGCCGAGTCTGCGAAGAGAAGACGATGATGTGGCATCAAAAACTAGGCCACATGTCGAGAAAGGTTTGAAAGTTCTCTCGATCGGAAGTTACTCCCTGGGCTTACAAAGGTTACTTTACCCTTTTGTGAGCACTGTGTTACAAGTAAACAACACAGGTTAAAGTTTGGCACATCAACAACTAAGAGCAAATGCATCTTAGACCTGATTCACTTTGATGTTTGGCAAGCACCGGTTGTATCCTTGGGAGGAGCAAGATACTTTGTATCATTTATAGATGACTTCTCCGGGAGATGTTGGGTGTATCCAATTAGAAGGAAGGCGGATGTGTTCGCGGCCTTTAAAATTTTCAAAGCGCGGGTGGAACTTGAATCGAAAAGAAGATCAAGTGTTTGAGGACCGACAATGGAGGAGAATATACCGGTGATGAATTTGATAACTTCTGTCAACATGAAGGTATCAAAAGGCGGTTCACAACGGCATACACTCCACAACAAAATGGAGTGGCGGAGCGGATGAACGAGAACTCTATTAGATAGAACAAGAGCAATGTTGAAGGCCGCAGTCTAGAAAAGTCATTACGGGCGGCAGTCAATACCGCTTGTTATGTGATAAATCGATCTCCGTCAACCGCAATTGAGCTGAAGACACCAATGGAGATGTGGACTGGAAAACCGGCGGATTATTCTCGATTGCATATATTTGGAAGTCCTGTGTACGTGATGTACAATACACAAGAAGTTAGCAAGCCGGATTCAAAATCCGAAAATGTGTATTCTTGGGATATCTTGATGGAGTGAAGGGGTATCGCTTGTGGGATCCCACCGCCCACAAAGTAGTCATCGCAGAGATGTCATATTTGCGAAGGTAAAATGCAAATGGAAGAACATAATAGCATTCTAAAGGAGACTACGACGAGTCCAGATTGAAAATACTCGAATCATACTTCTTCCGAAGCCGCACCGGAGCATGAAGAGCAAGAACAAATAGAGTCCGAAACTCCCGAAGTTCGACGGTCGACTCGTGAAAGAAGACCACCGGCTTGGCACTCGAATATAGTACCGAGAGCAATATTGCATATTGTCTTCTAACGAGGATGGAGAGCCATCAACTTTCCATGAGGCTATCAAAAGCACAAATGTATCTATGTGGATGACAAAATGCAAGAGGAGATTGAAGCTCGCACAAGAATAACACTTGGGATCTTGTTTCGCTACCACAAGGAAGAAAGGCCATTGGCAACAAATGGGTTTACAAGATAAAACGTGATGGCAATGATCAAGTGGAGCGGTATCGTGCAAGATTGGTGGTGAAAGGATATGCTCGAGAAAGAAGGAATAGACTTCAATGAGATATTTTCTCCGGTGGTACGACTTACTACAATCGAGTAGTCTTGGCAATGTGTGCTATATTTGATCTTCACCTAGAGCGGTTAGATGTGAAAACCGCATTTCTTCATGGAGAACTTGAAGAAGAAATTTATATGCTCCAACCGGAGGGTTTTTGTTTGAAACAGGCAAGGAGAACTTGGTTTGCGGGTTGAACAAATCTCTATACGGTCTCAAACAGCGCCGAGGTGTTGGTACAAGAGATTTGATTCCTTCATAATAAGCCTTGGGTACAACAGGACTCGGTTCGAGACCATTGTACGTATTACAAGAGGTTTGAAGAAGATGATGTTTTCATCATTCTTTGTTGTACGTGGATGACATGTTGGTGATAGGCCCCAACAAAGATCGAGTCCAAGAATTGAAGGCACGGTTGGCTAGGGAGTTTGATATGAAGGACTTGGGACCAGCAAACAAGATTCTAGGGATGCAAATTCACCGAGACAGAAGTAAGAGGAAGATTTGGCTCTCTCAGAAAAATTATTTGAAGAAGATCTTACGTCGCTTCAACATGCAAGATTGTAAGCCAATTTCCACCCCACTTCCTATTAACTTCAAATTATCCTCAAGTATGTCTCCTAGCAATGAAGCGAGAGGATGGAGATGTCTCGAGTACCGTATGCATCGGCGAAGTGGGAAGTTTAATGTTTGCCATGATATGTACAAGACCGGACATTGCACAAGCGGTGGGAGCGACTAGTCGATACATGGCAAATCCTGGTAGAGAGCATTGGAATACTATTAAGAGGATCTTGAGATATATCAAGGGTACCTCGATGCCGCATTATGTTATGGAGGGTCGGGAATTTACCGTCGGAGGTTATGTTGATTCGGATTTTGTTTGGCGACCTTGAGAAAAGAAAATCCACTACGGGCTATGTGTTCATAATTGCGGGAGGAGCCGTGAGCCTTGGGTCTCTAAACTTCGGGACCGTTGTAGCTTTATCCACAACAGAAGCCGAGTACATGGCAGCTACACAAGCTTGTAAAGAAGCAATATGGATGAAGAAACTTATGGAGGAGCTCGGACACAAACAAGAGAAGATTCCTTTGTATTGTGATAGTCGAGTGCCTTGCATATTGCAAGGAATCCAGGCGTTTCATTCAAGAACAAAACACATAGATGTTCAGATATCACTTTGTTCGTGAAGTGGTGGAAGATGGAAGTGTGGACTTTCAAAAGATTCACACAAAGGAAAACCCGGCGAGATGCTTTGACCAAACCAATCAACACCGATAAGTATATATGGTGCGAGATCCTCTTATGGCCTAGCGAAACGTAAGCGGCATGAAGATGGCAAGTATAGAAAGGATAGAAGAATCACAAATGATCAAGAGTGAAGACTTGATTAAATCATCAAAGTCTTCAAGTGGGAGAATGTAAAGCCACCACTTAATTAATTGGTGGAAGACAAAAATTAGTGGAGTAGTTGGCATAATTGGTGCCATGATTTATGGCATAATTTGTGGCATAATTGGTGCCATGATTTATGGCCTTTGTCCCCTCACTCTTGGCTATAAATAGGCAATGCCTTGAAGCTTATTTGACACACCAAGTTAGAGAAGAAGAAGAGGAGAGTGAAGAGAGAGTAATCCCACAAAGTTGTGAGGTATTTGTGAGAGAGTAAGTGAGGTGTTTTCTCCTAGTAATAGAGAGATTCTTAGTTGTTCTCCTATTACTTGAGAGAGGTTGTAATTCCCACATTACTTAGTAAAATCCTTCTATACTTGCCCGTGGACGTAGCCTAATTGGGTGAACCACGTAAATTCTTGTGTGTCTCATTTCTCATTTTATCCTATCCCTTGTCTTTTATCTTGTCGGGTTTGCATGCCAGTATCCTAACAGGGAGATCGTTGGCAATCTGACCATAGTTAATCCCAAGTTCAACGCCATGGATTTGGACAGCTGAACCTGAGAAAAGAGTGACAAGCAGAGTTTTTAATTATGTGAACAAAACTAAAATCAAGAAAGGTGCAGCAAAAAAAGAGAGGAATAAGCACAAGAATCATCAAATATCATAACAAAAAGAAAATAAAAATCTTTGGTTCAAAAATTAACAGAAAAGAATGAATATTTTTTAAGAAAATCTCAGGACACAGAAAAGGAAACTTTTTCTGAAAATATATAGAGTAAAAATAAATATTACTATCATGATATCATCAATTCATCATAATTGACATTAAGCTTCAGTTTCACTAAAATTCTAAATCCCAATTCATAATAAGAACACAATCAAGAGAAGAAATACAAAAAAAAAAAAGTAATCCAAATACAAAAAAAAGAAAAGAAGTAGCACGTAATCCCACTAATTTTATCACGAAATTGAAATTAAAAAAACCTCTGTGTTTTCCTGCTTGAATAAAATACAGTGTAAAAGTAAAACAATATGCTCAGTAAAAAAAAAAAAAAAAAAAAAAAAAGCAGCCCAATGAAGCCAAAGAATTATACTACTCAATTAGGTAACCCACAAGTTTAAGTTCTTCTTTTATTTTCTTTCAGTACTTTTCCAGGAAACCAAACAGAACAATGCAGGCATAAAAAGTAGTTAAAACAAGAAAGAAACTTACCCCAAATAACAAGAAGCGAGAAAAGAAGACGTAAAAGGACTAAGCAAGTGGCCATAACTGATCTGTTCTTGGTTTAAACAAGGCTTGATGCACCAAGACGTTCCACTTGCCAGCAAATTGGTGGCAATTAGGCAGACCTTTCTTCACAACAAAGCAGCACAACAAAATATAGTGAACGTCTTGTGCTCTTTTATCCCTCTCTTGCATGGAATGTCAAAGAAATCAGTCTTTCGTATGGAAATCTCTCTCTCTCTCTAATGTATGTGCATTACCTTTTTCGGCTGACTTATCCGTAGTGTACAAGGAAAGCTTTGTGTGCTCGAATTTTTTTTCCTACTTCGATCAGGAAATTTTTTTGTTTTAAACAATGTTAGTGTTTGGTTAAGCAACATGGGCAAATATGTATTAACAAAGTGTTTAGCAACTCTTTAATGGATTAGGTTCTGAATTAAGGACGATTTCTACAGTTATTTGAAGACTTAATTAAAAAAATTATATTGACATTACATCCCTTCCCTTTAATAATCGTTGATTATCTGTCATGAGGTTCTCCCATCATCTTTTTTACAGTCATACCAGCTACTGTGGCAGTGATATTAGGAGTCTATATAGTTGTGATACGATGGATGGATTATCTACGACCAAGCCAATGACTCTCTGGTGGTGGAAGAACACAAAGGACAATCAAAAGATTGAGGCATTCATGGTGAATTATCAATCTCTTACTCCAAAGAGATATTCATATTCAGAATTCAAGAAAATGACCGACTCACGGAAAATTTGGTCAAGGAGGATGTGGTGGTGTTTATAAGGGGAAGTTGCCAGTTGATTCTCTTGTCGCAGTCAAAAGTTCTAAATAAATCAAAAGCTGGAGGACAGGAATTTATTAATGATGTTGCATGCATTAGTAGAACTTCCCATGTAAACATAGTTACTCTTATGGGGTATAATTTGTTATGATAGGACTAAAAGAGCTTCGATCTATGAATACATGCCTAATGGATGTCTAGATAAGTTTATATGTGGTCAAGGATCTCAACCTACAGACCATCCTTTGGAAATTAAAGTACTGTATGACTTGCTATTGGAAATCAACAGAGTTCTTCTCAGTGAAGGTTTTTGTCCAAAGATTTCTGATTTTGGTCTCTCAAAACTATGCAAGAGCAGGGAAAAGTAAGGTTTCGATGGAGGGTGGTTGCAAGAGGGACTGTTGGATACATCACACCAGAAGTATTATGCAGAAACTTTGGAGGAGTTTCATACAAGTCTGATGTGTATAGTTATGGAGTGCTGGTTCTTTAAATTGTTGGAGAAAGAGAACATGATACTGCATCGGTCAGAAACCAGTGAAATGTATTTTCTAGATTTGATTTATAAGCATCTTGAGATGTAAGAAAATAGAACTAATTGGATAGGTGGCCCACATTATGTCGTGGGTCGGGCCAAACTTTTTTAAATGCTAAAAAGTGATATTCAGGTGCCGATAATCCAAGACAACTCGGGTTAAATTAACTAAAACGTGACTCAAAATATGAGAACGGAAAAACTCGTAGAAAGAAGCAAAAAGAAATTGCAAAGTTCAAGGTCTAATAACCTAATGTCAAATATTAAAACAAAAAAAATTCAAAAAATATAATGTCAAAAACAAAAACCCTAGTCAACTCGGGGTAACTTAGCAAACTCACAAATCATGATATGAGATCAAGATTAAAAAAAAAAAAAGAATTTCAAAAGAAGGACCTAGTAAAAAAAAGTTAAAAAAAACATCAAAAAAACCCTAAGTCAGCTCAGGTTAACTTTACCAACCCGCACTCAGAATAACTAAAAAGAAATAAAAGTGAAAAAATGACAAAGCTCAAGGGCAAATACTTTTATGCAAAATGATAAAATTGAAAAAAAATCATTAAAAAATCAAGGAAAAAAAAGTGTAAATTCGAGTTAACTCAACTAACACGCCACCAACAACATGAGATCAAGATAAAAAAAATTAGACTTTCAAAAGAAGTAACTAACAAAAACGACCAAAGTTAAAGAAGAAAAAAACGTTGCGAAAGGAAATGCAAGCTGGCCTAGATTAACTTGATCAACCCGCTATTGAAATAACAAAACAGAAAGAGAAGTGAAAAATGACAAAGCTCAAAGGCAAATGATTTAATGCAAAATGATGAAATTGAAAAAAATAATAAAAAAATTAAGGAAAAAACAAGTTAACCCGAGTTAACTCGACTAACTCACCACTTGTAACATGAGATCAGGATAAAAAATAAACTTACAAAAGAAGAACCTAGCAAAAAAAATTGAAGTTAAATAAAAAAAAATATTGAGTAAGAAAATGCAAGTTAACTCGGGTGACTAACACATACTCGGGAACACCTAATAGAAAAAAAGTGAAAAAAATTACATAGCTCAAGGACCAATAATTTCATGTCAGAGTATGAAATTGTAAAAAAAAAATCAATTTCATAAAAAAACTAGAAAAAAAAATCTAAGGTAACCATGTTTAATTTGACTAACATATTACTTGGGATATGAAATCATGGTAACTTAGCATAAAAAAAAAGCAACAAACAATGAAGTTATATGTTTAATAAACAAATGTCAAATGATGAATTTGAAAAAACAAATTCAATAAAGAATTGTTTTATTGGAAGGCAATCATGAAAAAATAATAAAGTAAAATATCTAACTGTAAAACAATTTAAAACTCAAATAATGCAAACCAAATATGGTATAAAAAATAAAAGAAAATAATTAGAGGCTAAATTGAAATAAATAAACTAAGAAAAGGATTAAGAAAAGTAATTGAAAGAATGAGAACAAAAACTGGATAAAAAAATCAAATGAAATTAAATATTGAGGGACAAAAAAAATAATTAAAAATGATTGAAGTCAACCAAGTTCAACCTTCACAACTTGTGACACGAATTATAAGGTCGAATCACAACATAAAAAGAAAACCTGAAAAAATAACAATGTAAAATTCCCGACCAACCAAAATAATCAAGGATAAACTTGAATTTTTTTTTTAAAAAAAATGTTATTTAAAAAATATAGATTTGAAAAGAAAGAGAACCAAATTTGACAAAAATTAAATTAAATTAAATCATAAGAGATAAAATTGAATAACAATTTCAATTACATAAAGAATAAGAACAACAAAAAATAACAATCAAAAGAATGAGAACCATATCTAATATAAAAATCAAATGTCAATGGATGAAATTGAAAGATAAAATAATTCAATAAAGAATTTAAAACTAAATACATCACAATTAAAATAACGAGGACCAAATCTATTATAAAAGTTAAGTGTAAGGGGATGAAATTGAGAAGAAAATTAACTCGATAAATTGTTGAATTCCAAATACAATGTAATTAAAAGAATGAGAATCAAATCTAATTTATAAATCAAATGTCAATGGATGAAATTGAAAAATAAAATTAACTTAATAAATGATTCGAAACCAAATATATTGCAATCAAAAGAATGAGGACCTAATTTAACATAACAAACAAATAGCCTAACTTTTTTTTGTTTTTTGCAATGACCAACACATTTTTCTAAAAAGAGATGAAAGATTGAGGGAGGAAAAATCTTATGGTCGGAGCTCCTTGCGTGCCAGATGCAAATACACACCTCATCACTACGATGGGGTGGTGAGGTGCATCAAACACCGCCCTAAAAGGTTGCGTTCAGTGTTGTCTTCATACTGCATACTGCACTTGAAGGGCATGGACGACACCCACTTGCTGGAGCTGGAGCGTGCTTAACAACTATACACATGAGAATTACAAAGAAAAATGTAGCAAAATATCTAAAATGCCCTTCCATCCTTATTTTTTAGGAGCAGTAATTGAGTTGTAAGAAAAAAAAGATGAAAAACCTGAAATGTCCCTTGAACTAAGGAATTTTTTTTTCTAAGGGTCATTTAATAATTACACTATAAACACAAAAAAAAAATATATCAATTAATCCCTTTAATGTAATTACTAATATGTCTCATTAAAAATTCCTTCCTTCCCCTAAACTCAAGCCTGCTCACCAAGCATAAAATCAGACATTCACCATGCGATTCAACAGTATGATCTCTTTATGATTAGAGTATAATAACTAAAAACAAAAAATGATGTTTCTTTATAACAAAGCAAAATACAGAACAGAATTCCATACGTGGCATGCCAGCTGGATAAGAAGAAGGCTGTGTTGTGGGGATGGACAGCCAATGGCCAGTCCAAGTCTAAAAAGCATTTCGATTGTGATGCATTGGTTTATCCAAACCATATAGAACTATAGTATTTCAAGCACATGCATGCATGCCCACGGTTGCACCATAAAAGTTGCTGCTAAATATCTATTCGGCGCCACTGTTGGTTGCCCTTCAAAGACAAATCTGCCATGAAAGACAAACACCCCTAGATTTTTGGATATCTCTTGTTGCTTTCTTCAAGAAAAAAGAAAACTAGCTTGGTTCCAAAGACTAACTATTTTGTGGCCACACCAAACAGCAACATCATACAGAGCCGCGTTAACAAAGACACACTAAACATTGGCTTACAGAGCTTGTGGCTAAATTGCAAGTTAAGCAAGCAGAAAACATCCTTGAGCTCTCAAACATTGTCCCCTTTTGAGCCCACGGAAACAACAAATCATAAAAAAAGAAATAAATATATGCGAAGGCCACATGCATTACATGCAGTCCAACCAAAACGCAAGTCTACCCAACAAACTACAGGGAATTGCACGAGCAGCTTGGCGAAGACAAGCAAGGGCGTCATTGCACCTTCTGCGCTCTCTGACATGAATCATCCTCTGGGTCACGAAGGGTTCCCAGCATCCAATCCATCCATATAGTATAATGGCCGTAATTATGCTTGTATGTGGTATGGTGAATGGTGTGGTACCCAGCACCCATCACGGGCCATAGGTTGGCATGGATGCAATCATGGATGTTTGCTGTCCATATAGCCTCGATGAATAAGAGGGCTACGTGCGATCTAAAATGGGTTGGCACAAGAAACAGAGCTATAACATGTGGTACAGCTTGTAGAATCCCGTCAACTGGGTGAAATGCCAAACCTGAAATAGGCCAATAACTTCCAATAAGTGATCCTTGTAAAGGTAAACAATTAAAGATGACTTGGTTCGAAAAGCAATGCCTAAATGCAAAGTCTACAATACCTTTCCCCCTTTCCCCTGCAGGGAAAGGTCAGAGTTTAACGAGTTTTTGACAATTTTTTCACTGAATTCCTCAAAAGCACCACATTGAATTCTAAAATTCAGAAATACCAAATCACGGAAAGTGTAAGAAAAAAACCCACTAAGTCAGCGAATGTGTAAGATAAAAGTCCCACAAACGTAGTGTCTACCTCTAATGTAGAGGCCACCTGATGTTGCTGCAATTATCAACAAAGTTTCTTCAAATTCATCAATAGTTCCGCAGTCTTACACTCTTCTATTTGTGGGTGGCTTCTACATTCACACTACTGTTTTGAAACTTACATCCAACATTCATTAACTAAATCATACAATGTGGATTCGTGTCCCACACATTGAGTGACTTGGTCAAACAAGGTGAGCTTTATTGGGATCTGGTATTAACAAATTCTGGAATTCAGTGTGGTGTTTTTGTGAAATTTGCCACAGATTAAGTGCATTTCGAAACGTGAATAGAGCAAAAGAAAAAAAAGGTAAGCAGTCAACATTAGCAGAAAACAAACTTGTATTATAAGCTAATCCAGTTCTCTTAGTAATTGGATAAACTTTCAAGATTTTCAGCCAAGAAGCTACAACAATTTTCACTGCAAATTCTACAATGCCCTTCCCTGTATGCCTTTTCCAAAAACACTGCACTTCATCCACAATTTTTTTCACTTCATTCTGCAATTATTACACAAGTCATACCGAATATGTCCACATAGTTGGTACCAATGGACCATATCGGGTCACCTTCTGGCCAGATATGGATTGCTTATTGTCGAAATTCAGCAACAAAGAAGGCAGTTCTATAACAGTCACCTTTCTTCTTCTTTTTAACTTGTAACAAAGTAATGTGACAGTAATTTGCAAGGGAAGGCATTCCTTCGTTGTCACTACCAAATTTCAACAGTGACAAATGATATCCAGAACAAAGTTCACCAGCTGTCCCTCAGATCTGGTCAAGGTCTTACCGGCTATGCCATGTTTGGTAACACTCGTAAAGTGGCAAGGAACCACTTGGGAAATGACATGAGATATTGCACGAGGAGGTCAGATTTTGGTAAAGGAATTTTAAGGCATTGTAGAATTTACCTAATAACAAATTAAAAATAATAAGCCTTAGACCACTGAGTCCAGTCTTTCACAATCACCAATTGATGGTGTACCACTTTATGGTAAAAGACAACTTCCACAATTATATATAGTGGACATTCTACGTGGAAAGCAAGGCCTAATGACTATATTTCCCTGCCATCAGCAAGTTTCGTAATAAAAAAGGGGCCAAAAGTTTATCTTCGTTGCACTAATAATGCTATAAATGCTCAACTGACTAATCACAACATAAACAATGAACATAAAAGAGCTGTATTAAGAACATACCAGCAAATGGAGATAGAGTGTTCTGTTTGTTGTAGATGTGATGGGTTGCATGAAGATACTTGTATAGAGGTTTTATATCATGCAATTCTCTATGCATCCAGTAAATCCCAAACTCCACAATAACAAGATATATAGGAAAATATACGATGTAGGCGAACCAACCAATTTCAGATATGCTAGAGAAACACTTTGTCCAGCCATTTTCAATCATGTACTCAGAAACTGTTGGAAGAAGAGTGTACCATGGCATAGCCTTCATAGCAACATATATTTGTAAGAGCATGGCTCTGTTTGAAGGTATGGTATCTGCAAGAGATCAAAAAAAGGTGTAATCTTAGGCCTGACAAGTAAACTGGCAAATCATCATCTCAAGTGAATGATACTAGAGTCTAAATGAAATTCAAACACTACCTTACATAAGAAAACTCCACCAATAAATCAATCAGCAACTTTTAAAAGTCATGCTTGCTGATTGAAATGGTGGATCAATCTTATTAAATAGGCATATACGCATGCTGTGAGAAAATAAGAAAAAAAGTTGTAATTTCTCAGCAAATAGGAACAGAGAAAAAAAAAACATAAAAAGCGGTAACTTCTCTACACATCATAACTTCTGTTGTCATAATCATGAAGTAATGTTATGTTACATGGCATTTGGGCTTCAGGACATCACTTGGCTTTTTGAAACTCAAAAAAAAAAAAAAAAGGAAGTAATTGCAGTGGATATCACTTGCAGAAAAAGAGGACGCATTCTACATATTTCCAAGAGAGTTGAAAGAGGTAAGCATGGGGGGCAAGAAAAAGGTATAGCATGTTATTGTAGTTACAAGCAAAGTAAGGACAACAAGCAATGTAGGTAAGAAATTGACAAAAAGGAAGAGAATTCTCAAATTCAATGATTACAGATCTGGAGGTGGGAAAAAAGGAAGAAAATCCAAAGTAGCACAGAAAATCAATAATTAGAAAGAAGAATGGCATTAACCAACTCAGATACAAACATTAACTCATAATTGAGAGCCAGTCAAAATCCACATAAAAAGTTCAGAATGAGAACAAATGATACCAGAATCAAACTTGACAGCAAAGCAGATACTATACATAAGCACGTATGCGAATATTAATGTCATGAATATGGACCGTAAGCAGACAAAAGATTCAAACTTTACAACTAGACACGCACTTGAGAGTTGACAGAATGAATGGTTCAATTAAACACCAACACATCAGAGCTGCCAGCCACAAATCTATCATCTCATGTTCAACATGAAAGACTTCAGAAGTAAAAAAACAATCCAGAAAGAAAAAAAATGAAAAATGAAAAGGGAAGACCCAGATTGAAAATCAATAACTAGATCAATCTCATTACGCATTAACATCACAAAAGAATAGTTTTTGAATCATATCTGTTAATTAACAAGAAACACTAAGAAAACAAATTTAGATTTCAAATTAACATCTATACTAGATCAAAGTACAAAAAAAAAAAACAAACTGGAGAAAAACTTATGAGCCCAAAAGTCAACAAAAAAAAAAACCCAGATTAAAAAATTCAAGAACCGAACAGAATCAATCTCAAATCAAGAAAAACATAATAATAAAAAAATGTGTTCTACCTTTAGGGACATAAACGTTGCGTTTCAAGTAATAAATATAGAAGCACCAGAGGAAACCAGAGATGAAGTAAAGGAGAGTTCCAGCAATGTAGTTACGAAGCCAAGTCTGCAAGAAATGAGGCAGAGTGACCCACCAACTGGACGGTAACAAATGACCCAAAACAATGCTGTTGAACATTGATGTCTCAACCAAGAATTCCTGCAAGTACTTGTCTCCCTCCATTGTTATTGTCTTTCTGATTCTCGGTCTTTCAGATTCACCGACGAAACGACGCCAGCGACGATATCAGAGAGAGAGAGAGGTACGGAGATTGAGGTGTAATTCGGTGGGCGAGAGATATTTAGCTCTCTGATAAAACTGTGTGGTGTTGTAAACTTGTACTTTAGACTTCGGAGTTAGGAAGGATAGTATTTTATTTGTACGTTTAGCGTACTGTCGTATATGCACACTCTTTTTTATATTTATTTATTTAGATTTGTGTGGTGAAGTGGTGATCCATCGTATTTGCTGCTGCCTCTTTTTTTTTTTTTTTTTTTCTTTCGATTCATAGTAATTACTAACACCTTCTCTAGGGTAAAATCTCGCTTTCTGGATTTATTTTAATTTATAAGTAAATTTGAATTTGATTAATAATTTTTATATTTAAAGTAAAATAATAATTATATTTAATTATATTATTTAAAATAATTATATAAATGAATTGAATTATTAATTTTAACTATTTTGCTTTTAATTTAAAAATTACTAGATGATTGACCCGCGCTACATTGCATGTCAAGTTAAATTTTTCTCGAACATAAAAAAATATTTAAATGTTGTTAATGTTTTTTTCCTAACAAAAAAAACTCATGTGAGGGTTTACCTGATATAACCAAGTTGATTTTACCAGTCCAAAAACAACTCATACAACCTGTCAAAACAAATTTTGACTAAACATTATTTCAAGATGATATTTTTTTTTTAATATTAAAATAACAATATATTATATTGATCTTGGACAGCCCGGGTTAACGTGTCAAATTCATGACCTAGGTTATGAGACTATGATAACTCTATAAAAAGTAAATCAAAATAAATTATTAAACCTAATTCCCAATCAACCCAATATTGAATGATGAAATTGAAAAAAAAATCAATTAAAAAATAACCTAAAAAATAACTTGGGTTAACATGTTAAACTAGCAACTTGGATCATAAGATCGAGATAACCCCATGAAAAGAAAATCGAAACAAATTACAAATTTCAATCCCTAACCAGTCCAATATTGAATGATGAAATTAAAAAAAAAAGAACATAAAAACAACCTGAGTCAATCCACCAAACTCATAACCTAAATCATTAAATTGAGATAACCTATTAGAAAAAAAAAATGATCTGGTTTAACCTGTTAAATCCACGACTTTGATCTTGAGACTGAGATAACACCATAAAGAGAAAGTCAAAACGAATTATAAAGTTAGATTCTCAATCGTCTTTGTCAAACCTAATGTTGAACAATGAAATTTATAAAAAAAAATTAATTAAAAAAATGATATAAAAAATAAGTCAAGATAACCCGAGTTAACCGTTAAGCATTATTACCAAGTCATGAGACTAGGATAACCTAATAAAAAATAAACAAAAACAAATCATGAAGTCTAATTTCCAATTAAACACAATATTCGTTGATGAAATTGAGGGAAAAAGTAAATTAAAAAAAAATGAGTCAATTAAATTAACCCGCGACCCGGATCATGAGACAGGGACAACCCAATAAAACGTTAGTCTAATGTTGAAGGACTTGTGACCCAGGTAATGAGACCAATATAACCTCTTAGAAAGAAAATAAAAAAAATGACATTATTTAACCAGGGTTAAAATACCAAAACTCGTGACCTTGATTTTAAAACTAAGATATTCTCATAAAAAGCAAATCAAAATAGATTATGAAGCTCAATTCCCAACTGATTCAATGTTAAATGATAAAATTAAATAAAAGACACAAAAAACAACCCGAGTTAACCGTGGTTAATCCGTTAAGCATTATTCTCGAGTTATGAGATCGGGATAATCTAATAAAAAATAAACAAAACAAATCATGAAGTTTAATTCCCAATTAAATTAATATTAAAGGATGAAACTGAAAGAAAAAAAAAACTAATTAAGAAAAAGAAAACAAATCTGAGTCAACTAGATTAACCCATCAAATCTGAAATCCATGTCATGAGAGTGTGATAACTAAATAAATAAAAAATCTAATATTAAAAAATAAAATCAAACAAAAAAATTAATTAAAAAAAAAACAAAGCAAAGCACTATTCCAATGAACAGTATTTTGTGAGGAGATGTATAATAAAACTCCATTCTCTTTTAGTTTATAGTTAATTTATGTTATAGAAGTCATTTTTTATGCTCCAAAAACCCTTATATTTATTTAAGATGATATAAAATATAGGCATTTTAAAGAAGATATAAATAGACATATCTCATACAAATTGTTTATTAAAATATTTGCTGAAAAATATAAAATTATATATTAAAAAAAAATCTATCAAAATTTTTCATTGGAATGTTGAAAAAAGAATCTAGAAATATACCAGTAAAAATTCTAATATTTTAACCAAATCAAACTTAAATTAAACAAGTATCAAACCATCACAAATCAAATCATCAAATAAATAAGTCAATAATTGACATAATTTTGACAATGTTAATAATTTAAAAAGATACCATGATGTTTAGTTCTAATAATTTAAAAGATATCATCATATAAATCATGTAATTATAAGTCTTAACTTCAAAATAAGTTTTGAAATTATATAAATAAATTCTTGATAATTACACAGATATTAGTTTTTATTTTCATGCATAACTCGAACTTTTTAATAATATATTATCAATATATTTTTCTAACCATTCAAAATGTAGCTGTTTTATATAGATATAAGAACCAAACACTAGGAAGATTTAAGAGAAAAATCACAAATCTTCAAAAAAAAAAAAACAAAAAAAAAATAACTCAGGATGACATTAACTACCAACACATCCATAAACACTTAATCATAGTGAAATACCAAGCAAAAATCTAGTAGAAAGTATTTTAACCATGAGAACATAACATGACATTGGAAAATTATTGTTCATATCTCTCCGACAAGCTTGGACCAGACTACCATGTTTCACATGTCTTGAACACTCAAACCTGCAGGCAAATAACGAACAAGATGCAATTAAGGAAAAAGTATACCTGTCATCAATATCTTGCAGTAGCAGAAATAATGATACTAAAATCATTTGACTATCTCAGGTTGATAACGACTGCAGATGCAAAGGGGCCTTATTATTAGTGTTTTCTTTTGAAAATAAAATATCTCCTTAATTATTTAACTATTTTCCTTTTTTTCTTGTATTATTAACTAAAGTGAATACATATTTAATTGAATTCTAATTATACCTCAAAAAATAAAATTATTTTTTTACTAGTGATCTAATTTTTAGCAAAGTAACATTGTAGCTTCTAATCTTTGTTGGAAGGCAATGTTGCTTTTTATTCTTTTTTGTTTTGTTTTTTTATTATTATTAACGTGGGTGTCTGGGTTAACTTATGCGCACCTCGACTAATCCCACGAGCCCTGAAGTTAATGACCATGTAAGCCTCCAATGACTATCATATTAGCAACTACAAGGCTCGAACCTGAGACCATAGAGGAAGCAAACATTTTAGTCTCAATTTCTTACCACTGGACCACCTACTAGATAAATATTCTTTTTATTTTTTTTTTGTTTTTATTTACAGGAGTTGTATTCATTCATGATATGAAATATAAATCTAACACCAGCTTGTATATTTTAATTATAAGAATCTAAATGATAGTTCCAAGAGATTAACACCCGCTTGTATATTTTAATCATACGTATTAGGCAATAATTAAGACAAGGATATGTTAATCATGATAGATTAACACATCAAACTATGAAACGAGTATCAAATAATTAAACCTTTATTAAACACAAAACAATTATGCCAACATAATTAGTACTCAAAGAAATTGAAACATTAAGAATAAAACTAGGAAAATTCTAAGTTAAACAAAAAGAAAATATAGCTTTTTAATACCTCTAGTTTGTTTCAATCTCTTCCTTGGTATCATTAATACCATTCCTTTCATGACTACACAAAAATAATTTTGATAAATCAAATATATTTTGATCATAAAGTATTTTTATTTCATTTCATTTTATTTTCATGCTTATTTTTTAGTTTAGAAACCTTATCTTAATTTTAGTTGACTACTCTTGACACATCAAATTGAACATAATTCTCAATATAACCTAATAATATATTCATATCGGTATAAGGGTGACATTCTTTTTTAATTGTAAAACGAGTTATACATTTTAGAATTACAATCACATTATTCTCAAATCATATCATATCATTTGAAAGAACTTGAACTTTGTAGGATTGTAATGATTGTTCTTGATTCGTTTCTCATTAATTATCTTCGTTGTTGTTCAAATAAAAAGTGTATCATTATTCAGAGTAAAACAACATAACTTTTTTGAAAGTGCAAACGATGAAGTGTTGATAAAATCTAAGTTCTTTTTTTAAAAAAAAAATCTGCTATGATTTATAGTATGGTTCCAAATTTTTAAGCAATGAATTTAAGTGTTCATTTCAACTCATCTTGACCTTACATTCTTAACCAAGTAGATCTCTGCGACCGGTTGAATTGATTTTAGGTAGAATCATGCTCAATTTAGTAAGAATTTGTGCAATCGCCACTTTCATATATAAAGTAACGACTAGTTACTTGAAACCTCTATAAACAACCTCCATTCTTTTTGTATTTTATATGCAAGAAAGACAAGGAAAAGTGACAAGAAAGTAAGAGAAATTAACATTTATGTATTCATTACATCTTTCTTGAGAACTTAATTGGTTGAAATCTTTTCATATTGTGTTATTGGCATAACTTTGATTACTCTTGAGATGGGTACAATCATTTGTGTACTTTTTATCTTATTGGGACATTTCTTGTTGAGGTGAGCACGACAATAGTTCAACCCTTGGATTAAGGGTAAATCAAAGGTTGTAAAAGACTTGTTTTTCATCCGTAGAAATGTATAGTAGATTGAGAAATCTCAAGTGGATCTTGAAGACTAGACGTAGGCATGAGAAAATCAAGATAAATTCCTATATATGATATCTTTTTACTCGCATTCTTTATTTTGCTGTCTTGTGCTTATCACTTGCAAAATTCATTATCTATACGTATTGCGTATATATTGTTTGTCCTTAAGTTTTTATCTAAAATTTTTTATTTATTCACAAGTTTTGTTTATTGTTTATATAGTTGATAACACTTTACATACCAATTCAGAAACGAGCAAACTCGATTAATAAAATAGTTTTAAAATATTACAAGTTTGTCATTATAATTGATTTAATATCCACATTATCTATATAACTGTATTTGAAAAAACAAATTATTGAACTATACCTATTTCTCTATCGATAACCTCTTTTCATCATCAATCACTAATCTCCCTGATACGAACACGAAGAGTAAGAATCCTTGAACCCATAAGAAATAAAAAACAAATCATTGAAAGCTAAAATCATATTTAAAAATAGCAAAAAAAAACTCAAGACAATGATTATTTGAATCAAGACATCAGAGTTATTGAACGAGGACCCCAACCCAATCATTACAAAGAATTGTGAACTGGAAGTATAAGGTAGAACATCATAAAGACAGTTAATTAATCTTTGATAAGTTCAAGTCGATTTAATGAAAAACTAACAAGTATGATCAATCCTCACAAAAGCACACAAAATATTAGTTTGAAATCAAAGTTTGTTAAAACAAAAAACCTAAATACAAGCTAAATAACCTTATTTATAATATGTAAAAATTCTTAAACATTTTTGGAAAAATAATAAAAGACTACTAATCCAAATAGAAAAACAAAATTTAAACTAACTAGGAAACTAATGTAAATCCCACATAATAGCTTCTGGTCTTTATCGAAGACCTTTCTAATTTTTTATCACCATGAAATTTTAACCTTATAGAAAAGAGAAGGCCTTTAAAATTTTCTAAAAAGATTCCAGTTCAATCCAATTAAGATTTCAGTTGTCGCAACCCTTGGCTTGGCGTTCTTCCCCTTGGCTTGGCGTTCTGCCACACAAAGATCAGAGTAAAACCCTGAGCTCAGGTGTGGCAACCCACCTTATTTGGCGTTCTGCCTCACAAAGATCTGAGTGAAACCCTGAGCTTATTAATAAGATTTCAGGTGTCGCTACCCTAGACCATCAGTCTCAGTCTGATTTAGACTTAACACCTGCTATGAGAGGTTTTCGAGACACTATGTCCTTAATTTTATGTAAGAGAATAAAAAGAAAAACATACGACCGAGAGAACGGCATTTAATAGAGCTTTGTTCCTTTTAAGGTCTATATCCGTGGATTGAATAGAGCTTTGTTCTTGTGAAGGTCATTCTCTATCTAGGGATTTTCTAAGTGTATTAAGCTTAGTGCCATTACCCAAAGACTTCATAATCCCTCCAAAGATAGCATAGCCAGAGAACGACATTAGTTTTACTCTTAAGGTGCTCATAATGGTATGGGTAATAAGAATTACTGTTGCTTAAAACATCATTGTGAAATAAGGATTGTTGCCTAAGTGATCTTCTTGAAAAGTAAAGAATCCTTGCAAAATAAGGATTCCACATATAATTAAATTCTTATCTTATAAGAATCCACAAATCAAATGGAAAACAATCATTTTTTGAATTTCCTTATTTGTTAATAAATTTTAATTCTAATTTCAAACATGTCATTGTCTCTTTCATTGATGATTTACTGAGCCTACCAAAAATAAATGAAAAACTTGAGATGTTTAGTTTTCAACACAACTATAATGGTTGCAATATTTCGCATATAGCTTCAGATATGGCCCAAACAGTACACAAAAGTCTAGTCTCATAGATTTAAAACTTTTTAACCTAAATATTCAGAATCAACTCAATCAATTTCTCTTTGATCCTCTAAGCTTCATACCTTGTAATAGGCCCAACTGGTAACTCTAATGGATCATTTAGTGATGTTCACTAATTCACATCATTCATCCTCTTCTCAATGGATTCGTCTTTAAATAAACAATAAGAACAACATTAATGGGTAATACATCCTGATAATCCTCTAACAAATAAAAATATATTTTACATGGGGTTGTTAGTATAACAAAAGGTCTTTATAACACTTTCTTGTATAAAAAGATCTCATACTTCTTTGTTTTTTTTCTTAACACTCTTTTTTTTCCTTCACAAATGACCTATTTATTTTTTATTTTCTCTTAACCACATCACTATTTTCCTTAATCTCCATACTCTTCAACAAACTATCATATTGTTTCAGGGATCATTTGAAAGACCTATTATGTTATGGTCATTAACTAGTGCAACTTGTATGTGTTTCAAAACCATCAAGTTCCCATTACTCAAAAACATATTAATTGTTGTTAATTTACTTGAAATCTCACTTTAAAAAGCTTCAACAACCTAATTTTTATCTTTCACGGAGTCATTCATGTATTTTTCAACCCAATCAACTTTGGCAACATTGCCAATGACTTGTGCATTAGAAGTTTCAGCAATAAAGATATGCTCTAAGAAATCATTTTCTTTCAATGTATCAATTGAGGTAGCAACAATGTTTTTCCTTGTATCGTCACCTTATAAACCTTTCAAAACATAAATTGACATAGAATTTTGTATGTCCTATTGATCGACCTTTTATTTAATGTTATCTTTCCTAATATATGAATCTAGTGGACTTTCACTCCTTAAAGCATCCAACTTAAATAAATCAACTTCTAAATTCTTTAAAAGTGTAATACCACTTGAATGTTTTGCATCTTTTCAGGGCTGGTCTGTAGCTTCCCATTCGTCCATTAGTTTATTTGTTTTCTTTATAAGCATTGTAAGTTATTCATCAACATTCATAGATTAGAGCCTCAGTTTCTCTTGCCTCTTTACATTAAGAATCATTTGGGATTGTGGCAAATTAGTAATTATAGCTTTAGTCTTATCCATTTGATTTTATATTTTATCAAATGCCACATTCATTTGCTCAAATCCTTGTAGCTTTAAATATGCTCCAAATAATGCATATAGATCTAGTCTAGCAGATTTGCAATTTGTTAACCCAAAAATTCAAAATCAGCTCAATCAATTCTTCTTAGATCCTCTTAGTTTCAGACCTTTTAATAAACCCATTTGGTACCTCTAATAGATCATTTGGTGATGCTTATTGATTCATATCACTCTCTTTTCTCTCTTCGATCATACACACGTCACCAAAAACCTTTCATTCAATCTCTCATCTTGGTCATAACACTCTCTATGAACTACAAACATGGGGATTTTATAGCAAATGATAGTCTCACAAGATCAATATGGAGCTTTAATAAACCTATAAAGAACCCCCAATCCAAGTTCAAAGTTAATCTTGAAAAATCTATGAATGTATAAATGATACACCCACAAATTTCTTGTTAGAATTTGATTGAAAGCTCGTTGAGCAACATCCATATCTCTATAAGAAACAAGTCCTCCAATTATAGTGGTCCACGAAACCACATTTTAAACATGTATTTTTTCAAACACCTTGCGTCCATAATCATGGACTTGTTTTGTTTGCAAGAAGAATGAGAAACTAAAGATCAATTTAGAAAAACTCACGAGTGTAAGAAGTTTATCTTATAACAAGATATATAACAAAATCACAAATTTTTCGTTTGTACTGTTGAATGAGAAATTGAATATCAATTTAGACAATTGCAATTTCATTTGAACAATACCCTTTCAGTAGTTGATTCGATTCCCCTGCCATAGTGTAAGAATAACATTTCATTCATTCACTTTTCAACTAGAACATTTTCAACTGCTCCATCAAAATAGGCATATCGATTTACTTGTGCTTGGCATTTCATTAATGTAACTCTCCAGGTGTGAAGCAACACCACCAATCGCGCCAATGACAAAATAAGAGAGAAAGAAAACAACCCGATCCAAGGAGAATGAAAACAACTAAATTTAGGAAGAAGGAATTAGATGTTTTGAAGAGAAAAAAGAGATGAAGAGATAGGATAAAGGGAGAGGAGAAAGACGCAAATGGAGAATAAAGAGGGAAAAAGGAAAAGAAAGGGAAAAGGAAGAAAGGGTAGAAAAACAAGTTAGGGATTATTATTTTTTTTCAAGTTTTGAATTTAGTGTTAGTTGATATGTAAAGTGTGATTTTTAAAAATACATGGATAAAACTGTATTGGCATGAATTCTTTATATTAATTTAGAATAGAGTGGACTTGCTGGTTTAAGAGATTATCTTGCAATCATGAACTTCAACTTGCGGGTAAGATCAATCCCAGCAAATTCCTTGAGGTGTATATAATTTAATCCAAACTTGAATGATTGATCATGTTAATTTCTCTTAATTTCAGTCCATGAACTTATTACGAGGCCATCTTAGTAGCTTTTAGAAAAACAAAATCCAAAAATATTGGAAGCACGTTTGTGCCATATTACAAGGTGCGGTGCGGTCATGGCCGGAGAGTTATGGTTCAATGTTTTCATGATTCAGAGCCATGGAGGTCAAGATCAGATACTCATCAGATATCTTTGGATTCCTTTAAAGATACCACAGAAAGTGCCGGCATTTCAATTTGGTTTGGACAGACAGTGAAATTATAAAATATCCCATTGCATAATGCAGTGATATTCCTCTTTTCTAGAAAAGGACATCGTGGAGTCATAACCATGATTATAATGGTAGAACTTGCTGAGCTGTTATATAGATATAAACACCCTACTGCCCACTTGTGATGTCGGAACTCATGTGCCGGCCATGCACATGGAAACAAATATCTCGGTGCCGGCCTAGTCATTATTAGTGAAGATTGGGAAACTGGACAGGTCCTTTTTAACGTATTTGTTTTTCCACGCATGGCTGAGCTGAGATGGAGGTGCATGTACGTGCTTGGAGTTTTCTCTTAATTTGGTGCTTTGCACACAGCAAAGGGCACCACCATCCATTTCAATCCATTTAAAAAGCCTGATGATATGATTTATACCTACTTATGCCTTGATGAGAACGCCCCAGCTTGAAAGTGAATGAAATTGAAGATATTTTGATGGGAAAAGCCAAACTGTTTAATTTCTTTCATGGGTTGATTTCAAGCTGAGAAAAGGATATCGCACTTCACAGCCACTGAGAGAAATAATTAGCATTTCGACAAGAATGTCAAGGATCAAAAACATGCAGCAAAGGAGCGATCCTTAGCAAAGGTTCTAGTGTTTGAGGTAAGAACTTTCTGGCAAAGAGATAACACATTGAGGTTGTGTTACCATTATAAACGCATTCGGAACCATGCCGAATTTGATTCAAGAATTCGTCTGTAATATCAGCCCACCGGAATTTCCCTGGATGAGGACCGCCCCTTGACCAATCCACCCAAGTGATGCTCCGATTCGAATTTAATTCAGGATAAAGTATGTTCACCAATGTTGGAAAATAATGTTCATCCATGTAACATGGCGGGTGACAATGCTCTTGAAAGACTTGGTAATATTTTTGATCGGAAATAATGTGAACCGCAATGTCTCGGTGCACCTCAAACCATTGTGATCCTTTTCGCCAATCGGTAATGTTTATTGCAGGCCACATTCTAGGGTTGTACCGACCACGACCTGGTTTTCTTGGATCGTCAAATGAGCCTAGGAAGCTTATATTTGAGTTCATGAGGTGGTCGTATGTTGTCTTGAAATTGAACAGTGGAATACAAGATTCGGAGAGCAAGACAAATCTTTGGTTGGAGGAGTCAAGAAGGGCATTCGCTAACAAGCGTCTCTCGGCATCTATCATTGTTCCAGTTCCCCAGTAGACTGCCTGCAACACAGAATATAAACAAAGTTTAGAATAATGCTACATAAAAGAAAAAACAAATCAAACAAATAAACTAAAAAAACTATAGTTTTTCTCCAGCTGCTTTACTGTTTATAAAAACATTGAAGCTCCTCCTTTTTTTTGTATTTTTATTTTTTTTAATTTCATCCTTAAATTTTTTTTATTTAATTCTTTTATGGCCTAATACGCTATGCGATAGAGTTTTAGATTATAGTAGAAAAACAAAACTAAAAGATAGAGGATTGCTATATAAAACACGAAGAAAATGTGAGTTCAATCTCAAAGTTTTTAGAATTTTCATTTTGCTCCAAAAGCTTATTGTATTTTTATTTTTTAATTTTAATTTTATCCTCAAAAAAATTTTATTTAATTCTTTTATGGCCTAATGCTATGCGATAATGTTTTAGATTATAGTAGAAAGACAAAATTAAAAGATAGAGAACTGCCATATAAAACATGAAGAAAATGCATGGTCAATCTCAAAGTTTTTAGAATTTTTATTTTGGTTCAAAAGTTTATTTTTTTCTTTTCCAGTCCCTAGATTTGAGATAAAAGAAAAAAAATCGTCGAAAAATGGTAGACAAGAAAAAAATTATCGATTGGCCACATTTCGAAAACAAAAATAATCGATCTTGGTATAAAAGTTTCATTTAACAAGAGAAGTTTGATAGTGATGATCTTTTTCTATAAACATCCAGAAGAAATAGATCGGATCAGTTTAGATTCGGTTAGTTCTTGTTTCTTGAGTGATTTTGGGGTATTGTTTTGAAATTAGTAAGTGATTTATGAATATTTTTATGGTATTTTTTAGGTGTTTTCATGTAAAAACCACTTAAAAATTAGGTTTTTTGAAGAAATAAAAACACAGATTGTTTTTTTTTAAATAAGTCATGATTAAATATTTGCATATTTGTATATCTTTGATTTTTAAGAGAAAGGTTGACTTTTTATTTTAGCTTTTAAATAGAATTAATAACATTTTCTCAGTTTACCGGTTTATTAGTGTTTTTCTTTAAATCTAAATTAATACACTCTTCATTTTAAAAAAATTTAATTCATGTTTTTTAAATATTAGTTATTTTTTAATTATTTTGTAATTTTATAATGTTTCAAAGAGTTTTTTTTTTTATATTTGATATCAATAGAATTTATTTTCATGATGTGTTTATCAAAATAAAAATAATTTATTCTTGGTAAAATAACCTCTAAGATAATAAAAAATAAAAATGCATAGATTAAATAGAAAAGGTGAAGATAGTTTCATAGTGAAACCAAAAAAACACTTTTAGCACTGAATAATGGTATGTTTAAGGAAGAAATTTGAAAGAATATACAAGAAATAAATATGGAGACCTTTTTGGTACTTGTATAATTACCAAAGAGAAAAGGAAGGAAGGAAGAAGAAGAAGAAGAGAACTTTCAAACAGTGATTCATTGAGTAAGGGATTTCATGTTGAAGTTGCAATGGTTTTGAAAGAAGCTAACCTGGCTAGGAATTCTTCTACCATAGAAGACAGAACTTCGAGGCCATGAATCATTGTAAGAAGGATGTGGGTGCACATAAATGGAGTAGAGTCCTTCATGTCCTTCAAAGAACTTCTCCCACAGGAGAGACAACGGAAGCGGCCCATTTGTCAAGAACATAAAAGCCACTTTTGGAGCATGTTTCTGAGCGGATTCTTGAGCTATCGGGACCTTGGATGCTCTCCTCAGCAACTCCTCGTCACTCATATTGTGCATTGCGAGGAGTTCCTGTTCTTTCATGTAAATATGCGTTCCTTTTATTGTTTCTACCAGCAATGACTTTGATGGTATTGGTGAAAACATAGGGCTGGGAGTGGCCTGTAAAGTGAAACTCCTGAGATACAGACAAACTATCATTCCAAGTGACAAGCCGAAAACGAAGAACATGAAATGGAAGACATGGGCTAGTTGTGAATGGGGCTTGAAAGGGATCAAAGTCGATAGGGTTCGTAGATATTGCTCGTTAGCCATTGCTACTGATATTGTTGGAAATTAGGGGAGAAGATCCTCAATTTAAATTGCAGGAACTAGCTGGTTGATTTGAAAATACTTGGAACGTAAGTAATGGTAGCCAGAATGAGTTGTAATTCGCTTCTCCCGTAGTAATAGACCAGCACCAACTTTTTTTTTTCACTTCTTCCCAGGAAGTCTAATTCCATTACCTAATAAGAAATTAATGGACAAATTGCGATTGGTCGTGGTCCATAATCGTAGACAACGCAATAGCCAGCAGAACTATTTTGACAAAACCAGAGAATCATGACACTAAAGCTTTGCCCTTCGCTTAAATTTAGGCAAGCAACCACATTTGTACTCAATTTTTGCTTGATCACTAGATTTTCTTGTCTTCTAGCTTTTTATTTCTCTTAAAAAAAACGTATTGTGTGTTTGAAAGTATGATTATAGTTTATATTTAAATTATTTTTTAGTTAGAAAATATATCAAAATAATATATTTTAAAAAAAATATTATTTTTAATATCAATACATTAAAATAATATAAAAACACTAAAATATATTAATTTTAAACAAATAAATAAATTTTAAACTTTTTAAAACACAAAAACAAACTTTCCAAACTCAATTCCTGTTTCAATTAGGCAAATTGTTAGGTCTTGGCCTACAATCGATCCTAGATAAATATGGTCAGCATCACCTTTTGACTAATCTAGAGAAATGTGACGCTAAATCATTGCTTGAATTTAGGTAGCGACCACAATCGTAATATAGTAGTCTAGATGCGTGTTTAGTATCGTTATCTAAAAAGTATTTTTTTTAATATATTAAATGATATATATATATATATATATCAGTTTATTAGAATCATTAAAAAAATACTAAAAATTATTAATTTAATTTTTTAAAGAAAAATACAGTTTTATAAAAATAAAAACTACTGCACTAATAGTCACACCAGAGATTGCTTTGTTAGGCCTAATGACAGCACATATATAGCTTTGCCATGACCATAATTATATATTAAACTCTACTTAACTTTACGCTATCAATAAAAAAATTAAACATTCAGACATTTTCAACGGTTTTTCACACAGATAAATTTCCTAAAAATAAATAGAAAAAACGAATGCAGAATTAAGATAAATAATTTTAGTGATAGGAATATTCTATGTAAATGTCGATTTTCTCTTGCTAAAACTGGCATCTAGCAAGTCCCAGCTCTCTCTTTATATTAAATAAGAATTTTTAACTAAAAAGGTTAAATAAACACACCTAAAAATTAAAATTAATTAGAGGATGAATATTAATTGAAATATAAATTTTAAAATTATTTTTAAAAAAGTCATATTAAACAATAAATCCAAAGTATTTTGAGAGTGTATGAACAGTGTTAATCTATAGTAAGTCATTTATATTTTTTAGTGTATTCTATAATATAATGATCTAGCTAGAAAGCTCGTAATTAATTTAAAATCTAATTTAAGTTAAAATTGTACGTTAAATCAGTTAGGATAATATGGATTAGGATTGATTCAACCAAAACTTAATTGATTTTTATTAGTGGTTGGTTACGGTTGTTTTTCAAAGTGTTTTTCATGCCGAAACGCATCAAAATGATATTTTTTTTTATTTTTTAAAATTATTTTTGAAATCAGGGTATCAAAACGATCCAAACATATAAAAAAATTAATTTTTAACAAAAAAAAATTGAATTTTTACTGCGTTCCCAAACGCTATTAATTCAGTAAAGATAAAAAGTTGAACTTAAAAAGAAAATATTACTTTGGATAGTATTTGAACCCTAATTTACTTTTACCAACTCACTAAAATTAATTTACCGAAATGAATAATTATGCTCTGGATCATGCTATTCAAAATTTATTGAGATTTTACTTGAAGGAAGCAACCTGATGAATAGTCAATTGATTGATTGTGAGATAGGGCATGTACTGCTGCAAATGTGTATAGGGATTATGTATCTAATTTGCTCCTGTTTGTCAGTCAAAAACTGTGCATATTAATAATAACAAATACCCATGTTGATGCATGTGAGCTACAAAGTCAAACTTAAGGTATGTTTGATGCTGTACTCTTGGGTGTTTTTAAAAATTAATTAAAAATATTAATTTGATTTTTTTATTAAAAACAATTTAAAAAATATCTTGAAAAAAAAAAAGTAAAAACTACCCCATAAATAAATTTTCACTGTAACTTTACAAGGTGTTCAGAAACGTAGTTAAATTATCTTTTTTAAAAAATTATTTTTTTATTTTAAATTAATTTTTTATAATATTAAATCGTTTTGATTTGATGTATTGATATTAAAAATAAATTTTATAAAAAATTATTATTTTAAATAAAAATTATTTTAAAAAATAATATTTACTGCCGACTAAACACCCCCTTAAAAGTCCGGAGAGCCAGAGGGCATTACTCGGTTCAGAAGAGAGAGCAGCTGGAGCTTGAAGTCAACATCTTCATTCGAAAGACTTTGAAATTTTACATCAATGATTGCTTGTGTAGTCAAGTTTGAATATTGGGAATGAAGTTTTTTTAGGAGGGAATATTTATTTATTTATTTATTTATTTTTGTTTTGGAGGATGCTTAAAGTTTTCCATGCTGATGATAGCTAGGGGGACATCACGTTAGATTCTTGGCTTATTTTACTACAAGCTATTTCTTTTTTCCCTTAAAATACTAAAATTTAATAATAATGTATTCATCTCAAATGACCGTTCACAGGTCTGGTTAGCCAAATTAGCTTCCTCTTCGAAGAAACTACTAAAAACATCCATTTCCACTGAATTTCTTAACTTTAAATTTGAGAAATTAATATATGAGATAGACATTTTACAATGAAGAACATTATTTAAATATTAGATTTGGAATTTAAACTTAAAATTTTTTGTTAATTTTTAATTTCATCCTTCAATCAAAGTTTATATTATTTTAAAACAAAATATTTTAACAGAATTGACTTGATCAGGTCAACTAAATCAACTAATTTAAACGTATTAAACTAGGTTAGTTTGGGTCAATCTAAGACGCGGCCTAAGTCAGGTTTTGAATCGACCCGCTAGGCTATGCAGTGTTGAGTTTAATAAATTATTGCTGAAAAGTTAGCAAAAGGCACCTTAAGTTTTGTTGCTTTTATTGTATTTCATTTACATGTTCAGACAACACAAGCTCTTAACGATGGAAAAAGAAATATATTTTCAAGGGGTGGCAGATGATGAAAAGGTGATATGGAAAAGATGGAACAGGAAGGATTTGGTTTGAATGTAAATGATTTTATTCGAGCAACTTATCCACAGCAATTATTTTGTTACATACCAATTTTTTGGCCGACTGCTTGTGTCTTCAATTGGGGATCTCCATGCCCTCTATTCACTTTCTTTTGACCAGAAAATATTATGTAAACATAACTCTCTCTTTTTTATCAGCCTGTAAGCATGACTCTGAAAGTTTCTAAAGTGTTCAGTTCAACTGCATTCAGGAATAAAAGTTTGATCTTATAAAAATAAAAAAAAATAAAAAAGTAAAAGACGCTGTAATACAACTACAAGCCACCCCCTCAGTATTTTTTATGTTGGTGTTCATGTAAATTCTGTAATATCAGAGATATCTCGTTTTCAGAATATTGTCAATGGACTAATGATATGGCCAATAAAGCAACCAAACAAGTCCTTATCAGGTTCTCTTGGCCATTTAAGAGCTTAACTTACAGGAACATGCATCATTTTAGGTTTCAGATTTGAGCTTTTTGCCAAAGCTCAGAAGCTTAAGTTAATTTTTTAATCACTCGACGGAATGGTCATATAGAATTTCATTCAAGAGTCGCATGGGAAACAAAATCTTTGTGATATTCAACATTCAGTTTTGATGACCCGCATGTTCGTGAGTTCGTTCACTAAGCTGGTTATAACAGAGATTTGGCATTTGAAAATGCGGGACAATAAGCAAGCCCAGTGAACGTTCCGCAAGAACAATGAACCCTCCGGGGATTAAAACCACCATCTATCCTAAGGCCAATGTCCATGAGGTCCAGTGACATGTTACCTTGTGTCCTTGCGACGAGTATCCTGATCCGATCAAATTGTCGGGTTAAGAGCTCGCTCTATTTCCTCCAACGAGCGTCCCTTTGTTTCCACAACATTAGCTGCTATGTACACCACAGCAGAAAGACAGATGCCGGAAAATCCTAAATACACAGAGCTGATCCCAAACCTGTTCACGAAGCTCAAGAAATACAGGCCGATGACAAAATTTGCAGCCTGTTACCATAGAAAACCAAATCATTATTAGCATGTAATCAAGTAATCAACCAATCAAACATTCTCAAAGAAAAAAAAGATAAAAGTAAATTAAAAGTTCCATTCACATTTACACTCAAAAACAAGTAACAAATATATGAATACAAATGTGTGAGCTATCTGCTCACAAAACTCCACATAACAGAGGCCATTCCCTTGTTATTATCTCTAAATCAACAAGCTGACTATGGCCCTCCCCTACAGGCATGCAGGTGCTTTCATATATCTACAAAATGAACTATTCAAAGTCTTTGGCATAAGAAATGATGATTTGTTTTTCAGACACTTTCTTCTAATTCCATTCAATTGCTTATTTATATGTTTGTGTCAGTGTTTAAACTTTATTGCATAGCAGTTTTTGAAGGTGGTGATCAAAGGCAAAATGCAAATCATTCCAAACTAGCAACACTGATATCTGCGGTTGGAAAACTATAGTTTACAAATGTTCTTCTTTCATGACTTACCCAGTGCATGCCCAAGGATAAAGCAACTGCTTTCGCTCTAATTCTGGAGGCAAATATCTCTGGAAGAAGAAGAGCTGGCACAGGACCAGCACCAAGTGAAAATGACAACACATAGCTGTATCAAGAGATGAGAAGTCCGATTCAGATTTCATATCCAATTGGATAAAAATAACAGACATCAGAAAAAGGAGAAGCTCATTTAAATCTCATAAGGAAATAGCCCTCCCCAATCGCTCAGAAACAAGAAGGCAGAAGAAAAGAGCCTGACTTATCTCACACGGAAAATAATTGACTTACCAAACTGTCCCTAGAACTGCAAGGGTTCCAGAATATGGTGCCAGGGCCTTCCAAGTGAAGGACAAGGAAAGCAGCAGCATTGAGGCAGCCTTCATGACAAAACACGCAAAAAAGGAATTGTATTAGATACAAGATTATCCTAGTCCTACATATTCAGAATATTTTTCTTTGGGAATAAAAATGTTTGTAAAGAAGATGCAGAAAAGCTAAATTATGCCATGTTCTCTCAAGAAGTTACAACATCGACTTGTGGAGGGATCCTGGCAACAGTGGGTTGACATTATGCAACCAAATTCTTTGCCATGTGTGCTCGAAGAAGAAAAGGTTGCCAGACTTCAAATACTAATATTATCTAACTTGGTGCAAATCAATAATGCCTAAGTAACCATCAGCTCATCAAAATGTCTGACAAAGCCATTCATCAGTCAGCCAAAACAAAGAGAGAGCTCATGACTTGAGAATCCATCAAGGAATCTGTTAAATCATTTCAGGTCAAAATACTGGATGAAAAGAAAGAAGCGAGGCTTATGGCATCACTAGTCTGTCGCCTATGTGAGATAATAGATCACAAACTAATACTTAAGGATTGGAAAATCCTTCTTATTTTCAGCATATTAAGCAGGTATGAGCAGACCAACCCTTGTCAAGATAATTTCTTCAGGTATAGATTGGTCCTTATCTCCTTTAGTTTTTCTGTGTTTTCTTAATTCAATAATTCCCGGTTAGGTATTGAACCAATAGGATTACAAGTCAGTTTTGTAAAAACTTTAGTAGTTAAATGACATAAAATACAGTTCAGCAGTGAAAGTTGAGGGAGAGAAAAGGATAATCTGAACCCAAAATGAAAATTCAGGAGGTAGTTTAAAAGGCTCTAAGCTCTGTTCTTGATGACCATAAAAAAGTAACAGAAAATTATGTTTATCTGATTAAAAGAAGAATGAATGGTATGAAAACAAGTAACCCTACCATTCCAAAAAAGCTTGTGATTAGAAGACTCTTCCTTCCTTGTCTGTCCATTAAGGAAGATGCAATAGTTGTGCCTGGAAGAAGCCAGCCAAATTAAAACATGGTGGTTGCAAATTGTAAAGTTATACAGGCACCTGATTCAGAAAGAAAGAAAGAAAACAAAAAATTTACCAAAGACGTTTGATGCCCCAACAAGAGCACTAGCAGCAACATCTGATGCAATACCAGCACTACGAAACACAGCAGTTGAATAATACACCACAGCATTTATCCCAGCCATCTGTTGGAAAAAGAAAAGTGCTACACCAACGCTCACAACTGCATAAATAAAAATGTTAGTAAAACAAATCATTTACCCTGACAAATCAAAAGTTATTAGTTATACACACTATAATACCAAGAGGTTGAAGTAACAATAAGCTATAGAAGATTATCTTAGGATGGTTTTTCAACTTGTGACAAAAACTATTTTCCAAGGCATAATCACTAAACGTGCTAAGACATGAGTTTTTAATGTAGGAATGCAAGGTGATACCCAGACTTTTATCCATTCATTGTTTAAGAAATATTGGCTTGGATGGTTGTGGGAAGTACAATCTTTGATTTTCCTCAAAGAGCCTATTAACATTTGTGCAGTAAAGCCTGTATTAGTAGATTTAATGAAGGTCAACAACTAATTAAAATGCAGAGGTATAGTCATGGGTATGTTCAGAAAATTTTGAAACATTTTTTTTAAGTGGCAAAAGTTTTGGCAAACCAAACAAAGATTATATCATCTGATTCAGACTGTTGCTTGCAAATCCAATAACCAAAGATCTACATTTTTCGTCTGAAACCAAGTACCTTTCCAATAGCGGCTGCTAAATAGATCAAACCATCCAGCTTCTGGCTCAGCAGAACCTTGACTACCCACAGATAAGTCAGTCATGACATCAGCAACTCTTTCTTTTCCGTTAAGTGTCTTTATGGACTTTTCAGCTTCAGAAAATTTTCCTTGCTGCAAGATAAAGAAGTTTATCAATATCTTCTTAATGAATGATTAATTTAGATTAAAAACATATGCAATTACAACTATATCACAACATAAATAAATATACAATGGCCTCAATGACATGAGATTAAATACAACTAAACCTGAAAAAGCCACCGTGGACTTTCTGGAGAAAATGCCATTCCCAAAGCCAATAGAACAGCAGGGACAGCTGAAATGCCAAACATTGTCCTCCACCTGAAGGAGGCGTATAAATAGACTCAAAGTAAATGGCTAAGAAAGGAAAGATTATTCATGAAAAAGATGATTTCCAGTAAAGAGCTTTTTAATAGCCATTCAAGAAAAAATGAACACCAAAACTTTAACTTAGTGCCACTCGATTTATTTTCATCGATCAATTGTGCAAAAATCATGTGTTCTTTTGACATGACAACTTCAATTTTGCAAAAAGTGTATCAGGTAGATGAACTATTCTATCTGGAATGCTAATGAGATCAAAGTTTACGGATACATTTTCTGGCAATAACACGAGCACTGATTTCGATTGGTTACAATGTATTCCTCAATGCTACACAAAACTAAAGCAAAGATTCAAGACTTTCTGACAAGGTTCCATCCAAATTTATGTTGCATACTTGAATGCTCTTAAAAAGAGTCTGAGCTTCTCGATCTGCAATTGGCCACTGCTAGAATGGCTAGTTGGAGTTAGCTAAGACAACATCATAATATAAAACTAAAAGAAATTGTAACCTTTAAAATGTGTTCACTTGAAATCTTTGCAATGTTAAATTTCCAGGATCAAGGAATTTTCAATGCAAATCATGAGGGCATTTGGTTTTTGCTGAAAGCATTTCTTGAGCTCTTTACTTGTGATAGAAATGCTCAGTTCTTTTTTTTCTTTTTCTTTTTCGTTAGGAAAAATGCCCTAGTATCTCACATCATTTGCAGCATCTATTCCTTTTTATTTCAGTTCATTTCACCCAATGACAAAATAAAAGAAATGGTGTTACACAGAATATTTGTGCACACATGTAAAAGGCACACTCAGACAAAATGTGATTAATTTCTCTCTAAATTTGGATGCAGTTATCTAATCATATTTGCCTAGATCAAAGTTTAATAACTGATGAAAATATTAATAAATAAATAAATACAAGTGGGAATATGCAAAGGATATTCCAACCTCAACTCACAGAGGAACTATCTTAAACAACACAGATGAGAAAACCCAATCAATGATTGGGCTGCCAGGAGTTGTAAGATAAAAATTAACAATTAAAAAAAGTTAAGCATGGGCAGCTCCTGATTTTAACATTCTTTCAATGCTCTTTTCAGCTGTACAAAGCATTAGTAACGACACTTTCCAGGAACTTGCCATCCTTGCATGGACGAACTAGCTAGAAGGTCCATTAAATTGCCACTGTTGGTAACATAAATCAAACGATAACACACTGCCCTGTCATGCTACCCTGTTGTATTCCCATGGAGCTTTTGACTACAACCATATTAAAATCCTGTCTCGCATGAGGGCTGACCTCATTAATATTTACACAACCCCGTATACTAGTTCTGTTCTCCTATTTTAAAAGCATGTTGAAACCCGTCATCTTGCTGGAACTTGTATTTGCTTAAGATTCAGAAGGCCAAACACTTTTTAAACATATGATTTCCTTAAATCAACAACTTGATTTTTGAGCCATTTAGATATTGAAGAGAAACAAGGGTAAAATGCATTGACTGATCAAACTTTCCTAATGCAAAAGGATTGTCACTCTCCAAATTCCAGAGACAGATTTTATCCAGGCCACATGTCATGCCAATCAGAGAATTGAAATGTCAAATTCAAAATCGATGCATTATCTCTCCTCTCCTTATCTAAATCATGTTCCTCTTGGCAACCACATGTATGGTTAGTCCTAAAAACTAGACAATTGATGAGCATCTCTAAACAAAGAAACCAAAAAACTTGCTAGATAAGTATTTACTGCTTCAATTTAGCACCAATATGACATATCTATACAGCTAAAGTTTCATTGCTCCATCTTCGAAGTCTGTCATCAATAGCTTCCACTCATACAATCCAAAAACTTTTCTTGTGGAAATGGAAGAAAAGATTCTTGAAGCAGCATTACCAGAAGCATTGTTGCTTATATCGTCAGGCATATAATTACCATATGGTTTATTTAAAATGCTTATTTCTTTCTTCATGTTGATTAAGCATAGCAATCACATACACAACCATTAAAGAAAGCATATAAAACATACCATATAGGATTTCCTGCCAATGGTAATCCAGCCACCAAAGCCAAAAGGATCCCAATGCATATAAAAAGTTGGTTTATAGACCCCAGTGCACCACGGATTTCAGTTGGTGAGATCTGACCAAAAAAATAAGCACACCAGATTAGCTCTTGAAAAACCATACACACTCGCAGTGACCTTATTAAAATGAGATAAGTAACAACCTCAGATATGTAAAGTGGCACGATAGCAGAAGAAATGCCAATTCCTATACCAGCAAGAAGACGCCCAATTATCATAGTATGTACGCTCTGGGCAGTAGCACTGGAATTTTTTTAAAACATAAGCTTTTGCAAAAGCATGATAAAAAAAAATTATAAAAAAAAAGAGCCAAAAACACAAGATAAAGGGAAAACCAAAGCAATGCTCCAATTGTAAGTGGAATTGCATCCAACTGAAAAGTCCTTGTTCTTCCAAACTTATCAGCCAATGTTCCTCCAGTAAATGAACCAACAGTAGCACCAGCAAGCAGTGTGCTAACAACCCATCCTGCTCAATCATTTGAATGCTGATATTATAAACTACCCAGCAATGCCAATTAAATTAACAAAAACACTATAAAGTCTAAGAAAAATATAAACATACTAAAGAACCAAATAGATCTCTGTTTATACTAGTTCGGCAAATGACATTCTCTGTTTCATTAAATTAAAACTGAAGTAATCAACACATTCTCTGTTTTCCTGAATTAAACTCAAGTAATCAACACATTCTACCGGCAAATTACCAACAAACAAAATTCCATTGATGAATTAACAAACAATTCCTTGCCTTGTAAGGCCGTGTTCTCGACAATCCCAAGATCCTTAGCAAGATACTCAAGAGAACCATTCACCACCCTGAATCATCATCATCATCCAAAACCAATAAATAAAAAACCAATGCAATTGAAAAAAGAAAGAAAACGAAAACTAATAACAAGCAATTACCCTAAATGATAACCAAACAAAGTAGCCCCTAAACAAGCAACTCCAACAAACGGAAAAACCGTTCCGGTCGAAGCTTTCCCCTGCTGCTGCTGCGGCGGTACAACATAATTAACGTCCTCAACCGATTTTATTGGCCTACCTTCTTCCACATCTCCCTCTCCCCCTCCTCCTAAAAGTTTTCAAATCAATATCAAACACGCAACTTCACGAACAAATAAAGAAAAATGAACCGGACGAACCAGAAGCGAGAGCTTTGACGATGGGGCGGGAGCGGAAGAGAGAGGAGCGAGTGAGTTCGGTTCCCATAGAGGAGAATGAATCGAGACGCAATCCGAAACAAGAGGTGCGGTGAGGCATGCAAGAAGAAGAAGAAGATAGTAGTTGACAGTTTGTGTTGCTGAAATCAATGGAGGATGAGAGTTGCTTCTGCTTCCGGCCTTTTTGAGCTCTGGAAAAGCAAACTGCTAGGCTTGTAGAATTGCTGTTAACGCTACCTTTGACGACGACTCCTCCATACATTACCGCTGCTTGCATCTTAATTAATTAATTCTGATTTTGAAAATTCAATCACACAAAAGTCAATAAATAAACACACTAAAAAACCAATAAAAAAAACAATAAAAAGGAGCAGAAGCTGCAAATGCAGAGAGATAGAGAGAGACACTTTAAGGCTATGATATGATCACTGATGAGTGAAGACCACTGAAGCTTGCTTCTTCTTCTTCTTCTTCTTTTTTCTCTGTATAGATGAATATAAGAGAGAGGAAGGCTTTGGAAATTCCGTTATTTGCTTAGTACTAGGAGAACAAGGCTGGTGGAGAATTCGATTCTCTTTCTTCCTTTTTTTTCTTCCATTAATATTGTTTTTTTTTCACAAATTCAAAGGAATATCATATCATTATTCACAAAATTAATCCAAATTAGATTCAAATCAATTCACTTCACTTCATTTAAATCATAAATATTAAGACATTTTGAAAATCAGATAAAATTATTAGTGTATTATTCAAACTTCCATTAACATATTTAAAAATTGTTAATGCGGTGCTCATGATAGATGATATGATATTATAGGAAAAAACCGCAGTGCCATACACAAATAAAATTTTAAATTTACTACACGAATAAAGTTAATAATTTTTATATATATATTTGGAATTCAATAAATAGCCATGATCGTTTTTTTTTCACAGGCAGTAACCAACCATTTACCCTTTTGAAAAAAAAATATAAATGACAGTGATTAAAAATGTATCAGATATGGGAAAGAGGATGGCGACGAGTGGATTTTGGATCAGATTTTTGGGCAGCGTTGGAGGGGTCGCAGGTGGGTCCAGGTGTTTGCACGTGAGGACACGCAGGTACTTGCGTTTCCTGTTCCCTCCTGTCACTCCATTTATAACATGACTAGATATTTTACTTTTTTTTTTTAACAAAAAAAAATTATATATAAACATTTTCAATATATTTTTGTATTTTAAAAAAATCTAAATAAAAATAAAAAAATTTATACATGTTTTCAAATAAATTGAAAATTATACGTGTCAATAAAAAAAATCATAAACAATGATTAAAAAGAAAAAAAAATCAAGAAACGAGTATAGATCAAGATATTTAATTTCATAAGATTTGACATTTACACTGTTATATTTACTAAATTTTTTAATTAAAATAATTTTTTTATTCAATCAAACAATAATAAAAATAAACACACATATTAAATTGATTAAATAAAATAAAAATAAAAAAATAATATGTAACGCTACACATATTAAAAATATTATTTTAAAATAAATTATTTTTGTTTTCAAAAATAAAATTCATCCATACAAAATATTAAAAAAATATAGATTAATAGAAAAATCTTCTCAAAAATTAAATGTATAATTAAAAAATAATTGTCATTTCAAATAGGTTTTCTAAATAACATAAAAGAGAGAAGAATATTAATCTAAATATAAATATAAATAAGATTAAGATTAATTTTAAAAAATAGAAACAAAAAAAAGAAAATATTTTTTCTTAAACAATAAAAAAAGTGAACAATTTCGTCCACATTAAAACTTGTGGGGTGAACCCGGACCATAAACTCAACTGGTTTAATATTTTTTTCCCCTTAAATTATAGCAAACTTAAAAAAAGTAAACAATTTCATCCACAGTAAAACATGAGGGAGTGAACAATGTGGCTGCACAAGAAAATCACCTCACACATTTTCCCTTTAAATTTATAGCAAAATCTTAAAAAAAAAAATAACTAATGTCTTTCACAGTAAAACGTGAGAGGGTGAATAGTGCATCTGCATAGTATTCACCCCACATGCTTTAGTTTATTTAGGGTGAATTCGGACCATGAACTCAACCCAGTTAAATATTTTTTTCCCTTTAAATTTATAGCAAACCTAAAAAAAAATGAACAATGTTGTCTATGGTAAAACATGAGGAGGTAAACAGTACGCTGTATAGTGTTCACCTCACACATTTTCCCTTTAAATTTATAGGAAAAAAATAGTAAATAAAGCATCCACTGTAAAAACATGTGGGGATGAACAATACGACTGCACAGTGGTCATCCCACACACTTTAGATTATAAGTAATCAGTAATAAGTAATTATATATATCTGTGTGTCTGTGTGGCTGGGGGGGGATGCAAAAAACATTGTCGACTTGCACAATATTTTTCCCCACGACTTAGATTATAGGTAATGTGGAGTGATCTTGAAGTTATTTTTTAAAGTATTTTTTTTATTTTTAATATTAGTACATGAAAACTATCTAAAAGCACTCTATTAAAAAAATATTATTTGAAGAAAAAAAACTAAAACTTTTCAGAAATGTTTTTGGATTATAATGCCAAAAAAGTCCTTTAGTGTTCTACTAGATCATTAACATACGTTATGTTGCGAGCCAAATTAATTTTTTCTTGAACATAAAAAAATATTTAGAAGTTGTTGATTTTTTTTTTAGTGGAAAAACAAATCGTGTGGGAGTTGACCCGGTTGACTTTACTAGTAAAACAAAACTCAGATGACCTGTAAAAACATAGTTTAATATTCCAAGATAATATTTTTTTAAATATTAAGATAACAACATATTGAATTGACTAGTGTTAACACATGTTAACATGTCAAATCTGCGACCTGGGTTATGAAATTATGATAACCCTATAGAAAGCAAATCAAAACAAATTATGAAGTCCAATTCTTAATCAACAAAATATTGAAGGATGAAATTAAAAGGATATAAATTAAAAAAAAAACTAAAAAAACAACCCGAGTTAACATGTCAAACTCGTAATCCGGGTCATAAGACCAAGATAACCTCATAGAAAACAAATCAAAACGAATAATAAAGTCCAAATCCTAATTAGTCCAATGTTGAAGAATAAGATTAAAAAAATAATTAAAAAACAACATAACTTAAATCATCAAACTCATGACCTGAGTTATGAGATCAAGATAACATTATAGAAAGAAAAAAAAAAGACTTGATTTAACCCTAGTTAACCTGTCAAATTCGTGACTCTAATCGTAAGATTAAGATAACCCTATAAAGAGCAAATTAAAAAAAATTATGAAGCTTGATTTTTAATTAACATTGTCGAAACCAATATTGAACGATGAAATTTATAAAAAAATAAAATTGAACAAATGACATAAAAATAAGTCAAGTCAACTTGGGTTAATCAGTTAAGCGCTATTCCCGATTCATGAGATCAAGACAACCTAATGTAAAGCAAACCGAAACAAAATCATGAAACTTAATTCTCAATCAAACACAATATTAATTTATGAAACTGGAAAAAAAATCAATTAAAAAAGAGAAAAAAAATGAGTCAACTAAATTAACCTGTCAAACTTGCGACACGGGTCAAGAAACGGGGACAACCCAGTAAAAATCAAATTCAATGTTGAAGGACCCGTAACTCAAGTCATAAGACCAAAATAACCTCTTAGAAAAAAACAGCTCAATTTAACTGGGGTTAAAATACCAAAACCCGCGAACCTGGTTAGGATACCAAGATATCCCCGTATAAAGTAAATCAAAATAGATTATGAAGCTCAATTATTAAGTGACCCAATGTTGAATGATGAAATTAAAAAAAAATATTCAATTAAAAAAAAAAACAACTCGAGTCAACCTGAGTTAACTCGTTAAGCACTATTCATGGGCTAAAATAACTAATGGAAAACAAACAAAATAAATCATGAAACTTAATTCCCAATCAATCTAATACTAAAAAATAAAATTAGGAGGAAAGTTAATTAAGAAAAAGAAAAACAACAAGTTAAACGGGTTAACCCACGATTTGTATTATGACAGTGAGATAACCTAATAAAAAAAATTAATATTAAATAATAAAATTAAAAATTAAAAAACAAGAATAAAAAAAACAAATGAAGCACTATTTCATTTAGTAGTGATTTGTAAGGAGGGGCAAAGTAAAAAAATCATCCTTCCTCTTTTATTTTTTTTTTGTTAATGTTGCATATTTTTTCTCTTTCCTATTGCTAATCTAATTCTTCTTTTTTTATTAGGAATAATTATAAAAACTCGCCTATATTTTAATCTAAATTTTACCCTCTTTATACTTTTATAAATTACACTTTATATCTTAGATCAAACAATTTAAGAAAATATTTAGATGTTGATAATAGTTTTCTAATAAAAAAAAACTCTTAAACTCTGCAGAGGTTGATCCGATGTGACTTGACTGACTTGATAAATTTAAAAACAACTTGAACGACCAGTAAAAACATAGCTTGACTCATAAAAATTTAAGAAAATATCTTTTTCCTCTATTGGACTACTACCTAGGATAAAATCTTCATTATAGAGCTTGAAAAATCATGAGGGCCTAAAAAATCATTTTCTCACTTACTTTCACCTAAAATAACCTTAAAAAACCATAAAACTTCCACAAATCATACCCTAAAATCACTAAAAAAAAAAACAAAAATCAATCAAATTAGAAAAATCTAAATGAATCCTGATCTGTCTTTTCAGGCATATTCATAGGAAAAAAAACTATCACCATCAAACTTTCTTTTATCAGATGGAACTTTTTGACACCAAGATCAACTATTTTTGTTGATAGAATGTGATCAACCAACTTTCTCTCTTCTCTATAATTTTTCGGTAACTTTCTATTTTTTTTCTCTCAAATCTATGGACTGAAAAATAAAAATAAAAATAAAATAAACTTTTAAATTCATATGAAAATTCTAAAAATTTTAAGATTCTCTATATTTTACATTACAATCTTCTCAATTTTAATTATTATAATTTAAAATTTTATCTTATAAAATTAAACCGTTTAAAAAAATTAAATCAAAAATAAAAAAGTGTTTGAGGATGAAGTGTTTTTGTTTTTTTAAAAAATCTTTGTTTACTGCAATCGCATGTCATGTCAGATGTGAGATGTGGCCGTGGGACTGGACATATATGAGTTACTAAGCTGGGCTTCGCACAATTACAAGAAGAAATGTTGGGTTCTTCTCAGGAATACTCCCTTATCTGCACTGGATTCAAATTTTTGTCCCGGCCCAAATTAAGGAACAATAAAATATATTTTTCTTATTCATGGCCGGCCTATTTCGACATAAAGATGACTACTCAACTAAATAAAATAAAATATTTCCCGTATTTCAAGAATATCCATCACTTTATATTCAATATGTACTAATTACTACTCATAGTATAAAAAATGTTTTATTTAATTTTCAAAAATAAAAATAACTTATAAAAATTGAAAAATAAAAATAATAAAAATTTAATATATAATTATTAATCAATATACATATTAGAATAATAGGTATTTTGAAATATTATATTTTTCATGAATTAATTAGTATATGTCCTAAGGTTATATTTATTTACAAGGTGTAAAATATTATATTTTTATAAACTAAATATAATCGATATTAAATATGTGTTTAAGATTGTGGTGTATAGTGCTTTTCCAAATAATTTTTTACTTGAAAATATATTAAAATATTTTTTTATTTTTAATATCAACACATTAAAATTATCAAAAAAATACTAAAATTATATTTGTTTACGAGATGTGACTCACCTTCTAAACAAACCCATTCTAACATAGAACCATATTCTAGAGAGAAACCACAGTTTTTATAAGCTCATTTGAAAGTATAATAATAGTTACCTTTTAAAGTATTTCTCGTTCAGAAATACATCATTAAAATATTTTTTATTTTTTAAAATTAATTTTAATATTAACACATTAAAAATGATTCAATAGCAAGAAAATAAAATAAATTTTTTAGAAAAGATTATTTTAACCACGTTCCAAAGAGCTCTATGATATCAAGCTAGACCATTATCTCTTACCTGTTTTCTTACTATGTTTTCTCTTATAAGGCCTTGGCCACCACCCTTATTACCAGCTCGATAGGGCCATCCCTTGTTTTCTTCTGATCCAATGATTTTTGTCTTTCCTTTTCTTTTTCGTTTCCATAGCTTTCAAGTTCTGAGTTCATGTTCACAGTTATCGACCCAATTACCCTAATTAATTTGTTAGCTTTCACAGTTGTGACAATTATTATGATTTTAATTTTTGAAGTGCCAACACAAAGGCATGACACCTTGATAAATTAGCCATTGATTGAGACTCCCACAAGGAATATAGGGCATAGGCAATTTCCTGAGAAAATTAGCAATTCATTGAATCACTACCATGCCGGCAACAATTTATTTATTCATTTTACAACTATATATAAATGCAATGAATTTCTTATATTTTCAACATATTAAATTTAAGAAATGCTAACTTATTATATTATGTGTCGCAAATAAAATTTTTGTATAGGTTTATTGTAAATAAATTGTATAAAAAAATAGAAGTAAAAAGTTATCAAACCTTCTAATGGCTCATGTTATTAAAATTGACATTATGACTCGCTAATTTGATTTTTAGCCTGAATTAGGTGTTAGAAAAAAAATTTAAACAGATTTAACTTGATATAACCTTGTTAAAATCTTACTAAACTTTTTTTAAATAAAAATAATATTATTTTAAAGCAATCTTTATTAACCCAATTAACTTATGAATCATCCATAATTAAAGTCTATCAAGTCTTTAAAAGTCCTCGCCAATTTAAGAGTACATTTTGGTTTTCTTGGGTGACGTTTCTTACCCTGACTTTTATTAAACCAAAATGGTTAATAATTACATGGATCATCAGTACTAGATCATCTCTATCAGTTGGGTATGGTTTAGAAATCTAACATGTTAATTTGTAAAGTGTTTTTGATTTATAAATGTATTAAAATTATATATATTTTTAATATTAAATTATTAAAATAACTCAAAAACACTAAAAATAATTAATTTAAAACTAAAAAAATTTAAAATCATGATTGTACGCAATGCAGGCGTAATTTGTTTTTTTTAAAAAAAAATCTTAGAACTGTTTACAACTACTGACGTGCCTCGGGCTTTTGTAGAAATGTTAGCAGTAGGAATAACTGAGAACTCAGAACGATGTAATTAGCCGTTGGAAAGTTCTTGTACGAATGGCATACACTTCAAACCTTGTTAACTTACAGTTCCTTCTGTCCTAACAACTTAGACTATAAGCATGTCACAACCATTGCATCTACCTTAATTATATGTTCTTTGGAGACAAGTGCTCCCAAATTTCAAACCCTAGTTTTCAAACCCTAGCTCTTAGCTTCTCTAATAAGATAACAAATCCCCAATCAATCAGGACGTGTGATCAATACTTAGATATAAATGTTATTATTATTATTATTATTATTTTAATCATGGATGCCGTCGAAGTGTTTCTATTAAGATAATCCCAAGTGTTTCTTGTTGGTAAAAAAATATTATTATTAATTATTGTGTGTGTATATAATTTTCTTGCTTAGTCCACCTTAATTTGCTTGAACCGCTACTACACCTGTGGGCACAACCTTTATGGTTCTAGAATCCTTGTTCTTGGATCCTAATTTTACCTACTATTTATGTACACATGTTCAAGTAAGCAACAGCAACAATCAACAAACTTGATTAACTGAGATACAGAGTTTAATTAATGATTTATAATAATTATGAAGAACATTTGTATTGGTATATCACTAGATCATTTCCCACACTGCGCTACAAGTAAGGTTAAATTCTTTTAATATAAAAAAATATTCATATGTTTGTTAATGTGTTTTTTAATAAAAAAATTAAAAATTAAACTATATGAAAATTGATCTTATATGACCTGCTTGACTTGATAGATTTAAAGACAACTTAAACGACCGATAAAAATACAATTTAATTTTAGAAAAATCAAGACTATATCTTTTTTTATATAGATATTGAAACGATAACATATTAAATATACTTTTATCAATTTGGTTTAACCTGTTAAATCCGTTATCTAGTTATGAGACCACGGTAACACTATAGAAAACAAATAAAGAAAAATTATTAAACCCAATCATTATTCAAACCAATATTATAAGATGAAATTTAAAATAAACTAAAAATAAGACAAAAAAAACCCCAATCAACTGGCCTAACTCATGACCCGGGTTATAAGATTGTAATGATCACATAAAAAGAAAAAAAAATATAAATTAAAATTCCCAATCAACATAATTTTGAAGGATTAAATTAAAAAAAATAAAAAAAGAATAAAAAAATGACCTGAGTCAACCCGGGTTAACCTACTAAAACCGGATTAGAAGATTGAGATAACTCCATAGAAAGCGATTTGAAAAACGTTATAGAGTCTGATTCTCAATGAACTAAATGTTGAAGGATGAAATCGGGAAAAAAATCCAAATAAAAAATGATCCGAGTCAACACAACTAACTCGTAAAATTCATGATTCGGGTTATAAAAGCGTGATAACTCCATATAAAGTAAATCAAAACAAACTATGAAACTCTATACTTAGTAAACTCAATAATAAATGATGAAATAAGTTTTTTAAAAAAAAACCTAAAAAATTTAAAGATCAAAGTAAAAAAGAGCTTGGCTTTTTATTATTCATTACTACAATAAAAAAATCAAGCCCTTTTAATATATATATACATGTCACATTCCATAGCAAACTAAAATGTTTTGCAGGAACCAATAAGTTGCAGGTGAGAGATATATGTTTTGTAACTTGGGCAATCTTCGTATGTTTACGGGTATTTTTTTTTGGTTAAAAAGAGTTTTTGATAATTTTATTTTTTTTTATTTTAAATTTTTTTTTATTTTTAAATTATTTTGATATGTTGATGTCAAAAATAATTTTTTTAAAAATATATTTTAATATATTTATATAAAAGTATTTTAAAAATAACTAATACCAAAATTATAAACAGTACTTGCAGATATGCTTAAGTTCAATCGAGTGCTACAAGAAAAGCCAAACAATGACATCTAAAAGAGTATTTTGCTGATTAGGTGGGAGACATATACTATCACGAGAAAAATCGAAGACCTAATTTCCAAGTCACAGTTGATAATGAATTAAGCAGGTGAATTATTCAGTGCTTTAGCTCAACACAAAATTGTCAAAGACTGTGATTTATTGTAACATATCCAGTTATTTTTTTTTTGTGTATAAGTTAATTAGAAGAATCTTTTATACGGTAAAAATCATAAATTTTTTCATGGTATATAATTCATTTCATATTACATGATGTGATCATTAGTGATAATTATGTACTCCATTTTTATTTAGAAACATAGTTACCATCATTTAATTAAATCTTTGGTGATCTTGATGCATGTCAATGCTCAATCAAAACTGTTGTTGGATTAAGATCTCATATCCATTTACCAATTATAGCGGTGTTACAAAGAGTTATGTTTTAAAGTATTTTTTGCTCAGTAAGTTATCAAAATAATAATTTTAATTTTAAAAAAATATTTTTAATATCAGCACATCAAAACAATTCAAAAACATAAAAAAATTAATTTTAAATTATTTTTTTTTAAATTTAACCAACTCCCGTTTACAACATTCTTGCATATATATTATGCTTTTATCATTTAAATCCATATGATTTCACAGTGGGTGGAATAATTTTTTTGAAAAAAAAATAAATATACAAGTTTTTCAAATGTGTTTTTTTTTTTAATTTAAAGATCATATATATTAATAAAAATATATAAAAACAAAAAAATTGATATAAATAGGACAAACATATAATGATAAATACTCAAAGTGTAAAAAATTAAAAAAAATATTTTTTTCAAAAAAATGCAAAGAAAAAAAAAACTAAAAAATATAACAAAAAGATGAAGATAAAAAATGATGATAAATATACCAAGTATAAATTAGTAAAAATATCAATTATAAAAAGAAAAAAATAAGAAAAACTTGTTTTCTGCAGACAAAAATTTACATCTGTTACAGTAAACAATTAGCAAAATTTATAATTATACTATATTTACAAGAAAATACCATTTCTTCTTAATATAATAATAATAATAATAATAATAATAATAATAATTTTCGTACATCTATAAAAGCCTGTGGAGTTAAAAGATGGTAATGTAAAAAAAAAAAAAAAAAAAAAACTTGTATGATAGGGTTGTGAGTAGTGCATTGAAAATTTTTCAAGGGGCATGCTCATTAGTCATGACTTATTGCATATAATACTAGCAATTAATTATCTCTTCAAACGACGTACATCCAATCAGCTAGCCAGGCAGGAGGCACATCAGACGAATGCTAATGGCGATGACTTATTGCATATAATACTAGTAATTGTCTCTTTAAACGACGCCCATCCTATCAGCTAGCTTGGCAGTAGGCACACCAGACAAACGCTATGGTGGTGGCTTGTTGCTTGTAATATTTAGTAATTATCTCTTTAAACCATGGACATCGATCCTTCAAGCTAGCCAGGCAGTAGGCACTTCAGACAAATACTATGTGCCTGCTTTTCACTTCAGAAAAGACACGAAGGGGAGAGTTTATTAGGAGCAACCATACCATTAATTATATAGCTACAGAGAATTAACTAAATTAAAAAAAAAATTCTCCTAGAAAAATTAATGTTCATCGAGAATCAAATCACTATTTATATATAAATATAATTTCATTTTAAATACAAAGATAAACTAACTTGAAATTACGCAATTCAAATTTCAAACACAAGTAAAAAAATAAGAGTTGAATTGATATGACCTGATTAATTCTATGAGTTAAAAGATAACTTGGACGACTTGTAAAAATATAGTTTGATAAAAAAAAATTCAAGATAACATATATTTTTTTTAAAAAAATATTGAAACGATAACATATTGAATTGACCTGGATCAACATTTCAAATCTTTGACCACACTCATAAGACCTTAATAATCCCAAAATCAAAACAAATCATAAAACTCAATTATTAATAAATTTATTGTTGAATGCTGCCTGGATGACTTGTAAAAATATAGTTTGACCAAAAAAAATTCAAGATAACATTTAAAAAAAAAGACAATATTGAGACGATAACATATTGGATTGACCTGGGTCAACCTTTCAAATCTTTGACAACGATCATGAGACCTTAATATCCCCAAAATCAAAACAAATTATAAAGCTCAATTATTAATAAATTTATTGTTGAATGCTGAAATTGAGAAAAATTCAATATAAAAGGACAAAATAATGATATTTCAAAACAAAATTATGATAATGTCATTGACAGTCTCTCAAGACTTTTCTAAACTCCGATAACCTAAATATTTCAACCTAAGATATATAACTATGTCAAGAGACTTCTCGTAATATTATCATGATCCAACGATCGGATTAAGAGATGTGATTGATACCGTAAAACTAGACAATATTTTATAAAACAATGAAGCAAAAAAACATTATATAAAGCAAACAAATGGAACATTCTGGCTGGGATTTGGGTAGAATTTACAAAACAGGCCGAGATTCTAAGTGATATGAAATTTGTTCTAGTTTGTTCTATTTTTTAAATTGAAACGAGATATACCGGCCTTTATGGATAGAAAAGAGCGAAATTGACAACCTTGCCTTAAAGGCAAAACCAACAAAACTCTCACCCGAGAGATTTTTTTTAATCATTTTACATTGGTTTTATTACAAATTTCAAGTGCATCCAGGGGCATTGCTGTAAATTATATGTATTGAATATAATTAAAAAAAACTTGTTGGGGCGTGCGCAGCACGCGCCAGTGTATGGAAGGCCCCCGCACATTTTGGACGGCATATGAGGGGTCGTTCGACCACCAAACATCGCCTTCCAGTTCAGAGTTTGAAAGGTCTTGACGCCTCTAACGTAATGAAAGAGTGCGTGCCTATAACGTGAATCGAGTTTGGCGTCGACAACCTTTTTTTCTTCATTTTTCTCTCCCCACCATCGAATTTCACTCTAACCCCTTCAAAAAATTAGATCAACCCCTGCAATTTATTTTCCCTTCATATTTGGTCCATGTCCTTTTAATTACTATTTTTTTAATTTTGAATAAGCCATAAAATTAAAAATATTTTTTAATTTCACCCCTTTTTAATTTTTAATCTTTCAGATTTGGTCCCCATTCTTTTGATTATTATTTTTTATTTTTAATAAGCTATAAAATTACAATTGTTTTCCAATTTTACCCCATTTCATTTTTCTTCATCTTTCAAATTTGGTTTCTATTTTTTTATTGTTATTTATTTTGTTTGGGATCATTTTTTAGATTTTTGTTTCTTACAATTTTATCCTCCATAGATTTTTTTTCCTTTCAAATTTGATTCTCATTCATTTTATTGCTATTTTTTTTATTTGGCAAGTTTTTTAAATTGATTTTTTTTCACAATTTCATCATTCAAAATTAAATTGGTTGGGAATTAAAGTTTTTAATTGACTCTAGTTCAATGATTTCACGGGTTGTAAGTTTTAGATATTAGACCGGCTTTAGAAGGTGTGCTCAAGCTTACTTGGGTTTTTTTTCCTTTTTAAAATATTGTTTTACTTTTTTTTTAAAGATTCTCTTTATTATTTTTTTGCGGTTTTCCTTCAATGAGATTAGTCTCGGGTTCATGACTAGAGTCAATAGTTTCAAAGGTTAACGTAGGTTGATTTTTGTTTGTGTGGTCCCCTTTTAAATTCATTTATTTCACTTTCATCCTTCAACATTTAATTTATTTGAAAGTGGTCTTCTTACCTTTTTTTTTTCCTTTCCTTTCTTTCGGGTTATCCTGATCTCGTGCCTATGATAATGAGGTTTATGGAATAACTCAAGTTAACTATGATTTTTCTCTGTTGCTAAGGGGTTAATCTCAGGTCTAGGACCAAGGTCATCGGTTTCAAAGGTTAATGCACATTGATTTTTTTTTACGTTTTTTAGAATTAAATTATTTTAGTTTCAACCTTTAACATTTAATTTATTGGAAATTGATCTTTGTACTTTTTTTTTCATTTCCTTTCTATTGGGTTGTCCCGGTCAATTTGTTTACAACTTCATTCTCAATTGATTTCTTTCATATCAAATTTGATCTTTATTCTTTTTATTGTTATCTTTTTTTTTTGAAGGTTTTCTAAATTGATATTTTTTTTTTCATGATTTCATCATTTAAAATAAAATTGGTTGAAAATTAAGTTTCTTGATTGAACATGGTTCAAGGATTTCACGATTTCCATAGTCATGCGGTTTGCAGGTTAACCCGAGTTGACTCATATTTCTTTCTATTGCTTTTTTGTTTTTTGTTTTTGTCATTTAACATTAAATTGTTTGATAATTAAGCTTCATAATAATATTCAATTTGCTTTCGAATGTGTTCACTAATATCACGATTATGTTAGATATTTTATATCTCGACTCGAGTGAGCTTGGATCAAAACCAATTATTCAAAATTTTAAAGATTTAATAAAATATTATAAAAATTCTCTTTTGTACCCAAATTACTTTCAATATTTAATTTTTTTGGTACATTAAATTCATTCATTTAACAATAAAAAAATTGTACACAAAAAAAGGGTTTTTGTATCCAAACTTTTTGGATTTTCTCTATCAGATTTTAAATTGAAAATCGACATCGAACTATTTTTCTAGTCTCCTTTGAATTAAATTTTCGAATCTAAAAGATAATGGCGGTAGCAATCCCAATAACCAAGTAGACTAAGGTAGCGTTATTATTAATTTTATCTTTAGACAGTGGTCTGTCACAAGAAAAAGATATGTCCAATCCTAGAATATTTTAAATTCAAATGTTATTATTAATCTTTGTAAGATGATAAATCTACATCTAAGAAGTCATATTTACAAGAATATATTAAATCTCGGCTTCAACTGGGCTTGCATTTATTGGTAGGAGAAGCACAATATTTCTCGTGAAAGGATAATAAAGAACGTAGAGATCACATGCGTGTATCACACATACGTTAAGGTTTTTGACTAGATGAAGAATATATTTGCTATAATCTATCGAAAAGATGACGGGAGACTCATTACTTTTAAGCGAATAAATGGCGTGGTGAGTACCAACAAGAAATAATTTAAAGTCAAATTATTTGCACACTCATTTTTGTGAAAAGAAATCAAAATGGGTGTTTGCTTTTTTGGTGTAAGATCACAAGGCCTAGTTCCTTGAGTAACATATATAGCTGCAAAAACCCGGAAAATGCAGTCAACAAAAGGAGAGTGAAGCTAATTAAGCCGACTCTTGATCTCATCACTCTAATTGTCTTATACAAGCTGTCCACATGCATTTGTGCTTCTTTCAAGCTTGATTAGTCTGAATTTATGCAATAATATCCCATTAATCAATCATGGTAGCTTCAATCCAAAAAAGGAAGAAAGAAAGAAATCATGGTAGTTAGTAAGATACGGGAGATCTTCTCTGAATAAACAAAGCTTAGATCTCAACGTCAATCAAGCAAACATCCAGAATTTAAGGCCTGCATAATTTATCATGGTGGTCCCTTAATCATTCACACTCGATCAATTATACATGGGGAACCTTTCTTCCTGTTTGACAATCAAACCCTCCATTCTAAGACAAAGTCTTTCTCTCCAACAAATCATGTTAGGTTTCATTTTTCTAATCTAACCCCTTTATATGATGTGAAGTGTTTGAACTTTTGATGATTCAAACTAATTTAAGTATACATCCATTCTGCTCTGTATGATGAGCAAAATACACATGAGCAACATGGTTTTCTTAGTATTTACACATGCTTTTTCCATACATTAAGAGGTGGTGTTAGATTTGTATGTATCCAGTCTAGCATGGTTAATTAAATACCCTAATCATTTTTTATATATTGGGATCAGGTACATGGTCGTTTGTCGATCATACGACTGATGCTGCACTTCAGGGCAAGCTATATTAATAATCTATTTAGGGTTAGGTCCTAGTTTTCTTCTTGCTCTGGGGATTTTCTTGAATAGCTCTTGCTTTCTCCTCCTCTTGTCCTACCGATTTTCGCAACCAACTAGATCTCCCTTTCTTTTCATGTCTCAACTTCTCGATCAAATTCTTTTTCTACAGATTACATGAAAGTGGTACTATATATACTGTTTTTTAGCCTTTTATTAATTTATCCTTTATAAGTAGTGCTAACTCACATGTGTACGCACCCCACCTAGGATCACTGGTTTCCATCCTTCAAATTCTTCTGTCGGCAGCCACCCTCTTTTTCTCTCATGGATTTTGGTTGTCATGCAAAATCTAATACTATCTCCAGCAACAACACAACCCTAAAACTCTTTGGCTTCGACATTTCGGAGAACAACAACCCTACAGTGCCTTTAGATTCAAGTAAATCTCCATCTGGGTCACAGGAATCAGAGACTAATTTCCAATCTTCCGAAGGTAGAAAATATGAGTGTCAATACTGTTGTCGTGAGTTTGCAAACTCTCAAGCCTTGGGTGGTCACCAAAACGCTCACAAGAAAGAAAGACGGCTTTTGAAACGTGCTCAAATGCAAGCCACCCGCAGCTTGGCTGCAGCTTCATATGTTACCATACCAAATTCTATGTTCTCAACGTTTTCACCACCGCCACCTCACCTCCTTGATCCAGCGGTGGTTCCGATGGCGGCGGCGATGCAAGAACATGCCCATTCCTCTCCCTGGTTTTACACGTCCTATTCGGGACGCATGCCGCGTGGCGGCCCGTATCTTAATGGGCCTGCTTCTTTTCACGGAAGGTGTCTGGACGGAAAGAGTTTGGTTGGCAGTGAGGTTGGGCTTCATTCTAAAGTTTTTCCGATGAGTGGATTCACTAGAGAAGATGTTGACCATCATAAGGGATTAGGTTTGGATTTGCATCTATAGTAGCAGTCTTGGACAAGACACGCATCTAGTTTGAGCCTCTCTTGTAATGAATTTGTGTTGTGTTATCCTTAAAAAAATGGAAAAAAGAAGAAGAAGAAAGCCTTGTACATTTTCCAACTTTCAGAATTGCTACAGTTCTTCACATTTCTTCTGGCATGAGTGTGTGCGAATTTAACACTTTCATATATTGGTAGCCATTATGAAACATGCATGGTATTTGGCATTTGGGATTGATAAAGTCTCAAGATTAATTTGCTGAAACAAAAAATTATTAAATAACAATGAATCTGTGTAGACAAGTCTCAAATTTTGGAGAAATTGTTAGTTTTCCCCTTCTCTTTTACTCAGCAAGCAACCTCCTAGGGGCTACGGCTCATGGGATGATGGTTGAGCAGAAGCAATTTTCTGAAACGGTGACTAACAAGGGATGGATCAGATCTACTACGTACGATTGTAGGGCAGGAGGGGGTGGGGGTGGGGGTGGGGGTGGTTCAGGCATGATAAATAAGGAAGGATCCTTGAAACTTGATGTATAATTCTAGGAGTTTTTTTTTTTTTTTTAAAGAAAATAGTTTATAGAAAATATCTTTTTAAATTTTCTATATTTGTGTTTTTTTTATAAAATGTTTTATAAAAAAAAATTGGTTTACATAAAATATTTTATTATTAACCTTTAAATTTAATTTATTTATTAAAAAATATTTTTAATCCTTAAAAAACTATAAAAACTTTTACCCAATCACAATATCATTCAATTATTAAAATTCTTTTTTTGTTATTATTATTAATCTCTCATTATCATCACCACTCCATCTTTATTGTTATTTTTACATTAATTTTCATATCATTATCACACTATCACCACCACAACCATCATTAATGCCACCCTACCAAGATTTCTATCTAGGTTTGAATTTTCTCATGGGAGAGCAGGAGATTCGGCATGCGCTAAGATCTCATATTTCAGGATGGTAATGTGTAGTTCCTCCATTTTATATAGTTTTCAATTTGGTCCCTCGCACCACCTCCTAACCTTTAATTGCTGAGTAATAATAATTCAAGAATTCATCAAACCAATTAATCTTAGCTTAACATTTTTAAATAATTAAATAATTATGGATTTTCACTGTTCCCTTAGAGTTACCGTCTTGTGAGAGCAATAGATAAGAGAATAATCGCAAAAATCAATGTGTTCAAATTTGAGACTCTCTTGTTGAAAAAAGAAAATCAAGGATGAGAATATAAGAAAAGATAGAATATAGTTGTGAAATCTTCTTGAAAATGGAGCGAATAAAGATTTCAGGACTAAACTTCTTTCCAGCTAGAACGAAAAAAAAGAGAGTATTCTTATAACCTTTTTTTTGTTTATTAAAATTCAAATTAAAATTGAGTTTTAAAACAATAATCTATATCCAAATGATTATTGTTTTTTTTTAAAAAAAGTTTAATATTTTTTAATAACTCATCGTATGTTTTAATTTTATTCTATCATATTAAAGGAAAATAATTTATATGGATAATATATTATTGATGAATATTCTTAAGAAAAATAATAATTATATGTAGGGGTTAGTTTGGCATCATCCCTACTTTTCTTTTTCTTATGTTTTCAAATTTCTAAAAATAGAAATAGAGAATTTGTTTTTGTTTGCTATTTTTTTTTTTTGCGAAAAAGAAAAAATAACAAAAAACAATTATAATTCTTGAAACCCATTTTGTTTGGTTCTAAACAATTTAGATAATTCAGATTTGATATGTTTTCCCCTCAATACTTTCACCCAAAAACTATCACTCTCATACATCACTCCCTAAGCCAGCTTTTTAATAAAAGACATATTCATCTTATGCATATTTTTTTAACTCTAACCCACCTTTAATTTTAGGTTTGCATATAGTCTTCTAGTTCATAAAGTACACTTTACTTCTACCTGCCTTTGATCCCTAAATACATTTCCTACATATCTTTTCTATATCGTAGAAAATTCCTTTTGGTAATATTGTTGATTGCATTGTATAGAGAGGAATAGTTGCTAGAACACGCTTACAAAGAGTAATACTTTTTACTAAATAGAGATAGTTTGCTTTTCAACTTGCTAGCTTCTTCTGCACCTTTTCAATCAAGTAGCAGTATGTCTACTTAGTGATTCGTTGGTGAATAATAGGTACACCCAAGTACTTCCCCAGATTGTCAATTCTTTGGAAGCCACTATTTCTGTTTATATGTATAATAGTTGTTGCTGACATATTTTTTGAGAAGTAAACCCTCGTCTTACTACTGTTCACCTTTTGACCTGAAGCTTTACAGAAAGTGTTAAGGCAAGCCATTATGTTCTCCATTTGTTCCTCACTTGCTTCAACAAAAAACAACATGTCATCTGCAAAGCACACGTGAGAAGTATCAATCTCATTTCTATTAATTTTGAAAGGTTTCTAAGAGTGATCTGCAACCTCCTTTCAAATTAATTAGGATAATTTCTCCAAGTAGAGCATAAAAATATATGGATGCCTAATTCCCCTGAAAGGTTTGAAACTATCTAAAGGACATCCATTCCATAGCACACTCAAAGTAGATGACTCAATACAAGCCATTATTAGGTCCGCCATCCTTTTAGGTAATCCTGTTTCTAACATAGTTTCTTTTATAAAGTCTTTATAAGCCTTCTTAAGGTCCACCTTTATAGTCATCAAACCTTTCTTGCCCTTCATCTTTCTCATAGAATGCATTATTTCATGGGCAATAATTATATTATCATTAATATGTCTCCTAGGGACAAAACTGCTTTGATAAACATCAATTATCTGAGGCATTAGAGACTTCAGTTTATTAACCAAAATCTTACTTACAATTTTAAAGGTTACATTCCACAGTCCAATTGGACAAAACTAAAGCATGTATTTAGGGGACTGTACCTTCGATATTAATACCAATTAAGATTGATTCATCATTGCCACATCAGTTCTTCCTTAAGAAATATCTCTAATGAAATTGCACATTGCTAACCCTACCATTCTCTATTGATCATGATAAAAGAATGGTTGATAACCATATGGTCCCAGAGCCTTGTAGGGCTTCATGTCAAATATAGCCTTCTTGATTTTTTCATTAGAGACTGAAATAGATAACATCTCAAGTTGGTCCTGCAAAATCCCAGGAAACTTCCCATACAATATCCTTCTTTGCTCCCTCCTCCTCTTTACTAAATAGCCTTTTATCCCACCACCATATTCCTCAAACTATCCTCCTCTCACACCCATATATTATCCTCATCCTTCAGTGCTTTAATTCTGTTTTTATGTCTCCTAATCATCATCTTCGTATGAAAATATTTAGTATTGCAATCCTCATGAGATATCCATTGGCATCTAGATTTTTAATACCAATGAATTTTCTTCTGTCTAAGAATGCTATTATACTCTCCTACCAATTTATTCTCTAAATTCTAAAGAACTATATTATTTGTCCGCATTATAGCTCTTTAAATCCTATCAAACTTGTTCAACACCCTCCTCTTACATATGAAAATATTTCCAAACACCACATTTCTCCAATCCTTCAGCTGTTTAGTCATTTCATCTAGGGCTGGAACAAACCCCGTATCAGTCTGTCACTTACTCTAAATAAAATCCCCAAACTCCTCATGTTTCACCTACACAGTTTCAAACATAAAAGGTCTGCTCTGCCTTTGAACACTTTGACCATCACCACCCAACACTACTAATATTGGATGATGATCCGATTTAACTCTAAGCAGAACCTTAACAAAAGCATCTTGAAACTTCATACGTCATTGCATATTCCCAAAACCCTTATTCTCAAACACCTTACCAAAACCACTCATTTCTTGACCTCTTTATGTAAATTTTGACCTACTACAACCCAAATCAATCAAATCACACGCCTACATCCATCTCTCAAACCTAGAACAATGCCTAACATCAATAAGGACCCCTTCTACCTTCTCTTCAATAGATAAAATTTCATTATAATCCCCTAATAACAACTAGGGCATAAAAATCCCACTAGCCATCTGTTTAATTTTCACAAAATATTTTTTTTTCAAAACCTCATTTGAATTAACATAAACAACTATAAAAACCCAACCATCCCTTTCCTCTCATCCACAACAACATGAATAAGATTTCGAGAAGACTTCACAATATCTAGCTCCACTTTATTTTTATTCCACAACAACCAAATCCCTCTCGATCTCCCCTAAGCTTCTACCATAAAACTTACATTAAACCCTAGTTTCTTTGCTATTTTATCAAATACTACCCCACTCACTCTAGGCTCAATAATTGTCATTACATCAACCTTACAACTCTCCTCAAATCATTAACAATTGAACAAAACCTATCATTTCATGCCCCTCTACAACTCCAATATAGAAAATTCATAATAATAAATTGTAGAAGAATTACTAGAATCATCATACTCATTTATTTTGGAGCTGGTATAGAGGTGCCCATTTGCTTATCCTCCTTCATCGTCGCCCTTGCACCCTGCACTACTTCAACATCATCTTTAATTAAATTATCTTTCGCAACCTTTATTCATACCTAATAACTTGATTCAGGAGGTCTTGGTTCTTGAAACACCTCACTCCTTTGGATTTGAATAGACCTCTCCCTTGTAAGCATCTCATCAACCATCGATAAAGACATGATAATTGTAGATCAATCTTCATCATTAGCCATAACCTATTTATTTTTATATTGTTGATGAAATTTCCCATTACTTTTGTTATCCCTAGTATTATTTACTAAGGAGAGAATATCACTACCCAAGCCCACCTCATTAATCCTTGGGCTAGCCCCTTTCTTCTTAATAACCCCCTTTGACCCATGTAACACAACCATTTTATTACCTAATTAACTACCCGGGCCTCTTTTAGGCCCATTTCTATTCTTGAAGTCCACCTCGTCATTTGTATCTTTTCTTACAATCACCTCATCTAAATATTTTCTTCTGTTATTATTATCAATAATAAACATATCTTCTTCATTGTTCCTCACGTCCAGCTCCTTTAATACATTAAATCCCATAATTTTAGAATTTCTTTACTCATCAAACTTGTTTTGGAAATAGTCCGATTATTTATGGGATTTTTATTAAGGCCGTTATTACTTGTCATGACTGGTGCTTTCTTAACATTGCTTGTCATCATCCATTGCCCAAATTGTTCTTCCACCTCTAGTCTCAACCACCTTCTTGCTCCATACCCTATATCATATCATCATCATCTTTGCTCTCATTCTCGGTGATTGTCTCCTCCCTACTCTCCTAATGATTTTGACGTGCATAGAGGCATGTTTCTTTATTATGATCATATTAGCCACAATGGAAACAAATTAAATGAAGCTTTTCATACATAATGTCTAATTTTTCTATGTAATTTGAATTTAGCTAACAATGGCCTCGTCAGATCCACCTCCACACAAATTCTAGTATAGTTACCCCGCGTGCTAAAAGATGTAGTACGATCCACTTTTAAAATCTTCCTTATATGATCACCAATTCTCCATAATACAAAATTATCATCGTATTCCATGATTAAGGCCCTGTTTGTTTTTTTGCATTTCAAAAGTGTTTTTGAAAAAAATTAAATTTTTTTTATTTTTTTTCTTAACTTCAAATTAATATTTTTTTTGGTGTTTTTAGATCATTTTGATGTGTGTTGATGTCAAAAATAATTTTTTAAAAATAAAAAAAATATTATTTTGATGCATTTCCAAGTGAAAAACATTTTGAAAAACAACCGCAACCACATTTCCGAACATGCTAAATCTAGCAATCTGACACATACTACAACCTTTTCAATAATCACTCCATATAGATCAAAGTTTGAATGCAATGTTTGTACTATCAAATAATGATAAGAGACCATGCAGAGTCCTCCAAAAAGCACATATTCCTTATCTTCAGACTATGAGAATTTAGCCAAAAAATATTTGTTTCCCAGATCTACCAAGCTATAATCTCCTTGGATCCTCAACATCGTTCTAAGCCTTTTCATAAGATACGTGTATCCCACTTTATGTCCCATGATCTAGATGATCGAAAGTCTGTTTCCAAGGTTCCCTTATTCATCTCTTTTCCTCTGCAAACAATTTGAATACCGGCCGGCAGTCATCTTCATCCCCATCCTTTGATTTGTATTCATCCATATATGCCCCTCCTTCCTTTAGATTATCCAAATAAGATGACCCCATTAAATAATATTTATAGCTAAACCCACTCCTTCTCTCCCCATCAGCTCCTTTGTATGATGTTTCTTCCATTTGTTGCTTTCCCATATCCACTTTGATTTTCTTATTGGAACGTGCCAACAAATCTGCCTCTTCAAAATTTGGCTCTGTTGCTGTCTCGCTAGAGAGCATCTCACTAAGTTACTTTGTATTGAAATTAAAGGGTTTTGTTTAATATGTTTGATTTTTACTATATTGTAAGCCAAGTCAACTCTAGCAGCTTAAGAATGAATATTTCATTAATTCTCTTATAATTAGTACCAATGAACTGTCATAAGAATCAGAGAAATAAGTTCTTGGTCTCCCCTTTCAAGTTTTATAAAGGAGATTTATGCTTTATATTTTAGTATCCAGAAAGGCTGGTTTCTAATTTAGTTGCTTTGCCTTCAAATATGGTAGGGATTAACATGGGAAACACAGAAGATTACCCTTCTTTTGTCACCTTCAATCTTCCTCTTCTCTTCATTACCACAGGCTACGAGGTTTGTGAAACCACATTAAACATTCCAATTTCTTACATCATCGGCAAGGAAGGGTACCTTCCACTCTCGAACACCCCACCCTACCTCCAAGTTCCAACCCTATAGACATAATAAGCCATACGAAAACAAAGGAAAAATATCTTCAACTTATCATCAATGAGGAGTATAGGAACTTGTTACAGCGAACATGCCATCAAAGTATCTGATTCGTATTGCTCAGGCCCTTCAAACCATGCCTACCTCTCCCCAAACTTTACCCCTTCGATCCAAGATACAGTTTCCTGTATATACAAAGTGAAACTCTCCACTCAAAAGCACCTCTTGATCACCCTCACTTGGTGGAACAAATTGATATTCGAAGGCCTTAACATAAATATTGATGACAGCATTTCCTCTTCTTCAAGAAACAGTGCTGGTTCCGTCCAGCAGCTTCAAGAAATTAAAGGCACCAGCACATTTCAATCTTGTAATTCAAAGATTGAAATCTTTTGGGGTGTTTCTGCTGCTTGTTTAGATGCAGGACCTGAGCCCATCAGAGGGTTTTACGTTGTTGTTTTGGTGGACTCAGAATTGGGTCTAGTCCTTGGAGATATTGATAATGAAGAAATCAGCACAAAATGTTTGAAGAAAAAATCGGCACCATTGAGACAGACCCTCGTTGGCTTCTCGAAGTGAGCATTCTTCAGGTAAGACTACGTATTCAACCAAGGCACAATTCAGTGATACAGGGACAACTCAAGACATTTTGATCATGTGTAGTGGAGATCAAGAAGATGGATCAAAGAATCCTGTGTTGTCTGTGTGGATTGATGACAAGAGGACTTTTCAAGTGAAGAGATTAAGGGTGGAATTTTAGAGGGAATCAGATAATTTTTTTGGATGGTTTAATGGTGGATATGATGTGGGATTTGCATCAGTGGTTCTTTAAGGAACAGTCTGGGTGTGCTGTTTTTATGTATAGGACTAGAAGGGGGTTGGATAGCAGGTTATGGCTGGAGGAGAACGATAAGAATTTGGAGCAGAAGGGCCGAGACAGACCCGAGTTCTCCTTGTTGATTTCTGCCAGTAAGAACCCTGGGTGATTCTTTGAATTTCTCTTCGTTTTTCTTTCTTTTTTTAATTTATTGGAAATTTCAGCAAACTTTGAATCACATGGAGATAGTCATTTACAGTATTCTGATTGAGTACCTGTATCTGTATCTATCTGGACTTGTAAGATTATAAGATGCACAATGACCTAATAATAATCTGTTTTTTTTTAAACAAACTTTTATTTTTTTAATTAATATAAATATTCGAACCAGGTGTACACTTTAACTAATTTTTTTTTAATACACATGTAGATGCAGCGGTAAAAACAGTTGTATACTTGTATGTTGTAATTTTTTTACTACATGGTAACATGTCGTTGATTGCTATTTGGATCCATTATATGGATGACAAAGGCATTTATAAAAATTTATACTCAAAATTAATTAAATAATAATAATAATAATAATAATAATAATAATAATTAATCGATTGTCTCTTAACATCCGGTTAAGTGCTGGCATTAATATTCTTCTCTTACCTATTAAATTTAAAAATTAAAAAAAAAAACTAAATGTGGTAGCTTCTATAGTCATATACACCAATGTAGAGGCCATTCATAATGAAAAAAAAAAATCATTCTGTACTTAAGACAGCTAAAGATACAATTTTGTTCCTTAACTTTTCCTCTTTTTTTTTTCCATATTTAGTCCATCATTTTTAGACATTATGTTCAAATCATAAGCTCTTTTTTTTTTTTTTTTCATCCCATGTTCAGAGAGAAGAAAAACTTTTGTTGAACACATTCCGATGAAACAAATAATGTGCATGACTATTCTATGAGAATAATATATATATTATTGAATATTTTTTTATACATTATTTTCTCGAATTAATTAATTATTTTTTTATACAATCACATAAAAATAATTAAGATTTTAGTTATTTATTGAATATTTGTTCATAAATCATAATAAGTTTTTATATGAAAACCAGGCTTCTGATAAAAAAAAATCTAATATTTTTTCATTAAAATATAAATAAATAACAAAAGGGGTTTTGACTAAAAAATACATTTTTCTTCCAAAATTTAAATTATTTGAATCTTTATGAATGTTTTTTTAATTGTTTTAAGTTTTTATTCAAAGAAAACCTTGTTGTTGATAAAAAAACAAAAGTCATGGCTTTGTTAAATACAAAAATGCATAAATAAGAGAGAATTTTAACTGAAAATATATATTTTCACTCTAGAATTTAAATCATTAAAATCATTTATAGTATTTTTTTATAATCATGAAATTAAATAAAATAATTTTAAAAATAACTTCACGCTAGAAAGAAAACTAGCATTGTACTACATAGAGTGAACTTCTTTTTTCTAACTAAATTCTCCATTTGAACTGAGTAAGTCTGGTTTTATAATATGGTGCAGATCTTTCTAAACTGACTAAGTGTTTGTTTAGTAATCTAATTTATAATGTATTTCAAAAGTATTTTTTAATTAAAAATTTATTAAAAAAATATTTTTTTTAAAAATATTTTTTATATTAATATATCAAAATTATTTTAAAAAAATACCTAAAACACATGAATATAATACTTTTATAAATAAAAAATAATTTAAAAAACATTTTAAAAAACAAATGGTTTGTCATCAATCATCATTTGCCTCGTTAACATGTTTTCAGAAAAGTCTCCCTTTTTTCATTAATAATTCTTGAAATATATTATCAATGAAAAACTGTTATTGTAACAAATATACTTGAAAAAAAATATTGTCTTAGAAAAAGATAAGCCTATTTTTTATTGTGAAAAAGATATGCCTTGAAAAAACAAATATATTCACAAATTCTGATATGATATATTTTTTTTACAGTTAAGGACATTCTCATATTTATATAATCAAAGTTTTTAAAACAATTTTAAAAATAAATCTTTATATCAACACGATAAATTTGAAGAAATTTAATAAAATTTTCTTCAAAAACAAATTCTAAAATTAAAAAACAAACCTAAAAGAGATGGGTTGTGCACCATGGATTGTGAGGAAAAATATTGTCGATTCACACAGTATTTCAGGGTTATGCACTTTGGTGTGCTATGAATTGTAAGGAAAAATACAATGTTTTAACTCTTTAGCCCTTCTCAACAAAATAAAAATTGTCTTCCTAGCAAGATTAAAATTATATTTTTTAGGAGGCACAAATGTTATTTGCAAATTAATTGGGGATAATTTAGTAGATTTATCTTTTTTGTATAGTTAAATTACATAGATATCCTAGAAATGCACAAAAAAATAGAATGAAAGATGGATTTTGCACAATTTTTGTTTTCTTAAAATATTTCAATTACTTCATTGTCCTTCAAGTCAAAAACAATTAACGGACAAGTCAAAGGGTATTTTAGTATTTTTCATCATTGTTTTTTGGTTATACTTCTTTTTGGATTATGAGCAAATTAGTATTTTTATAAATTTAAATAATGATAAAAAAAAGAGAAAGATGTTGATGTGTTTTGTGCACACGCTAATGAGTGGACGCCACACGCGCTTTTGGGTGGCACATGTAATGTCATAAGGTAACCAAGATTTCTCAACCGTCTTGTCTTTTGAAGCGTCCAATGGAAGCATACTACTGGGGCAGCATGTTTTGCTTAGTTCTTGTTGGTTCAATGGTGGTTAGGTTTTTGTATCCACCCCTCTCTTTTTTCTCTTCTCTTCTTGAAAATTGTGTCAAGTCAGCCAAAAATCAGGGTTGTCCTTCCATTTTGTTTTTCTTTCTTTCTATTGGTCTATATCTCTTTTGGATTCTTTTTTCAATTTCATCCATTTTCATTTTGATTTTGTCTAGTTTTTTAGATAAAATATGGTACTCATTCTTTTTATTATTATTTTTTATTTATTCTTTTCTTGATTTTTCTTTCAATTTTATCCTTCAATATTTTATTTTATTTCTTTTTTTTTGTCTAGATTTGATCCTCATTCTTTTAATTGCTTTTTTTTTTTAATCTTTTTTTTTTTTTTTTTTTTTTTAATTTTTCCCTCAATATTTTATTTCATTTGTTTTTTTATCCAATTTTGGTCCTCATTCTTGCAGTTGCTCTTTTTTATTTTATTTTATTTTTCAATTTAGTCCCTCACTATTTTCTTTCATTAGTTTTTTATACCAGATTTAGTCCTCATTGTTTTAATTGCTATTTGTTTTATTTTTTATTTTTTGATGGTTAAGAATTTTGTTCAAGATGTTTTTGTTTTTGCCTTTTGTGGGGTCATCTTGGTCACATGACCCGAGTTGCAGGTTTCAAAGATTAATCTGATTTAACTTCAGTTTTTTTTTTAAAAAATAATAATTTCATCCTTTGATATTAAACTATTGGACCTTGAGTTTTCAATTTTTTTCCATTTCTTTTATTTAAGGTTATCTCAGGTCGTGAGTTAGTCAAGTTAACTCAGGGTGTTTTGGGATTCTTTTCAATGTTTTTTATTTTTTTTTAATTTTATCCTTTGACGTTAGGTTATTGATTCTTGAGTTTTATGATTGTTTATGCTATTTCTTTTCATAGGGTAGTCAGGTTAACTCAGGATGTCTCAAGTTTTTTTTTAATATTTTAATATTTATTTAACTTCGATCCATTTTTCTAAGTTATTTTTTTTTTAAAATAATTTTTTTATTCCAATCTCATGTCATGGGTGGTGGGTTATTAGAGTGAATCTAGGTTGACTCGAGTTATTTTCTTCTACATTTCATTTTTGAAAATCAAATTATCTTTTAATTTATCCTTTGAAATTAGATTGTTGGCCCTTGAGCTTTGTGGTTTTTTTTGCTTTCCATTTTACAGGGTGTCTTGATCCCATAGCTCACATGTTAGTTAAGTTAACCTGAATTCGCTTAAGTTATTATCGTTTGAACATCTTTTTTTATGTTAGAAGAAGTTTGACCCAAACCATAGCATAGCACGGGCAAGAAAATCTAGTTTTACACTATAATAAAAGAAGCGGGGTGCAAGACATTTGCTTCACTATGAATATGAAGTAAGTGCCCCCTATTTTCTCTCTCTCTTTTTTTTCTCCCTTTCTCTCAACTTCATTGTAATATTTTTTAACAGTTTTTGAGTTATTTTTAGACCGACCAAGTCAAACCAACTCTCACACAATTTAATTTTATCGTTCGAACATCTTTTTTTATGTTAGAAGAAGTTTGACCCAAATCATAGCATAACACGAGCAAGAAAATCAGTTTTACACTATACTAAAAGAAGTGGGGTGTAAGACATTTGCTTCACTATGAATAGTGAAGTAGGTGCCCCCTATTTTCTCTTTTTTTCTTTGTTCTTTTTTGTTTCTTTTTCTCAACTTCATTATAATATTTTTTAACAGTCTTCGAGTTATTTTTGGACCGACCAAATCAACTATATAATACCAGACCAACTCTCGCACGATTTAATTTTAAACTCAAGCGAAGTAAGGAGTTGAATCAGGAGGTTTGTTTTCAATCAATTTTGTCCTTTTTTTTTTTCTCATTTTCATCCTTAGATTTTTTAACAGACAATCAATTTGCTTTTGAATCGACAAAGTCTATTAGGTCACATTAAAAAAACTCTCATACGGTTTAATTTTATACCCAAGATAAAAAGGAGTTGGGTTGGGAAGTTTTTTTTTTTTTTTCAATTTCATCCTTAGGTTTTTTTTATTAGTCAATTTGATTGTCTTTGGATCGGCCAAGTCAATTAAATTATTTTGGAGCAACTTTTACAAAATTAATTTTAAACTCAGGATAAATAAAAAAATTAAATTAAGATATTTTAATATTAATATATTATGTCATATTTAATAATAATATCAAATGATTCTTTATAACGGCAAAAGTTTTTGTTATGTATAAAACTTCATATTCTTGAGGCAGCATAGCTCCTAAACTGGTATCCTACTAATAAACCAATAAAACATAGTAAAAAAACCAGTACTTCAAAGAGCCCAAACTTCATTTCAGAGCCCATATATTAAAAGCCCTAAACTACAGGTGCCCATTTAGAGCTACAGCCCAAAATCCCTCATATTTATCCTCGACTTGATTATTATCTGGTTTCTATATCCAAAAATATCAATCAACGAGCCTACAGGCTACCCTGCAACTTCTAAAACCAGCGAAGACTCGACGTCTATGCTTCAAAGCTAAGCTCTTTAATTTACTGGGTCTCTCTCTTCTTCTAAGCAACTAAGTTTTTCTCTGAATTCAAGTATCAGAACACATAAAAGGGTTTGTTCTTTTCTTCATTACTAAGCTTACCTTTTGAGTTTCAAACATGGATTGACTGATCTTTTTGACTGATTCTTTTTAATGTACCATGTTGTAACTCTCTCTCTGTAATGTGTGTCTTTTCTGAAGTTAATGGGTATGGGTTTTCTTTTTGGAACTGTAGTTTGTGAAAAGTTCAATCCTTTTTAGTGTTTAAGTTGCTGGAATTATAGTTATTTAGCTCACAAAATTCTGTGATTATTATGATATTTGTGGCCATTGTCATTGGTTCTTGCCTAACGGTAGATGTTTCTTAATAATTTAAAGAGCTCATTAGCACTTAATGGTAGTCGTGGTTGGCTACAATGTTGGGTTTTCAATAAATTTTCCATTAAAGCTTTTATTTGATGCTGTGAAAATATTGGAAGAAAGGAGGTTTAAAGTTTGGAATTTGGAAGCAGAAACCTCTAGTTAATTCTACCCTAGTGCAATAAAACTTGTTTTTCTTATATTTGATAGCATTATTCTTTCTTTGTGAATGGTTATTTATAATCTATTTGGTTTGTTTATACCCGGTATTTAAGTTCTGCTTATTTTATGTGTAGGTCAATGTTGTATGCAATATCTACCCCTAGAACCTGCATTTCCTGTCCAAGAAGTTCTCGTTTTCATCAAAGGAATTTAGTTTCGGTCAGGCTTTGTGTACGTGCTTCATTGCCCGATAATGGCAATGGAGTTAAAGTGGAGTATACGCCCTGGCTAATTGTTGGATTGGGTAACCCTGGAACAAAGTACCACGGCACTAGGCACAATGTAATTAAAGTCCCATATGAATTTGATGGCTTCAATTGTGTTTTTTTTTTTTTTTAACAATTTTGCAACTTTATCTGTCAGGTTGGATTTGAAATGATTGATCGAATTGCCCAAGCGGAAGGTGTTTTGATGAACACAATACAATCGAAGGCTTTGATTGGAATAGGTTGTTAAGTAAAAAATCTCACTGCTAACTTCCCTCCAAGTTTATGCATTTTCTACTTTCTTTCTTTTTATATGGGTGATGGTTTATTCAGATTCTTTCTGTGATCAGTACAGGTTGCATCGGAGAGGTGCCAATTCTCTTGGCAAAACCACAGGCATATATGAATTTTAGTGGGGAATCAGTTAGTTCCATGATTCTATTTTGTTGTCATAAAATTTTACTTTTGATTTGCATGTTTCACTGAATTTATCGATAGGCACTTGGATGTGATGTAAACATGTGCTTTGCTGTCCCTGAAGACAGCTGATTTTTCAACTAACCTATTTTTCTTTTCAATGTTTTCAAGGTTGGACCACTTGCTGCTCATTATAAAATACCTCTTCGTCATATTTTACTGGTATGCATTTTTATTCCTCACTTCCATTTAAAAGAATTTTGTTAGTTTTATTTACTCGCAATTTACTCTATACTGACATTATGGTCCTGGATTTGAACATGTAGATCTATGATGAGATGAACTTACCAAATGGCATTCTGAGGGTTCAGCCAAAAGGTGGACATGGCCATCACAATGGGTATGTTTTACTGTTACGATGTTGGCATTGTTTGACAGTACCTATCATCCCACTAATCCTCCTTGACCCACAAGTTCTTAAACCACTTTCTTTTTTGCCAAGTATTAACTTATCTTGATTCTACCACAACTCTTTATTAACTGAGATCTTTATTTGCTAAGTCATAATGTAATAAATTTACAGAAGAGGAAAGTTGTTTACTAATGATTTGCTTGTTAACTTTTCTCATTCTCCTGTAAGAAGATTTATGGGTCACTTTTCCTGGCTTAATTTAAAGCTCAAGCTACTGCACTAGGCATATCTATTGATCACCTGCCAAATAGGGGCCTGCCAGCCTCTGAACACAGAATTACAATTTGTTTCAAGGAGTTGAAAGAAAATAACTATTCCTTGGACCAAGTACAAAGCATCTAAAACCCAGTGTAGGTTAAATGAATTTAATGAGCAGCATGCATTTCATACCTGTATAAAGAAGGGATTTTCTGCTCCTAGGTTAGCTTGTTATAGAGATGAATAGGAGGTTCATCAAACATAATGTATTTCCATATATCTTTTAAGAGATGAGGAAACCTTTGTTTTGTAATTCTATAGGAGCAAATCAATTAGTTGATAGCTAATTCATGGATAGTCACTGCATCTGCGTGTATTATGGGGGTTGGGGTAGCAATTGGTTCCCATTCTGGAGTCTTTTTCCTAAATTTATCCATGTTGTTTAACCTCCTCAAATGAAATTCCTGGGAGAACATTATCAATTAATCAAATATTTTGGCCTCATATTAATGCACCTCTTGTAATTTAAAGAACTCTCTTTTCTGAATTAAACCAAGAAATACAAAAAACATTTATTTGTGATCCCTTGTTGCAGAGTAAAGAGTGTGATGGACCATTTGGATGGTTGTCGAGAATTTCCTCGATTGTGTATAGGCAAGTAGTTTTCTCGTAGCTCATCTTTTCAGAACATTTTATGTGCTGAAGAGCCATTTTTGTCTTTGTTTATAGAACATAAAAAGTTCCATTTTTTGCAGGCATTGGAAATCCACCTGGCACAATGGACATGAAAGCTTTTCTCCTGCAGAAGTTTAGCCCAACAGAGCGAGAACAGGTATGTCATTGTTTGATTCTAGCGCAAAGGTTCTTCCTCGTGCTTCATGGTGAAAGGTATTTGATACTAAAAAGTTCAGGCATTTGGTCACTCCCTATTCCTTTCATGTTTAAGACACCGGGCTTCACACCTTGTGCAAAATCATTTTTTAACATACTATATTGACTCGATCCTTGTATTAGTAATATACATGTATTTCAGCTATTCCAGTAAGTATGGTGTGTCTGGCTTTAAGGTTGCCAGTAGTGATATCATTGATTTTACATTTATTGTCAAATGCTTTATGGCTCTGTCTATGTCTGCGCAATTGTTCAGTACTCACATCTTCTGATTGAACAACTGTTGTATAGACTTCGTGCCTATTGCTCTATATTTATATGGGTGCATTTATATTTTCCTCAAAACTGCTGCAACGTTTTGACTGTTAATCTCTACTGGACAGATTGATGCATCATTGGAACAAGGGGTTGAGGCTATGAGGACCTTGATTCTTGGTGGGTTCACCAACAAAATTACTAGATTCAATCTGGGGCAAAAGTACAAGTATCACAAAGTTTGAATCCAAGAAAAAGGCATAGCTGAAAGAGAGGCAAAAACCATCTCAGTAAAGTAGAGAGCTTCTGACATTTGAGCCAAAAGATGTAGCTTCTTGTAAGCTTCCTTGCAGTAATTAATGTACGGATGCTTAACCATTTATTGTCGATGTCATCCTCGGCTCCTTCTGGCCAGCAGTGTCTGCATCTCATGTTAATTGAGGTCATATGACTGAGAGATAAATTTCATTGTCATGTTATTTTGTTACGCAATTTCATATATGCAGTTATATTATGGGATGATTGTTTTCGGATCTTAAGCTCAAGCATGCCAAAGTCACACTAAGTCATACCAAACCAAAATGATCTACGAGTTTTCTGGTTACTCTGCTTTTATGTCATTTGTCTTTCAGGTTTTAGATGTTGTTTAGCACTATTATTGATTAGAGCTTGTCATAGGCTAGTCATTGCATAAATCTTTGCTTGATTGCTGAAACCTGATGACAAGCTACTAGTCTGGCTGGATCTGGTGTTACACCTTTGTTTTCTGCAAAGCTATCTTGGATAAATTAGGCAATTGGCACCTAAAATATAATTAAATTCTGAAATATCATAGATTGAAAAAGTTTTGGTGAAATAGCATAGTTTGAAGATGTTGCGGTTCAGAAATGCAACATTTGATACATGTCGTGTTTTAGAACCGTGACAACTGATATCGCGGTTCACAACGATGTCATTATTGAAATGCCGCGGTTTGCAATTGTTTTGAGAAACGGCTGGACATTTGATAAAACGATTGGATTGTAGTAGCCTCATGAATGCAAAAAAAAAAAAAAAAAAACATATACACATGCAAAATGAATATAAAATAATTCAACAATATAATATTCAAGTAATTTTAAAATATATAAACATAATTCATTTATCTATCTATGTCTATTGAATGATCCACGCTCATTAGTAGCATGATTGGATCCAACTCCTACTTTGCTTGAGTGGCTTTGTCCTCTGTCATGACATCGTCAAGAGTTAGTCTTTCACTAAGGTTTTAAGTCAAATGCGGCAAACATTTAATCACCTGAACACTATGGTGTAAATTTAACTTACTTCATCAATACAACAAAGATAAGATGCGGCCTCTCAACCTTCCCATAGCAAAAAGCCAACTTAATATTAATAAAATATTAATTTTAAATTAAAAGATAAATGCATAAAACTCAATGGTTAATATATTTAATCATAAAAAGATTTTATTACTTACATGATGTTGAATCCGCTATGCATATTGCTCGTACTACATATATTCAGGTGGAGGAACTTGCTCAGAAGTCAGAGTAATGATTTGTCGTGTTATATTCATGTATTAAATCATATACTCATCGTCAGTAATAACAGGAAGCAACTTTATAAATATTTCATTCCTTTATGCATCCCACTATGATACATAAGCATTATGCCGACTTAATCAATCGTAATCATTATTTTTATCCCTACGAGTAATGGCATGCAAAACATCACTTGTATTGATATCGACCGGAATGTGTTTTCTGTAGCCGAACTGTCGCATTACATGATCCAGACAATGTAGCTTGACCATCTTAAAACATATTAGCAGCACCACTATTGTCCATATATCCATCCCGCTGGTGCAATGACCAATCTTTCTTCTGAGTAAGGCGTTCAAATGACCTACAAATTATAAATTAAATAAATATCAAACAACAATAATTTGATGTAGTTAATTATTTTATTTAACAAATAGTTCAAAAAATACATGGATAGTATGTTGTCTATCAAGCTCGCTCCAATAAAATGCTAACATATTATTTTCAAAAACTCGTCTAACACACCACCTTGCATTAAAAACATGTCAGTTTAATTGCATTTTTCAAAGTTTCAAAAACACAATATAAATGTATATAATTGCAAAAATAACATCGCAATACTTGCATCCTAGTAGGAGATGAAGTGTAACCCTTATAGCTTAGACTGTCATATCCAACAATTTTATTTTATCATGTATGCTTACAACCGTCATTGAAAGATTATTCATTACAAAGGTTGATATAGCACTAGCAATATAATTTGCATCAAGTTGATGGTGGTTTTTTTGGACAAAGGTCGAAACACATGTATGTGGCCCTTTTAACTTTGCTATCTCAAATGAATATGATCTTTTATGATATCCCTTACGCAAATACCACTTACAATTTGGTGCTTGCACACATTGTAATTGAACAAATGTTAAGTTCGATCATTTGACTCGGTACTCAACCAAGTGTGCAATGTGTCACCGTTTAACAACATTAGCCAATTCATTTTCACTATTAAATGTTTGACCAACCACCAATTTAGACTCTCCTGACATACATTTACGACTAAGTACTCAATCATGTGAAACAACAAAACTAAATCTAGAAGCATCTCTAAATTTATGAACATGAGGAATAATTTCATCATGAACATCATTATCAACATCATCTTTATTGTCACTAGGCTCATAATAGTCAAATATATGTTGATCAACAAAAGAATTGTCAAACATAATATCATCTATACTTTGCAGCAAATCATCTAACAATAAACTATTTTTACCTTTACTAATTGAATTTGAAAGACTAGTAGAAGTTGAGACACGCACAGATTCTGGTCAACTATTCACATATAATATCATTATGTTCAAACCATTTTGAATGAAAGAATCAATTATTGTCTTAAAACTATCATCACATACAATTAGTACAAGATAATATTGTTGTTCACCAATTTGACACCTCCAAGTTATTTCAACATGAATATCATTTTATAATTTCACCCAAGTTCATGACAAATGATTTCTTTCATTTCTACATACGACATGCCTAAATTACTAGTTAACAACAAACTGCTCCTGTCATTGTATGTGATACTACTGTTTCACTTTAGGAACAATATTGCCACCACAATGAAATAACATAAATATGTTATTAGACATTTTGTAAAAAAAAAAATTTGGATTCTAGTCAATTTAACATAATTTTAACTAAATTGCATTATCTCAACCATAATTGAAAAAATTCATAGCAAATTCAATCAAATTCCCAAAATTTAACGTTAAAGAAAACTTGACAAAAAATTAAACATAATTCATGATATCAATTGATATTTTTTCATGCTCAATTACATTAATTCAAAAACAAATTCATAGCAAATTAATTTAATTCTAAGAAAATACTCAATTCGTCAAGTTATCAACAATTCAATAAAACATGTAATTCGTCATAATTCAACGTGTGTGCGTATTTAACTACATTATTATCCGATTCCAACAATATACATAAAATTTATAATTTGGCAACTTAACATAAATTAAACACAATACATAATAAATTGAAATAATTAATTCAACTTATTTTCATGTTCAACTATATCAAATAAACTTTAATTAAATGTATTTTTAATTAATTTATCATTGATTCAGCAAACTCTAAATTCAACCAAAACAATTATTTGATTTCAACCAAACCAAATACAAATTAATAGCAATGTAGTATGTTTATCTTACTTATAGGACTACAAGAGTGGTTGGGGCGTGAGAGGGAAGCGGTGGTGGCGTAAAGGGAACAATGGATTTTCAACACAAAACATCAAAGGATGTTTAGAGACTAGAATGAGTTTGATTTTTAGTTGATTTAAAGGCAAAATCTAAGTGTTTAACATGTTTTTTGGGAGAGAAGTGAGGACAACAATGGTTTTTTCTGTGAGAGACAACGTTGTTTGTTCAAAATGTTCTTCGATCTGTTTAAATTTTAATTATTATCACACTTGTAAAGTGCAACATCTTAAGTTTTCGTATTTCAGAAACATGATTTTTAGTGAGACATTTATTATTTTTAGTGTTGAGGAATTAAAAGGATTGTCTTTGGCTGCTGCAAATGCTATTAATGGTGATAACAGAGGAAACATAGGAGGTAGAGGAGTTGGTGTTGGTGTTGGCAAGAATGTTTTGGGATATAATTTTTTTTGATATTGATCCATCTATGGTGGTTTCTTAATTCATTATGAAATTTGTTGATCTCTTAACTGGGTTTTTGTTTAGTTCGGTCTGATTTTATCAGAATTTTCTCACCACTACTGCTATTTCTGTAAGTTCTATTCTTTGATTGGTTGTTGATTAGGTCTCGGGGATTGTAAAGCTCTGGATGCAATCATGCTTCACATATGATTATAATATTACTGGAGAAACTGTCTCTCTTGAGATAAAATCCTATCTTATTTGCATTGCAAACTTATGTCATGCTGCGGGTCTTTTCTTTCCTTTCTGTTTTATAATATAACCATGAAGGAGAAAACACTATTTTAGATTGTGTTTGGTTACTGATTATGAACATAAAAGTAGAAACATCATAGATAAAAATATATTTGGTTGAAAAAATAGAGATATATAAATAAATTTATTTTTGGAATAATTTTAAAAAACATTTCTATATTTTCAGAACAAGATGTATAAAAAGAATATCTTTTTATAGATAATATTTTTTTTTTCTAAAATATCCTTGTAAAAAACTTTCAATAAAAAAATTATCTAACTAAAACATGTAAGGATACAAATGGTTATTATTATAGTTTTAAAATCTAACTTGAGGGTCGATATGGGGTAAAGCCTAAGTCAATGGTTGAGGCCCAAGTCATTGGTCGGGCTGACCCGAGTCAACTTATAAATAAAAATAGTTATTATTATAGTTTTAAAATCCGATTTAGGAGTCGACCCAGGTAAGGTTTGGGTCACAAGTGAGGTTGATCATTGACTCAAATCAATGTAAGGACAAAAACAATTATTATGTATTATCATACTTTTAAAACCATACTCAGGGGTTGACCTAGGATAAGGCCCGAGTCATGTGTCAAAATAGTCAACCCAAGTTGACCCGAGTCAAAATAAAATAAAATCCATTATTATCATAGTTTTAAAACTTGATTCGGGGGTCAACTCAAGGTAAGGCCTAAGTCATGGATTAGGAAAGTAAACACAGGTTGACCTTGGTCAATGTAAGAATAAAAGTTATTATTATATTTTTAAAACTTGACTTGGGGTTGACCAGGGCAAGACCCAGGTCACGAGTCGAGAGGGTCATATTTTATATAAGGGTAAAATAGATTTTTTTTTCATATTTTATTTTGTCTTGTTCACCATAACCAAACATGATACAAAGTGTTGTTACTTATTTTTGGACCCCACGCGCTAGAGACAATGTATACCTCTTTCGAACCAAGTGCAGGAGTGTAGCTCATATTTGCTGGAAAATTGATACAAAGTAGAGAAAGAAATATTTTTTTTCGAAACCCTGTTTGAGCTGTTTTCTGCTCTCTTTATCCTTCCTCTTTGCTGCCAAAATCATCAGGTTTTCTTAGACTGACTAGGAGTCTTCATAATGCTAAATTCGTTCCTTCGTTATCTTGTTTTTAAGGTTGGATAAATCCCTTAAATTTTGCACTAAAAAAAACTGATTCTGCTGCTATTGCAATTTCTTGTTCTAAATTAGGCTCTGATTCTGACTTGGTTTCGTACGATATCTGACCATCCTAGCTATATTCTGTCACTCATGACATGTTGAAAAATTGACCTACACCTTTATTGGGTCCTAGGAATCACTAATCTTAGGGCAGACTTTTAGTCAGATTTGGATGCTCGACATTGTCAAATCAAGAACCTTTTTGACCAACGAGATTACTGCCAGATTCTGTTCTTCAAAACGATTTTATCTCAATTCGACTCCTTCATCAAATTTGTAGTCCTAGACGCGTAGATAAATTTGGGCTTTTGAATGGCTTGATTTCAATATCAAAAGCTCAAGATATTCCTGTTTGAATATCTAGTGTCAAAGCAGGGATTCCTGCCGCGAGAAGGATCACGACCCGATTTTTGCACTGAAAACTCTATTTCCATCACAAATTGTGATGATTTTTTCTTAGGTCATACTCTCAGTCATGTCGGGATTCTCGGCATTGTCAGTTTCTAAATCAGATCAGGAGACCCTTTTTGATCAACCAGATTACTGCCAGATTCTCTTCTTTAAAACGATTTTATCTCCTTTCGACTCCTTCATCAAAGTTGTAGTCCTAGACGCGTAGATAAATTTGGGCTTTTGAATCGCTTGATTTCAATATCAGAAGCTCAAGATATTCCCGTTGGAATATCTAGTGTGAAAGCGGGATTCTGCAAGAAGAAGGAATTTTTTTACCCAAGTTCGCGGGACTGATTCGAAGGATTTTTTTTGGACCAAGGACTGAATCGAAAAGTGCTAAAATGAGGGATTGATTTGAATAAGGATATTGAAAGTTGGAGAGGGGAGCTGTATCATCATAAATGACAGGATTTTTACCACAACGAATAAGGAAAACAAGACTTTACAGCTGCACCCTCCATCTGATTTCTTTCCTTTTTTCTCTGCAAATTCCTGTTGTTTTCCCTTTATCATCACGCCTGATTTTTGGAGCTGAAGACCATGTTTTTGTTGCCTCATTTCAAAGGGAGCAGCTGGCCCTATGGAAGGAAAGAAAAGAGCCACACCCTCCTCTAAAACTGGGAAGAAATCGAGACGTAAAGCACTAACACAAAATCGAGAATATTGCAGTTTCCTTTTTGCGTTTTTTTACTGCAAATCAGTAGGGATTTGCGTCCTAGGATTAATGCATTGAATCCTTCCTAAATAGAGACATATTTAGACTATATATAAGCCCTTCTAATGACCTAACGGGGGCAGTAAAGGAGAGTAGAAAAATAAGAGAAAAACGGAGAGAAAAAAAAAAGAAAAAAAACACAACCAAAAGAAAGAGAGGGAAAACGCAAGAGAGGCAAGCGACGGGGAAACCGGTCATTTACCAGCACATAGTTGAAATATTTCATCCCCGTCAGCATCTCTATTTTCGTCCGTCATTTACCAGCATTCAAGGAGGCACGTGTGAGCTGTGTCTTTCAGCCTTGGGTTTTATTTTTACGCAAACAGGAGCTGCAGTTGTTTTTGAAGGAAAACGCAAGAGAGGCAGGCGACAGGAGAAACCAATTATTTACCAGCACATAGCTGAAATATTTCATCCGCTTCAGCATCTCTATTTTCATCTGTCATTTTCCAGTAGCTAAGGAGGCATACGTGAGCTGTCTTTCATTCTTTGGTTTTTATTTTTCGCAAACGGGAGGCTGCGGTATAAGCCCCAATCTCTCCTCTTTTGTTATTTTTATACTAGGCATTCGGTTGTAAAGTTGTTTCTTCCCTCTGAATAATTGGTTTCTGTTTAGAAAAACCAACGCTTGCCTATTATTTCTTTCATGATTTTTGAGTTCAGCTGCTGTCCATGTAAAAAGGGTTTGTCTTTCATGTTTAGGAACTTTTACATTTAGGGACTTTCTTTTTGTTTTCCTTACACCTGCTGGAGAAGAAATCAACCGGCCTTTGTTTTTTTTGTCATTGCTCCCAGTTTTATTTTGTTCTTGCTGTCTGCGCATTGAGTTGGCTTTGATTTTTTTTATTGCTTTAAGCTTATTATAAATCTTAGAATATATATGACGGCTGTTTAGCTTTTATTGCGATTTTTCTTTTGTGTTTAATTGTGATGCTTGTGTTTCGATAAAAAAAATTTCTTATGTGTTGCATACGGCCATTACCCTAACATGTTTTGAATATTTTTTTATATACAAAAGATATTGGAAGTTTTGAAAATGTGTTTTCGCATGGATTTCTTAAACACAACAAAAAATTATTTTCTTGCATTTCTGAATTTTACAACATATTTGTAAAACTCCAAAGGGTATTGGCCAATATTCCAAAAAATATAAAAATCTTATTTTGGGGGGAATTCATCTATTATTCACCGCTAATGTTTGGATAAAGAAATCCGTAAAGGACGAATATCCAAAATATTATTGGGAATAATTTGTTATTATTCACTGTTAATATTTGGATAAAGAAACCCGGAGTGGTAAATATCCAAAATAATTTTCTAGGAATAATAAATCCGCACACATCTTTGAAAGAAGCCTTGATTATAATCGAGGACATTTCAATTTTTTACTCCACGGTTTACGAGTCGTGAGAGTATAAAACACTAAGGCAAAAATAGGCTTTTAAAGCGCCTTAGATTTCTAAATTTTTGTCCCTCCTCCTTGCGATTTACGAGTCGCAAACTCTTGAAATACCAAGGGAAAAATGAGCTTTTAAAGCACATGGAATCTCCTTGGATTTCTATCTTAATAAATTTAGTTAGAATCAAACTTAGAAAAACTAATGGAATTAGAAAACACCAACACCATAGCAATTATAAGACAAACCAAACACCAAGCAGCTTACCTTAGGTAGGGCGTACTAGGGGTGCTAATACCTTCCCTTTACGCAACCAATCCCTTGCCTTAGAATCTCTGAAAGACCAGTTAGGGTTCCTAGTGACCAAAATACTAGGTGGTGACTCCCTTTACAATAAACAAAAGACCCCGAAATCAATCGAGGATCGCCGCGAGGGTGCGACACAAAGATAGTCACTTTGTTTTGTAAATTATTACTAAACACAATTCCGTTTTCGTCTCCTTTTCTATCTTGTCTTCTTTATCTTTACCATCATCTCTTTTATTCCGAGATAGTAACTAAACGCTACTGAGCTAAAAGGCATCCTAAGAGAGTTCACTCCATATAATCATGGAACCTTGAGTTCAGTTTTCATGTATTGCTTGATATCTTTGATATTTTCTAATAATGACGGCTCATATCTAGTACTTAATGATTTTGTTATTTAATTTTGATGAATATTGAAGCACATTTGCATCAAAAGTAGGTAGGTTTGGCTACATATACCATGTTGGAAGAAAATCAATTCAAAAAACTTATTATGAATAATAATATTGAATTGCAAATCTAAACAACAAGAGCAAATTTAAGAGACAGATAAATTTTATTAAGTGTTCTTCTCTAAGTTATTTTTTCCTATACACTTTATATTATGGTTCTGATTACAAGCCTATTTATAAACCTAAAATATTAGGCAAACAAGGAATTGAACTAAACAAGAAAACCCATTATAATTAGGAAAGTAATTTTGTCGACTCAATCGGTTGATCGGTTCTCAACCGGTAGACTAGTTCCTCTGTTTAAAAAAAAACAAAAATCTAGTTTATTTTCATCATCCCCCTTAAAGTTGATTTCTGATTACTCCCAGCATATCTCTTTTCTTGGCAAAAACATCATGTTTAAGTGGCTTTGTGAAAATATCTGTGACTTGGTCTTGGGTTTTTACATATTTGACTTCAACTTCCTTATTTGTAATGCAATCTCATGGATAATGAAATCTTGTGTCAATGTGCTTACTTATGTCATGAAATACTTGATTCTTTATTAAGGCAATAACTAATAAGTTGTCCACATAAACTTTAATAGGCTTCTTTTATAGCATTTGCAACTCCTTCAATAATCTTATTAGCCATATGAAATGACAAACACATGTTATAGCAACTATATATTCAACTTCACAGGTTGATAATGTGACTATAGATTGCTTCTTTGAACTCTATGTGAATGTTGTGTCTCCAATGTAAAAGATAAAACTTGTAGTACTCTTTCTATCATCCATATCTTCGGTCCAATCAATATCACTATGCCCACAAGATCAAAGTTGTTAGAGTAATTATAGAATAAGCCAAAACTTATGGTACCTTTGATATATCGAAGAATTCGCTTCAATGCTTTAAGACGTGTCATAGTTGGTGTCTTCATAAACCTACTCATAAGTATTACTTCAAAGAGAATATCTGGACGAGTGCATTCCAAATATCTCAAATTCTCAACTTGGCTTTTGAATTTTGTAGAGCTTATCTTCTCTCCTTCATCATTCCTTGACAACCTCACTTCATACTTAACTAGAGTGTTCACTTTTGCACAACCTCCATTTTGAACTTCTTGAGAATCTTTTTGGCAAACTTCTCTTGACTCACAAAGATTCTATCTTCTCCTTGTTTGATTCCAATCCCTAGGTAGTAGATCATAAGACCAATATTTTTCAAACTCTTTGATCATTGCTTGTTTAAAGTCTCCAAACATCTTTGGGTTATTATGTGTAAAGATCAAGTCATCCATATATAAGTATACAATAAGAGTATCACCACTCTCTTTTATCTTTACATAGATAGTATATTCATGAGGTATTTTACAAATACATTCTTTAAGAAATAACTATCAATGCGACTATATCAAGCTTTTAGGGTTTGCTTCAATCCATATAAGGTTTTGTTCAACTTTAATATCTTGTCTTCATGTCTCTTCACTTCAGAACTCATAGGTTGCTCAATATAGACCTCTTCTTCAAGAAATCCATTTTGAAAGGCTGACTTGACATCCATTTGGTAGATTTTCCATCTACTTTAGGCAACTATTACAATTATCAATCGAATGGTCTCCAATCTAACAATTGGAGCGAAAACTTTATCATAGTCAATTCCTTGCTTTTGACTATAACCTTTTGCCATCAATCTCGCCTTATATCTCTCCACTTCTCCTTTGGCATTCTTCTTTTCTTTTTAGACCCACTTGACACATATTGGTTTCTTTCCTTTTAGTTTAAGAACCAATTTTCATGTGTCATTCTTTTTAATTGATGCAATCTCCTTGTCCATAACAATTCTTCATTTTTCATCCTTTATTGCTTCTTTAAACACTATAGGTTCATATGTGGCAAGATGATAATATAGTGTTAGATCATTATCAATTGAATCAATTGGATTAGTTACTTCATACAGGTTATTAAGGCTCATCATCTTTTTTTATGGATTTTGTGGGTTGTCACTACTTGAACTTTTACTAGAAAAAGATGATAAAGGTGAATTTGAGTTCATTAGTGTTTGTGGAGGTATAACTAGTTCTTAATGATATTCATATCTCTTTTCCTCTTCATCAAGAACTAATAAAATGTCATACTTCTCACCATCATCTATCTTTTAATCTCATTCTCATTCTTCATCAAACTCAACATCCCTATTAATCACCATGTTTCCTTTATTAGGGTTGTAAAGCTTATATCCTTTATACTTTTGATCATAACTCATAAAGATTAGCTTTTTGCTCTTGTCATCTAGTTTGATCCTCACTTAGTCATTTATATACATATATTCAATGCTCTCAAACACCTTCAAGTGAGTAGCACTTGGTTTTTTTTCATTTCATGCTTCTTGTGGAGTCATGTCATCCAAGCCTTTTGTTTGACACCTATTTGACAAGTAAACAACACAATCTCCAACTTCACCCTAAAAATCCTATGGCATCTTCATGATTTTGAGCATGCTTCTCGCTATGTTGATGATGTTTCTATTCTTTCTCTCTACCATACCATTTTGTTGTGGGGATTTAGACATTGTTACGAGTATTTTTATACCTTGATCTTTACTAAACTCATTAAACTTATTAGAATAAAATTCACCCCCTATCTATCCTAAGTGATTTTATAAAATAACCACTTTTTTTTTCAACTAATGCCTTAAACTTCTTAAAACAATTAAATACATTAGGCTTTTTTAAGAAGAATATTCATGTCTTTCTATTATAATCATCAATAAATAGTAGAAAATATAGTTTTTTTTATTATCAAATAAGCATGGTTGAATAGGATCACACGTCTGCGTGTATCTCTTGTAGGGGTTGACTTGTTCTAGATGTAGACTCTTTTAAAAAAAATTTACAAAATTGTTTGACCACTAAACATCCTTCACACAACTGATTCATATGTTTGATGGATGGCAGACCCTTCAACATCTCATTTTGCATCATCATCTTCAAACTATTAAAGTTTACATGTTTAAGTCTCCTATGTCAAAGCCAAGTCTAATCTTTCACACATGTTTTTAGGCATGCAGGCACATTTGTCTTCATGTTTAGCAAAAACATCATGTTCTTTGTCATAGTTATCTTTGCTATCATAGTTCTATAAGTATCAAGTAATGTCAAAATACGATCTTCCATCTTAATTTTTATAACCTTTCTCTAATATTTGTCTCAAACTCAATATATTGCATTTTATAATTGAGATATAATATACAACACCAATAAATTGATGACTACCATCTTTCATTTGAATCAGAATCATACATTTTCCTTTGATAAAAACCTTTGAATGATATACAAATATGATATTATCTTTAATTAATTCATCAAGATCCACAAACTTATCTTTGTCTCCACATGTCATTGTTGGCTCCATTGTCAAGATACAACATGTTTTCTTGGGTTTCCATTCGTTCATCATGGAACTAGTAATAAGGTGGTCTTTACTCCTCTTCTACTACTAGATTAGCATTCTTTTCAACCCTTTTGGTTGGATTCTAGCTATCCCTGGTATAATGACCTATGTTTTGACAATTATAAGACTTAATTTTTATTTTGTCAAACCTAGGTCTCGAATTGTTAATGTTTGAGGATCCAGTCGACTGGTTAGCTTCAATCGGTCGACCGATTGATTTGTTGAGGCTATCTCGATCTTCTTTTCCAAATATATCTTGTCCTCATCTTCCTCTGTCTTGCCACGACCTCTACCTCATTAGATATATCTAGAGTCATCTTGCTTCTCTTTTGTTAAGAATTTTGAGAAGAGTGTTTGTGTATCCATATCTTCTTGAATTTCATTGACTCTTTTTTCATGGGCTTGTAGTTTTTCCATGAGACCTTAAATTGTTAAAAAATTCACATTTTTATGATTTCTCTATTGCGACCACTACATAGTGGAATTTCTTATGCAGTGAGCATAAGATCTTTTCTATCACATGTGTTTCTTCCATCTTCTCCCCTTATCTTTTCATCATATTGTATATGGTCAATGCTCTAACAAAGTAATTTGAGATATTCTCTCATTCAAGCATATGCAAATTTTTAAAGCACCATGTAACTTTTGCAAGCGCACCTTTAACATGTTATCATCTTCTTGGTTTGATTGTTGCAAAATTTCTCATAAATTGCTTAGCGGTGGTTGCATCAACCACTATCTCAAAAGTGGTGTCATCCAAACATTGGTGGATGATTATGAATACTTGTTGATTCTTCTTTCGTGCTTTATGTGTGGCCTTCCTTTGCATTGATGTCAATGTCACTCATTTTGCAGGCTCTTCAAAGCCTTTTTGCAACTGTTTCCCACACATATTGGAAACTTAGGCGAGCTTTCACACAAGTACACCAAATCTCATGATTATCCCTTGTCAAACAAGGACACTAGAGTGAGAAGTTTAGATTGACCATGTCAAACAATAAAAACAAGCTCTAACACCACTTGGTGAAAGAAAATCAATTCAAGAAACTTATTATAGACAATAATGTTGAATTGCAAAACTAAAGATCAAGAGAGATTTTGAGAGGAAGATACACTTTATTGAGTATTTTTCTCTAAATTTTCTTTTCTATACACTATATTATAATTCTGATTACAAACTTATTTATAGACCTAAAATCCTAAACAAAATTGAACTAAACAAAAAAAACATTTTCTAACTAGAAAAGTTATTCTACCGATTCAACCACTCCACCAATTCCTCTATTTTTCAAAAAAAAAACTTAAAATCTAATTTATTTTCAACACACCATACCAGCTCAGGTTTGCATCCCAGAAGAAAAGGCGAGAAAATTTTTCATGGATGCATTCATTGTCGGTGCCAGTATGCTTTGCATAGAGACAATAACATTCTGCAATTGAGTTCGATGAAGAACGCTAGAGAACTGGTTGTCTTGTTTCAAACCTAATCATAAATAAGAGTTGCTTATTTCATGGGTTTGAAAAAGCGATCGATCTTAAAGGATACAGACTACAGATTTATGCAGAAGACCATTTGAAGCTGCTTTTCATTGTCAAGACAAGTCACAACTAACCATCAATGACGTTAGACATGGTTTTTAAGAAAAAAATAAAATGCCACTTTCATAGTAGACAATGTGGCATCATAGTAAAACAAAATACACTTCCACATCCCATTATGTTAGTCACACCCCTCAGAATCCACCCTGCACTCCCAAAGGTCGACGGCAATTTCCTCAACCAAAGTCTGAAGTATGTCCCTGTCGATTTCTGCACCAGTTTCGAATCCTTCAATTTCAAAATCTGTCCATTTTCCCAAGGAATGACTCATCTCCCAATCTATTATCTCATCCGGAATCATCCCAGCAAAATCTGTCCACCTTCTGACTTCATCGCCAATCTCTTGAATCAACATTTCTGCATTCATGCATGACGGTACTCTTTTCCACGTTTTGAATCCAGTGTTAATGCACCTGGTGTATTTTGAATCTAAGCATTCTATCACACAATCAAAAAGAAAGCTTCTCAGTTGATTACCCTCCTTGCTCTCTTCAAATCCAGGAAGGCAATTAAGATTTTTCCACAAGGCGCCAGCCAGAGTTTCAAGTCCGTCAAGCAGAAAGGGTCCAACGAGAAATCTCTTCATTCTATCTGAATTACATAGTGTTGCTTTACCAAACAACAGTTCAGCATTCACGATAACCTCCTTTGCATGAGTGAGCTTGTTTCCAGTTAACCTGCCACCAGCAAGATTGATGCTCTGTAATATCCTAGAAACATGGTTAAGAAGATCCGTCGCAGTCTTGCTACCTGTCCTCCCTTGTATCAAAGAGGATGCACAATCCAGAAGATCCGCATCAGTATCTACTGGTTGTGGTTGATCGTAGGAGCAATCCATGGAGTCCAGCAGCATCCTGCGTCCTAGAATCACAAGCCAAAATAGTACATGTAAAGAGAGCTCAAAATATTTGATAAAAGATTAGATAACATAGTAGTGACTGAAAACAGGGTTTTTTTTTTATATACCACTATTTCAGAAAATTCATAGTCAAGGTTCTGAGTAGTTCAATAAAAAATAATCATGAACCCCTCATTCTGCGTTGTCATAAAATTTCACTTTCTTACCTGAGCTCTCATCCAGACTGCTTGAAAAGCAACTGTCATTTGAGAAAGAAGCTTCAAGAACAGATCCAGGACTAAGGTGATCACCATCAACTGATATTCCAACTGAATTCCTCCTGATTTTTCCTTCCTTCTGAGAAGAGTAATACACATGCTAGACTTGTCAGGTCCAGTTATTGTCAAGGTACATCAAGCACAAAAAATAATTTTAAAAATCACACCTAGAGAATAAAATACTATCAAGGAAACCTCGCTTCATAAAAAGGCAAACTGTTAATTTTCATGGCATATAGGTTTAGGGTGCTTGGCCTCAAGATGGCCTTGAATTGAACAACTCAGGACTAGTTCCATGAATCTGGTTATTCAGTTCTATTTATGCATTCCTGCTCCAGTAATGTCTCTAGCTTATTTGACAAGATAAACCTTCCCTATTGCCTCAAAATACTTACAAAGGCAGCTTATCATTGCAGCCATTAACTACAATTCCAGTGCCTCTGTAATATATTATTTTCATTTTTTACCATTATGTTAATATGATGATTTGCATGCAGAGGCGATCACTTTAGCTAACCATGGAAAGCAATTGTTTAAGACATCCCTTTTTGCCTCATAAACTTTCAAGCCAAAGCATGTTTCTCCTGCTGACATGCTTTGGGGGCTACCTATACACTTGTTTGTATCTCACAAATGCTTTCACTCCATTTCTATTAGCTTTTTCCTATGATGTACCATCTTTACCTCTCAGTGGTAACATATGTTAGGAATGGGCCACCTAAAAACTGCTGGCTTTCAATTCATATTCTGTATATTTTAATCTATAACACTCAATTACCACCTCTATCCCACTCTAAGTTAAAAATGCCCTCTTTATCTATCATTCTCCACACCTGTCCACAGCCAGTTTCCAGTCTTTACTCATAAAGTTGCTGAACTTCAATAGTATTGTTGAAACTTGCTTGGACATGAATAAAACTCCCTTGGGAATTTTACATGAACTAATACATCCATTCTTGCAAGAGCCAATTCTTGGTAAAAGTCTTGCCATATTTTATCATCTTACCAGAACATGGCTATCAAAATCTAGATTCTTTTGAGTTGGAGTACACTTTTTTCCAACCTAATATCTATTATGCGTGTACCTGTATCTACGTTGAAATCAATTGAAAAAGAGGAGTAAAGGAAAGGCCAATGTTTCACTGAAACTAATTGATCACCGGAACTTATTTTGTTTTCTCACATACCATGAAAAAGAAATAGAAAAAAGAGGGTAAAGCCAAAACGTTTCAACTCCAAAGGCCTTACATCTCATCATTGACAGCAAGTATCACTATGATGCGCTGTATGGTGCACAAATTTCAAACAGCAACTCAGTCATTCGACAAAGTCAAATTTGGCAACCTTCTTAACTAACTATAAAACAAAGATAGCAACCCATGGGACATTAGTCAATGAGAACACATATCAAATGAAAAGGCAATCCTTGTACAATTTCATTAATTTCTCCATTTTCTTTTATTTTGGTTGCGCCAATGGTATAAGAAATTTCACTCAACACAAGCACCAGAATCAGCATTCTCCAAACAGACATGCAAGCTAAAACAGTTCAAAATAGTTTATTATTTAGAGATAAGGTAGGTACCAATATCAGTGGGGAAGGGACGTTTTCTAGTTTTTTCTTCAATCATAGATGCTCACAAACCAAAACAAAATAAGCACAGAAATTCTGGACCATAAACAGCATAATAAAAAGACAGCACAATGCCAATACATAGCAAACCAACCTGGTAAGTTTTGTCTGCATTAAACATACGAGCATGTGGAGACATAGGCTGATCCGCAGTCAAAGCAAATATTAGCTCTTGGAGAATCATAGCAGTAGATCTCATGGGTTTACTACCTCCACTTGTCAATTCATCCTGTTCTTGAGAGGCCAGTTCCTTTAGTTTTTGCTCTAAAATTGTGCCCAGGGCATCTGATCTTAATGGAAATTGATTCTGCAAAGGTGTTTTGCCATCATTTTCATCCAACACCAGCCTTCTTTGGTGAGAAGTGTTCTTATCAATTTGAAGACTCCTCTCTTTCAGCCCCTTGGAAACAAAAGTTCTGTGCCTAAATGGGGAATTAAACGTAAAAGATATAGCATCATTTTCCCTACTGCCATTATTTTTATTACATTCTCCATCATTAACAGATCTACTTTTGATACATGCACGGTCCATGGAGAGAGAGCTAGATGCAACCACTTTTCTACTCACACTATCAGACTTGGTATTCCTTTGTCCCATAGACATCGGATTAGCAAGTCCAGTACTTTCAACTTGTGCATTGACACCAACTGTCCTCTTGCGTGCTGGGCTCCTTAGCGGTGACAAGGAATCATCTCGTCTGCTGCAAACTTTTCTGTCTTTGTCAATTGTAGAATTATCAGCCAAGTTAGATGCCCTTGTCCTGCCACGACTGATTATGCTTCTGTTCAAAGCAACAAAATCTGTTGCCTCATTAATACCATTTGCAGCTGAAGAAGCTCTCCTGCTTTGCAGATTATTTAGTTTGGCCCTTGGAGGAGTTCCATCCCTGCTTATGAAAATCTCATTTTGAGTCTGAATCCTCTGCTTATAAGTAATAGAAGATGACTCTTGCTGTTGAGGCCTGCATTGCTGGCTTCTCAATTGCCGCTGCAATTGGCCCTCTGGAGACACAGGTTTGATAACTGTGATGGTTTGACTTGGTACTCGTGTGTTATCCTTTTCTTTCACAGGAATGGATTGTTGGTCCCAATTTCTCTGATAAATTACATTTCTTTCTTGCTCAGGAGTGGATATGGGTGGCCTGGGCTTAATCATTTCTGATTCTTGAGAGGACATATAATTTGAAGGAGTGGATGGACAAATGAACTGCCGCTCCTTCACATTGGGTCTAGAATCCACAACATCAAACAAATTACCACAATTTTTGCAAGAAGTTTGCCCTATGAAAGACGTGCCTTCTCCCTCATTACAATCTCCAATATCTTGTTGTTTCACAATGTTCGGTAACATAATTCCAATCTCCTCTGTCAAAACTTCATCCCTGGGACAATAATTCATAGAACTTGGATAAGTAAGAGCACTTTTTGACCTATTGGTAGCTTGCAACCCAGGTTCCAAAATTCTAGTAGCAGCATCAATCAACCTAGACGTCCTAGATGCATTCTTGGACGAGGAAATCCTAGGACTCTTAACTGGTGGTGCAAGTTTTGGATGATGATGCCTTCTCGACCTTGACAAAACACCGTTAATTTGCAACACATCGGCTCCGAACCTAGTCAATGCTTGTCTCTCAAACTGACCAGTCTTTTGAAGCTTTTGAGGCCTAGATTCAACCCTTGTGCTCCCTTTCTCCATATTCAAATCATTCCTATCAGATTCACCATGACTATCATTAACAAGTTTCTCTTCGGTAACATCACAAGCAACAGAATTTGAAACTTTTTTGTGCTTATCTCGATGCACGGCCGGCAAAGAATCGAGGCCCATCAACCTAGCAACCAAACTTGGAGCTCTCATTTCACGCTTTTTCACTACAATATCATTATTACAATTCCCGCTTTTCTTTACATTTGGAAAACCTCCTTTATTCTCATCAGCAATCTACATTTCAAGCACAAGCAAAAAGCCCTCTTGATAAACAACAAAAATAAAAATAAAACCTAACCAAACTCACAGAATTAAATCTCTTTTTATTGAGATATAAATAAGTGTCCCTTAAAAACATCTATGAACATCAAGATCCAACTTTATAAACCAAAATGCATACCAGATGGAGCTTTGTTTTGGGCATCTTCTCATCCCCACCAAACTTCTTTGATGGATGTTTTGCACGAGCTGGACAGCAGCAGCAACAACACACGCATTAAACAACCAAAGAAATTAATTTTAAGCATTCTAGTTCAAATGGGTATTCTTGGTTTAGAGAGAAATGGACTAACCTGCAGGAAGCAATTTCCTGGAGAAGAGTTTTTTCTTGGCGAATCTCCTATTCCAATCAAATAACTGAAAGAAAATACCAACACAACCACCAGACCTGTGAGTCTTTTTCTCTGTCAACGCCAAACATGCCCCTGCTGGATTCCCTGTTGTTTCATTCATCTCTCCAAGAAACCAAAAACCCTAAACCAAAAATCCCTCTCTTTCAAAACAAAACACACTCGAATCTCAAATACCATCTATCAGCCAAGCCCACGTGAAAAAAAAAATTCATTCTTTCCAACAAAATAATACAATGTAGCTAACCAAGTTTGCCCAAAACAGCAACGGGATACCAAGAGAAAAAAAAAGAGAGTAAGATGCATTACAAAGATGCAATGGGAAAGAGTGAAAAAGACAGAAGAGAAAGCAGGAGACGACAGCCAAGAAGACCCAGTAGAAAGCGGAGTGAAACAGTACTGGCCTACCTGTATTATTCTGTTACTTGGTAGTATTATCTACATGTCTTGAAGCAAGGAACAAGTGATTCTCTTGAACATAGAAAGAGAAAGATCAATGAGTAAAAGATGGTGATGATTGAGAATCAAGAAATGAAAAGATGTGAAAGAAAGAGAGCATCATGTGACTGTGAGATATTGGATTGTGCACAGATACCAAGAAAATGAAGCTCGAGGGGACTGGCAACGTAGCAGAGAAAGAGTGAAAAAATGATACCAAAAACAAAAGTTGGTTCTGTTACTTCTGCGCGATGAAAGGGCTGGCTACAGAAAGACTAGAGAGAGAGGGGGCTAAGCAGAGAGAGAAAGAGAAGTGACGCACGCGCAGTACAGTGATTCACATTCACTGTGGATGCTCGCTGCGTGTTTGTGTGGATGGTCAAACGGGAGAGAGAGAAGAGTAGATAGATACTGTTGTGTTGTGTCGTGTCGTGTCTGCGTCAAAGGGACCAATGTTCTCTGCCCTCTGCCATGTCACCCTGTTTCTTGTAGTCTATAGACAGCTGGTTCCATTTTTTGTGGTAAATTTATGGAAGAGGAAAATGATGCTGTGATTTAGATTGTGTTGGATAGAAATTAATTTAAATTGGATTAGGTAAGGTGATAAAAAGGGAAGGTTGTTTTTTGTGTTTGAATGTTGATATTTGTATTTATTTTAGGATAATTTATTTTGTTTAAAAAATAATTCGAGAAATATATTTAATTTTAGTTAATATATAAACTAATTTGAGTATTTTCTAAAATTTGAATGGATTAATTTTGGAATTCATGAGCATTAAAATATATAAGTTGAGAGACCACATGGATATTGAGTAAAGAAGAAAGAAGATAACCATCTAGGTGGTGGACCAGTGGTAAGAGCTTGGGACTAAGAGGTTTGCTCTCTCTATGGTCTCAGGTTCGAGCCATGTAGTTGCTCATATGATAGCCACTGGAAGCTTACATGGTCGTTAACTTCAGGGCCCGTGGGATTAGTCGAGGTGCGCGAAAGCTGACCTGGACATCCACGTTAAATTAAAAAAAAAGAAGAAAGAAGATAAAATAGATTGTCACAACAATAACTAAAGCATGGAAGATAAAAATATAAAAAAGAGAGAAAAAAAAAGGACATCATATACATATCGAAACTAGCATGTTTGGATATGGTTGTGTTTACTTTTCAAAGTGTTTTTCACTCGAAAATGTATCAAAATAATTTTTTTTTTTTTTTTAAAAATTATTTTTAATATCAACATATTAAAATGATTTAAAATCATAAAAAAATAAAATAAATTTAAATTTTTTCAAAAATATTTTTTAAATAAAAAACAAACAGATTTTTATGACTATTATCGTAGGATCATAGAAAGCTAAACAAATTAAATTCATATACATTAAAAAAAAAAAAAAAAGCAACCTTTCAAGCTTCTAGTGAGTAAAGGCAACTATATTCTCACATGTTAGTATTGCGTGTCACATGTGCTAGGAAAAAAAAAAAAAAAACTAGATCTACTGCTAGAAAAAAAAAAAAAGATTTACTACTAGCAAGTTATGTTTGTTGCTTTAAATAATTTAAATTAATTCGACTAACCTACAATATAGAATATCAAATCAAAATAATTTTATAAAAAATTAACAATAATTACAATATAAAATATTTAATAATCTAATGTTAAAATTAAAATTAAAAAAATAATTTTTAAAAACCTAAAAATAATCAAATCAATATTATTCTTAAAACTTGTGACTAATATTATAAATCCAGGTTTTTTAATAGAAAACAAAAATAAAAAAAGATTATGTAATTTTACTATGCTGAAGATAAGAAAATAATAATAAAATCTTTAAATGCCAGTTTAATATTATTTATTTATAAGGAAAATTAAATAATTTTATTGTGTTTAAAATACAAAAGATAACATCATTATAATTAATTTAATAATAATAAACGAATTATGTAAAAATACGGTACTATCCTGATCAGTAAATCATTGATTTTCACGGAGAAGAATAAAAATATTATTATAATTCACGGAATTTTCTATGTTGGTTAAAATCTTTATATATATATATATATATATATATATATATATATAATTTATCTTTGGGAAAGTTTTTCCTCATAGTGTTCGTTCGGGGTAAAAAAAGTAAAAAACCTCTAGGAAAAATCGGTGAGATGAAGTTAAAAATAGGAGAAATGGAAGGACATCTTTCTTTTCTGACAATTTTATTTTTATCTTTGATTTCGTGGAGTCTACGCATGTCTCCTCCTACGAGCTGTTACGAGTCACGACGACATGGCAGGGCTAGAGGCAGGCCTGCGGTATCTACCAGCAATTATTTTTAACTTCTTCTTCTTTTTATTTAAATTAATTTTTTTAATATCTTTAAATTAATTTGAATTATTAATGTTAAAAATAAATTTAAAAAAATAAAAAATATTATTTAATAATTCTTTAAATAAAAAAAATTTTAAAAAATAATCACTGTAGTACTTCTAAATACATAATTAAAATATATGTTTAGTTTGAAAATCAGCTAGATATTATTTTTTAAAATATTTTTTATTTATAAATGTAATAAAATAATATTATTTTATTTTTAATATTAATACATTAAAATAATTTAAAATAAAAATAAAAATTCTTAGAAACAAAAACAACTATGAAATCCTAATTCAGGTTTCGAAGTTAAGATATCAAATCAAATCACCAAACTACCTCAGGGTCAATGCACTCGCTGCCACCTCATCCTCTGGTATACCACTTTTATTTAAACAAACCTCGACGGTCGATCTGAGATTCAATTTAATTAAAGTTGGATTTAAAAAAATAATAAAGAGAGTTGACTAGTAAATTAATAAAAAAAATTTAAATTTCTTAAAAATATATATAATTTTTTAAATGATATTATTTTAATTTTTCTCAAAAAAAATTTAATCAAGTAAATTTAATTTGATTAACTCCTTTAATTCATGAAATGATCATCATCTCAAATCAATTTTTAAACAAATTTAATAGTTAGTTTTGTATGGTGGTAATGTGGTAAATAAAAAATTTTGTTTTAGAGGGTATTTACTATTTAGAAGTGTAATAATTATTATTTTTTAAAGTGTTTATTTTTTTAAAAATATATTATAATAATATTTTTTTAATTTTCAACATAAAACAATTTGAAAATATTAAAACATAATTTAATTAAAGTTGGATTTAAAAAAAATAAAGAGAATTGACTAGTAAATTGATAAAAAAAATTCCAATTTCTTAAAAATATAGATAATTTTTTAAATGATATTATTTTATTTTATTTAAAAAATTAATTAACTAAATTTAATTTAATTAATTTCCTGAATTCATGAATCGATCATCATTTCAAATCAACTTTTAAAAAAATGATAATTATTATTTTTTAAAGTGTTTATTTTTTAAAAATATATTAGAATAATATTTTTTTTAGTTTTTAATGTAAAAATAATATATATATATATATATATATATATATATATATATATATATATATATATATTTGTTTGTGAATGGTTGAATTTCTGTCAAAGTCTCTAATCTATATTGGGTGGTCTTTGGTGCTCCCAACGAACATGGACACAAATAATATAAATCAATGTAGATGAAAGCAATTGGTTGCCAGAGGAAAACAATTAGTTTAATTAATATATTTCTTATTCTTTTTCGAGAAATAGTTCCTTTTTTTTATTAGTAGGCCTTGAATTAACCTATTCAATCAACATGCAATGTTCTACATTTAATTTTACAAATTAAAAAAATTTAGAGAAAAAATCATAAAAAAATCTTTAATTTAAAAAACTAATTAGAAAAAAAATAAAAAAAAAAACAAAAACCAGCCATTGTTGGGACTGACAAGCTAGGCCAGCTTGCGTTATTGGACCCTTATATTTTTTTTATCTCTTTTTCGTTTTGATCTCTCTTCTTTTAATTTTATTTTTGTTAAAATAAATCAAAATTAATTGATCATTAATTAGAACTACATCACACAAAAAAAAAAATAGAGAATCAAATTTTTAAAAGGTAAAATTTTACCCAGCTTATCTACAATAATATGCAAAAGAATAAATAGTAGAATTTTTGTATAATAAAAAACTCATGTTTTTTAAAGTAATACTTAATAATGAAGATATAATTTTTTTTATCGGAATCATAAAAACTATACATCAATTTTTTAAATCACCAAACTTCAATGCGACAACATCTCACTTTTATTTATAAAAAAGATTGATTCAAACTGGAGCACTTTTTTTAATAAGAAATTCATATCCACTCACTTTATTGGCATCATGCTTCACTTGTGTATAAGAGCTGGTACTTGTTTAGTTTAGTATTGAGATTCAATCTATTTCTCATTAAAATTTAAAATTTATTTTTGCTTTAAATTAGCTTTTTTAATTATTTTAATATGCTAATATTAAAAATAAAATTTAAAAAAATATTATTTTAATATAATTTTAAAAATAATAATTTAAAAAACAATTTCTACCTGGCTTCCTCCCGGTCACCAAAAATTTGACCAGCAACTCTCATCATTTGAACAAAAATCTAGAGAAAAAAATCTCTTAATTCCCGGAATGATAAATGATTGAGTAATTCATACCCACTTGGCCACTTGCATGAAACCAAAACAATTCCTATGCCCCCAAAAATTAGCTCACTATTTGTTGGTGTGAAGTGTAAGATATTTTTTTTAAGAGTATCTTTTACTTGAAAATTCATTAAAATAAGTTTTTTAAATTTTTTTTATATCAACACATTAAAATAATTAAAAAAACATAAAAAATATCAATTTAATAATTTTTAAAACAAATCTAAATGTAATTTGAAACACAGGAAAAAACCAGCAAGCATGGGAAAGCTAGTGAGCAATTGTCAATACCATTTGCAGGAACCCAGATGCACGAGACAAGATAAATAATTTTGGTCTAGAGTCTGGCCAGTAGGACCACCCTATTTGGTATTGCCCACCTAGCTCCCTTTCACTCACAAGTTACGTGAATCTCAGAGGTAAAATGAGAGATGGCAATGCATACAAACTTACTAGGACAGTGGACAAATGAACGTCCGAAGGGACCTCGACCGGCCTGTTCATATATTATACGTAATGGAAAAGGACAGCTAAAGCCACCACATCCTTTGGTTTGTGCTCGACGTTGTGTCATGTCGGCATGGTGAGATCACTGTTTGATTTGATAAGTTGTTAATTAAGCTCCCTCTAGTGGTTAAAAGTGGCTTTATGTTTAATCATGTGAGGTATTAGAGTCAACTAATCCAGCTCTTCCACAGTCTATTTACTGTTTGTTTCTTTTGGAAAAAGCAAAGCTTGGATTGCTTGTTTCATGGGACTTGAGAAAGTTACTTAGAACTCAAATAAGGATTAAAGATACTTTTAAGCCTAAAGTACTGGACTGGAAAAGGTATTTATTGAGGAAATAAAAAGTTACTTGGTCAAATTTTAATGGAGAAGAGAAAATCTCCGTTGATACCATTTGTCTATAAAAAAATAATAACTTATCATCAATGGTGGCTTGCCATGGTGGATATTTGAGGGCAATGGTGGAATATGTTGGTTTTATAAGTGATGTGATGTAGCAGGGTGTTTGGTAGCATTATAGATACACTTTATTAAAGATGTTATTTAATGATTTTTATTTTTGTTTTTTGATAACAGTAAATATCTGTATCAGTTTATATATATTTTAATTAATTTTTTAAGATTTTAAAATTAATAATTAGAAAATTCTCCAAAACACTTGAGATCTTAAAATGAGTGGGAGATGATGATTTTTGAAAAGTTTTGTTTTAATCGGAGATACATGATTATTGGAGGAAATTAAATGAGATCTAGAAAATGATGAGGAAGTGGGTGATTGTGTTTGGGATGACATAAAGTTACGAGAGAAAGAGATATGAGTGAAAGTGTCTTTTATTGGAGTAGATGCTAGTGGGGCAAACATGACTAACGAAGGTCATAGGAGTAATAGAAATATGATAGGTAGTTGATTCATGCTCAATACCTGCGAACTCAGTGAGACATTATAGTTGGAAATTATTTTAAAAAAGAATTTAATTTTTTTTATTTTAAATTAATATATTTTTAATATTTTTAGATTATTTTGATATGCTGATATTAAAAATAATTTTAAAAAATAAAAAAAATATTATTTTAATATATTTTAAAATAAAAAACACTTCGAAAAACAATCATTACCACACTCTCAAACACCATTTTATATAAATAAACTATAAGGTGTGGTTGGTGTTGTGAGAAAGAAAATAAGAGTTTATAAAGCACAACATAACATGAGATAAAAATTTTATTTGGTACTTTATCAAAATAAATTTAAGCACTTTAAGAATTAGATTACCTAATAAAAACAAAAGGACAAGATATAGCATAAAGTTTATTTTGAGTGTAGGGTTGAAGCTCGGGTAACACATGCAACTAAAGTGCAAAACTTTTTTTTTATAGTGAGACAATTGATTATGGAGCTTTTCAAAAGGAGATTTCATTTCTAAGAGTGATGAAGGCAACCGTTTGACCAGATATGCTGTTGTTTGAAAAGCAAAAGACAGGCATGAAGACTTGGTGAAGTAAGGTGAGTCCAATTTCAACAATGCTATGATGTTGACTTTTGGCAGCTCCATTGTGTTGAGGTGCATGAGGTTGGGTAAGAAGATGAGTAATACCAAACGTGGCAAATAAAGTTTTTTTTTGTTTTTGATCCTCACAACCATTAGAGTAAACTGTAGAAATTTCTTGTGAGAAGTAATTTTCAACAGTTGCCTTGAGTTTTAAAAAAATAGTGTAGAAATTGATCTAGCTTGTTTTTCATTAGATAAAGCCATATTTATTCAGTAAAATGATTGAAAAAAATAACATAGTAGAAAAAATCATGGCTGATCTCCGTTAAAAAACCATCTTAATCAATAGTTTAAGTTGTTAGGTGACACACTCCCTCAAGTAAAAACTCTTTGGACTTAAAACTTGCACAGGCTCACATTACCTTATGCTTAATTTTTATCAAATAAATAGAGATGGTGAGATTCGAACTCGTGACCATTTGGTCATCAAGGCTCTAATACCACGTCAAAGAATTATCTCAACCCAATAACTTAAACTGTTATGTGAGATCACAAAATATAATTTATATTATTTTACAACACAAACATCATTTATATATAATAGATCAAGTGGACGATGACTTGTAAGTGTTGAAGTACAAGAAAACGGAAAGGAAAAGATTCAATGGATGTATGATTAGTCTTGCAAAATTTTGCCACAAATATGGGGTTTTGTTGCACAATAGGCACACGAAGAACATTGGGAAGAGAGAAACTGAGTTTTGTTGAACATGTATGAGCGATATGTATACAAATTTGCACCATCACCAACAATTATTTCATTGGGGCCAGTATAATCTGAGTGAAGAGAGAGATTGCCAATATTACATGTAATGTGATGATATGCAACAAAGCTAACGAGCTATCCATGAGAAGAAAAGGAAGGACTAGAAGTGTGGTTGCAACAACATTTTGAAGTATAGAGACTTGCATCTGGGGATTCTTTTTAGCAAATGACCCAGCTGATCACAATATTGACACTTAGGAAACTTGCGTCTGTTGTTGGAGAATGATTGTGAAGAATTCGGTCCTCTAGTGTTAGATTGATTGCCTACTATAGGAAGGATTGTTGCAAGCGAAGTTATTGAGGTTAAAAGTGCTGCGAAAATTGCTTTGTTGGTTATTGGATCGCTTACTGTAGTATTTAATAGTGATGGCAGATAAATTATTCTGATTTTCCTCTTTTTTCTTATAAAAAAAAATTCATTATAATCGATAAATTTGTCAGAAAGATCCTTAAAAATGATAGGAGTGTCCTGAGCTCTAATAGCAGCAGCTAACTCCTTGAATTCACCTCTAATGCCGTTAATGATGTGAATAATAGCACGTTCATCCATGATGGACTTCATAGATTTAAGATAGTATGCAACAAAACAAGTACCACGAGAGAGTCAATTTATCCTTCAAGAACATAATACAAGATTGTGATCGGTTAGCAAAAAGATTATTTAGTTTTTGCCAACCTTCTTGAGATGTTTTGGATAAGGCTATGAAGGTGACAATACATTAAGAATCAAAGGTGAGAAGTAAGAAAGAGGTGATCGAGATTACTCCGAGAAAGCCACAAATAATTCCAGCTATCAAGAACGTAGTGGAAGATTTCGACTTTGTTGGCATATTCCACTACAAAGCTTCTTGTTTCCGAGAACAGAAACTGCACTTGTATTCTGAAACACTCCTTGAATAGGCCTTCAAAGTCTTTAAAAGACAGATCGAAACTCTCCAACAACTTAAATTCTCCCAAGAACTCAGGAATCTAGCCAGTCGAGTTGTTGTAGGAGAGATTAAGATCTTGCAAAAAGTTTGCTCCAAATGCAAACTTTCCAAACTCACGCGACTACCAAGACTTCTAGGAATTTCGCTAGAAAACCTGGGTTTAGAAACGTATAGATATCCTAGATTCATCAGTTTCTCCACTTCAGTCAGAAGGGACCTGTCAGCACATTCTCTGATAGCACTAAATACGTTGATAAGGTATCAATACTAGCTAATTCTTTCGTTATGGGACCGCCCAAATTATTTTGCGAGATAGCCAAGGACAATAACTTCTGCCAATTTCCCAAACTTGGTGGAAAGCTTCCCGCTAAATTATCGAGCCCCATGTTAATTAATTCTACCTAAAGAAGTCGTATCCCCAGTGAAGATTCCATCCTGCCTGAGATTTTGCTTCCATTAAGAAATAGATCACTCAAATTTTGTAGTTTCACCATAGATCTTGGTATAGTTCCAGTCAAGTTGACGAGGTTTCCGATTTCGGTTGGAATGCTACCACGCAAGTGATTTCTCGTAAATGTCATCTTCATGAGCTTTGTGGAAAAGTTGCTTACAATTTCAGGAAGCACCCCTAAGAAATTGTTGTCATCCAAAGCCTCCAAACTGGTGTTATTTGCTACAGAAAAGACAAAATTCAAGTCATCATCTTCACATTGTCCCATATATTAATTCTCACCGATAACCAAACCTTGCAAAGCATGGGAGCTTGACAGTGGTGGAACTTTCTCAGTGAAGTTGATCTTTCCAATGAAAAGAAAGGAGATTTGAGGCATTGGAGGAATTTTTCGGAATTAGTCCACTGAATTGATTAGTGAGAATATTAAACACTTGAAGGTTTGGAAGAGTTTGGCCTAAGTCAGGAGGAAGACTGGGTTAACTGGCACAGAGAATAGAGTAAGAGAAGAGAGATTGAATATGGATGGAGGGATCATGCCATTTAGATTTTTTGCACCTAGTGAAAATACTTCAACCTTTTCATTTGTCTAACAACATTTGTTAAGCTCAAAAATAAATACCTGCAACTTCCATATATAATAACCCAAGTTCTCCAGGAAGCTTCCCTGTCAAATTGCCTCTATTTAATCAAGGACTTGGAGATTAGCGCAACGTGAGATGTTGACAGGGATTCCACCATCGAATGTGTTGTTCCTGAGGACCAACCTCTCCAGCTTAAGCAAACGACCTAACTCTTGGGGAACGTTATGGCTTAAGCTATTATTTGCCAAGTCTAATACCATGAGGAAACTTAAGCTGCCAATGTGGGGAGATAGGCTGCCCACTAGTTGGCAGTAGTGCAGGTCAAGCTCTACAACTCTTTGATGCCAACGTCCACGAGTAAAACCTGACCACTCGCAGAAATGCAAAGATTCATTCCATGAGCTGAGCTTACCAAGGTGATCACCGGTTATTTAAGCTTTAAAAGCAAGCATGGAGAGACTGCCAGTCTCGTTTCCTCCATATATTGAGAAGGAAAAAGAGAGGACTAGACTTATTTGCAAGAAGATTGGTCACAATATGCATGAACTCAAGCCAGGCAGCACCATCTTCATGCGAATCTCAAGAGCTTTATTAATAATGACTTTTGAAGATACGGTGATCAAGTATGAAAAATCCAAGTAGCTTAGAAATAACGTTTTCAAGTTGGATAATTGAATAATTAATTGGTCTTAATAATCTTATTTATTCTCCATAGTTAAGGTGATTGATAGCTTATACTTGGTATTTGGTAGACTAAGGTGGCTTGTGGCTAGTACTTATAAAAATCAACCTTGGTGGAGGTGGGGACTCTTCAATGCTTAAATAAATATTTTTTTAGAGAGAAAATATAATAATATTCTAGAAAAAAGATGCTCTTAAAATATATATATATATATATATATATATATATATATATATATATATATAGCAGAAAATAAAGATTGTGAACATTTATTCTAAAGGTCTCATGGTGTATTTATAGCCCATGAGTTTTGTCCTTTTATAGAGAAAAATGGCTAGAGTGTAACTTCATCTTTGTAATATTTTAAGTTGTATTGTGAGCTGTATTCCACCCATTTTATCCAGGTAAAAGATGGATAAATGACTGGCCATGAAAAACTTTAATTCATCTAATGGTCTTGGTGGAGTATAGACTTGTTTAATTAAGCATATTTGTTGAGAAATAATTTTTCTATGAATTTTATATAAAAATCTATAGAATTGATGATGTTAGACTCAATCATCTCTTGAGTTTGGGCAGCACCAGATCTAATGTGCATGGGCTAGGTACACTACCAAGGCCATCTATGGCTGGGTCTCGCCATGCCAGACCCAACGCTTGGGGATTAGCATGCTGCCAAGCCCAATCATAGTTGGGTCTAGCTAGCGACAGACCCAATACGTTTTTATTAGGGCGTGTTTGTGTTCTGGAAAATCTATAAAATTGATGGTGTTAGACTCAATCATCTATTGAGTCTGGGCAGTACCAAATCCAACATGCATAGGTTAGGTATACTGTCAAGCCCATCCATGGCTGGGTCTAGCCAGCGCTAGACCCAACGCTTGGGGCTTGCATACTGCCAAGCCCAATCACGACTGAATCTGACTAGCGACAAACCCAACACGCTTTTATTAGGATGTGTTTGTGTTCCGAAAAATTTATACTCGTAAGTTTTTCTTGAGACAATGTATTTTGGTAAAGATATATATATGAAATCTTGGTTCATCATATGGTAAACAATGTTCAATGATGAGCTCGAAGCAGTAAATCGCTCACTTCTGACTATTGATAATGTAAAGTCATGAGGAAATGTAATTGATGGAAAAGCTAGAGCCAACAAAGATGTTATCTTGTCAGGTCACATTGAATTTGAATTGATGCTAGCAAATGCTGGTTTTCCATGAGCTGAAGACATTTTCGAGGTCCAATTTTGCAAGGAACCCCACTAAATAAAATTTGCCCCTTTTCTGGTACAAACCAAGTGGATAAGCTCTTGTTTTCGAATCGAAAAACATGTAGATTTTTCAACTCTGGCTTTGATCACACAAAAATGGATAGGAGTAGGAGATGAGATTATATTTTTAAATCTAGAAAAATCAAGTAAGGACTTGATTGAGTTAATTTCTAAAATTTTCTTGAATTAATATATGGATATTATTTAAGGGGTAAATTGATATTTTATCAATTTATAGGGTTTGTTAGATTTCCCTATAAATAGTAAACTATACCTTTTATTTTTTAGTGGTTGTTTGTTAGACACAAAAATTACGTAAGTCACATAATAGAGAGCTAGCACTTCAAGCATAGCAAACCCTCTCTCCTAAATTGGAATTTAGAGGATTTCTCACTTGTGGTTCGTGTGGATTACCATTGGAGACCAGAAAATTAGACGACTTGTGGTTTGCGACAACCCAACCTTTAAAGAATTATTCAAATCTAAAGAAGATTAGATCTTCAGGTAATAAATCTCTAAACAACTCTAGATCTGTGTAACGAGTTACTAGAGGATCCTGAAAAATTTTGTCATACTGTTTCTGTTGCATGTATGATATTCAGGAACTTAACAGTCTTGGGCCATATCTAGAACGACTCCTTACATAGCACAAGTTTTTATTTAATTTTATCTTTCAATATTAAATTGATGATAAATTGATTCTTATATTTTTTATCATATGATAAAATAAAAAATTAATTCAAACCAGTAGAGTCCATAACTTGGGTTACTGATTTGACAAGTTGACTAGAGTTAACCTTGTTTTTTTTTTTTTTTGAATCTACCTAGTCGACAAAGTCATATAAAAATAACTTCCACACAATTTAATCTTAAACATGAACTAGATAAGAAGTCAATAGAAAGATTTTAAAATTAACCTATTAAGCTAGGTTTAATAACAATGATAAATAATTCACCGTTTGATTTAAATCTTTTTTTTATTCCAACCTAGTTTCTAGCTAAATTACATGAGAGCATTCAGGGGTAATAAAAAGGAGGGGAAAATCTGTAGGGTCCCTATGACTGTGGACATTAAAGTCAACGCAAAATTAATCATGTCTACTAGATCACATTTTCTGCTTACGAATTCATACACAAAATCTAATTCGAACCATCCTTAACCAAAATTAAGCATTTCTACTAGTTCCAGTTTTAAATTCCTTTTCTGGACCTTTCTCTTATCTATTTGGGCTTGCAAGTCCAATCTCATAACATTTCAATCCAGGTGAGGCCCAAATTCATATCCAATTCACACAATTTTCTTTGATGCGTTGCTGCCAGAGCTTTGAGGTGTATTTGAAAACGTAATATAAATTATACTTTTAAAAATTTTGATTTTTTTTAGAATAATTTTTTTTATATTTTCAAATCATTTTGATGTGTTAATATAAAAATAATTTTTTAAAATAAAATAATTTATTTTAATATATTTTTAAATAAAAAATATTTTAAACCACAACTATATCGTAATCAAAAGCTGGACCACAGGGAATAAAATCAGTGTAAGGAACAGAAAGGCCATAGGAAGTACTAATTAATTAAATGGCCTCCTCCCATTAATAATGAAAAAGAAACATTAGCTACAGTTATGAGAAGGAGAAAAATTCTCGTAATCTTGATGGGAATAATTTGTTTTTTTTATTGCATGGAATAAGTAGAATTAGTTTTGAAGAAATACATACTTTTGTTTAGAAAAATTATATTCGCTTCCTGTTCTTATTTTCTTACAATTTAAACAAATTTAAAACTTTTTTTCATGGTAAAAATATTTTCAAGAATATTGTTATCTCTAGCATGATAATTTATCAGAATATCAAGCCTAATGTAATATTTAGAGGTAGCAATTATTTTTAAAATATTTTTTATTTTAAAATTATTTTTAATATCAATGCATCAAAACAATTTAAAAAAATAAAAAAATAATTTAAAAAATTAAATTATGATTTTTATAAAAATACTTTCCAACAAAAAAAAAAAAACAAATTGAAAATAATAATGGATTGGAAAACAGCAAAGAGCATCCAATTATACAAATTCAACTTATGATTGTGACAACCTTTTCGACAATGGCATTCGCTTGACATTTGGTACAGACACCTCAGAATTGCTTCGACAAAAGAATAATGGAAAAGGGCATGGGCTCCCTCCATATATGCTAGCGCACAACTCAAGCTACTGCTCATCTTGGAACGTGAAGATGATTTCAAGTTTTTTTTCTCGTGGCCATCCGGTGGTTTATTTCTTGCACTCTCGATCATCCCTTGATTTGAACCTTTGCTGATATCTTCATCAATGTCACCATCAGCATCAAGAAATGCGCCTAAAGGTGAAAATGGTGGCGGGATATTTTTCTTTTTCTTGATTTTGACAGGTATAATGATTTCTCCATCAAGGAAATGCTCGTTCAAGGATGAAAACTCTTGATAATTGCTGTTTTCTTTGCTTGTAGTAATCTCGATTACCTTTGAGCCCTGATCATACCTTGAATTATTACTAGTTATGGTAGCATCAAGAAATGGTTGTGGATGGTGGACTTAGAGGTTGTTCTTGTACATGCTTTGAGAGAGAAATAATATTCTTGATTTCAATGGAAATGATCTTTCCATTGAGGAAAAGCTCGTCTGATGCTGGAGATTCTGGATTGATGGTGTCATTGCGAAAGCAAAAATAGGAATTCGATGAACTTGATTGGGGAGGACGTTGTTCTATCGGCACAACGTCTGTTTGGGAAAATTCATGAGAAAATGAGATTCTGGGACACGTGCAGGAATCATCGGAGCATAGCTCATTAGCCATTGCTCGCAGTTTTTCAAGAAAGCACAGCAATATTTTTCACCAAAAAGCTGGCTGTTTTGTAGTTAAACATAAGGGCTTTAATGGCAAGCTAGCTGGGAGAATGGAAGTCTATCATATTTCAACCAAATACAACGGTGCAGAAAGGAGATCGGAGATGGAATCTATTTACAAAACAGTGTAAAGACTTGAAATCACTACTTTCGAAGTTGAAGAAGGTAGAAAATGGAGCTGCTTAAAAAGACTGAAAACAAATGTTGTTCCTCCTTCCGTTTGCCATGAAGAGGAAATATCAAGAGATGTGAAAAGACCCAGTCCTGTTTGCGACAAGGGGTGTCAGGAGTCCGGCATCCTGAGTTGCTGGAGCGGTAATGGGTGATCAACACGTAAAAAGATGGGTGAAGCTTCATGTATGATCCAAGCCCATCTACCTTGTCAGTTTATATACCTAGTACTTGAGATCAAGATTCAATCCATACCTTGTCAGCTTTATGTGTGTCCATTGTGATTTTTATTTACTCCCGAAACCATTTTCAAACTAGAGAAAAAGTTACAACTTTAACAGTAACAAGCACTGTAATGGAACTCTGATAAGTTAGTGCTAGTTAAAAGATTGATGAACACAGGAAGATAAATGGAAGCGCGCAGTTCATTTTTGACTAACATCATAAAGGCCATATTTATTGGTTTGTCTACCTTTTGCTACCTGCGTTAAAAAGTCACCAACATACAGGGCATCTTGTCTCTTAATTCACATATTGTACTGCAGGACATCGTGCTTCATGAGACCATGCCACACCTGCTGTGTGCTGGTAGCTACACATGGGCAGAACTGATGCCCCGGGACCAGACATCAGAATCACCATTACCCTGAATAGCATTCAAAGCTCCAACCCCCAGAGGAAAAACAGCTGTTGATGCCAGGTTTCTCTTCTCATAATATAGCTTTTCAAATTGTTGAAAGATTTGGTTAGAGGGAAAAGCGGTGCTTGATGTGGATGGGACTCTCACACATTAGCACTACTAAGAGAATGTTATGGCAGCACGTATATATGAATTAAAATCCCATGTTAGGTAGAACTAGAAGTCAATGCAGACGTAGATTGCTTGTTGAGGTCTATTTTTATAAAACTCAGGCATAAGGTAGGAATCTTCACTGCACGAATCATAATGTCTCTATGGAAGGATGGTTGTGAAAATTGGGATCCACACGGTTGTTGCAGGATCACTAGTTTTTTTAAGATGGAAACACAAAAGCTGAAGATACCATGTTAAAACTTTGCAAAACATGACAGAGACTGATGAGCACTCGGAGGAGAGGAAGCGATATTGAAGCGTAGACGCCATGAACATGAGATAAGAATACAAGATGCTTGGGACAAGCATGAAATAAGGGTACATGTCTTTATTTGTGCCCCACAACATGTGCCATTATTAAGCTCTTCCCTTGGGCCTTCCTTTCATGCATACTACCAGCTCTTTCAGGTCTGAGATGCTGTCTATGTAGTTCATACAGTAGACTTTCTTAAAAACATTGAAGATTACTAGCTAGTTGCCAAGCAGGCAAGAGGAAAAAGAAAACAACAAACAAACACATACATACGACACATACTGTTCTTATCTTTGCTATTGAAAAAGATGAAGCCAAGTGATTGAAGCGCAACACTGGAAACATTTCCTCTGAGAAAGGAACATTTAAGGAGGCTCAAGTAAAATCAAATATCATTTTCTTTATATCATAGCTAAAGGAACATTTAAGGAGGCTCAAGTAAAATCAAATATCATTTTCTTTATATCATAGCTTAAAAAGGGCAAGCTGGGCAGGCATATTTATTTCATGTTGTTGAAAATTCATCTTGAAACTAGTCATAGATCTTCAACTTCCAAACAAGAACAACCAGCTAATCATCTCCCCAACCAGAAACAATGAGACACCAATACATGTAATAGAATCATTCCCACAAACTTGAAAATCTCTTCTTGTATAAAATGGAAGAATAAACCAAAATCAAATTATTTACACCATGTATGAGCAAATACCAAAAGCAGACACAGACAACCATGAAAGCAATGGTTACCTGTCATTTTCTGCTCCAAAACCATGTGCCTTGAATTATATGGTCATCTTTCCTGGTCCCTCAAACCCTTCCCACTTTTCAATCTCTTTGTCTTCATGGCACTGATCTTTTCAAATTTTCTATCTTTAGTACCACTCAAAGGGCAAATCAAGTAAACAAAAATTAAGTAAAAAAAAAACACCAATCCACCAAAAAAAAAAAGAACATTCAATTTAGGCTGAAAGTAGTTTGTAATTAGATCACATATTGTGTAAGTCACTTCTTCTTGTTCTTATCTTTGCCATTGAAGAAGATTGAACCTAAACCAAATAGATTCCCTGATGAAACATTCAAAACCGGACTAACGCGAACACCGTTGCCATAAGGTCCATAATTCTTCTTCAATGGAGGCTTTTGATAATTCGTGGAAGACGACGATTGTGATGGCTTGAGAAATGATTGTCTATGCTGCTTATGATTGGTGTCCTTGGTTAGTGGTGCTCGCTTACTACTTGGTGTAGAACCAGTAGAATAGCTTCGTGATAAGAGTGGCAAAGGACACAAACTCTTTCCGTAACCACTAGCACAATTCAAGCTACTACTCCTCTTAAACCTCCAAAATGACTTTGAACTTTGCTTCTGATATTCTTCTTCATAACTTGAACTCTTCATTTCATTCAAGCAATCTTTCTTGAAGCCATCATTACTCGAAACATCATCTTGTAGGGCTTGTCCTGGGGGCATAGATGGATCAACTTGTTTTGCAGAAGCAGTCTTTTTCTTGATTTCAGTAGGAAGAATTTTTCCATCAGAGAAAAGCTCATCTGCAGACGTTGAATCTCGATCGAAACTCTTTCGGACGCAGAAGTCGAAATCAATGTTGCCTAATGAACTTGGTCGCAGAGGGCGTTGTTCAACAGGAACAATACCTGATATGCAAAGATCATGAGAAAACGAAATTCTTGGACTAACACCAGCAGAACTATCCGAGCAAAGTTCAATTGCCATTTCTTGATTTACCCTTCAAAGAAGCCAAGAAAATCATTCAAACCCAGTAGCAACAACAGTGATCATATCAAGAAACAAGAGAACCAATGTCCTGATAGAATTGAAGACAGCCAGCCAGCCAGCCAACTTCGAGGTTTTCTTATCAAGAAAGGAGCATTCAAAACTGGACCCTAACAAAAGCTACATTTAAAAGTCATAATAACAAGCAGATAATAGAAGACTTCGGTGTCTAAAATTTAGAAAGGGAGCGCTGAAGAGTATCAGGAAAAGGCAATTCAATATAGGGGTATCAATGAAAAATGAAGACAAGGACATGGAAACAGAATGCAATAGCTAATCCAGGATCCAATGGAGAGATGAAGGAACCTACGAATTATATATGTGATAAATGATCTTAGGTAGGGACGGAGACCAAGTCTACTCACTACTTTTTGAAGGGAGAAGAGATAACAAGAGGACGTGTCGAGAGACTTCAGGACTAATAATCAGACTTGAATGCTGTTAGTTATGAGAAATAAATAATAATTAGTTCATGTAGTTTTAGCAATATAATAACTTAGTCCCTGTAGTTTCAGAAACGACAACTTAATTTCTTAACCTTCTATGACTTATGACTGTTATTCTTTTAATAGTTTTTTTTTTTTTTTGAATTGTTTTGATTTCACGATGTTAAAAATAAATTTTAAAAAATAAAAAAAATATTATTTTAATATATTTTTAAATAAAAAGATACTTTAAAAATCAGTTATTATCACATTACCAAACGGGATTTGTTATAATTCTGTAAAAAATAATAAACTATCCCTAGTTTCTTTCTAGATTAACATATAATCAAAATGGTATGCGAGAAAGAAAATAAATTGAATTAGAGTCATGAGCTTGCAGTCAATGATGACCAGTTTCACACACCACATAAAGATCTTAGACAGATTTTATCTCATTCTAGGACAATAATTTAGTTAGAAAAATAATAATCTGCTGCCAATTATGGTCACTTCTAACTTTTGTTGATGGAAGAGGGAGATTTGAAGTGAGAATTAAGCTAAGAAATAAATAAAGAGGAAAAGTGGGGGTGGTGATTTTTGTCTACAAACACAACATAAATTAGTGCTATCAAACCATCAGCTTGCAGGTGAACCACCACCACCACCTCCACCTCCACCTCCATGATAGCTGTGAACAGAATGACCATTGTTTTCTGACAGATTTGTCTGGTGGATCATACAGGCAATCAAACCCATGTCTGTGAGATCCCCCACAGTCTAAATCATCCTGTCACTGCCTGCAGACAATGGCAAAATAAGTGGACAGTATAGTCTCTGCCCCTGGAGGGATTGCAAAGGCTTGAAAAACATACAAGAACCCCAGTGACTTGTAACGTTTCTTTTAAGATTTTTTCATGCAAGACTGCCGAGCTGGCAGCCAGGATTTCTACCTGAATTTATCTTGCACAAATGATCAGAATCTCGGGGTGTTCGAGAATACAGTGGTTGTTTTTAATTTTTTTTAAAATATATTAAAATTTTATTTTTAATATCAACATATTAAAATTATTTAAAAATATTAATTTTAAATAAAAAAATTAAATTTTATCCATCCTCTACTCCAAACAGTTACCTAGGTTGTTCAGAAATGGTCCCCTTTCTATCAAATTATAATCATGGAATTCCTCTCTCTCTCTCTCTCTCTCTCTCTCTCGCTCTCGCTCTCAAAGATATGGATGTGCCTTTTTTATGTGTCTCTCTCTTTGTTTTTTTCCTCAAGAAAGTGAGTTGCATTTTTTAATCCTTCTTTAAATAAAGGAAAATGAACCGAATCTCCTTTTAATATTAATTTAATATTAATAAAAATGAGTTATTTTTATTTTACTTTTTAAGAATACTGACCAACTATAAGTTATTAAAAAATAATAATAATAATAAAAAGAGTTATAAGTTCATTATTGAAAATGAGTTGCATCTTTAAAAAATAATAACTATTTAAAAAAATGAAAATTTATTTTTTTAAAAATAAGAGACAATATTAATTTAAATTGAAATAAAAATTAATATAAAGCAAAATATATATATATATACACACACACACACAAAAGAGGGAGGATATTAATTAAGTTTTTTGCAAAAATACATATTATTTGTACATCTAATTACACAAATTGCATAGTATTATAAATAATTATTTTGAATATTACTCATTCGCTAGGATATAGTTGATAAATAAATACAAATATGCTATCTTTATTTTCATATTTTAATATATTATAAATCTGATAAATTGAATTAAGATCTCATAATCAATAACTTCATAATCAATAATTTGATTTAAAAAAAGTAATTCTTCTTGATAAATCCAATTGATCAGGATCAAATTCTATCCCTCGGGAATTATTCATGCAACTTTTAATGCATATTGCTACATCAAAAATCACAAAATAAATCAATATATATATCTCATTTAATGAATAACAAAGGTGTTTTACCTTCATTTTTTAAGAAAAATGGTTTTCTTAGTTATTTACCTATAAATAAAAAATTAATTAAATTTATCAAACTAATTTCTCATTGATGTATTTTTTCATCGAGATCCAATTGATGAGTTGTTAAAAAAAAATTACAATATTATAAAAGATCGATATACTCTTGTTTGAAACTAAAGTAAAAATATGAATTGTATTTTATAAAATAAAATATAAATATATTATTAATTAATTTAAGAATTTAATAAATTAATATTCTAATAATATATTAAATTAACTAATTTTAAAACAATATATAAACTTAAATTAATGAAAAAACAAACAAAACAAAAACATGCTAGGCTATTTTTCCACTCCTATTTTTAAAAAATTAATTTGTGACTTGTCACTTGCATTTTCCCATAATTAAGCCATAAATGTGGTGACTGAAAAATTATGTATAATTGTTTTTTCTCTAAATATTTCAAAAAAACTTCAAAAACATCATAAAATTCAATATAAACCACTCAACAACCCCAAAATAACCCAAAGTCATTCAAAAAATAAAAATAAACCGAATCTTAAAAATAAAAATCAAACTGGATCTACCTATCTTGTCATGTTTCGAGGAAAAATCATCATTGTTGAACTTTTCTTGTTGAATGAAAACTTTGATACCAAGAACAAATATTTTTGTTATTAGAATCTTGACAATCAACCACTTAATTTTTTTTTCCTGCAAGTTTCTCTCTCCTTTCTTTAATACAGGGTTGAGCTGAAAATAAACTTTTGGATTTAATGAAAATTGTTGTGAATCTAGGTTTAACTATATAATTTCTTCCTGTTTTACATTTTTTTATTTTAATTTTGTATTTTCATCTCAATTTCAAACTCAATTTTATCTAATTTCATTATAAAAAAAGTTTAATAGAAAAAAAGTTAGAAAAAAAAACCAGCTACTTCACTTTTTATATATATATATAAAAAAGTGAAGGAACTACGGGCATGCATATATATATATATATATATATATATATATATATATATATATATAGTAGTTAATTGTAGGTTTTTCCATTACATGATTATAATTACAATTATTTAAACCTAATATTATTTCACTAAAAAAAAACTAAAAAATATACTATTATTACACTAAACCTGCTTATGTATGTACAATTATTCGGTATGCTATAGTAATTCACACCGAACATTTTGCGAATAGGTGTGAAGTGTTCAGTCATACTCCCTCTCCCTCTCTCTCTCTCTCTCTCTCTCTCTCTCTCTGTTTTTTTCCCCCCCTTTCTTATTGGAACAGTCAAGTTCTCCTTACATTTCCACCGGGTGCAATGCCGACAACACATAAATGATTAGGTATGAATAATTTATCCAGATAATAATAATAATAATAATAATAATAATAATAATAATAATAATTGTGTGGTCTGTGATATGTTTCACTGAAAGTGGCATAATTAACACGTGATATAAATTGACGACATAGTAATTTCTTGCATATTACTTGTTGTACATTGAAGTATATGATCCTGATAGTCATTCCATTTTATATTAAGTTAATCTAGTAAAGATATTATAACAACATGATTGTTAAATGTGCGCTATAATTAACCCAGAGATAAAAATTGTTTAGTTTATATAATATATAATTTATATAATTAAAGAAATTTGCAATATAGATCCAAATAAAAATATAGCATGCATTCCAAGCTTATCAAAAGGTGTATATAACTCAACCATCTAGGTAGTGGTCCAGTGGTAAGAGCTTGGGACCAAGATATTTGCTTTCTCTGTGGTCTCAGGTTCAAGCCCTGTGGTTGCTCATATGATGGCCACTGGAGGCTAACATGGTCGTTAACTTCAGGGCCCGTGGGATTAATAAAGGTGCACGCAAGCTGGCCCGGATACCCACATTAAACTAAAAAAAAAAAGTATATATAACTGAACTTAAATGGTAACATATTATAGTATGCATACTATCATGTATAAAGATTATTTTAGATTAATCTAAAACAATGGTGGAGGTAAGGTATTTACTTGTTGAAGAACTTAAAATCAAAAGTAAAAATAATTTATTATTGTTAAATTTCAATCTTATATCCTTAAAACTTTATTTCTTCTCACTTGAAGCAAACATGACACTTATAGTAACAGATCATAGTATGCATACTATCACATATAAAGACTTTTTTAGATTAATCTAAAATAAGAGTGGATGTAAGGTACTTAGTTGTTGAAAAACTTAAAATTAAAAGTAAAAAATAATTTGTTATTTTCAATGACCAATCTTATATCCTTAAAAAATAAAAATGGGAAAGTTTTTTTAACTTTAAAATTAGATGTTTTTCCTTTAAAAACTTGTTCATAAAAACTCTTTATTCATGGAATGGATATCCATAAATGAGCTAAAAAGATAATTCTTTATGGGCTTAAGAATTATTCTCTAATAAACTCAAATTCAAGTACAAAATAGTTTAGCAAAAAACAAACTCAAACCCAAGTTTAAGACTGGTCTTAAACCTTGGACCCGAGGCTTGAGCCCAAGCTGGAGCTGAGCCAAGTGCGTGCGTATGAGTTAAACCAATGCTACTTTGCTAAGGCTCGGTTATGGCTATTCAACTTCCCATTATATATACAACAAGAAATTCACATATTTTTTTTCTATGCATGGTAGATGTTTTGACTTTTATAAAAACATGTTAACCAAGTGTTCGTGGACATTAAGTTTTTATTCACTTATAATTTATTTTAACTATATTAATATTCAATGTTAATGAAATCTTGTTGGAGAATAATTTCTAATAAAATTTTAATCCTAAAAATAAGTGGATTTCACTTTAAGTTTGTCCTCAAATATGTCAATTAATTATAATTTATTAAAACAAAATCCAATATTACAATTGCAATTGCAAAAAAAAAAACACTAAAAAGAACTTATTTTTATTGTTCTCTATCTCATAGAACTAATGTAGATGGCATAATTCATTCCACAGTAACTTTTTTTCCATCCTCTAACTTTATTTTTTTGATATTTCATCATCCCACTTGATGTTTGTATTAGGATTCACTTTTATTTGCATGGTATTGTGTGTGTGAGGTCTCTTGAGTATTTCATTGATAAATTAAACATCAATTTTATATATAAAAGAAAAACTTTAATTTGTTGTTGGAAAAACATTGAAAGAACAATAATTAAAATTATATATAAAAAAATAGGCATTTGAGTTTTTATTGTTCAATGGCCTGAAAAAATAGTTATTTGTTGAGAAAGAGGTGTCTACCCTGCATAGAAAGTGGTGCATTGTCACCATTGGCTAAAAAAAGTGTTGCCTAACATAAAATGTAGAGAGTATGCCAATTAATAATAAAAATATTATATGAATGGGATGATGCGCGATGCTGTGTTCTGACTCCTTAAAAATAAAAAAAAATATGCATGCTAAGAGTGAGAATTTATTGGGCATGGCTATTTGGGCCGAGACCCAAATAATATGGGTGTTTTTGTTTGGGCCAAGGCCCAGACTATTGACGAAAGGTTGTTGCCATTTAAGCTACACCGTTCAAATCGCAACAAATTAATTATTATTTTAAAAAAACTTAAATATATATTTTTAACCATTAGATGATAAGCAAAAACATAGTAATGGTGTTAAATTCTTAGCATTTAGAAAAAAAAAAACACATAGAAATCAATTTAAGTATAGTAGCATTCGTTGGCAAGGAAGACTCCATGGTTGTTTAATGTACTCATTAAAGTATTTAGTAGAATGGAGTTGTGGCATTCTTGAGGCATGCTATCAAACATTGTTATTAAACTATGCTAATTAGTTTGGAAACCAATGATATATTCATTTACAAGTTGATAATTCAAATTAAATTCATAAAAGATTGGATTAAATTCAATCAAAACCATTTAAACTTGATGAAATCTGATTGATTGAATCAATTAATTCAAGTTTTTCAATATATTTATATTGAGACTATGATTTTTTTTATGTTCTATCAACCCAACTAATGATAGTGATCTAGTTGGTTGAATGGTCACTATTCGGATTAATTTTAACAAAAATTTTTCATGAATATTTTTTTTATCACAATGAAATTTAAGTAGTTAGGTACGAATTTAAAGAAAAAAAAAGGAGTAAATTATTTATAAAAATAAGTTTTATAGGTGTAGTAACAGTTAGACATTAAAGATTTTAATAAATTAAATTGTTAGCAGAAAAGAGATAGAGAAATGATTGGAGAAATGGGGATAAAAAAATAAATTATTTGGTGTATATTTTGAGTAAAATATGGGGAGAAAGATAAGAAATGGTAAATTTACCCTCCAAGGTTACAAGGCTAAGTTTTAACCTCTAATATGCCCCTACCAAAACCTTAATTAAATGTTTTCATTTAATTTCTTTGGCTGGAAAGAGACTATAGAGATTATAAGTAGCTGCAAAACAAAGTCCATTAATTAATAAGAGCTCAAATAGAAAACGTCCTTCTGTTTCTCTACTACAAAACCAGCACAACAAATTGGTACGCTAATTTTACTGATCAAAGTTATTAAACACCTACTAATTAAAGTTATTAAACCTAATTTTGTTCATATATCGGTCTAAGACTCAGGTTATGGATTAAACTAGTTGATTTAATTTTATATAGGCTAAAATGAGTTGTTTCATTTAAAAAAAAAATCAAAACAATATTGCTATGATTTTTTTTTCTTAAGAGTCAAACAAGTTTTTAACCGAGTCAATCCACCAAGTCGATTAGGTTAAGTCCAGATTAACTTTTTTTGACACCTAATTTAGGCCAAGAGCTGGGTCAACTAGAACCCGGGTTATAAATTAAACTAGTTAACCTGGGTACAGTAGAGTTTAATAACCATGATAAATATATATTTATAAGAGATCCAAGTATCAAACGATCAAATAAAATTAGCTCATCCACACTGTGTAATATCAACTAGATACGGGGCCTACCTACTCCGCGAGGGGTCCAAATTTTTTCCAATATAAACAAAATGCTAAGGCGACAAAAACGCTTCTTAAAAACAAAAATAAATTTTCAAGACTTAGGTCATTATCTGTTTAACAAGCCCAAATAATTTAAATAATACAAATAAAAAATTTAGCAACAATAAATAAAAACTAACAACATAAAAAACAATTATAAAACTCATTGAAAATAAATTAAATAATATCATGAAACTCAATTATCAAATAACTAAATATTGTAGGATAGAACTAAAAAAAAAATTAAATAAAAAAAGCAAAGAAAAAAAATATCTGAGTCAATCTGGGTTAATTTGCTAACCTCCCGACCCTAGACACGGGATTGAGATAATCTCATAGAAATAAAAGTAAAAAAAATAAAGACGAATTCCGTGTTATCTTAAATAAATTGAATAATATCATGAAACTCAATTATCAAATAACTAAATGTTGTAGGACAGAACTAAAAAAAAATTAAATAAAAAAAGCAAAGAAAAAAATATCCGAGTCAATCCGGGTTAATCTCGCTAACCTCCCGACCCCGGACACGGGATTGAGATAATCTCATAGAAATAAAAGTAAAAAAAATAAAGACCAATTCTGTGTTATCCTAAAAAATTTAAAATAAAAACATCAATTTAAAAAACCAAAATTAACTCGTATTATCCTTCAAAACCCATGCCCCTGGTCATGAGCTCCAAACCAACCCAATATAAGGCAAACCCTAAAAGATAATGTAGAAAAACTCTAAATCAATAAAATATTGATTGATTAAATTAAAAAAAAATACAATAAAAAAATTCAAAATAAAAGAAATAGTAATAAAAAGAATAAATATTAAATTTGATATAAAAATAATTTGAAATTAAATATTGAGAGATGTGATTGAAAATAAAATTTAATTAGAAAAAAAACAAATAATAATAAAAAAAATAAGAAAAATACCAAATTATTTCTAATATTAAGCTTATTATTATTATTTTTAGAAGTGCAAAATAATGATTAGACTATTTCAATCTGGAATGTATTGTATCTAGTAGATAATTAGGGAAACAACATTTTCATTGTTTTTGTCTTTTTTTAATTTCACAACATTTTCATCTTTTCTTTCGAGGATAATTAGGGAAACAAATAAGTTTATACATTCTGTTTTCATCGAAAATCAAAACAAGAAACGCCGCAACGTATGGATAATTAGTTAGTTGTGATTGTAATCGGAAACCATTCTCAAAATAGAGAAAACAAAACGGTGGAGATGAAAAACTAAAACGGTATTCATATGTCGGATATACATGGACCAAGTCTTCAAGCACCACCAACTCTACTATTTTATGTAGGGAAAAGTAAAAAAATTGAAAAACCGATTAAATCTAAAAAATTAAAAAAAAATTGAAAAAACTGAACCGTGAAAAAAAAAACCGATTAAAATTTTGAAAAAACTGACCGGTTTGGTTTTATAAGCTCGAAACAAAAAAATCAAACCGAACCGAACCCAAATCGGAAAAAAAACCGAGACAAACCGGAAAAAACCAAGCCAGAACCGAGCCAAACCGTAAAAACCGAGCTAAACCGGTTTGAACCGGTTTTTGTCCTAAAAAACCAAACTGAACCAAACCAAAACTGGTCGGTTTGAATTGGTTTTAGCTAAAAAACAATTTAAAAAACATTTGAAAAAACAAATTGTAACACCAAAAGAAACACTCGCATGCCTAAGCCTTAGAAAACTCATATTTCAATATACAAGTGACGTTTTTGTTCTTAAAAAAATATTGTATAGTTCCTCGCTATTTTTAGATGTTAAAATATAATATATTTTTGGAAAAATAGAATAAAAACCCGACTCTTACAAGGGAAAAATACCAAAGTATATATATATATTAAAAAAAACAATATACATATAATAATTTACACATAAAGTAACTTAGATCAAACATCTTTATTTCTTTTTTTTTAAATTTGTTTTGCGACAAGACATTGATGGCCAAGAAAATATATGTCACGGAACAATAGTTTAATTTACAATTAAAACACCATCAATTTCAATTATTGAGTTGCTTAAAATTATGAATATTATTATTATTATGATAAGAAAAGTGATAGATTGGGAGACAAATCTTTAATTGAACCCACCCTTGTATCCTAATTAGCCTTCGTTGCTGGACTCATATTTGTTGATCTATGCTGTGCCTGGAAATTACAATTCACCCTCACTTTGGCCCATTTGAAACTGGGTCAAGAAATATCCATCAAACCCAGGCCAAATATGCCCATTTGCATAAACTGCCATGTAGGCGTGTTTAATTTTTTTTTAATCCACTATTATATGTACATTAAATTCACTATCCCCAATCAGTTTTTTCTTCTTCTTCTTCTTCTTTTTTTTTTAATTTGAAAACGTTTTCATTTTTTCTTTTCTTTCTCAAGAATAAATTTTATTTTCCTCTCAATTCCCAATGGTTGGATGGTTTACTTCACTTCTTTTTTTTTTTTTTTTTTTTTGGGGGATTCTTTACAGGACAATTGATAGATGATGTTCCAACCAAAAATGGTCCCAAGGAATTCTTTTCAACCTTTTTCCATCATCTCTCTTGAATTTTTTTCTCTTCTTTTCCATCCATGGCCACTTGGCACGTGACATGAACTAACTATGGCTACAAATTCCGATCTTTCACTCCAACAAAGGTGGTCTCTTGTTACCAAAGATGAAAGAACCCCACCATGAAACCTTGTAAGTTTTGTCACCATCCTCGCTGGTCTCTGTGATTGAACCTCTGGACTGACAACCATAAAGCTGAAAAAACGGGAGCTAAACTAGATTGATTGGTATCTGAAAACCTATGTATGAGTTGAGTTGTAAACTTTGGGATCTATATGAAGTCTGTCTGGCTGTGGTGTACCAATTAACTGCTTTTGAGGATGAATCATGGGCTCCACTTTCTTGGGTTTTAACTTTTTATAATTATAATCTTCTTCTTTCATGAAGATCCCTAATCTGTCTTTGATTAAACGTGGATTAAAGAGAAAAGACGGTGTTATAGCATGTGATGAATTCATGAAAAGACTTCTTATAAAAATTAGGCCTTCCATGGCTAAGTCCTAGGCTAATGGAGTGATGAGCTTGAACACTTGTGGCTACACTTAAAGTTAATAATATTAAAAAATAATATAAATTATATTTTGAGATTTTATCTTAAAGCTTATATTATTAATTTAAATTGATTTTTTGATATAATATCAGGGTTTTGATAACCAAACAATCACGAGTTCAAATCTCATCATCCATATTTATTTGATAAAAAATAAATATAAGGTAATGTGGATTTATATAACTTTCAAGTTCAAAAAATTTTTACTTGAAAAAATGTCAAATCTTGAAATTTTATCTATAAATTTAAGTTATTAAGTTATTTTTTTATATAAATAAATATACAAGAAAATAATGTATATAAAAAGTAAAATGAAGTTTAAAGGATGCTCTAGTTTTGAATGGTTGTATGTTGGATTTTTATTGCCGAGAACTGCTTTGTCTTTTGGCCAGGTGAGTCCCCGTACCTTACCTCGTAGTGAAGGAAAATATACATGTTAAAAATTGGATCTTGCGTCATGCTTATCTGGGTTGCTGTGCCATGCTCTTTTGGGTTGTTGTGCCGTGCATCATCGATTGAAGATGGTGGCTCGCCGTTGTGGATTTGGAGAGGAGGGCGTCGCAATTGCTGTAAGAATTAAGAATGTGGCGCTACATGGAAAAAGTTTCCTCCATAAAAAGGTTTATATGAAATATCCTCGGCCTGAAATTCTAGCTCGTTCAGGCAGGCTCCGGTAGCTAGAAAGTTTTCAACCGTTTGGGCACGACTATATATTATCACCATGAATGAAGTTTGTGAATGAGTGTTCACGAATGAGTATTACTATTCATTCATAAAGAAAGATCGAGAAAACTTCAGTTGCATTTGTTTTCTAGAAAGTGATTTTCAAGAAATCATTTTCTAAATTTTTATGTGTTTATTTACTATTAAGACTATGTTTGTTTCTTAAAAAGTGATTTCTAGGAAACAACTTTCTAAACTTTCTTGTGTTTATTTGCCATTAGAAAAGTTGATCAACGGAAAATATTTTCCAGGGAAAATTTGGCATGGTTTCCAAGAAAGTGTTTTCCTGAAAAATTTGGGCGGAAAACACTTTCCAGAAGTTGTGAAAAATTTAAAAATGTCATATTATTTGCTAATTATATCAAATTTGATCCTCAAACTTTTGATTGCTATATATATTTTATTTTGAATATTTATTTTTCAATTTCATCTCTTAAAATTTAATTTTTATATTAATTTTGATCCTTATTTTTATAATTGTTATTTGCTTTTCCCTTAACATTTTTTTATTGAAATTTTTTATCTATCAAATTTGGTCCTCATTCTTTTGATTGTTACTTATTTTATTTGAAATAATTTATGAAATGTTAATTATTATTATTTTAATTTCCTCATCTTTTAATTTTTTTTATTTTTTAAATTTGATTTCTATTATTTTGATTATTATTTATTTTATTTGAGATAATTTATGAAATTATATTTTTTTTCAATTTCATTCTCATTCAACTTTTTAATTTGTAAGATTTGTTCCTCATTGTTTTAATAAACTTGAGAAAAATAAAACATTAATAAATTATTTTGCCTCATTTTCCATGACATAACCAAACACTAGAAAATGTTTTCGAACTTATTTTTCATTACACTACCAAACATCTAAAAATAATTCACTTTCCCAGAATTCACTTAAAAAAAAACTACTTTCTAGTAAACAAACAGGGTCTAAGAAAGTTGATCAACGAAAAACACTTCCCGATCAATGAAAAACAATTTCCACTCAAAGAAAAATTTGGTTTGGTTTCCAGGAAAGTGTTTTCCTTTTATTTTAGGCGGAAACACTTTCTGAAAGTTGTGAAAAATTTAGAAATGTCATATTATTTGCTGAATATATTAAATTTAATTTTCAAACTTTTGATTGCTATATATATTTTGTTTTGAATATTTGTTTTTCAATTTCATCCCTTAGAATTTAATTTTGGTCCTCATTTTTATAATTTTTATTTGCTTTTCCCTTATCATTTTTTAATTGAAATTTTTTATCTATCAAATTTGATCTTTATTCTTTTGATTGTTACTTATTTTATTTGAAATAATTTATGAAATGTTAATTATTATTATTTTAATTTCTTCATCTTTTAATTTTTTTTAATTTTTTAGATTTGATCTCTATTATTTTGATTATTATTTATTTTATTTGAGACAATTTATGAAATTTTTTTTAAAAAAAATTTCATTCTCATTCAACTTTTTAATTTGTAAGATTTGTTCCTCATTATTTTAATAAACTTGAAAAAAATAAAACATTAATAAGTTATTTTTCAGCTCATTTTCTATGACATAACCAAATACTGGAAAGTGTTTTCCAACTTAATTTTCATTACACTACCAAACATCGAAAAATAATTCGCTTTCCAAAAGAAAACAACTTTCCAGCAAACAAACGGGGCCTTCATTCAATATGAAGAAAATATTACAAAGTTCTCTAATTTTCATATTTAAAATATCTTGATATATTTAAATTATTTTTATTAATAATAATTCAAAAAATATTAAAAAATTTAAATACAAAATGAGATTTTCTTAATAGGCAAGATGCACTAGGTTGTTGGGGCCGCTCACCTAGGTTTTTTTGTGGGGATTTTATTTTGCAACTATTTTTATTATTTATTTAGATGCAACATAAATTTTAAAAAAATATTAGATTCAGTCGAGTTCATGATGCAGATTGCTGACTCGACAAGTTATGGCACAACTTTTGAGGTTTTTTTTATACATTTTTTCTACTAAATTTAAAACAATACAATTTAACTCTTTGTTATCATTGATTTTTTTATTTAACTTAAAATTAAAAAAATACAATTTCATCATTTTTTAGCACTTAACTTAAAAATAATTATGCCTAATTGGAATCATATTTTGACTTAAGTTCTAAATTTTATTCAACTTTTTGCAATATTGACTTTCTGACGAGAATAGGCACATAATAAATCCAGGCACCTTCGAACCTCCTGAATTTGATGCATACGGTTCCCAATAAAAAGATTTTCATCGTCAGCAAAACAAAGATGAGAGACACCAAGACCTTGCCCTCTAAATCTCACCCCCAACAAACTTAGAAATTAAGACAAAATCTCTGTACAGAGCAAAAATATAAAGTGAGAAAGGATCACCTTGCACGATGCCTCTGGTAAGACGAAACTTGCTTGAAGGAGATCCATTCCACAGTGTTATATTATCATCTACGAAACTCGCTTGAAGGAGATCCATTCCACAGTGTTATATTATCATCTACGAAACTCGTTTGAAGGAGATCCATTCCACAGTGTTATATTATCACTTACAAAACTTGCTTGAAGGACATCCATGCCAGTGTTACATTATTATCTCAACTCAAAGCTATTATCTTAATTAAAAACTTAAATTATTAGATGAATTTTCAAAATATAATTAATATTATACTCTAATATATTATTTAGTCATTTAAATACTATATCAAAAAACTATTTCAATTTAAAAACTTAAACTATTAAATTAAGATTAAAAATATGATTTATTACTTTAACATACAAAGAGAGACGAAGTACGAATACATGGCTTAACCAGAGCTGTATAATTATGCAAAAGCCTGTATCTTGAAGTTAATCATAAATAAAAACCCAACTAAGGCAATCATAAGCCCTTTCTTTTTCTTTTCTTTTTCTCATCCTAACCTTTTTTTTTTCTCATAGTATGAACAAGCTCTTGAGCTATAATGATATCATCCATTGTATGTCATCCCGGAACAAAAATACTTGGAAAAGGACTAATGAGCTATATATATAAATTCTGCAACTCGAGTTTTATATATATATAAAGCAATGATGGTGAATGTACTGAATCTAAAAAAAATGATGATGATAACTTGTAGAAAAAAAATACTTGTCGAAAACAAAGTTTGAAGTTGAATTTCAAGACAACTTAAAGTTAAAGGATGAAAACAAATGGAAAAAAACTCGAGTTAATTTGAGTTAGTATGACAAACTTATGACCTAGATCATGAGGTGTAAGAAAAATATATAAAAGAAGGGATGATATGAATTTGGGTTAACATTTCATATCCGTGACCCGATCACGAGCTAGGATCACCGCATCGGAAAAAATTATGAAACCCAATTCTTAACAATGCAATGTTGAAGGATGAAATTAAAAAAGAAAAATCAATTTTAAAAAAGAAGAAGATAAAAACAAGAAATTAAAAGAATAAGAACCAAATTTGATACAAAAATAAAATGATGTAAAAGCCCGAGTCAATCCGAGTTAGCATGACAAATCTATGACTTGAGTCATGAGGTCGGACCATTCTAATAGAAAGCAAAAAAAAATCTAAACTTAGTATTGAAGGATAAAATCTAAAAATAGTCAGTGTAAAAAAGATTTCACAAAAAGACTGATGGTAATCCAAGCTAACATTACATACTCGTGATCTAAGTCATGAGACCAGGATCATAGTATCGAAAAAACATTTTGAAGGTCAATTCTCAACCAATTCAATGTTGAAGGGTTATATTGAAAAAATAAAATAAATTTAGAAAAGGGATCCAAAGCAAAAATAAAATAATAAGGATCAAATTTGACATAATAATAAAATAATATAAAATCCTCGAGCCAATTTGAGTTAGCATGGAAAATTCATGACCCGGATCAGAGGTTTAAAATCTATCTCCACAAAAATACACGCAAACTTGGCTCTATATACAGTTTAGTAGCTTCTATTATGCAAAGTGTATTAGACTAGTCAACAAGGATATTTAATTTATGACCTTTCAAAATATAAAAGATTTTCAAGAAACGCCTATATAGTATGCATACTAAACATAAATTATGCAAAATAAAACTCATAGCAAACATGCTTTCAACACAAAAATAATAATAGAATTATAGTATGCATACTAAACATATATTCAAACTTACAATTGATATTAATTCAAAGTTCTAACTTGCATACTAATAATAAAAATATGTGTTTAAATTAAAACAAAAAATGGTTCTTCCTCGTTGAAGCACTTTAAAGTAATAAAAATTTTGTTATTGTCAATGATAAATTCTGTCCTTAAATTTTTATTGTTCCTCACTTGTGCAAGTAGAATGTTTGTATTATGTCTCTCAAGAATTCACAACACCACCTTAGTTTAGATGCACTTTTAAACAAGGTCTTTGAACTAAATTATAAGAACTCAATTATCTCTCATCGAAGTGAACCTAAGCTCTAAATTTGGGAGAAAAAACAAATCATAAAAAAAAAAGAAAACACCAAAAAGAGGTGAGGAAGAGTATGTAAAATTTTGGAAAAAGAAAAAATTGTAAGAAACACTTTTTTTACCCCTTCGCCTTTTTTATAGTGAATTTTAGAAGCTAAAAGGTTAAAGAATTAATACTAGTAATAATCAGAATTAATTTCCATCATTACCAACTTTTGATTAGCCACTATAAATCAAGAATTAGATTTGAACATAGTGTACATAAATCTAAATTTTTTTTAGGTGAAAATGCTTTTGGAAGAGACTGTTAACATTCATAGGCTAGACTGAACAAAACAATGGGCTGGAAGAAATAATTCTTCATGGACCAGCCCAAGTCCAACTTTTAGTTAGCAAAAGATAATAATCTTTTATGGTCTAAATATTATTTTACAATAAACTCAAACTCAAGTCCGATCCAAAGCCCGAGCATGAGTGGGACCAAGCCAGGTCGGTGCACACGTGGGTATAAATCCATAATCCACTTTGCTTAGGACTTTTCCTCTCTAAAAAGTTTTTTAAAATCAATTTCTCATTCACTAGTAATTTATTTAAATCATGTTAATATTTTATTTTAAAGAGCTTATGTTGGAAATTAAATTCCAACATAGTTTTAACTCAAAAATGAGTGGAGCCCACTTTTTATTTAGCCTTAAATATATCCATTAACAATGTTTTTAAACAAATTTTTTCCAACAATCTCCCACGTGAATGGAAAATATTTAACCAGTTTAAAAACAACTCAAAGATTTGTTGAGAGATACTAATTTGGTAGATCATTATATCATGATAGATGCTTTTAGTGAAATACTCTTAGATTTACTCATTAAATAATGAACATGACGTCTTGAACTATTCATCTTTTGTATAACCAAAAAAATAGTATTCATATAGTTTTTTACCTAGAAATTTCATTTGGTTCTCACTATTATGTTTATTTTGGTTCTAAATAACTCTTGAGTTCATGAGTACTTTAGAAAATTCAACATTTATCAAAATTATCAAAGAAACAACTATATTTTTCACTCATGTAAGTGATCTTTCATTAAGAGTATTTTGTTATACTCTACTTGGTGGGTCAAGATATAAGAATTATTAAGAGCACAACTCACTCTTTATCACGTTGCATCTAGCACTTATACTTAGTTTTTCATTTGACCCTAGATTTTGAGATCTATAATCAATTAGGAATGATTATTATCATTAAAGTCTTTAATCTTTAAAGGCTTTAAGTATGTTTCCCTTGATGAATTATACACAAGCTCTCTTGAAAAAAAACTTTGGTTAGTGGATCTGTAATATTTTTCTTTGACTTTACATTGTCAATTGAAATAATTTCATTCAAGTGCAAGTGTTTAAAAATATTATATCTTTGACATATATGTTTAGACTTACCATTATACATACTATAAATTTTCTCAATATAATGATATTAGGACAATATCATCCCTTCAGATATCCTAGAAATCTTTATTCTTAGTAAGATATCTGCAACACCCAAGTCTTTCATGTCAAACTTGTTAGTTAACATTTTCTTAGTAGACTTAATCATGTTATCATTTCTACCTAAAATTAACATATCATCCATATAAAAACATGCAATGAAATAACCTTTATTTGTGTTATTCACATAAACACATTTATCAACTTTGTTGATTTTGAGCTCATTTGACAATATAATTTTGTCAAATTTTTCATGTCATTATTTAGGAGACTGTCTCAAACCATATAATGATGTGACAAGCTTACAAATATTTTTTTCTTCTCCATTGACAATAAACTACTTGAATTGTTCCATGTAAATCTCTTCATCAGAGTCACCATTTAAAAAATTTATTTTTATATTCATTTGATTTATTTCAAGCTTGTTAATAGGTGTTTGGGAGTTGGATACATAGTTTCTCAATTTCCAAATAAGAGAGGTATGATTTTAAAGGATCACGACAAGATTGAGATCAAGAGTGACAATACTAATGTTGAGATGTCACCACTTGAGGATGCTAATGATTGGGATGTAGAGTATTTGGTTGAGGGAGAATTATTGGTTATTTAACATGCACTAAATATTCAGATTAAGAAAGATGATTTGGAGTAGCAAAGAGAGAATATATTACGTACAGGAAGCCATATCGATAATAATATATGTATTATAATTATTTATGGCGGGAGTTATGTTAATGTTGCTCGTACTATACTTATTAAGAAATTAAATTTAAGTACTACTACACATTATAAACCATATAGGCTTGAATTGCATGATAGGTTTAAAAATAGGAACTCTTTTGTAAGAGATGAAAAATTCATCACACCTACACCATTGTCACTGAAACAAGTCTATGAAGATCAATTGAAACTAAAAAGATAAAGTAAGTCTAAAAGGAGTGAAAATCACGGAAAGGTCTTAAGCTTAGAGAGGAGAGAAAATATTGTGAGCCATTAGGGAGAAATAAATAAACATCTATGTTTTTATACAAAAAAGAGTGAGATCAAGAGTGTTTTTTTATTCTAACCAGGTGATGAGTGTACTTGTGTACAAAGAGACTTATATCAACACTAATGAACTTGATTTTTATTTTCCTAATTTGAAAATTTTTTAAATACAATAATCTAAACATATGTTTATCGAAGAGATTCCTAGTGGTTTACCACCAATAAAGAGAATCGAACATCAAATTGATCTTGTATTCGGTGCTACAATTACTAATTGACCAACTTATCAAAGTAATCTTGAGGAGGCAAAGAAACTTTAAAGGCAAGTTGAGGAGTAATGTCTAAAGAATGCATAATACAAAACACGAGTCAATGCGTTGTTTCGATGTTACTTATGCCTAAAAGTGATGGAACTTGAAGGATGTGTGTTTATTGTCATGCTATTAACAACATTATGATAAAGTATAGACATTCAATTTCGAGGCTTCATGATATGTTAGATGAATTGCATGGTTATTTTTATAAAGGTTGAGTTAGAAAATTAATATCATCATATTAGGATGAAAGAAGAAGATAAATGGAAAATTACCTTTAAAAATAAGCATGGACTTTATGAATAGTTAATGATGTCATTTGGTCTTACTAATGCACCTAGTATTTTTATGAGATTGATGAATCATGTGTTGCATGTATTTATTAAAAGATTTTTTGTTGTGTATTTTGATGATATCTTGGTTTATAGCAAGAGGTTGGATGAACATATTGAGCATTTGTATTTTGTACTTAATGTTTTAAGAAAAGAAACATTATTTGCTCATATAAAAGAATGTACTTTTTCATGAAAAATATTATATTTTTTGGTTATGTTGTTAGTTTAAAACCAAGGTAATAAGTTTTCATGGTTTGACTAGTTTTTATAAGAGATTTATTAAGGATTTTAGCATAATAGTTGCATCACTCATTAAAATCATCAAAAAGTTAGTTAGTTTTAAATGAAGTATTGAACAAGATAATAATTCTTAAAGAAAGGATAAGTTCAAGACCTGTACCTTTATTAGCATCACCTGACTTTACTAAAACTTTTTAGATTGAGTGTGATTTCTTAGGAATAAGTATTGGAGTTTTTTTAATATAAGAGAAGCATCCAATTGCTTATTTTAGTGAAAAGCTTAATAGTGCAGTATTGAACTACCGGACTTATGGCAAGAAGCTTTACACCTTGATGATGACTTTGTAAACTTGGTAGCACTACTTATGGTCAAAAGAATTTGTGATTCATTTAGATCATTAGTCATTAAAACACTCGAAGCAATAAAGTAAGTTGAATCAACATGCCAAGTAGGTGAAATTTATTGAGACCTACCTATATGTGACTAAATACAAGTAAGGTAAGGAAAATGTAGTGGTTGATGCACTATTTAAGAGGTATATTCTTCTTTATACTATAAATACAAAGTTGGGATTTTAATATGTAAAAGAATGTATGCCAATGATAGTGATTTTATTAATATATACATTGCTTATGATAAGTCAGTGTTTAAAAAGTCTTACAATTAGATGATTACTTATTTAAAGAGAATAAATTATGTGTGTTTGATAGTTTTATGCTTGAATTGTTTATTTATAAAGCTCATGGGGTGGATTAATGGGATATTTTAGTGTTAAAATACTTTAGATATTTTGTATGAATACTTTTTATTTGTCTGTACAAGAATTGTTCATAAGCTCTAGATTAGAAAGGAAATTAATAGAGAAAATAAAGCTTTAAAACCAGAGGAGCAAAGTAAAAAAAATAAGTGAAGATGGAGCTTAAAATTACTGTAAAATATGTGCAGAAAAAACTAACAGAAAAAACTAACCCAAAACATTTTTTTTCAACTCTTTTTATAAATGATTTTGGAATCAAAACTTATATATAATTAATTTTGGTAATTACCAGAATAAATTCTCTTCATTATTAATTTGATTACCCATCATAAAACCAAAATCAAACCTTAATGTTTTGGCTTTAAATAAGATTTTTTTAGCTAAAATAATTGTGTCATTTGAGTCCAAATTTTAACTTTTAGCATTCCCATTATATAAACAACAAACAATTTTTTTTTTATATGCGATAGATTTATAAATAGTTTAAGTTTCTCCGAAATATATTAAAGAAGCATTTGTTTAGATCAATTTTTTATTTAGTGGCAATTTGATCAAGTCATTTTAATATTATATATTCAAAATCTAATAATGAAGATTAAATTTTATCAAAGTTTTAATCTTAAAATTTAGTAGATATCTCTTTTAAATTGTAACCATGTTTTAAACAAATTTTCGGATACATTTCCACACAAATTCTTGCAATTTGTCAGCACTTTTCCAGTACATATAAAACAGAAAAGGGCCAGCACTCACTCTGTTACTTCTGTCTATTTTTTCACTCGATGACAAAGTCGTCTCCGAAAGTTGAAGAACCAAAAACTAGGTTTCTGTACTTTGATGGCTTCCTCAATTCTCATAATCAGAGACTTGAACGGGTCAGAAAGATTCTTAGCAACATCGATCAGGTCATATATTAGACCTGACTGGGTTTTCTTGCTCTGCCCAGGAACCAAAATCACAACGTTATAACGCAGACAACGTTGCAGGGATAGAAAATAACAAAGAACTTTGCCGTGACAACCAAAATCGCCACTTTTGAATATTAAATATATATAGGATGGTTACCTATTCCAAGATATCTAATTTTATATACAAATGTTGTGATATTAGGCTACCTAAATAACATTTGATTTGATTGTACTATCTTTTTTTTAATTATTATTATAGCTCTTACCCAGGAAAAAAATAGTTTAAATCAATAAGTAGCGTTTAATTACTCGCCGGGGATAAAAGAAATAAAAATAGTGGGATATAAGATTATATATGCTTATACTTTCATTTTAAATTTAATTTAGAAATATATTTTTATTCTTACTGTTTTTATATCTTCTGCCCTAAGATAGAATCAAACATTACTTAAGCTATTAGGTTATCTTGCAGGCCATCAATCCAACTTGAATTAACTATTTTTATTAAAACAATATTCTTATTTTTTTTTATTATTGGTCTAACAATATTTGAACCGGATCAATTACATTACTAAAAATCCAATGAAGTTAATTGAATTTCATCATGTTAATATTCTATAAAGTGTTTTTTTGCTTTGAATCTTAATTGAGTTTGTTTGGTGGCGTAGTAAAGATTATTTTTTAAAATATTTTTTTATTTAGAAATATATCAAAATAATATTTTTTATTTTTTAAAATTAACACGTCAAAACAATTTAAAAACATAAAAAAAAAATTAAAACTAAAAAAGTTTCAAAAATTGCTAAAAACACAATTAAACTGGAACGTGTCAACGGACAACCCATTCATTAATCAACCCTCCAGTCTAACAACTATCCTTTTTTTTATTATTATTATATTTTGTTTTCCCTTCTTCTCACTGCGTTCCTGCCCTTATTTTAATGAATAGTGGGCTTATAAAATTTTTAAAACTGGAGCTTTTCACACGTGACAACCTACCGTTATGGCATGCATTGATCGACTTAAAAAAGGGAAGCACCTTTGCCACATCCAATAATTTATCCTCGCCCCCATGATTTGAATTTCCACGTGAAAATACAAAATTACCCTCAGCATATTTCTACTTGTTTAATATTTCAAGAATGACTTTAAAAAAATAAAAAAAATAAAAATCTCAAAGATGGATATTCAAGAATTTTGGTATGAACATTTTGGAATATTTAGCTGATAGACTCTCTCCTCTTTACAAATCAAGTCTTCGCAAGGAAATTTCCTGGAGTTTAAACCCAACTATTATATTATTATATTAAATGATATTCAAATCCTTTTCCTTTTCACACTAGTAATCAGTAAAATCCGAAAAAATAATTAAAAAAATTCCTAAAAGAAGAATTCATAAATATTTAAGAGTGTAGTGGTTATTTTTTAATTTTTTTCTTGAAATGCATTAAAATAATTTATTTTTTAAAAGTTATTTTTTTACATGTCAAAACAATTTAAAATTTTAATTTAAATAAAAAAATTCAAATTGTTTTTAAAAAAACACGGTTTCCCAAACATTATTTTCTATTTCTTGCCTAATTCCCTCACCAAGAACAACTAAGCTCCAAAATAATCTTAAAAAAAAATCTATCCAACACGCAATCAGCTCTTTCTCTTCTCCTTGACATTTCAACAATACAACGTTCAGGTCCAACAAGAAAGCAAAACTTGACATGACCCTTGTTTTTTTGGAGAAAAATTGAGAGCTTTTTGTTATAAAGAAAACGAACCCATCAAAGTTTCTTACTTTGTGTAGTTTTTCTCTGGATTTTTTCTCATTTTCTCACCTTCCAAGCCCGAAAATGCCCAATTGGGAACTCAAGAACTGCTGCGAACGTGACCAGGTCTCCTTCCTGGTCACTATTGCAATCTTCTCTGTTGTTATCCTCGCGGTACGTGCAGTTTTCTGTTTCTTGTTTTTGGTTTTGGCTTCTTGGGCTCTTTTATGTTTTTGTTGCCTCTGTGTTTTGAAAGATTAGAAGATCAAATCAACTTGGTCAAAGATTTGCTTTGATGGGTTATGAGTAGTTCTAATTGGCTCAATTATGTTTAGTTTTTTACACTAATTGATGAAAATTGAGATGCCCTTATCACTTTTTATGCGGTTCGGTTGTGTTGGACTTGTTCTTTGACACTGAATTGTTGAATTTTTATTGTTGCAGTTATGGAGGACGTTCATAATGACACCCTTTAAGCTCATCACTGTGTTTTTGCATGAAGCAAGTCATGCGATTGCTTGTAAACTGACATGTGGTCAGGTATGAAGCTCGTTCTTTGCCCTGTGTGTTCTTGGCAGGCCAGGGAAGTTAGATGCTTTTGGTTTCAGTACTGAGTTTTATTAATAGTATGGCCTAATATGTAATTTAAGATGCAATTAGGGAGTTTGAAAGAAAGCACATTACTTTTTCTGTTAGGTAATATTGCTCCCCTCAAAATTTGACTCATCGTTTAAGTGGAATTCTGTGCAGTACTATTAACATGCTCCATGCTTGTTTGATCCATTATTAACTAGCTTGCTGCTTGCTGCTTTTAATGTGAATTCGCGTGCATATTGAGGTATACTTCATGCTTTCTTGCTTATTGGAAGATGAGGTTTTCAGGCGCTTAAAGGGTGTAGTTTATCATTTTTCCTTATTAACTAATAAAAGTGATCTTCACAATTAATTCTCTAATGTACTTCATGATTCCCCGTCATATTAAGGAATAATATAATGAGAACTTGGGTTCTTTGTTTACAACTTTAAGCTATGTAACAGAATGCATATAGTTTACTTTGTAGTTGAGTCAGATGTGTGATGTTTGTATTCATAGATTTCGACAATGTTATCATTCAACATGCCATTATGCATGAGGAAACAACAATTTGACATGCTCTTGTTAGATAGATTCTGTGGTATTTTGACTTCTGTTTTTATTAAGTGAAATAATTGGTTTTCTCGAAAAGCAGTTCATGAAGTTGCCTTTAGTGCCATTGCTTTGATTGAAATGATGATCTAAGTGAGTTCTTTGGTCAAAGAAAAGATGACTTCAATGTTATTCATCTTGTCCATCATACCTTAATTTGACTTTCTGAATGGTTCTTCAGAGTTATAGCTAGTTGCAAATGAAATTTTCAATAAGGACATCCTGCCTTGTTCTATAAGTATGGCACTGACTTCTGATTGTTTGGTTGTTATGTTCACCCTTCACCGTGATTTTTTCCTTGAATGATTATTTTTTCTTTCCTGTGATATGGATAGACTTTGTATTTTTTTTTATAGCATAATTAATTACTGATAGTTACCATGTTTGTTATTTCACACTATCTTCTTGATCTCCGTTGAGGAATGCTCATCTTTAGTTTATTAATATCCACTGTGTTATGCAGGTGGAAGGGATGCAAGTTCATGCGAATGAAGGTGGAGTGACACAGACACGTGGTGGTGTATACTGGTTGATATTGCCTGCAGGATGTACATTCCTTTTGCCCTTGAAAGTTTTTCTTTTAATCACAGTGGGCCTAATTTTTATTGCTTGTTTCTAGTACTCCAATTCCAAGTCTTATTTGCCTCCGTAACCAATACATATTTATGGATTAGTACAATGCGAGTCAAACTTGTTGTGGAGCCCATTTTTTTAATTTTGCCAAGTCCAGTGTGAAACATCAATTTGAAAGTGCTATCTTTCTCAGTGTGTATGCTTTAGAGGCTTATACAGGAGCCATGAAGAGTTTGCTTTGGACTACTTTTTTTTCATAAACTCTCAATGTTTGTTCTGTTAGTTTTTATGATACTAGATTTTAGACATGTTCTCTATTGTGCTGCTTCCTTGTGGCACTCACATTTTGTGCCATTGCCTTGTGCTTCCAGATCTTGGTTCATCATTTTGGGGGATGGCTTTGGTACTTGCATCCACAAATCTCATTACTGCAAGAATAGCAGCTGGTGGCTTGGCTGTTGCCCTGTTAATTGTTCTCTTTATTGCTCAGAATGTAAGATAGTGACATGAGAAGATTATATTTTCTGCAATATATTATAATCCCTAAATATGATGATCTGTATCAGATTATTGACATTCATTTGAAAGGTTTTCTCAAGCTTTAAATTAGTATGTTTTAACTTGATTTTTTTTCTTGCAGTGGACTCTTCGAGGACTTTGTATTGGTGAGCGTTTTCATGAATGTCCATCAACAATTCATTCATACATTGTTGTTGTTGATATCCACTGTCTTCAATACTCACATCTTGTATTTAACAAACCCAATTCTCAGGATTCATTATTTTCCTAGCTGTTGTTTGGGTACTGCAAGAAAAAACAACTGTACGAATTCTCCGATATGTCATTCTCTTTATTGGTATATGCTTGTCCCATTATATCTTCCCTTTTTTATTTGAACTTCCTTCTCTACCATGGTGTCACTGTTAAGGTGAATGAAATAGAGATTTAGCTTATATTCTGTCTTGCAATTGCAGGTGTGATGAACAGTTTGTTTTCAGTTTATGGTGAATATTCTCTTGTTCTTCTATTGTCCTTTTAATTAACCATGCGCCGTTAATATAATTATTGATAATTTGATTCTATCTGACCAATATAAATGGTCTGCAGATATTTATGACGATCTAATATCTCGAAGAGTCCACACCAGTGATGCTGAGAAGTTTGCAGAAATATGCCCTTGCCCTTGTACCGGTGTTGGTTGGGGAGTCATTTGGTGAGCTTTTAACGTTTGACAGGACCATAAAAGGTTGATAGAGTCAATGTCTGATAAGGGAGTTTGTGCACTTTTAACAATTCTGCATTTCCTTTTTTCTGTGTGTGACTTCAATTGCAGGGGAATAATCTCATTTTTATTTCTGAGTGCATCCATATATCTTGGACTGGTCATCTTATCCTGAGGTATAGCCTACTTTTGCAATGATTTGATTTTTTGAACTTTTTTTTTTTCCCATTCTTTATGGACTATTGGAGTTGTGTGATTTGGAATTTTGGCATTGCAAGTCATCTATAATAAGGTCATGAGAAACAGAAATGAAGCTCTTACAAATGTTGAAAAATTCCATTGAGTGTGACATGCGTGATTTATATGAAGTTTATAGAAATAAGAACCCCATTTAAGAATGCTTCGCCTAAATGAAGAACGGGAAGAGATCTAAATGCCTTGGAGAAAGTCTCAATAAGTTCTCCATGGAAATCATGAATTATAGGCTTTTTTCCAGTTTTTGGATGCAACAAGTTTAATTTACTTCATGGCTGGAGTCACTGTTAGATCTTTGAAGTGTTTAGCATTATTGGATTATATTTGGTACTCTCATTTGAACCGAGTATTGTGAGTTTTGCTTCCTTCATTGAGCTTTCTTTGTACTATCTGAGTGTCTGTTGAAGTACAATGTCAGCAGAATATACGAGAGTTATTAGTAATTTGAGGATTATTCATGGGGAAATTTCCACTTTGAGCTTAATTATCTAATGTTCTTTACTTAAAGTTCAATCATAGACCCTAGCGTGTAACATCTGTAGAATCACCATGATTGATATCTTCAAGTTCTCCTAATTCCCCTTTACATTTCCAGGTCCAGACTCCAGACTCATGATCCAAGACATTACATATTGGAATGGCTCCTGTGCATGATATTTCTTCAATTTTGAAACATTATATATTGGTGGTCCTGCCAATCTTGTTTATCCCTTAATTCTTTTGCCCTCGTATCTAGGGTAATTAGTAGGCTATGATGATTGGTTTGAATTATTGTTTTGTAGAAAACTGATATCATTGTACTCACTTTCAATTGAATTGAAAATTTTGACGCAATCAACTGTTTTAAATTTAGAATTCCATTGTGAAATGCCCTCTTGTTTATACATGTTACAATGATGTAACTGACATCAACTTCCGTATTCATTTATTTTATTTTTTTTTGTTGACGTAACACGTGTAAAAAGTATATCGTTTATAAAACTAACATTAGTGGTTAAATCATTTTTAGCTACATCCATGAAATATTATTTATTGAAATATTATTTTTTTCTCGATTTGCTTTCTATGAATTTATTCTAATTTCATTATCCATGTCCTGTGTTTATCAGGTTAAACTAGATTAATTTGGGTTGTGTTTTTTAGATTGCTTTTTCTTTTTGATTTTTTTTTATTTCATCCTTTAACATTGGGTTGGTGAGAAATTGAGCTTTGTAGTTATTTTATTTCTTTTCTATAGGATTATTTCGATCTTATGACCTGGATCGTGGGTTTGGCAGATTGACCTGGGTTGACTTTGCTTTTTTTCCCTTTTTTTAATTGAATTTTTTTTAATTAGGCTTTGTATTTTTTTTTCATTTGTTTTTCATAGAGTTATTTCGATCTCATGATTCAAGTTACGGGTTTCCTAGTTGACTTAAGATGTCTCAAATTATTTTTTTGTTTTTTTAATTGATTTTTTTTTTGTTTTCAACCCCCCAACACTCAATCTTCTTCTTTTTTCAATTTCATCTTTTAATATTTAGTTGTTTAGGAATTGAACTTTATAATTTTTTTTAATTTGTTTTCTGTAGAGTTATCTCGGTTTCATTGAATTTTTTTTCTTGATTTCAACCTTTAACATTGGATTTATTGGAAGTGGAGTTCTGTAATTTTTTTTATTTTTTTATGAAGATATCCGGGTCTCATTACTTAGGTCTCTAGTTTAACATGTTAGCTCAAGTTAACTTTGGTTGTTGTTTTTTAATTTTATTATTTGATATTGGGTTAGTTGGAAATTAGATTTTGTTATTTTTTATATTTTATTTTTATAGAGTTATCTCGATCTCATTACATAGATTCTGAATTTTGCAAGTTAACCCGAGTTGACTCAAGTAGTCTTTTTTTTTCTTTTTTTATTTATATTTTTTTTTCAATTTTATCTTTCAACTTCGGAATTGAAAGCCCTCATTGATTTATTGTGCACTAAGACATTTTACTATGGATTGGAACAGTAAAATTATCATTTTACCATTGCAAACAAAAATTCATATAACTAACAGTAAAATTATCATTTTACCATTGCAAACAAAAATTCATATAACTTGGTCTTAGGGGTAAAAAAGTCTTTCCCTTAGGATTCCTTCATCATTTTTATATTGATTAGGGACAAATTAATATTTTTTATATTTTAAATGATTTGTGTAATGACTTACATGCCCATAAAAGTAAAAATAGTTAAAACTTGGCAGAATGGCTTTTTGATCTTTTGCACTTTGAATAAACAGTAAAATCACTACATTGCTCTTAAAAAAAAAAAAAAATAAGACTTACGGTTATGGGCGTTTTTTCCATATGTTTTTTTTTGTAATTATCTATTGAATGAGGGGCAATTAGGTCTTTTAATAAACCTAAAAATAAAATAAAATAAAATAAGAGGGTAGCACGTGTGTAGCCATCACCAGAGAGTAGGAGATACTCGCACTTTTCAGACAACGAGTGACTCCTCCAGGTGTTCAAACATCATCATCTGCGACAACGTTGAATTGTGTCATCCTTGTCACGGTAGTAGGGCACACGTTCACGAAGGTGGTGCAATTTGGTTTTGATGAGCTTTTTTTCTTTTCCTCTCTTTTCTCTCACTTGGCCTAGAAATACGCATCAGCCCTTTCAAAAATCTATTGTGTCCTCCAATTTATATTTCTATTAGTTTTAACCCTCATTTTTTTAATTACTATTTGTTTTTCTTTTAATGTTTTTTGAAGGTTTTTTTTTCAATTTTGTCCCTAGGCATTTATTTTATTTAATTATTTTTATTCGATCCTCATTTTTTTATTGCTATTTTTTTGTGTTTTATCATTTTCTTGATTTATTTATTTTTTCAATTTCATCCCTCATCATTTTATTTCATTTAATTTTTTAATCCAGTTTTGGTTTTTTCTTTTGATTGCTATTATTTTATCTTTTTTTAAAATTTTGTTTTAGTTTTCAATTTAGTCCCTCATTGTTATCTTTCATTGAGTTTTTATACCATATTTGATCCTCATTATTTTGATTGCTATTTGTTTTGTTTTATTTATAACTTTGAATGATTAGGGATTTTTCTTAGTAATTTTTAGTGTTTGCCTTCTATGAGGTGATTCGAATCTCATAATCCAGGTCACTAGTTTCATAGATTAACTCGATTTAACTTTAGTTTTTTTATGTCTTTTTTCAAAAATTAATTATTTTTCAATTTCATCCTTCAACTTTAGGTTATTGAGCCTTGAGCTTCGTGATTTTTTTGCTATCCTTTAAGGGGTTTTCCCGATCTTATATCCCGAGTCATGGATTTGTTATGTTAACTCAAATTGCAACCATGAAATAAAAGTGAATAAATATCTAAAATTAAACCACATCAATACCATGGAATCCCATCTGTAAATCCTAAAAGGATTCAAATTTATTTAAAAGGAAAGCTAACCAAGTAATAACATTGGATAAATTCCAACAAATAGTGATACCTCTCATCCAAGTAACATGAGAAATATCAAAGGAAAAGAGATCATAAAAATTGCCTATAACTAGAGAAATCTGAAAAGAGCTTAAATGCTTATACCATTGATACAATTGTTGCTTAAAAGGCTTGTTACTGCTGATGTAAATGTATGTCTTATCATTTCATCCATCCAATTTAAGTTGTGAAAAACCTATCGAAATGAAACCATAGACCAAAAGGAGCAAGCATATGAACTGGAAGATGTTAAAGATTACTAAACATTAAAATTGAGCATTCTAACATGTTATGCTGTTAATTAGAATTTTATATAAAAAAACAAACTCCCCACAAGATCAATGTCATATAAGTTACAAAGTTATTATACTATGAAGAAATATTACATAACTCTTTTGTCGATTTAACAAAGACATAAATATACTTTGTATTGATTGTGTTTCTGAAGAACTATAACCATGAAGCCTTGTGCCACTACCAAAGGATAGCCAACATAAATATACTGCATTAGCACATGCCTCAAGAAAAAAGGACAACACTTTGGATATATAATGCAGGCAAAAGCTAATAAGATAGCAATAACACAGAAAATGCAAAAACTTTAACGAGAAAAAGAATTACAGATGTGAACTCTAAATTAACAATTTTATTTTCTGAAATATAAGCATATAATGGTTGCCTCTTGAAGATGTTTACATGACCTTTAAATAGGTCAAGAAAACCTACCTCTTTTAGGAAATCACCTAAAGTCCGAAAACAATTAAGGAAACTAAAACAAAATCATCTAAAATAAAAATAATAAATCCAAAAAATTCTAGAAAAATAACAAAATTAGCCCAAACAGCAATTTCCAAGCCTAATTCTAGGAGTTCCAATGATTTGATAAGGGATAAAGTGGTGTCCTATTGGAAAACTGCTTGTAGAATCACTTGGAAAGATTTGAGCTCGATCCAACGATCGAATCTTTTGTTATCTCGGTTTTAAGGTATTAATCTAGCCTAATGCAACCAAGTCCTTTTTTTTTTGGTCTAGACATGTCTTAATGGTCCATAGAAGCATATGTTAGGCCATCTATATAGTCTGCTTATATCATATCCCCATCTAGTAGGGTCAGATCCTTACTTGAATGCTCAAAACCTTTAGTTTCTATAACCTCGGCTGCATCATCTCCAGGTTGGAGAGAACTCGACCTTGAGTTCTATTCTTCCTCCAGATAGGGTGTCAAGTGTTACACATTAAAGACATCAAAAGTCTTTAGATGGCTAGGAAGGCGAAGTCTATAAGCAATGTTATTTATTTTTTGCAACACCTTATAAGGACTTATCTTTTTTTCTTTCAATTTGTTGTACTCGCCCACTGGAAACATGTCATGAGTAAGCATTGTCCATACTAGATCCCAACTGAAAACACCACTCTTATATGATAAGTATCAACTAGGGCTTTAAACTTGGTGTTGTTGTTAGTGATTTTCTTCTTGACTTGCTGATGAATATCGTGCAAGTAATATGTCATATCATTAGCTTGGACACTTAATCATCCAATATGAGGGATAGACATCAACTCTAGCACTCTAAAAGGGTTTTGTCCATAAACGATCTCAAATAGACTCAATTAGATAGTTCAATTCTGAGACTTGTTATAAGTAAAGTTTGTTTGCAGCAAGGCCAAATCTCATTGTTTCTACTTGTCTTCCATTAAACTTCATGGCAAGTTATCGGGGCTTCAATTAACCACCTTTATCTACCTATTTGTTTGAGGATGATATAAACTATTAAAGTTTAGTTAAGCTCTTATCTTACCCCCACGGGTTTTTCTAGAAGTTACTCATAAAATTTATATCTCTATCCGAATTCATGGACTTAGGAATGTCATGTAAATGAATCACCTCATTGAAGTAGAGGTGGTTATCTAGGATGTGTCAATGGCTTTTTGATATGTTATAAAATGAGACATCTTTGAGAACCTATATACAACAATAAAAATAGAATACATGGCTTGTTGTATACAGGGTAAACCCAATATAAAATTCATACTAACATTCAACCATAGAGTACCAGGAACATGGTAATAGAGTATAGAGCCCAGCATTCATTAAGGATCTTTCGGACCTCTGACAAACAACATTTATCCTTACAAGACTAGATATCTAATCTGGCAGTTTAGCCCAATAATAATATACAGACACTAGGTTTAATATCTTGTCCTGCCCAAAGTGTCCCTTAAAATGCAATCCACATATGATATGTTCTAGTAATGAGTAATATAGAATACAAAGCTACAAACCATGAAATAGATAATCATTCATACGTACAAAGTTATCTTACTTGCCTTCATCCATCAACTTAGCATAAATCTTCCTAGATCATAATCATGTGAATACACCTTCTTAAAAGAATCAAACATTGTCACTTAGGTATATATAGTATTGAGTATAGCAACCCATCTACTGAGGGTATCAGCCCTTTTATTTAAACTGCCTAACTGGTGACTTAGCGAAAAAAATGAACTTTTGTAGAAACAACACTCATTTTGCATGTCAACGACCTAACTTATGTTATCCATTTATATAATTTAGAGCTTTATGATCTATGATTAGGATAAACTCATTCAACACAAGGTAATATCGCCAATGCTTAAAACTCTAAACAATAGTATAAAACTTTATATCATTCGTGGAGTAGTTCCTCTTTGAGCTAGATAACTTCTCACTAAATAAAGCAATTGGCCTTTCATCTTAGCTAAGAACTCTCTCAATTCCTAACCTATATACATCATAGTTTATCTCAAATAGTTTCATAAAATCTAGAAGTGCCAAAATAGAAACTTCAGTCATCCTTTGCTTTACTAACTGAAAGTTAGATTTAGCCTTATCTGCTATTATAAGGTGTGCTCCTTTATACTCTCTGTAATTGGAGCAATAAGAGAACTAAAGTTTTAGATGAACCTCTTATAGAAAAATACAAGTCCGTGAAAACTCTGGACATCATGAATACATTTTGAAGTCGGCCACACCATAATTACATATATCTTTGATGGATTAACCTGAACCCTATCAACAAACATGGTAAAATTTAGAGAAGTAACAATACTAGTGAAGAAATCACATTTCTTGCAATTCACATACAACTGCTCCTTTTTTAAAATGTAAAAAATAACACGTAGATGCTTTAAATGAAACTCTAGAGTAAAGATATAAATCAGAATATCATCGAGATAAACCATTATAAATCTGTATATGAATGGCCTTAATATCTTATGCATGAACCTCATAAAAATGTTGGGAGTATTAGACAGACCAAATAAAATAATCATCCATTCGTATAATTGTTATTGTGTTTTAAAATATGTTTTCACTCATCTCTCAGTTTGATTCTTATATGATGATACCAACTCTTAAGTTTATTCTTTAAAAACAACTTAGAACTTGACAACTTATCTAACATGTCATATAGTCATGGTATCAAGGATATATGGTTCATTATGATCCGATTAATGGCTTGGCTATCCACACACATATGTCATGAACCATTTTATTTTTTTTGGACTGGGAGAGCTAGAACTGCACATAGACTCATACTTCTCCAAATGTATCCCTTATCGAACAATTCCACAACCTACCTCTGTAAATTATTGGCTTCCTTGTGTTTAAGTCTATAAATTAGTCTATTTGGGAGACTAGAATCTGGAATCAAGTCAATCTGGTGCTAGATATCTTACATGGAAGGTAATCCTTAGAGTAACTTGTCTAACATAAAATTTGTAAATTCTACTAGCACATCTTGTAATTTCTCAGGGTTGTCAATAACATCATCATCATCCTTAACTATTATACTACTGGTAACTAGGGCATACACTACTTGTTCGCCCTATATCTCCTTTAGAAACTGTGATAAAAAACAGTGAATCTTTTTTTTTTAGTTTTTGTATCCACTTCTCTTTTATAGATGCCAACGTTATATGTTTCTCTTTGATGCTTTGGGTGTACGTATTTTTTCTACCATCATGTACCACACTCCTATCAATTTATCATAGCCTTCCCAACAGAATATAGCACGAGTCTATAGACACTACATCACACCAAACACTATCAAAATATTTTTGTTCTATATTAAAGGAAAAAATATAGCATTTATCAATAATTACCTCAATATCTTTATTCATCCATATTGACTTATGGGGCTTAAGATGATTTTTAATAGTAAGTTGAAGCTTCTTACTGTCTTCACAAACATTATATGCTTGTAGCTACCACTCTATAATCAAGTTGCAAACCTTGTTTTTAATAATGCATGTAGAGTATAAGATATTAGTATGCCACCAATTCTATTCTAAATCACTTTTGGGCATTAATAAATTATTTTTAATAATAAAGATAGTACCACCATCTCTATACAAAATCTCTACATCACTTCTTGAGTCATCATTATACTTAAGATCAATCACATCAGTAGGCTCCTTTATCAGCAAGTTTTTTCTTAGATGACTCACTGTTTTGCCATACTCACTAGCCCGTTGCCCTAGTTTATCATATCTTAAGCAACGGATTCTGAAGTCGGAACCCTGACCCGTTGTCTGTTGGTTTTGTTGGGCTAGCTTAGGTTATATTGTAGTACCCATCTGATTATTATTATGTCACCCCTTTCTATTATTCTAATATGCCTAAAGATTTTTAATAAGTAACATGTTTTTTTCTCTATTGTCATTGCACTCTAATAGGCCTAAAAAATTGTTCATAAAGACTAGATACATAATAGATCTTGTATGAACTATCGTAGACCACTTAGATACATTGCCACTAATTATTCTTCCATTTCTGCCAAACCATTTTGAGTTGCTAACTAGTAGAAATTATCAGTGAATTATTAACATACTTACCTCTTGCTTTAGCGTATGAAGCCTTTGATATAGGGTGTAAAAAATAGCTAAAAAACAAAGTGATCCCTCATCTTCTTCTTTATCTTATCTCATTAATTGATTTTTTTATTTTCTGTCTCTCTTGTGTCTTGTTTAATTGTTCCCCCTAAACAAATGATTAGCCTTTTAGTCTGATTGTGATTAACTTAACTCACGCTTGCTAGGGAACCTCTTTATACTAAAAAAATACTCTTAACTTTGTTCAACCAGTCTATAAACTCCTTTACCTATAAAGTTCTAATAAATTCAAAGAGTTTGATATGAAGCTTGAAATCCCCAAATCTGACCTCTTCCTTTTCATAAGGTTGTCTCCTCTAATCATGCCTTTGATTTTCTGTATTAGCCAAGGACTCATGATCATTCTCTTAGGTCGGTTCTTGTTGCTTTTTATCTGTTAACCTATAAGTCAATTCCATGATTTGCCTCTTCATATCCTTCTTGATAAGCTCCTAGATGTATCTCTACCAAAGAGGAGCCTTCTCATCCCCCCTGGCCATGTATTGCTTCATGACCTATTTCTACCATGGTTGTTGGCAGCACACATCAAGCAAATAATTATTCATGAAATTATAAAGTTGTAACACACAACAAGCAATATAAAACATAGAATCGTTGAGCTCTAATTACCAACTGATATAGGCGAAAGCTAATAGAATAGTAATAGCATAGAAAACATAAAAAAAATTTAATAAGCGAAAATGATTACAGATATGAACTCTAAATTCACAATTTTATTTTATGAAATTTAAATATATGGTGGTTACCTCTTCAAAAGGTTTACAAGACTTTTAAATAGGCTAGGAAAACATGCCTCTTCTAGAAAACAACCTGTAGTCCAAAAACATTAAGGAAATTAAAACATGATCCAAAATAAAAATAATAAATCTAAAAAATCCTAGGAAAATAACAAAATTAGACCGCACAACAACTTTTGGGCTTAATTCTACAATATCCAATGGTCCAATAAGCATAGAGTGGCTTCTTATAAGAAAATTACATGTGGAATCACCTAGAAGAAATTGATCTCGATCCAATGATCAGATCTCCAGTTATCTCAATTTTAAGATGCTTACTTAGCCTATGCAACCAAGCCTTTTTTTGAGCCTATACATGTCATATTGGTCCATAAAAGCATCTATTAAGCCATTTATATAGTCTACTTGTTAAATCTCCATTTAGTAGTGTCATATCCTTACCCAAATTCTTGGAACCTTCAATTTCTATTATTGTTTTAGGATTAAGACAACAATAACACCTAAAAAGGGGTGAATTAGGTGTTCCACAAATATTAACAAAAAATATGATTTAAAACAATTAAGCACACTAAGCACAATAAACACAATAACCAACAATATAATTAAAGTGTTAAAATAAATAGGTAAGGGAAAAGAGATTGTAAACTCAAGTTTTTAACGTGGTTCAAAGAAGCTTACATCCACACCTCAAGTACCAACCAGACTTGAGTATTGTATTCTTTTACTAATTCAAGTTAAAGATACAATGTCCTTGATGAATCCATACCAAGCTTATACGCCACTTAAAGATATCCCCTCCTCGAGATTTTTTTCTTGGTGACAATACTTCACCAATGCCAAGAGTTTATCCAAACTCTCAAGTTTTTACAAGTGTTTTGTAGTCACAAAATACTCTCTATGGAGTGGATTTTATAATTCAGAATCTATGATTTATATAGCTTACTTAATAGCACTTAAGGGATTTGAAAGTGTTTAAGTGTTGTAAGAATGAGAATACATACTCTAGTGCAAGATTATGAAGGTTTTAATACACAAATATGAGTATGATTAAGGATTGATGATTTTGAAGTTGTTTTGCTCTTAAAATAGCTTGTATATGATATATGTTCAAATTCTTTATCTAATTTTGTAATTAGAGAAGCTATATATATGTTTTTAACAAAAACTAGAAGTTTTATAGCTGTTATTGTTCCTTTGATAGATGAAACGGTCGACCGGTTCATATTAGTTAGGACAATCGGTTGACCGGTTCCTACAAATTCTCAGGGATGAACAAGCATTCAACCGGTTCACTTGATATAGCCAAGTAGTCGACCGGTTCAACTTAAAAATCTAGATTTGACATTTTTAAACCTAATGAATCTTAAACCAACTAAATGCATATCAATCATATAATGCATGCAATGTAAAGTGTGTGAATTCATTTTAATTTGTGCTATCAAATAAGATATAAAGATTTACACAATTTATACTAAAAAGAATTCTTAAGAATTAAGTCTTCACTTATTTTATATCTTAAACTTGTTGATTGATTTTATTATTTAATTCTTCATGCTTGTTGATGTGATTTTCATTTAAAACCTTTAAACTTATTTTCAACAAAGATCAACATCTACAACCCTGGTTGCATCAATACCAGTCATCAGATTCTGGCTTCCATAAGCTCTAGCCGTGTGAGCATGCTTGCTCAACTAAAATGAGACAAAACAGCAGCATGGAAGTACTTTTTAGCATCTTTTGATCTAAGAACAGCATATAACTTTATTCCACAAGAGTTAGGAGAATACAAAAAAAGCAACCAAATCCATCCATTATAGCATATAAACCTCCTAATATTCTAAAATAGGACACTACACAAACAATCCCTAATAATGCCTTGCCATCGGCTTAGCCTATCCTCATCAGGTTTGTTGGGAAACCATTGGCACTTCACAGGAAGTTCCACAGGTCACATCCAAAACAGCATCCGATATTGTGACCCAAAACACTTCCTCCTGGTTCATATCAGTAGCTGACAAGTTTTCACGCAGAAAAGCAACCTCCAATCTACTTGTTCAAATTACCACACATAACTAAGTAGAACTTAGCTACAGATCTAAACCAAATCTTTTTTTACGAACATCATAAAGACCATATTAGTTGATTTGTCTGCCTCTTGCTAGCTTTAAAAAACACCAACAGAGAGGGCATTCTTGCTTGTCCTCTTCATTCATATGTTGTAGCTGCAGGACATCCTGCTTCGTTAGAACATGTCTCATATATGTGGTAGCTACACATCAGCATCAACTACTACACGAAGAAGAAGAATCATCACAAAAGATTAACACATCTCTAATTAACTTCACATTCCCAGTGAAGTCGAAAGCCAGACAAACATAAATTAATCTTATAGGCTAATACTATTAATTAACAAGTTCTAAAAAGAATTATTTCAATTATTTAAAATGAAAATCAAATTCCTCATAGGCAGCGGAGATGGAGGATGGGTCGGTGAGGTTTGGTTTTGATGGAAGGCGTCGACGGTGCTTCGTTTAGTGTACTCTCTGATGTTGTAATCGGGGAACTGGCGGGCTATGCGTAGAAAAGGGTGGTACAGATAATGGATTTCGCCTATTGAGATACCGACTGACATGGAGATCGGCTTTTAAAGTAGCTCAATCATCTTATATGAATTCCAATCTTAGGTGATCCAAAACTATAAACAGCACATGAATTACTCAAAATGTCTGTATCTCACAACACTCTTCGTCGCGCTTAAGAAAGATATACAGGTCAGTGGAAAAACCGAAAAGCACACTCAGAAAAGCGAAAAAAACTGCCAGATCGAATATGTTGAAGCCTCACAGTAACTTACCAAACAACACCAGACTCCTAGAAAGAAGTCACTTGACGAGCAACAAGTGTCAGCCTATATAGCAATCTTATGTTAAATCAAAACACAGCTCTTTTTATATTTATGGAGTAAGCTCGCAAGTAAGCACAAGTGAAAATATACTGGGTATTAGATGATTTGTACTTGTATCCCTCACTATTGCCCAACGTGAAGAGAATGCAATGGGCTCGTGCTAGTTTTACCAGTCCAGTGATCCTTGTGGTGGTTACTCCTTTCCATTAAAATCAGGGCAAGGCCATACACCCACTTTGAAGCTCTCTCGTACGGCAAGAAAATGTATGCTGGACAGGGCCATTACGCATTCCTCTTAAGCTAGCAAAAGGAATTACTTCATAGAGTTGACAACACTAAATTGTTCTTGAACTGGCAAGGATATAACTCAAACTGGAGAACCATCTTTTCCTGGACTGGATGCACTCCCATTAGCCTAGATGTCCATTGTTGTTGTAGAACACTTAATGTCTTTCCTCCATCTGCTATCCTCTGCATGCTTAAAAGTCTGCTGGATCCATTTATATAGCATAGCGCTGCCTCTTATAAAAAAATTAGCATCACACTGCTAACCTTTTTTTCTAGGTATCGTAAGCTGTACTAAAATAGTCAAATAGTAAAAAATAAAAATTGATTTCCGTTTTAAGGGACGTGCAAACAACCAGAAAATGAGATCCTATATTTTACAATTTATGCACTCTGGCATCAGTTCATAATCATGAACAGTGCATGTGTATATTATATATCCAAATCATCATCTGGGTCCTCGTCAGAATCTGGCATCTCATCATCTGAATCACGAAAATATATTATCTCACCTTCACCAGAGTCAGTTTTTTGTGAATTCCCACTGGAAGAAAGAGTTGCCTCAGTTTTGCTCTCTGTAAGAGATCTTCGACCATCATAGATATGAATAGGTCCACCGTCTCCTAAAGCAAACAAAAGTGAAGGTTAAGAATTGATGTAGAAGCAAACATCTTGTACTTTCTAAGATTAAATAAAATGTCAAGTGAAGGAATCAAATCTATTAATCAATCCACGTTTCCACACCTTGGTGCTCAAAAGGCAGTACAACCTTAGCCCTGTCAATCCGTTCTTTCTCTGTTAACTCTAGATTAAACTGCACCTGTTGAAAGAAGCACCAGTTACAGAAAAATGAGTGAAGTTACACAAAGTACATTGCTATCTTGGGGGTGCACATGTGCATGGGTGCATGTACTGGTGTGTGTGAGAGAGAGCACTCCACGCTGACCTTTGGCACAAGGCCTTGATTAATTTGATTAACTAGCCCATCTTCAGATGAAACAGATGTAAAATTGTTGCTTGACTGATCAATATGAAATCCTTCATTCTAAAAACAGAATAAAAATCCGTTACAGCAATTTGATGCTTCATAATCAGGGGCAACAGATCCCACCAGACCCTTCCAAAAAAACAGAAGAAAGAAAGAAAGCAAAGAGAGAAAAGGAGAGAGACACTCACCACCACACGAACACGCCCATTCCGGCGCTTGAATCGGACTTGAAGCTTTCCTTTCCCAAAGTTCTGTTCCAACAAAGAGAGGTTTTCTAAATCCCCTCTCTTTCCACCAGCAGTTTGATGCAGTGGTTCTACACTGGCCACCACAGAGGACAGATATTCAAGAGCAGATGTAACTTTGACTTCATGAAGGTCTGAATGTAACAACCAAAAGATGCTAGAAATCTGTTCTGCAATCATGAAACAACAGAGAATATACACTCAATATTAAACCACATCAATGTCATCAAAACCCTTCTGCCAATCCTAAAGGATTCAGATTTATTTAAAAGGAAAGGCAAACCATTAATTTTTATGTATTTAAACACCAAAGATATAGTTCTTGTTCTAAGCCAAGTAACAGCAGAAATATCAAAGGAAAACAGTGCATTAAATTAGAGAAAGTCTGGGGGGGAACATAAATGCTAATACCATGGCTACGAAGGTTGCTTAAAAGGCCTGCAACTGTTGGTGTAGATGTATGTCTTAGCATTTCATTTATCTGGTTAAAATTGTGAAGAATCCATCAGAATGAAATCATAGAAGAAAAGGGGCAAACATATGAGCTGTAAGACGTGAAAGACTACTCAAAATTAAAACTGAGCATTCTGACATATTGTGCTGTCACTAGAATTTTATATAAAAGGACAAACTACCACAAGTTCAATATCTCACAAGTTAAACAAAACTATTAAATTATGATAACAGATTGAAATTGTTCTTTTGGTGATTTAACAGCAAATAAATATACTCTGTATTGATCAGGTTTTTGAAGAACTGTAATGATGAAGGAAGCGTTGTGTCATTCCCAAGGATAGCCAACATCATCTCTATGTCCTAGGATCCGTTCTACTGCATTAGAACATGCCTCGAGAAATAAGGAGAATGATTTCGATACCAATCAACAAATTCTCTGGGTTTTCCATGAGCACTGTTCATGTGAGCATGCCTGCTGAACTAAACTGAGACAAAAAAGCACTATGCAAGAACCTTTTGGCATCTTTTGCTCTAAGAACCATATTTCAAATTTATTCCACGTGAGTTAGGAGAAAACAAAAAATGCAATCAAATCCATCCATTTCAGGATATGAACCTCCTAATATTCTAAGTAAGACACTAGACATACAATCCCTAATAATGCCTTCCCTCTGGCTAAGCCTGTCCTCATCAGGTTTGTTGGGAAAACATTGGCACTTCGCAGGAAGTTTCCACAGGTCACATCCAAAACAGAACGATACTTTCTAACAGAGGCATCCAATATAGTAACCCAAAATACTTCTTGGCTCATATCAGTACTTGACAAGAAGTTTCCACACAGAAAAGCAACCTACAATCCATTTGTTCATATTACCACACATAACTAAGTGGAACTTAGTTATAGACCTAAAGCAACAATTTACTAGAAAATCATTAGACCACACCAGCAGGATCACCTGAACTTCATTTAAACTTAACAGCGATGGCCATAGCCCTAATTTTTCATATTCTAAACACAGTTATCAGAGATTCAAACTTGCAGGTTCCAGAATTACCGAATCTATGGCAACAGAAAAACGATCCTTTCCTAGTCCAACCAACCCTGCAAGTAAAAACACAAAAAACTACTCGCAAATTAACCAACTGATGGACCAAACAGTTTTTTAAGCACAATACTTCTCAGAAGAATCCACTTTTCTTCTATTTCCATTATTGCCATATCTTTCACATACAAAACCAAGCAGCAACAAAAATTCACACAGAACTTGCCTTTCCCCAGTTCAAGAATCATAGAGTACAGCTTGTCCAAATCCTTCACATCCTTACAGACACGGCTCAAACTTGAAGAAGTTTCATGGGAAGCATCCATGAAATTTCCCGACCCCATAAGCTGATCCTTCCAACAAAGCGGATCCGTATAACAATCCAAAATCTGAACCCTACAACAACAATAATTCAGCCCACATGTCCCCGCCCATAAATCACTTCACAAATTCTACAACCACAAAAAATAACACGATTTTACCAAAAACATAAAAATTATATATATAAAAAAAAACACTTAATATTTTTTTCCATTTCCTTCACTTTCACAATAACCAAACAGTGTGTATAGAGTAAAAAACTTTTTACCATTTATGAGATGAATTTACATCAATCCCTCTACTTTTCAGTAAATCCACGTAAAACGAAGGGCTCCGTGAAAACGCAACAATCACAATACCACTGCAACATCAATTAATTAATCTCGATTAAATTAATAAAACAACAAAAGGGACCAGAAACGGCGTGGTTTTGAATTGGACAAACCGGGACTGGGATTTGGAGGCTAAAATGAAGGAGGAGAGCTGGGAGAGCACGTGAGAGAAGACGTGAAAACCGAAAGGAGAAGCTGCAGTATCTTTGATAGTAAGAGCTGGTGCTTGCTCTCCTTCTAACGATCCGTCTCGTAGGGTTCTGCACATTGATTCTGCCATTGTTGACTCTCAGAGATTTTGAGAACTGCAAGTAAAACCCTAATTTTGAGGGTTTTTGAAAAGATTTTGGGGGGTTTTGTAGTTTGGTTCCTGGATTTTTCTATTATTACTAAATGGCCCTAAAGTTTGGATTTGTTTAGTATTGTTTTTATTTGTGTACTTTGTTAAATTTATTAATTCTCTTAAAATTGCTGCATATTTTTTTTAACCAAAATTAACTAGGAGCTTTCATATAAGTTTTTTTTTTCCTAAGAGATTTAGTAAATAAATAGGATTTTTTTAGGGAAATAAATAAGAAGTTTTTGCTTTAAAAGGTTTGTAAAAACAATTTTGAGAAAAAAAAATCAAAGAAAACTTATTATTTTGCAATATTTTATTTTTTTTATAAATTATAAGCTAAATTATTTTTTATATTAGATAGTGGCTCACCTGTTAAATAGATTTACAGACATTAAAGAGATAGAGATTAGAGATTAGAGAGAGAAACAGGAGAAAGGAAATTAAAAAAATAATTTTTTTTAATAGATAAAAATATGTTTTATCATTTTTTTGTACTATATATAATTTTTTTATGTCATTCTCGTATCTATTTATGTCTGCATACAAGCATGGTATAATTTTTCTTGATATAAAGTTAAAATTAGCATTGTTGTTTTGGTATTCATAACAAAATAAAAGTTCTTCCACGTTGTAGTAATAATTATTTTTTAAAATATTTTTTATTTTAAAAATAAATTGAAATAATTTTTAATTTTTAAAAATTTATTTTTAATATTAAAATATCAACACAATAAAAAAACTAATTTAAAATAAAATAAATAAATAAATATTTTTAAAACAACAGTGTAGTGTAGGGGCAATACCAAACACATTCATAATATTTGACTTTAGAACTTCTTTTTCTTTTTCTTTTTTTACTAATTTTCAAAACTCACAAGAACACCTACCACGAGTAGTATATTGCTAAATTATTTTGAAATTTATGATCTGAATTCAGCTCGGTCCGGTGGGTCGACTTATAGCTGGAATCGGGTCGGGTTTAAAAAAAATAGAAAAAATCAAAACACGGGGTGACCCAGCGACTTAGTTGACCCGGCAAGACCCGGATAAAAACTCGATTGCAACCCGTTAACTTTTGTTTTTTTTATTAAAATGATGTCGTTGTTAGAAATAACACTCTTATGAAGCTCACAGGATTGATGGAAATTGCATAATCTTATTTGATAAACAAGTGCCGCTTAAATACAACTTTCTTACAAAACAGAAATGAGAAAAACTAGCTACTGCAGATGTTATTTTACGTGGATCAAATCACTAGTATTATGGCTTGAGAAGAGGTCCTCTTTGACTGCCATAATCCCAGAAAAATAGCCACAATCCCAGAATGATAGGAATAGGATTTATTTCTGCAGACTTCTTCAAACTGAACCTTCCTAATATATCCTCCCCTAAACTGAGCATGATGTGCATTTGCTCGCTTTAGATCCTTCTTCTCTTGTACTCCCAAGAGCATTCAAAGTTTTACAAAATCTTCAAGTTTAAGCGGCTTTGTCAGAATGTCTGCTAGCTGCTCCTTAGTGCCACAGTAGATGAGCTCTACGTCTCCCTTTTTGATAAGATCTCGAATAAAATGAAATCTTACATTGATGTGCTTTGTTCTCCCATGAAATACTGGATTCTTGGACAATTTAATGGATGAACTATTGTCGCAGAACACAGTAACACATTTACAATGATCTTCTTCAATGCTATTTAGAACTTCCTTCATCCATATACTTTGGCATGCATAAGTGGTGGCTGCTACATACTCTGCTTCAGTAGTTGATAGAGTAACTATTGGTTGCTTTTTGGAGCTCCACGCTACTGCACCATCTCCCATCATGAACACATACCCAGAAGTGTTTTCCCCCCCATCCAAGTCACCCGCAAAGTCACTATCAGTGTATCCTTTAAGGGTGCTATCCGAGCTTCTTTTGTAGAAAATACCAAACTTCATTGTCCCCCTTAGGTACCTGAGTATTCTTTTTGCAGCTAGTAGATGTCCTTCCTTCGGTGCAGCCATGAACCTGCTTAGAAAACTCACTGCATATATTATATCAGGTCGCGTTGTTGTGATATACATGAGGCTGCCAATTAATTGCTTGTATTCGGTGCTGTCAATTTCTTCTCCTTTCTCTTGTGATGATAGTTTAGTTCCTGGAACCATAGGGTTATTGACTGCATTGCAGCTGCTCATTCCAAACCTTGCAAGTATTTCATTTGCATATTTTCCTTGACATAAGAAAATTCCAGCCTCTGTTTGATGTACCTCTACACCCAAAAAATACTTCATCCTCCCTAGATCAGTCATATCAAATTTTGACTGCATGGAGCCTTTAAATTTTTCACATAACATCACATTATTACCAGTAAAGATTAAGTCATCCACATACAAACTTACCACCAAAAAACTTCCTCCTTCCTTCTTTATGAACAAGGTGTGTTCATAGTTGCATTTGTCGAAACCTTCACCAGCAAAGTAATCCTCTAACCGACTGTACCAAGCTATAGGGGCTTGTTTCAATCCATATAATGCCTTCTTTAGTAGATATGCTTTGTGCTCTTCTCCCCTTCGAATGTATCCTTCGGGTTGTTCAATATAAACAACCTCATTCAGTTCTCCGTGAAGAAAAGCGCTCTTTACGTCAAGCTGAAAGACTTCCCAACCTCGCAGTGCAGCTAGAGAGAGTAGCATTCTGATGGTGTCCCATCTAGCGATCGGAGAGAACACTTCGTTGTAATCTATTCCTTGTCTTTGAGCATAACCCTTCACAACCAGTCTCGCCTTGTGCTTATCGACCTCTCCTTTTTCATTCAATTTGGTTTTGAAAACCCACTTCACTCCAATCTTTTTCATTCCTTTAGGTAGTTCCACTAACTCCCATGTATCGTTTTTCTCGATAGCTTGTATCTCGGTGTCCATGGTATTTTTCATTTTAATGTCTTTTACGGCATCACCGTAACTTCATCGGATCATCTTCGGTAGCATAGAGCACTAGGTATTGCTCTTCCTCTTCTTCCTCTCGCAAGATTTTCACCAGCTACATAATCTTGCAGGTGTCTTGGAGGTATGCTGATCCTTTTTGTCTGCTCCCTTCGAGTTTCCTGAGATTGAGCAAGGGCTATACTTCTTGCCTCCTCTGTTTGTGCTGCAGCCTGCTCATTTGGTATGTCATCTTCTTCTCTGCCTGTTCCATTGAATGATTCTCGTGTCATCCCAAGTTAATTCCTCTTGTTCATCATCTGTCCTCCCCGCCTCCATGTCTCCTTTTCAAGAAAGATCACGTCTCTGCTGGTGATGATCTCGCTTGCTCTCGGGATCGTAAAGTCTATAGGCTTTAGACTCTTCACTGACTCCCAGGAATACACATTTATGGCTTTTATCTTCTAGCTTGATCCTCTTCACATCCGGTATATGTGCATAGGCAACACATCCAAAAACTCTGAAATGTGCCACATTAGGCTTGTTTCCAATCCAACACTCTTTTGGAGTTTTATTTGTAATTGCTGCAGTAGGACTTTGGTTGATGATGTGTACAGACCACTTTGCTGCTTCTGCCCATAAATTCCTTGGCATTTTTCCTTCAACAAGTAAACATCGAACCATGTTCATGAGAGTTCGGTTTTTACGTTCAACAACTCCGTTTTGTTGAGGAGTGTATGATGTGCTGAACTGTCTCTTGATTCCCTGGGTGCTATAAAATTCTTGAAAAACTTGGGAAGTGTATTCTCCTCCTCGATCGCTTCTAAGACACCGAATGCTCATCCCTGTCTCTTTCTCAACTTTGGTTTTAAAGTGTTTGAACTTCTCAAAAGTTTCTCCTTTTTCTCGCAAGAAATAAAGCCATGTTTTTCTGCACGAAGTCATCTATGAATGTCAGAATATACCTCTTGTTGCTCACGGTAGTTGGAGTGATTGGTCCACAGAGATCCGAGTGGATAAGCTGCAACTTTTCTGATGCTCTCCAGTTAGCTTTCTTTGGCATCTCTTCTCTGTGTTGCTTCCCTTTGTTGCATACTTCACACACTTTGCTTACTTCTGTGATTTTAGGCATCCCTTCCACCATTTGCTTGAAGTGCAAGCTTCGGAGTCCTTTCTGATGTAGGTGACCAAATCATCTATGCCAAAGCTCTGTGAGATCCTCTTGTGTTACTTGCAGACATGCATCATTGTGTTGTTCAGCAAGCATGACAAACATTCGGTTTGTAGTCATATATATGTGTACAATCAGTCCCTCTGTGGGATAAAGGATCTTGCAGGCTCCTCTTTGCATTATCACTGTCAGATCTTTCTCCTGCAGCTGCCCAACACTTAACAAATTGTTTGTTAAGTCTGGCACATAATATACATCACTTATGATTTGTGTTCTTCCTTGAACTCTCAGTTTAATGTTCCCAAGACCCATAACCTGCATCCGAGCATTGTTTCCCAGCTTCACAGTGTGTGAGAACTCCTCATTCAATGTAACAAACCACCTTTTGTTACCTGTCATGTGGTTGGAACATCCTGAATCGATGAACCAAACATCTTCTCTGTTTGATCCCCTCATTTCAACGTGAGCCATGAGTAAAAGTTCTTCTTCATCATCCAGCTCAACATAATGTGCGTTTCTTTCCCGGTAGGGCATTCATACCGAAAATGCCCCGGCCTCGTGACATTTGAAGCATTTCATTGTGCCTCTGCCAAACACCTGCCTTCCTCTCCCTCTGTTTGGACCTCTAAAGCTGATACCGCCTCTTCCTCTATTAGTGTTTATTCTGCCTTCTCCAATTAAAGTATGCAACACCTGCTCCTTGTTTTTATCTTTTTCCAGCCTTTTGAATTTGGCTTCGTGAACTACAAGAGAACTTTGTAATTCATCAACTGTCATGGAGCTCACATCCTTGGATTCTTCTATCGAGACCACCACATAAGTAAACCTCTCTGTCAAGGTTCTGAGCACTTTTTCGACCACCTTTGTGTCTGGCATAATCTCCCCATTACTCCTCATTTGGTTGGCAACTGATGTAACTCTAGCAAAGTACTCTGTAATTGACTCACTTTGCTTCATTTGCGAGATCTCAAAGTCTCTTCTCGGTGTGTTGAGAAGAGATTTCTTCACCTTTGCATTCCCTCCAAACTTGCTTTTCAATGAATCCCACACAATCTTTGATGTGCGCCTGTCTAAGATCTGCTCAAATGTAACTCTATCTATTGCTTGATATAGATAGTGTTTCACTTGATGATCTTTCATCTTGGCATCATCATGTTGTGTCTGCTGCGTATTAGTAAGCGTAGTTCCAATAATTGGCTCCTGAACACCAATCTCCACAAGACTCCACAGCCCTTTTGCTCTCAACAAGTTTTCCATCAATTCACTCCAATGATCATAATGTTGAACATCAAAATGAGGAATCTTCGTTAAACTCTTATCCTCACTCATTTTCTTTCTTCTTGTTATCGAGCTGCACTTTTGTTGTGTTTGAATCTAACCTGGCTCTGATACCACTGTTAGAAATAATACTCTTATGAAGCTCACAGGATTGATGGAAATTGCATAATCTTATTTGATAAACGAGTGCTGCTTAAATACAGCTTCTTACAAAATAGAAATGAGAAAAACTAGCTACTGCAGATGTTATTTTACGTGGATCAAATCACTAGTATTATGGCTTGAGAAGAGGTCCTCTTTGACTGCCATAATCCCAGAAAAATAGCCACAATCCCAGAATGATAGGAATAGGATTTTATTTCTGCAGACTTCTTCAAACTGAACCTTCCTAATAGTCGTTTTGATTGTTTTGAAAAATTAGAATTGACACAGGTGACCCGGTCAAAATCCGGAACTCAAGCTCGAAACAGGCCGGAAAATCTAATTGAAATTATCATCGGATTGAACATTAAAATATGAGGAAATTGAATCTTTCCCATATTAGAAATTAATAATATGAATTTGTCAATTCAAAGTTGGAATGACAGTACCAAATCTTGCTCATAGAAAATTACGAACTGTCAAGGTCAAATTCCCTCCGTTCAACAAAAAGTGATGACAAATCCTTTATTAAAATCGGAAAAAACACGATCAGTAAAGCAACAGGCGGTCACATGTGAAATTTAATTTTTTACCTAAAAAAAACCTAACATAACCTACAATTATGGATAAATAAAGAGACACACGTGGGCTGGGGGACTACAATTAGTGAAAGACATCAAATGACAGCTAAACCATACTTATAACTCCCCGGTGGTGCATGATACATTGGGTTAACTTCAGACCTGGCTATAAATTTGGATTGGTTGGGATTATATATATATATATATATATATATATTAATTTAATCTGGTTAATAATTTGAGTTGACCCCTAACATGGTTAATTTAGTAAAATCCAATTAAAATCTCATTGATTTTTTCTAAAAAAATATATCAAAACAGCAACGTTTTAATGTTATTTAAAAAAACCAATATTTTTATATTAATCCAAATAGAATTAAGTTAACATCTCAAACTAGATGAATCTTTAAATTAGGTTTTATAACTAGATCAATCAATGTGGAATCAAGTTGAAACTATATTTCTCAAAAACAAAAACAAAAATTATTTAAAATTAATTTTTTTATATTTTTAGATTATTTTAATATAATCATATCAAAAATAATTTTTTAAAAAAATATATATTTTTAATATATTTATAAATAAAAAATATTTTAAATCACGCTCCGAAACAAACTCGTGAACAACTGCTTCATGGAAAACACAGGTATTTTTTAATCTTTTTTTTAACATTCCATTGACATGTAATTTGTAAGGTCATTTTACTATGCTTGCTTTTGTACGATCAAACTAGGTATGTAGTTATGTACAAGCATGTTTAAGGCAAGATTGTGACTCTTACTAACCCTGGGAAGCTGGAACTTCCAATCATTGCGTTGCCCAATTGATTACTTTAAATCATAAATTTCGTTGTTTTATTTACATGCACGTATTATATCCCACGTAGTTGGAATAAACATACATATAATAAATACTTGGTTGATTGGAGTGAAGAAAAATAACAATTTGTTTTTTTCCCTAACAAACTTCTTATATTCTAGTGGAAAATGATTATCAAATGGTCTATTGATAAAAATAATAATAAAAAAAAACAATCTTTTGTTTTTATTTTTTTATTATTATATCTTATTTCAAAAATTAGATTGCAGATTAGATGGGTTAACTGGATCAATCTAAAATGATATCGTTTTTAAGGATTTTTTGTTTAATAAAATCACAACAATATCGTTTTTATTTTAAAAAAAGTCAAATTAGATTTTAAACGGATCAACCAAGTCATGAATGGACTCGTCAGATCGACCAAGTTTAACCTAGTCAACCCGCAATTGGTTTAATTTAAAATTCAACCTGGGTTAAGCCAAGTTTAATAATATTACATGAATGATAATGAAACTAAAAATTAAAAATGACATTTGCAGCCCTAGCGTTTGGTTAGTGTCCTGAGATAGAAAAGATGGAGACAATAAAGAAAGAAATACGTTTGGTTGAAGAGACAGAGACATAAAAATAAATCTGTCTCTAAAATAATTTTTGAGTGAATTTATGTACTTTCAAAGCATGAAGTATAGAAGTGATATGTCTCTAGTGATAGAGATAATATTTATTATTTTCTATTTCTACAATATCATTGTAAAAAACTCTCAATTTCAAAATTTCCCAACCAAGACATGTAAGAATAAAAATGATTATTATCATAATTTTAAAACCCAACTTGAAGATTGATCCAGGGCAAAGCCCGGGTCACTGGTTGAGATCCGAGTCACTGGTCGAGGCTTGGGTCACGGGTCAATTGACCTGATTTAGCGTAAGAATAAAAATGATTATTATGATAGTTTTAAAATCTGACTCAGGGATTAATCTGGGGCAAGGTCTGGGTCATAAGTGAAGTTGACCTTCGACCCGGGTTAACATAAAGACAAGAATTATTATTATCATAGTTTTAAAACATGACTCGAAAGTCGACCTGGGGTAAGGCTAAGGTCTCATCTTAGAATGATCAACCCGAGTTGACCCAGTTCAACATAAATAAAAGTGGTTATTATCATAGCTATAAGACCCACTTCGAGTTAATCATTTTTCTATTTTTTTAAATTCGAACCTGTTCAGATCTCAAATCAATTTGTCAAGTTAGTCCGGGTCCTGTAACTAGAATCATTATAATATTATCAATTTCAACACTCGATATAAATTAAAGTAAAAAAAATAAATTATTTTTTAAAATATATAAGTTTGATAACAATACATATTAAGAATAAAATAATTTATTTTATATATTTTATTATATCATATCCATTATAACTAAAAAAGATACAAAAAAAAAAAACAGTTATTATATCTTCTACATTACTGCAAAATACAATTTCTTTCTCAATTTTATTTTATATCTAATGTTCATTATATTGGGGATAATAACGAATGTTATCTAAAGTTACAACATGGGATAATAATAACTTTTTAGAAGAAAAGGAAGGGAAGAAAAAGGAATTTTTAATATTGTGGATTCTATTCGTTTAGTGGAGTGAACGACACAAAAAGTGGATCTTAGCTTCGTTGGCATCTGTGGCCCGACGTCCATTCCGTCCACAAATGTCCTGCGAATTTCACGTGTGCATAACAGAAAACTTTTCTCAAGAACAACGGCGTATGGTAGACGCGTAAAATAATTGACGGATTAAATTATTTCAAGTCCCCATATATTGCATATTGTTTCATTTTAGTACATCTTAGTTGCCTTTACAATCATAAAACTATGAATTTACCCCTCTCCCTCTCTCTCTTATCCAAGTATTAGGCGATAAAAATATCCAAATCCTATTGTTGGGAAAAAATTAAATTTTAAGATTATTTTTATCAATTTTATATGGGTGTTTGATATATTTTCTCTCCCTTTTTAATAATTTTTTTGTGATTTAATCTAATTGATATATCTGTTCCATGATCAAATAAATTAATAATCGTTTTAGATTTTGCATGCATGCGCACCGGCGCATTATACAATAATAAAAGTGTAAATAACATGTATAATATCTAATACTAAAGTTGATGGTTTGAGATTATATTATCTTGTTTTTTTTTAGTAATGTGGGTATTCGGGTTAGCTTACGCGTACCTCGACTAATTCCACGGGTCCTGAAGTTAACGACCATGTAAATCTTCAGTGACTATCATATTAGCAACCACAGGACTCGAACTTAAAACTACAGTAATTTGAGATTATATTATCTTGATTTTTTTTTTATCATTATTATTAGTTTATGGTGGAACCTTCTCCAACTTGTATCAACTCGTTACCTTATATTATTCTATTATTGGTGGTCCAAGGACCTTTTCTTATTTTATCGTAAATCTCGTGCTAGTAAGAAGCATCTTATTCTTGTAATTTCAAAGATAGAATCGGAATTCAAAACAACAATTTTGACAATATATTTCTTATGAATTGAGCTTGGATGCTCGTCAAAATCGATACTATGGATTGAACAATCCACGGATAAGAAGTCATGTTGTAGAAAGTGGGAGGATTCGTAGAAAGAATGTACCAAGGAAGTGCTTCTTCAGGATTACGATTGCACAGACTTTTCATGAAATTTTAATTTATTTTTTAATTTTTTTAAAATTATTTTAATGTATTGATATTAAAAATTAAAAATATTATTTTTAAAATAAAAATACTTTAAAAAACAACTTTAATTATACTCTTATAAAAGCCTGAAATTGTTGGACACGTATAATACAAGAGCAAGAGGTCCTTCTATTACTTTTAAATAAAACTAATATTTTTTTGACTGAAATTGATGCAAGAAAATGTTAAATTAAGACAAAACACTATTGAAGTCAAACATTATTCATATATTAATTAACGTGAAAGCATTATAAGAAATTGAAATGATAACTACAAAAATTCTTAGTGTAGAAGAAAAGGACAGGCATTAAATTTTAATAAATTGGGGGGCTTGGATATTCTCCTCATGGGATGGTGACGCTGTGTCCTTCACATGGCGTTGATCGGGTTTTGTGTCCCTATGCCCATAGAAACTTGGCAATTTTACTCATTCCACGCCAATCCAACGTGGTTGATTTTTTAATTTTTTTTAAAAAAATAATATTATTTTAATATTTTATTTTAAAACTAAGTTATTCTGAATTAATCTGTTGAGTTGTTATTTTTTAATTGTTATGGATTTTTTTCTAGTTAGTTTTTACGTATTAAAATTATGCTTTTTTGTTCGGATCAGATGTTTCTTTTATTTAATATTTTATTTATGATAAAAAAATATTATAGAATTAATTTGTACTTCAATTAATATCAATATCAAGTGAGAGATTTCAAGAACACGTTCATTAATTATATGCTGACAAAACAGAAAGTGCTGAAGAAGAAAGAAAATCTTGAGAGTTAGGAACTAAACAGGAAGGGAAGGGAATGAAAACTAGTAGTCAGATCAGACCCCACTACATGCGGTTTCCTCTATCTTTTCTCTCAAGTCTCCTTTTCTTTCTCTTTCTCAACTTGTTTCCCTCTCTCATTTTACCCTTTCAAACACTTCAAAAACCAGCAATATCTATATATTATATACACACACCCTTTTCTTCATGGCATTTGTTATATTCACATCTTTGCAGTGTCATTCTTTTTGTTTCATATAATATAGTAAAGGTCTTGTCTTTGATTCAATGGAGACTGGATTGGAGAAGAACCATCATGGAGGAGGAGGGCTGAAGAGACTGAGATGTTCAGTTCAAAACTATGATTGGGGCAAAAAAGGGACAGAGGGGTCTGAGGTTGCAAGGCTATATGAATTGAATTCTGGGTCTGATTTAGAATTGGAAAAGAAGAAGCCTTTTGCTGAGTTTTGGATGGGTACACATGGTTCTGGGCCTTCTTTTGTGGTGGAAAGTGGTGTGGAGAATGGCGACTCAATTGGGTCCGGGAGTATGGGTTTGAAAGAATGGATTCTTAAGAATCCTAATGTGCTTGGTGATAGAGTTTTGGATAAGTGGGGTTGTGATCTCCCTTTCTTGTTCAAGGTACAATCTTTTTTTTTTCTTGTATGATTTTGTTTGTGTTGTGCTTGAATTTATGTTTTGGTTGAGTCATGAGTGTGATTTTTTGTAATTGGTTCTTTTATGATCAGGATGAATTGTGGTTTTTGTGTCTGTATATTAGACTAACTTCTTTATCTGTGTTTGATTTAAAAAAAAAAATCACTGTGTTTTGATCGAATGTTTTCAATTTGATTTTCAAAGTTTGGTGTCTGATAGGTACTTTCTGTGGCAAAAGCATTGTCGATTCAGGCTCACCCAGACAAGGAATTGGCAAAAGTTCTACACAAGTTGCAGCCAAATCGTTATAAGGATGACAATCATAAGCCCGAGATGGCTTTAGCCATAACAGAGTTTGAGGCCCTCTGTGGTTTTATCAGTATTGGGGTGCTCGATTGATCTCTATCTTTCTTGCATTTATCTAATTCGCAAATTCTTCGAGTTGATTTTTGTGCATTGGTAGTGTTGTGAATCTTGGTTGGAATTGAAGGACTTTAAGAGGTCATTCTGATGCATGAGAAGCACATAGGCTCCTTAAATTGTTTATTTTTCATTTTATGAGAAATCTAAAGATTCAATCTAATGGATGTGATTCTACCATAACTTAACCCGTATCTCTTGGTAATTCCTGTTATTAATATTTCTAATGGGCTAGAACTATGTGGTTCTCAACTGTAATAATCATCAGTCTGGCGATTCTAAATATCATGTGACCACAACTAGTTTGGATTGCATCGCTAAGATGATGGGATACTTTTGAGTTCCTTATCCTTTATTGCTGCCCTTTTGGGTTCCTTAAAGTTGCGAGAGAATTACCAAGTCATCAACAAACTTCTCCTTCGCCTTATAAAGCATGCGTTTTTAAAAGAAGCCTTGAACAGGAAATGGTTACTGCAGACTGCAGGCATATTGAAAACCCATTACTTCTCAATGTTAATTGGGAACTTATTAATCCAAAGAAAATGAGGGTGAAATCTATCTATCTTGTATCAATTAGATCTGAATAGGCATCGGTGTTTTTCTTAGTCGATCAAGGTCACCATTACTTTCTTCTAACAACCTTGACTTTGTTTATTGCATCTCCACATGCATATTTTTAATGTCTTTGTTATTAATAAATCCGTTGAAGCCATATCCATTTTTTCATTCAATCGAAGCAAATTGATAAATTTTCCAGGAGCTTAAAGGTGTGCTTCGAGATGTTCCTGAGATAGTAGAACTGGTTGGCAGTGCGGAAGCAAACCAAGTCTTGCAAATCCATGAGCAAGATCATGAGGAAAAAGTAAAATCTGTTCTGAGATCAGCTTTTACCCAACTCATGTCAGCGAGCCAAGAGATCACGGCTGAAGCAATATCAAAATTAAAAAGTAGATTGTATATGGAAAGCAAGGTTAGTTGAGATTTTCTTGATTAAAGATGCCTGCTTTGTAAGGTGATCTGAATGCCGTGACTAACATGTGTAATAGATTTGCATTTAGGGTTAAAAGCATTCATGTTGAGTGTTTCTTTCATGAATAAAAAAATGATAACAAAAGAATTGCAGTAGAGTATTTTATTAATGACTTGTTAAGCTATATCATTCTTGATTTTCTGTCATGCTCTTGATTTAACACCTTAACTTTTTTATCTGTCAGATAAGACAGTTGACAGGAAAGGAACAGTTGGTCTTGCAGTTAGAAAAGCAATATCCAGCTGATATTGGTGTCATATCAGCCTTCTTTCTTAATTATGTGAAGCTCAATTCTGGTGAAGCTTTGTATCTCGGGGCAAATGAACCCCATGCATATCTATACGGTGAGTGTATAGAATGCATGGCAACCTCAGACAATGTTGTGCGGGCTGGTCTTACACCCAAGCTCCGGGATATTCAAACTCTTTGTTCCATGCTCACATACAAACAGGTAATAAATTCATGCATGTAATACTTCATTTTAAAAAAAAAAATGTGTGAATTTGCATTATTTTTTGTTTAAATTTGATAAATATGTTGGGCTTTTTAAATCAAATCCCTTGCAGTCACCTGTAGCATGTAATACTCCAGAAACCATATGCCTTGCATTTTAAAAAAAGTCATTTATTAGAAAGGGCCAAAAGAACAGGATGGGAAATTTTTCTCGGCATAACAGTTTTAATTACTGGACATTAATATATCTTAGGAACGAATTTCTGTGATTACTCTGTACAAATGTACTTTTAAGTAGCAAAAACAGGAAATTTTTACAGAGAAGAATATTATCTTATGACACCTTCTCTGTGTTAGAACCTGGGCCTTCCTTTTCAACTGGGCACTCATTTTTTTATTAGCCAATGGAAAGGAGATTGGCCATGAGTCGTAAGTAAATCTTCATCAGATTGTGATGGGTTGCACAAATTAACAATTGAAGTTTGATTGCTCTGTTGTAGTTATGTGCTGTTTATTCACTCGTTGCTCTTCATTGACCTCGGCTTAAGAATCAATAAAATTCTGCTGTGGATAGTGTTGCATCAGCATGCATCTACACACATTGAAGAAAAGACAATACTTCTGTCATTTTTCATAAAGACAAGAAAGGAACTTAAGCTTTTAGAATGCAGGGGAGATTCCCCCCCCCCCCCCCTAAATTTGCTTTTAGTGGCTCTGTCTTAGCAACTTTTTGTTGCAAAATCATTAATGATGATGCTGGTTCTGATCCAGGGCTTCCCTGAAATCTTAAAAGGATTTCCTTTGAGTCCATATATAACAAGATACCTTCCACCTTTTGATGAATTTGAGGTTGATCGCTGCATTCTTCCAAGAGGGGCATCAACAGTATTTCCCGCGATTCCAGGTCCATCCATATTTCTTGTCATGGTTGGCGACGGTGCAATGTGCACAGGATCATCCAAAGATGTAGTTATGGAGGGAGATGTCCTCTTTGCACCTGCCAACTCTGAAATCAGCGTATCAACTGCGTCTGAGTTGCATCTGTATAGGGCAGGAGTGAATAGCAGATTCTTTCAAACTTTGAGGTGGTAGACACTGCAGCTTTCAGTTTTAGGATTGATTCAGTTCTCATGCCTTGTACTATTTATTTTCAAGATTATATTTATATGTATTATATTATATGTAATATGATATCCGAACTTAGCATGTAAATGCAACAAACGTATAGTGAAAGTTATAGGATCATAATCACATATACTATTTTCAATTTGGTTCATCATGCTGATGCCAAAAAGCAAACAATTTTCAACTCTTCTCCGAGGACCTTGTGGTGCATAAGGATGGTATTTTACAGTATAGCACAGGAGATTTTACTCTTAGAGGCTTGGCTAGGGGTAAGTGAGTTTGTTCTCGACATCATTTTGGGTTTTATCTTTTCTATTACTAGCTTTCTATTTAGAATTTTTATTAGACCATTTTAGATGTCCCAGTAACTTATTCTCTCTTCTACTTTACTTTTTTGGTGTCTAAATGTCCTCTATAACAAGTAACATGAAGCAATCATAAATTTATCATAGTTTATACTAGGTAGTTGGCACATGTTTTTTTTTTTCATCGTAGAAAATATATCAAGACAATACAAATATTTTTCATCGTAGAAAATATATCAAGACAATCTAAGATTCTGACCATTGACTTGAGTTAAAAATAAAAAGGCGTGAGTCAAACTTAGTAAACATGCTGAATCCATGACTGGAGATATGATATTAGCATAACTCTATAGAAAAAATATATAAAAAAACAAAGAATATTAATTTTAAATGAACCTAATGATCATGGATGAAATAAAAAAATAAAAAATGATCGAAGCTAATCCAATCCAACTTTCAGAATTTATGACACTGATCATTAAGATGAATCATAGCATAAAAGATAAATCCGAAAAAAATAACAAAGTAAGATTCTCAACTAATCAAAATAATTTGGGATAAACTTGAAAAAAAAATAGAAAAAATAGAAAAGAAAAACAATTTGATTTGAAAAGAACAAGAATCAAATTTGACACATAAAAAACCAATTTCAATTAAAAAAATGATAAGAAAAACTAAAAATAACAATAAAAAAAATGAGGATCAAATTTGATATAAAAATCAAATATCAAGGGATGAAATTGAAAAATATTAACTCAGTAAATGATTCAAGACCAAATATATTGCAATTAAAAGAATTATAACCAAATTTCATATAAAAATAAAATGTCAAGGGATGAAATTGAAAAATAAATTAACTCAGTAAATGATTTAAGACCAAATATATTGCAATTAAAAGAATAAAGATCTAATTTAACTCAACAAATAAATAATCATTTATCTAAAAGGGGAGAGTGAAAAGAGGGAGAAAAGAAAAAACATTTGATCAAAGCTCAACCAACAACATTCAGATTTATTTTAGTGCCACACGCGCCACTTTAAAGGTCCAAGCAACGCTCACTTGCTCCGCGTGTAGCTACTTTTTAATAAAAATAATATTTTATATACTAAAAAATCCAATTACCTCTAATCCCATGTAATAATAACAAAAAAACCATAGTAAAATAACAAAAGTGCCCTTGTATACATAGTTCAGAAATAATATTTTTATTTTTACTAATTTTGACTTGTTATTTCAATTTTGTTAATATTGATATTGAATATTCTTGGATAATTTGCATACACGCATAAAAAAAAAAAACTCAAATCCTAAAGTAGGCAAGGGAATGGTAGCTACAGTGTTTCTATGAAAAGAAATAATGGGATCCTAATACAATACGTGAGAAAAGAAATAATATAATTATAATCATAGTTATAAAATCAACCTGTCAAAACAGATGACTTATTTTATTTCTTCAAAATAACATTATTTTGACTTTTACAAGATAACAATATTGACTTTTTCTTTTGTTCTTTTTAAAATAACATTATTTTAACTTTCAACAATGCTGACTTATCTCTCCTTTTTTTTAAAAGAAAAATCAAGTTAGAATTGACAAAACGAAATGAGTTTTGACTTTTTTAAAAAACATTTATCAAAAAGTTGAGTTGCTTTTGTTTTGATTGGAGTTTTTTTTATATAAAAATTAACAGACTTTTTTACCTATATTTGTAAAAAAAATAAAATTAAAGATATCAAAAATTAATTTTAAAAAATTTAAAATATATATAATATTAATACAAGTACGTGAAAAACAACCAAGTGTAACATGTTCTACAACCACCAGCACCGATGCGTCAGAAATTTTTCATAAGAATCCATAGGAAGTCAACTCAGAAGTGCATGGCAAAAGAAACCTTGAAGAAACGTGTCCTATTCAAATGACATTCAATCAAATTCAAGAGACAATTTTAAATAGTATCCTATCTGCCTCCAGTTATAGAACTCTTGAATAGAATAACATTACAAAAACTCATCAACAGTTCTTCAGGCCTCTGTTACCGGGAAATCAAAAACCACATCTTTTCCTGTAAGCTTCCGGTAAACTCCCGCATATGATTCTAGCTTGTACTCGGTGTTGTTGCGCTCCTTGGGATCCAAGAAGATCTGAGACAATAAAAACAAAATGCGATTTCATGAGAAAAGCAGAGATTATGGTGACAGAGCATACAGTTCCATCTATAATTTTCTGTTCCTTTTGACTAGTGTCCAAGTTACCTTGCTAATTTTGGATCCATCAATCCTGTATCTGGTGCGTTTTCCAACAATCTCAGCAGGATACACTAAATCCTCAAGCATGGCCTCATGCACAGCAGTTAGGGTGCGGGAGCGGGGACGCTGAACAGCAGAGCCTTTCTTTGGTGGACGCACGATCCTTCGGGTAGCAAGCAGAACAACATCCTGCCGGATTATAAGAGAAGCATATGAAACATGCCTCAGAGTTCAGATTCAAATATATATTCAACTGAAACCGGGATTGACTTGTATATTATCCAAGATTAAAAACTGCAAATGCTGAGCACCTTATTCTAAGGAATGAAACCAGCAGCCTACTAGTTGCAAGTTCAAGACTTTACAATAGGCCCCCTCTCAATTACACACGTAGAAAACTAAGAATCTGAGAAGATGTTACCTTCCCACTGAACTTTTTCTCCAGCTCTCTAACAAGGCGAAGATGAACCTTGCGATAAGCTTTCCTCAGTCTATAGGGAACATAAATGACAATAGCTTTGCGGTTTCCAGCAACATCTATTTGACTGCAAATTTACAAAATTAAAATTTAGCAAATAGACCAGGCACCAAAAGGGAAACAGAAAATTGAAAGAAAAGAATGAAAAGTTTTGCATATAACAAGCATACAATAGTGTACTTACACCGCAGAATTTATAAAGAGATCTTTTAGATCACTTTTCAGGTCTGAGCTGGTATTTTCCAAGTCAAATAATGCCTACAGAAGAAAAAGCATTTAGATTTCATCACAATTGACTCATTTAAGCCAGGAATGCAAGTAATCAGATAGAAACCTAAGGAGCTAACCTGGGCAACTGTCTCCTCAAACTCAGTTGGTTCAGCATCCTTGTCCTTTTGGATCTTCTTCTTTGTAGTGTACATCTTCACAGATCTACTTAGCAACAGCAAGAGATTACATTCCATAACTAAACTAGAATTGTCAATTCAAATTCACCATAATAGCTATCACCATATTCTTTTACGAGTTGTCAACCTAATGGCCACCTAATTTCCTGTCATGCGTCAATAGGTAAGATCCCTTCAAAAATTTTTTTTCAGAAATGAACCAGGAGTTGGAGAACAAAACATCAATGAATGATGAATCCCACAACGTTGTATAGATATCCCACCAAAAGGTAGACCTAACTCCAAACTTTTTCAGCGCCTTGCAGCAAACAGATGGTAAGCTACCAAGGGTTTTAAAGAGACAGAAATTTAAAAAAAAAATCCACTATTAGTAGCGTAGCTAACAAATACATGCCGAAAGCACAACAAACCAAGAACCAGTCCAGACAACTCATGCATTACGAAAAAACTTCCATTTTTTATGATCTTAAAAACCATTCTCACTTCTCCTCTATACCCTCTCTACTCGATTTACTAGCAAACCGATTACATTGCATAAAAAAAACCCATCAAATCTAAGCACACAAATGCAAGAGACAAGGTTAATGCATCAGCCTAATCTAGTGTTTCTATACTGTACATGCACACAAAAGCACACGCTAGACAGCATCTTTAATCTCTCAAATAAGTGCAAAGTACGAGAAAATAAAAGCTACCCATTTGCTTCGGAGACAAAACGCACCCATATAAGAAAACAGTTGGTGAACAAGATAACAAAACAACGAAGCTAAAAGAATCGCTACAAGCAAATACATAAAAAGGTAAAAATCTCAGATTAAGAGTTTGATAAAAAGAGAAATTAAAGAGAGCCCATTGAATTCTTTGAAGCTTACCAAAGCAGCAACGAGAAGAAGAAGACGTGCTGGTGCTGGTGCTGGTGCTGGTGCTGCTGAGAAGCGACGGTATGAGATGAAGTGTGGGTTTAATAAGAAAGATTTAGGGTTACATATTTTTTGGACGGTTAGGATTCGCTTAGACATATGGGCTGATTTCTGCTTTGGGCCGGTAAAATAGGGCCTATTTGTTCCTATTTTTTTCTTTTCTATTCTGATGGAAATTATTTGATAATATATTATTGGGCTGTGTTGTAATAAACTTGTTATTATGTTATTTGAATTAAATAATTATAAAATACATAAACTTATTATGATTTTTATAGAAGCTAAAAATTGACATTATCATTTTAAATTCAAATTAACATAGTAATTGAAGTAAATAAAGATATAAAAATATATACATATTTACAGTAAAAAAATATGTGCAAGTTTTTTAAATAAAAAGTACATTACTTATATCTATGAATTTAAGAAAAAAAATAATTTTGCTATGAATATTTTAAATGATAATGAGATAAATATGTGCTAATGATAATTTTGTAAGGTTGTTTTTTAACTATTTGGTATTTTATTGATGTGTTTTTTGAGTTAAAATTACAATTAAAGATGTGAATTAAATTTAAGATTTTTTATTATTTTTTTTTGCGTTTTTTTTTATTTTTTCCCCTCTCATTGCTTTTACAAATCAAATAAAATATATAAAAATGTTTAAAACCACAAAAAACTCACAAAAAGGCTAGAATATGTTTTTAAGAGGAGAAATTGCAAAATGCTGTTTTTATTTATTTATTTATTGTAAAATTAAAGGGGTTATGATGAGAATGTTGGAAAGAAACTTGTATTTTTTCTTTGATCATTTCTTTTGAATATATTTATTTCTTCTTCTTATAGCTCATCGTGGCATTCAAGCCCTTACTCTTGGTGGCTAACATATGGATCTCTGACCTGGCATTATTTTCAAGCATCGTCGTCGCTCATGTGTTCAGGTGGAATCAAAGCAACACAAATGGAATATCAATGTATTTTTTATATATATATCATTGACCTGGCCTGAATTTAACAGAGATTGACCAGTCAACTGAGTCAGTGAAATGTCTAAAAGTTCTCTTAGATCAATATTTTATCAAGCTTCAGGTCAACCCAAGTTTGGATGAGGCCGCTTATACGCATTTGGATTCAGTGCTTAAAACTCAGGAAATTCAAGAACCATCTTCTTGAATGCCTCATTGCATGCCTTTCCCATTAGCCTCTCAAGTAAGTTTGTTTTTTCTCAGCATTCAAGAACCAAGAGAACATGCTTTCCGAGCAAAGTTCCACCCAGAATCTCATTCCCCATATTTGTAAATCCCTGCTGCTGGCTAAGATGGAAAGGGCTCAGGTGAAGGACTTACGACCTCGTCTTCTTCAGCTAGCACCATGGGTGAGACGATTAGGAACAATGGAACAATGACATAGAAGATGGCATACTTTGCTATAGCTAGAAGCCTGTGAGTTCGATATAGTATAACGGAATCATGCAATGGCTAATTGTTACAAGGTTTTCGTCAGTTTAACGTAGGATTTTATGTGGTCTGAGATATCACGACCTAATGCCATTCGTTTGTATAATCTATGATTGTTGTAACCACAAAGGAGAATGATATAAGACCCACAATTGAGTTTTTCTTTTTCTTTGTTATTTGAAATTCATTATGGCTTTAAGAACCACACAATTTTCTGTTGCAAGATAAGCAAGTTTCGAGCAAAATCAAACAATGGTCCTAACTCCTATCTGCTTAAACAATTTAACCATGATAGAATAGCTCTAGCACCTTTCTCCCATGAACAATCTAGCATCATGTCATGGGCAACCCCTTCAACACGGATTGGTGATACGCCATAAAACCTGCCTGTTTCGTTGAGTCCTTCAGTGTCCTGAAAATTTTAGCAAGCAATAAACAATAAACTTACTTAGAGGTAACGCAAGCAATAAAATAGGTCCAGACTACAAACAAATGAAAATTGCAGTGATCTAGCCAAACTGGGACAATGGCAATTCAATTTTTCTCCTGGGTTGAAGCTGCAAGATTTTTGGTAAGAAATTCTCAGGCAAATTGTCTAGAATGGCCAGGATATATATATCCCTACAAAACCAATAAAATGATACCATTTGGAAAAACTCTAGCATTGAGATTGAAGCAGAGATTATTCTGCCAAAAAGGACGATCACTGTTCAAAGACTTCACTATGATAATGAGGGTAATTAGATTCATGCATGAATTGCTGAGGCCACAAATATGGCAACTGCATGCTTTGCCAAAGATACAGAAAATTTGGGAGCTAAATCATAAGATGCTAGAGGAGAAAAATGTAATTGGGTTTCAAGGGAGTAGGATGCCATTGAGCATAGCAAGGTGATGGGGATTTTGGTCTTGACTTCAGACCAACCAAACGAGGTTTTTTTTTTTCCAGTATAATAAGGATGGCCCTTATCAAGAATGGCCCCTTCTGGTGCCTTACCATTTTAAGAGTGAATCTCCACCCCTGACATGCCTTTAAGAAAACATCAGAAGGAAAGGTCCCACTCAGAAGTTCAGACACAAACATGACAACTGACATTGCCAAGGATGGGATCCGGCTTTGAATATAGAATAGATGGTGTGACACATGCCATGATCAGATAAGAAAGAGAACGAATTAAGACAAGCAGCAACTGCGGAAATTTTCACTTTATTTTATTTTATTTTACTTTTTCCTTTTTTGAATCCTTGGAGGCCTGAAGGAGTCAGCAACACCGAAATGGTTGAACCAGAATTCTTGAGGTTGGATTCATGCCATGCATGATTTTTCACTATGTAGACAACATACCCTGCCCTATCACATACAGAGGAAAAAGACTATACCAAGGTGCTTTCTCAGGCTAACCTTTTGTAGGGATAAAGGAAAACCACAAAATCACTGTAATGATAAGAAACTATGATCATCTCTAATGATAAGGAGCATATTGAGAAACACAGTACCTTTTCAGAGAAATAGATCTGAATACTTACATGAGAGAGGAATACTAAGGCACTCCAACGATTTCAACATATTAGATCTGAATACTTATAGGAAGATATGAGTTGCTTGAGTTATATATGAAGTTACCACTATGAAATCATCATTTGCTCCCAGCACAAGCACTTCAATAGATGATTTTAGCACCGAAGGAACTGGAAGAGATGAATTAAGCTTCCTTAGATCAAACAGTGGCATTCTTGAGCTTTCTTTCATTAGTGCTTGGTAACTGAAAGAAACCAAAATGACTCAAACTTCGATGGTCAACTAAATAAACCTAGAAATGGATGCACTTTTAAGGATGTAGCTGCCTATGTGAGAGGACAAATTCTTTTAAATTGGCATGGTTAAGGTAAAAAAAATAATTCGCAAATGGCTATATTTCTAGGGGTTGGCAACTTAGCATTTGAATTTTGGTTGGTGTTATTCTCATTTCAGAACTTGTAACTTCTACTGCATTATTTATTATAAATACTAAAATAGCTTCATTTAATGTACTTCTTGAATTTAATTTTTAAAGAGTATATAAGAAAAGGAGTTATGCTTATTATTTATGACTTTATTTTCCAAAAATACAAGTCATGTAAAATATTTTTTTTTCCCCTTAAAATTGAGCTGGTAGATATTGCAATCTTTATGAATATGTTATTCAATGAATCACGACCCTAAAATTTTTGAGTATCAACGTACATATACTATAAATTCTAAATTATTACTAATCTTATAGTATTATTTTATAATGTATTGATTTCAACATTAAAGTTATATATTAGGAACTCAAACTCATAGTAATTATAAATACCAATCACTGTTTGACAAGTTAGATTCTTCAAAATATATTATTTAAGAAAATATATATTATAAAGTATAAAATTTGAATCAAATGAAGATGCAAACAAATTCTTGAGATATAGGTTTTTTTTGTGTAGTCTTTTTTCTTCTTATTATTATTTTCAACGAAACACAAACATGAATTTATCATAGAATCTAAAATTATAAAGTGATTAAGATATGTATTCAATACAGGTCATATTACTCACTAATAAAATGGTGAAGTAGGAGTCACAAGTAGTGAAGTGGAAATAACACATCCTTCTTTTTTTCAAAATATGATTTTCATTGCTTCCTGCTGATTGGAGATATTTAGTATTTATATAACAGATTAATAAAGCACAAAATATGGCATAAAAAATCATAAAAATCAGTACCTAAAGCCTAGCCTTTGATAAATTGCACATGAAATTTCCATCATAAACTCCCCTAAAAATGCATAAATGTTCAATATAGTCATGACTTGGCACATTCTCAATGGCAATTCAGTGTTTACAACTAGGAATTTCATAGATGAATTTTGAGTTTGCTCAGTTGGCCAACCCCTGAGGTATAACATGTTGATTGACAGTCTTGAGCATCCTGAAAGGACTTCTGAGCAGAAGTCATACTTATCAAATGCTTCCCTAAGGACTATTGGTTTGAATCACACTAACATAATTGATTGATATATGCAAGTTTCTACTGGCGATATCAATAAGCTATGCAAAAAAATCATTTGATTCATTTCCTTTAAGGCTAACACCTTTTTAAAAACGTGAGTTTGAAGTTTTAAAAAAGAAATAGAAATTCCTGACATAACGCAAGCTTCCAGCTCTAGTTAGGTCGTGCAAAAAGTAATTTTGAACCCAAAGTAAATTTCAGGCCATGTGCTTACATCAACAAAACCATAGACGCATGAAACCACATAAATATGTTGTATATTGTGCATTTGTCATATAGAACAGTATGAAGAGTAGACTAGGTTATAAGAACATGGAGAAGAGCTAATAAACCAACCGTTTCACTAGATGATCCTCCATGGTTGATGTGAAAAATGTTTCCTTGCAGAGTGAAAGATCAGTTTGAAAAGCCTTAGCTGCCAAGCTGCGTGTCACCTGCTTATGGGTTCATATAAACATATCTATTATTTGAAGAGACTTATTTGATCAGCCAATCTTACTCTTTGGGTTAAGAAAATAAAGAGAAGAAATTCCGATCTCATGTTTTTGATGAAGTCTAAATTGAAGTAATGAGTCCAGTTTTTCAACATCCAGGTTCCAATATTGAAGAGGAAAGAAAAACATTAAAGAGGCATACTAATCTTCTATTTCAAAATCCTGAAGCAAATACCTTAAAAGCAGCAACAGGTTTGGAAAACAGATAACGCCACACTAATCCGCTGGAAAGTATCAATCAAAATTTCAGTTTGGCCAGTTATGTTCAAGTAAGCGAAAAGTAAATCCATCATAAAATGTGAACATACCTATTACCTGAAGGCGGTACAGAGCACACAAGAACAGCGCCAGCAAGATCTGGGTACAGCATTTTCTTTTCTAGAATGAAGCCCAAAGAGCATTGCAGTTAAAGTACAAGTGAAGGGGGACTTTCTCAAACCAATAAATCAGAGAACATTACTCTGATGAAAAATATTTGTTCTTGATCACAATGAAACAACTGTTGTTTTTAAATGTAATTAATTTCATCAAGTATATGTTAAGGTTTCGATCCACATGCACATGACAGTGTTGTCATGAAGGGTATGAGTATATTATTGATCATGTATCATGCTAAACATACCCCGACCATCTTGAATATAAGAATCAATCAACTAGAAGATGGATATTACCTAAAGTTTGTTTATTCCTTATATTTGCAATGTAGCACTGAATGATTAACCCTCCAAATGAATGCCCAAGCAAGACTGGTGGAAACGTTAGTTTTTTCTGGATGAAGTCAGCGACATCACCTGCATGTGTCTACTGCAGATTTGAAAATGAATATGAAATAAGAAAAGCATTTTAATAGTGAGATATCTTAGATTATTATATAGAAGGAAAGCATCCAAGTCTGTGAAGGACTTCATCATCTCTAGTGAAGAGCTAAATTACCTGAAGAGAACCAGCAACAGGACTAGCTGGTGCATCACTTTCACCCTGCATAAACATAGGCAAGATATGCCTAATCAGTGCTATAATGGCAATCATAATAATTCCAGGTATTTGTTCCACTGCATCTCAATGCCCTTATATAATTAACACCTTCGAATGCATATGATAGGAAAACGGTTCTTCTAGCTCATACAGCAGGGATGGCATTAAGCAATAAATGACTGAATTGCTATATCTCAAAAGAAGAAGAATGAAACAATAAAAAGATTACAAGCCAGACATAAAAGTATGAGACAACGAACTTATAGTTTTGAAATTTGGTGATGTTTGAATGTAAGATCATTGCTTGGTTACTTGCAAGTCATAGGAAGAAATGCCTTTCCTTCCAAATCTTCCAAACTCTTTTTGTTAAAACCCACTTAAACCGGACAGAAATTGTCAAAAAAAACGCGTGATTTTGTACTAATCAATCATGTAAATTTTATACTAATTGATCCAAATAACGAGGAAAGGATTTACATATCTTTTTTTTTGCCCACATCACACATTTCTCAACAGTCAACCAAAGCAAATAATAAAAAAAAAAGATAGAGAGAAACAGCAACAAGAATAAAGCTCCACCAAAATACAGCCTTTCTTCCATATAGGATATACATATCTATTATACGCTAACTTATGGTATCAAATTTTCAAGAAAATGGCACATTCAATACAGAAATTATAACAATAATTGAAAAACCAAGAATACAAAAATCAAACATTTGTGGGAGAGAGAAAGGAAAGACACAGACCTGACCCAACAAGCTAACAGCATAGCTATCAAAACCAAACCCTGAAAAGAAAGGCAACCAGTGCTCTGCCCAGCACCAAGCAGCATGGTAACTTCCATGAACAAAAACCAAAGGTGGGTTTTTTTCACTGTTTCCTGGGCTTCTATTGTTTTCTTTGTCTGCCAGAACACGACCCTTTTGCTCAATCACTTCCATGTTCAGACCAGATGGAAGTTGGTGGAAAATACGTGTCTGCCCCTGCTTCAACTCATAAGGGACCTGCATTTTGTAGGCTTTTTTGAGGACAGCAAGGGGTTTTGTGGTCATTTTGGGGATTGAGGGGTTTGGATGGAATAGGGAGAGGAGAGAAAAGGCAGCCATTGCTATCAAGCTTGGGTAACTACCAAAAGTTTCAGTTTTTCACTCATGGATAAGATTTTGTAATCTCCTTTTTTATTTTTCTTTTTAATCTTTATTATCACAGTTCTTTTGCCCTTTCCATTTGTACTCGCCCCCTGTAATAGCTGATAGTGTTGTAGTCAACATCGTGATTTCGCGTGTGTGTATTAAAAAACTTTAAAACGTGTGGGATATTCACTGTAACATGTTTTTTTAATTTTGTAGCAGGTTTTTTTAGTAGGTTTTTTTTTTTTCACATGTTTTTTTTTGCTTTTTCTTTTTACCCAAAATTGATTTCTTCTTTTTTTTTGTTTCTTTTTTTTTAAAATTTTTTGTTTCAAAATTATCTTGGCTAATTTTTTTAAATATTAAGCTGGTTGAAAATTTAACTATGTAGTTTTTTTCTTTAAAACATTGTGGATTACTATAATATTCTCATACATTGTTTTCTTTTTTTATGATTTTTTTATTTTATTTTTTTTCAAAATGGTCTTTGTAGATTTTATTTTTTTTATATTAAGTTGGTTGAGAATTTAGCTTTGTAGTTTTTTTAAAAAAAAAAACAATATGGATTGCAACAGTGTTTTCCTTACATAGTTTTTGTTTTGCTGCAGTGTTTCCCCATATATTTTTTTTTAAAATTATCTTTATCGAATTTATTTTTTCAATATTGAGCTGACTGATAATCTAACTTTAGCTTTCCCCATATGTTTTTTTTTTATTTTTTTTATTTTTCTTTTTTTCCAAAATTGTCATTTTTTACATATTTTCTTTTTTTTTGTTTTTTTCAGAATTATTTTTGTTGATTTTATTTTTTTACTATTGAGCTAGTTGAAAATTTAGTTTTTTTGTCTTTTTCTTTAAAACACCGTAGCTTTCCCCACGTGTTTTTTTTTTTTCGCTTTTGTTTCCTTTTTTGTACATTTTTTTTTTTCATTTCTTTTACCCAAAATTGACTTCTTTTTTTTTTAGATAGCCTTTGTTGGTTTTTTTTATATTGAGCTGGTTGGGAGATTAGCTTTGTAGCTTTTTAAAAAACAAAATACTATGGATTACTACGGTGTTTCCCTTACATGGTTTTTGTTTGGTGCAGTGTTTCCCCCACATGTTTTTTTTTAAATTATCTTTGTTAAATTTATTTTTTTAATATTGAGTTGGTTGAGAATTTAGCTTTAGCTTTAGCTTTCCCCACTTTTTTTTCTTCATTTTTTTAAATTTTCCCCACGTTTTTTCATTATAATTATAATTATATTGTATTATATTATATAACTATTTTTTTCTTTTGTTTTTTCTTTTTATTTTTTTTAATGAATTTTTTTTGTTTGATTTAGTTTGTTAATGCTAATTTTTTTTATTTAATTATCAGATTTTCATGATACGAATCTCGAGTTTGATGGGTTAACCTAATTTGACGAGTTAGTTTTTTCATTTAGTTTAGTTTGTTAAAGTTAAATTTTTTTCTATTTAATTATCAGACTTTCATACTTTCATGACACGTATCCTGGGCTTGACGGGTTAACTTGGTTTGATGGGTTAACCCGGTTAATTCTAGGTAAACCCGTCATTTTTTTCTATTTAGTTATCAAACTTTCATGACGCAAATTCCAGGTTTTACGGGATAACCTGGTTTAAAACGTTGACCCAATTAATTCAATGTTTTTTTTTCTTTTTCTTCATTAATTTTTTCCTTCCTGTTGATTTTTTTTCTTTGTTTTTTTTAATTAATCTATTTAATTATCACACTTTTATGACACGACCTTATAGCCAGACCCACATCCAGTATTCTTGGGTCCGGTGTTACAAACAGACTCGCTTAAACTTGGGTCATGCAAGTTTAATCTTGCAGCCAAACCCAAGATTCTTGGGTATAACTTTGTAGAAAAACCCAAGATTTTTAAATTTTTATTTTTTTTAATATTTTTATGCAAAAAAAATAACTCGCGGCATCACGCGGGTATCAAAGCTAGTATATATATATAACATGTAAAATCTAACTAAAAATTTAATAATTAGTAAAATCAGATTGAATTACTGTAAAATCAGTAAAACTGATGTAATTTTAGGAGTTTATTAAATTTATAATATGATAGTCAGGTTTGAATTGAATCTTAAAATATTTACTAATCAGTTTTATGAGATCGGACATGTTTTTTAAACTGTATATCAAATTAAGCTGTGATTTTACAAGAAAATACCAGATACATGAAACTATATTGTAGTAAAATTTCAGATCAAATAAAATTTGATAACATATTATTTCAAATGGTCAAAGTTACTAGATGAATTTTATCAAATTTGTCAAACTAAACCTTGATGTATTGTTTGGAACATATATGGAGCGGTGAAATTTTGCTACAATTAAAATTGAACTGGAAACTAGACATCTCAAGCTTTACAACTATATATGGTAGGTTTAGTAATTCATCCATACGAGAGAGAACGACGTGTTTGAAATTAGGACTAAAATCTGCTAAGAACGTGCGAAAATTAAAGATTCAGGCTACATGAAGAAATTTTAGCATGAAGACTTTGTTTTTATTATCCTATTTTATTTATTTATTTAATGTTGAATAATTATTTTTAATTTGAGTTTGTTATGGCACATTAGACATTGTTTAGAGGTTTATTTCATTATTAAACTTATGTTAGTTAATTACTAGTTTAGACCCATTAGCTTGCAATCCAAAAAAGATTTATAAGGACTTGTTGTGATTGGAATAACTAAGTTGTCACCAGGGTCTTGTGTATTTCATACCATTCGGTGATTCCCCTGTATTGGGAAGTTTTGTTCTGAGTCATTTTATTTCTCCATATCATTAATTTCTTAATTCATACAATTTCTCTTTCTCATTTTATTTAGATCATTCATTGATTATAATGTTGTTGACTTTTTTTATTAGATTTTAATGTAATTTAATATTTTGGCAGGAATTGTAAATATTTAATTAGTTAATAAAATTACTCATAATTTTACAATTTTATGATTTGAGTTTATATTGTATTTTTTGTGTTTAGTCAAAAAAGCATTTTTGACAACCTTTGTTGGTAGTTGTTATTTATTATAGCAGATTGATTAAATTAAATTATTTTATAGTATAAAATAAAAGAGGTGGTGTTTTTACTTTGCATCACCTCACAAAAAATATTATTCATCTCAATAGTTTTTTTTTCTAAATCTATATCTTTTTTTAATTTTATACTTTAATATTTAGTTTATTGGATATTAGGATTCATAATTTATTGTGGGTTTTTTATACATGATTAGCTTGGTCTCATAACTAGTGTCACGAATTTGGTGGGTTGACTCAAGTTTTTTTTTAATTGACAATTTATTTTTTAATTTCACCCTTCAACATTGAGTTGGTTGAGAATTAAGCTTCATAATTTATTTTGATTCGTTTTTTATGGGGTTATCATAGTTTCATGACCTTGGTCGCATGTTTGACAGATTAATACAAGTTGACTCAGGTCATTTTGTTTGTTTACTTTCTATAAGGTTATCTAAATCTCATGAGTCAGGTCACTGGTTTAGTAGGTTAACTCAAGTTAATTTTTTTTTGTTTTTTAATTATTATTTTTAAATTTTATTCTTCAACATTGGGTTGATTGAGAATTAAGATTTGTAATTTGTTTTGATTTGTTTACTTTATATAGGATTATCATGGTCTTATGATCCAGGTAGTTTTGAAAGGTTAATCCGGGTTGGCCCGAATCGATCAAATATGTTTTCTTTTAAATATTATTTAAGAAAAGTATTGTCTTGAATTTTTATGAATCAAATTATGTTTTTACCGGTTGTCTTTGGATCCATTAAGTCGCATGTCACATTGGGTCAACCTTCACATGGTTTTAAATTTTTTTATATTAGAAAAAAGTTGGCAATGCCTAAATATTTCTTTTATATGTTCAATAAAATTTGATCTGATTTGCAGCGTAGTGTGGGTCAACGATCTATTAAAAAAAATCTAAATCTACTAAGGGAATTAATGTTCACCAAGACTTATAACACTATTTATTATAATAGTGCAATGGCAAATTGGTCCTCGACCATAAAGCCTTTTGAACTAGATATTGGGGACAATGTGATATTTTTACCACGATAAAATTATCTTTTACAAATTATATGGGGTTAGATTAGTCATTTTATTTATTGCACATAAAAAATTACTAATTTTACCATGGAATAAAAAATATAATGCCTATCACTGAAAGGCATTTTGGTTTTTTTTTTTTTCAAAATAGTGTAATTACTTTGATGTCTTTCAAGATAAAATCAACATAACTCTCTCACAAGGATTTTTTTTATCCTTTTATATCGGTTTTATTTTTAATTTGAAGATTACTCAAGGCAGGATTATAATTGACTACATATTAAATATTATTAAAAAAATATTAGTGCGTACTATGCACTTGCCAGCTAGTGGATGGCCACAACGCCTTTCGGACAATGTATGCGGGGTTGTTCGACCAACATTTTTTATTTTGAATAATTTATAAAATTACAAATACTTTTCAATTTCACCCCTTTTATTTTTTAATCTTTCAAATTTGGTCATCATTCTTTTTATTGCTATTTGTTTTGTTTGATATCATTTCTTAGATTTTTTTTTTAATTTCATCCTCCATGGTTTTTTTTCTATCAAATTTGATCCCAAATCTTTATTTTTTTTTCATTGGCAAGTTTTTTAAATTGATATTCTTTTCATAATTTCATCCTTCAAAATTAAAGTGGTTGAGAATTAAGCTTCTTAATTGAACCCAAGTCTAGGATTTCACAGGTTGTGAGTTTTAGAGATTAAATCAAGTTTTTAAGGCTTCCTAAAGTTTACTTGTTTTTTTTCTTTTTTTAAAAAATTGTTGTTTTTCTTTTTACCCTTCTTGATTAGAGTTTTTCTTTGTTATTTTTATTTTATGATTTGTCTTATATGGGGTTGGTCCCAGATTCATGACCAGAGTCATCAATTTCATAGGTTAACATGAGCAGACTTTTGTGTTTTATTATCCTTTTTTAAAATTAATTTATTTTAATTTTATCATTCAATATTTGATGTATTGAAAATTGATCTTTGTGCTTTTCTTTTCCTTTCATGCTATTATGTTGTCCATGATTGTGAGGTTAGTTTGTTAACCCTAGTCGACTTTGATTTTTTTTTTCATCACTTTTTCTTTTTATTTTGATTTTTAGGGAGTTATTATGTTCTCATTTGATTTATTAGGAATTGGTCTTTAGATTTTTTTCCTACTTTCATTTCACGGGTTGCGAGTTTTAAAGATTAGACCGGGTTTAAGATGTTTGCTTGATTTTGCATGGTTTTTTTTCCTTTTTTCTTTAAGGTGATGTTTTTTTTATCATTTTTTTTAGTTTAGTTTTGTTATTTTTTATAATTTGTCTTATATGGGGTTGGTCTTATATTCATGACCATAATCACTAGTTTTAAAAGTTAACGCAAATTGATTGTTGTTAGTTTTTAAATTTATTTAATTAAATTTTATCCTTTATTTATTGGAAATTGTTCTTCGTGCTTATTTTACCCTTTTATTTCTATTGGGTTATCTTGATCATGTGTTTATGGTCGCAAGGTTAGCACGTTAACCTGGGTTTATTATAATTTTTTTCATTGCTTTTTAATTTTTTTTTTGTTTTTATCATTTAATATTAGGTTATTTGATAATTAAACTTCATGATTTTATTCAGTTTGCTTTCCAATGCGATTACACTGGCATCATGACTGGGTTAAAGATTTTGCATCTTGAACCGAGTATGCTCAAATCAAGTTTTTTTTTTTACCTTTTCAATTATATATATATATATATTGTAACACCCCATCCCACTAGCAAGATATTGTCTGCTTTGACCTACGGGCCTCACAGATTTGTTCTTGGCAGCCACACATGGCTCCAAAACGCGTCTTACTAGTCAAGGTGAGCATGCTCATATAAGGCCCTCCCCCAAGTCCTCACCCGCCGATGTGGGATATTACAATCCACCCCCTTTAAGGAGTTCGACGACCCCGTCGGCACCATCGGACAGCCAGTGAGCCGGGCTCTGATGCCAAATGTAACACCACATCCCACTAGCAAGATATTATCCGCTTTGGCCCATGGGCCTCACAGATTTGTTCTTGGCAGCCACACGTGGCTCCAAAAGACTAATAAAGCCCTAGCTTTATACGCCCGCTTTCAATGTGGGAAATCACAATCCCTTCACCTTAAGATGAGCCGTCCTCGGCTCTGATACCAAATATAATAACTCGGCCCAACCTGTCATATATTGTCCGTTTTGGGCCTTGCCGCCCTCACGGTTTTGTTCTTGGTGACGCGAGCCCACTTCTGAGCATAACACCCCAAAACACGTACAACAGGTCGGCGACCAGCACTACTCCTAAAGCCCTGGCTCTGGAGGATCGCTTCCGATGTGGGATATCACAATATATATATCCTTCAATATTCTATTTGCTAGAAATTGAGCTTCAAGTTTTTTTTTTTCAATTTGGTTTTTATGGAGTCATCATTTTCTCATTTGATTTATTAGGAATTGCCCTTCAAACTTTTTTTTTCTTGTTTTCCTTTCTATGAGATTATCTTAATCTTATACTTATGGTCGTGGAGTTTGCAAGTTAACCCGATTTAACTAGGGTCTTCATTTTTTTAATTTTTTTTAATTATTTTTTTTTTGTCAATTTCTCCCTTTAACATTATGTTACAAGGTTAGTGAGTTAACCCGAGTTAACTAGAATTTTTTTCATTGTTTTTTTATTCAATTTCTTTTTTTTTTGCATCCTTCAATATTGAGTTGTTCGATAATTGAGTTTTATAATTTTATTCAATTTGCTTTTAAATGCGATTACCCTGGCATCATGATTGATCAAAGATTTTGCATCTTGACCCAAGTGTGCTCGGATCGAGTATTTTGTACTTTTTTTAATTATATTTTTTTTTCTTAATTCTGTCCTTCAACATTTGTTTTGCTAGAAATTGAGCTTCAACTTTTTTTTTCTTTTCATTTTGTCTTCTATGGAGTTATTATGTTCTTATTTGATTTGTTAGGAATTGCCCTTCAAACTTTTTTTTTCATGTTTTCCTTTCTATGAGATTATCTCAATCTTATACTCATGGTTGCGGAGTTTGCAAGTTAACCTGGTTTAACTGAGTTTTATTTTTTTTTTGCTTTTTTTAAATTTTTTTTTTTTCAATTTCTCCCTTTAACATTGGATTGTTTATTAATTCAGATGGGCTCAGGTCGGTTCTTTTTAGCTTTTTTTATCAGTTTATTTTTTGTTGTTGTATTTTATATTCATGTCATTTAAATTACCAATTTAAGAAATGACTCGAGTCTCAAATTTTTTTTCTTAGTTTACTTTAAAAACAATTGTCAGCCGACGATGAAGTGCGAGCCACAAATCTAGTTAATAACTAACTAGATCTTTGTCTTGTGTGATCAATTTTTAAAACATACAAAAATACCAAGTCATTTCTAATTAAAAGAAAAAAATAAATTAATCATTGATTCAAAATCTGATATATATTGGATGATATCTTTTTTAAATATTGAGATGGTGACATATTGAACATTATGTATTTTTAAAAAATATTGAAACAACGACACATTGGATCGACTTGTGTCAACCCTAGTTAACTTGCAAAACCTGCAAAACAGATCATGAGATTGTGATAATCTCATAGAAATAAAATTGAAACAAGTTATAAAGTCCAGCATCCCGGGTCATAAGAATTGAATACCCCATAGAAAACAAATAAAAAAAATTATGATGATTAATACCCAACCAACCCAATATTTAAAAGTGAAATTGAAAAAAAATCATTTTAAAAAAAGGACAAAAAAATAAAAAAAATAACAATAAAAAGAATTGAGATCAAATTTGACATAAAAACTCAGAAGCCACTTTGCTATTTTGGAGAAGGCTAGGCCTAGAAACTGAGGTAAGGAGAGAGAGAGAAAAAGAAAAAAAGAATACGTCATTAGAGTCGTCATTAGAGCCACATGAACCCTTACCACCGTCATGTGCTTTATACGGAAGTCCTCGTCAAGACAATTCATACGATTCGAAGTGAGGCATTATTGGACCCTAGAGGAAATTGTACGCACCCCGCTTACACCACCACATTGTGATGGCATTTTTCACACATGCCAGCCAATTGTCCACTTTATTCCCTAACTTGATAAAACAAAGAATAAAAATATATTTAAATTTAAAAATTGGATCTTCAAGCCTCATATTTTTTTATGGTATCGTGATAACCCAAAACCAAGCCAAACGAAAGATATCATCAAGTCCAATACCACATCAACAATATATGAAAGGATCCAATTGAAAAAAAAAGGAGTTATGTGACAAAAAAAAGGCTGAAAAAAGGGTTGGACATTTAATCCATGATTTGAGAAAAAAAGACTTGAACATTTGACCTAGTTTTAAATTCGATCCATAGAGCTTTAATTCTTTAGCATAAATAAAATTGAACTTTATTTTGCTGATTCGAGCATTAACCTAGTTCCAATATTTTTCCTTGACTTCGCAGGAACCATATATCAAGCCAACTAAAAAAAATCACCAAGTTCAATCCCATATAAATTAAACGTAAATGTATCAAATTACAAAATAAAAAATATTCAAGTGACCAAAAAAAGACAAAAACAAAACACCATGGAAAACTATTTACAATCCATAGTTTTTTGTGTTCGAGGTAGATTAAAGCCTTGATATGTTTTAGTTTCTTTTTAATGGACCTATAATCTGCACCAAGTAGCTGTGATTAAGATTTTAAGTTATTTTTTAAAGCAAAAGAAGAGGGTGTTAGTGTTATGAATGTATTTTTAAGTATCATGATTTTTTTTAATTGAGGAACAGAGAGAAGTTGTTTAAGATTAATAAAAAAATTAAAACAAATATATGAATCAATAAATAAAGAAAGTTGTTAATACTTATTAACAAAAAAAAACTAAATCTCCTAAGGAAGTTATTTTGCATAAAGACATAAATTATTATTCATTATAATAGTGAAATTATGAATTTTCCCTTGGAAAAAAAAGGCAATGCACTAAGTTTTAAGGACAAGATTGCCTTTTTACCATGACACAATTGTCTTTTTTAAATTATATTGGGCTAGATTGGTAATTTTATTTTATTTTATACAGTAAAATTACTAATTTAACTCTAGAGTAAAATAATCTAATACCTACTATTCAGGGACATTTTTGTATTTTTATTTTTTTAGAATAGTGTAATTACTTTGATGCTCTTAAAGATAAAACAAAATGAACTCTTACCCAAGGGTTTTTTTCATTATTTTACAATGTATTTATTGTAATTTTCAAGGGTGCTTAGGGTATTGTCATAAATTACATTTATTAAATATATATAAAAAATCCTGCTGGGGGTGCACAACATGTGCCAGTGTGTTGATGACCTTTGTGCAGTTCGAGCGGCGCGTGGGGGTTGTCCGACCATTAAACGTTGTCTTATAGGGCATTGTTTGAAAGATCTTAGCTCCCCAGACCAGATGAGGTGGCGCGTGTGCCAATATTCGAGGTGGTTTGGCATCGGTGGATGTTTCCCCACCTTTCTTCTCTCTCCGCACCTAGATATTCGCGCCAGCCCTTAAAAAAAATTAAGAACAACCCTTTAATTTGTTGGCTCTTCAAATTTGGTTCCTTTTCTTTTTATTATAATTTTTTTCTTGAATAATTTATTGCTATTTTTTTTGTTTGGAATCATTTTTTCAATTGATTTTGGTTTAAAATTTCACCCTCTTTTGCTTTTTTTTCCTATTAAATTTAATCCATTTTCTTTTTATTGTCAATTTTTTTGCATTGACAAATTTTTATTTTAAATCATAAATGATTTTATTTGATGATTTCATCCTCCTTTGTTTTTTTTTCTTCTATCAAATTTAATCCTTATATTTTAATTGCCTACTTTTCTACCTTGACAAGTTTTTAAAATTTATATTTTTAAATTGACTCAAAATAAACTTCTTGATTGGATCCGACTTCAAGATTTTAGGAGTTGCGAGTTTTTAAAATTTGACCAGATTTACTATATTTGCCTAGGTTTGTTGTTTTACAATTTCACCCCTATGTTTTTTTTATCTTCAAAATTTGATCCATATTCTTTTAATTGTTATTTATCTTATTTGACATCATATTGTTTTTTAAAATTGCATCATTCTTGGGTTTTTTCTTCTAAATTTTTCCTCACTATTTTTGATTGAATTGGTTGAGAATCAGACTTATTGATTGAATACATGTGAAAGATTTCATGGGTTGCAACTTTTAAAGATTAGATCAGGTTTAAAAGGTTCGTTGGGTTTGCTTGCTTTTTTTTTTCCTTTCTCTAAACTGATTTTTTCTTATTTTTATTCTCTCTTTTGGTTTTTTTATTTTTATTTTTTGCGTTTTGATTCTATTGGGTTAGCCCTCAACAATTTCTTTCTAATTCATCTCTACCAATTTTTAATCTATAAATAATCTATCAAATTATAAATATTTTTCAATTTCACCCCTATGATGTTTTTAATTTTTCAAATTTGATCATCATTATATTAATTTCAATTTATTTTGTTTGGGATTCTTTTTATGTTTTTTTCAAATTTAATCCTCCTCGGGTTATTTTCTTGTCAAAATTTATCCCTATTTTTTATTGTTTTTTTTTACAAGTTTTTCTATTAATATTTTTTTATGAGGTTTCATCTTTCAAAATTAAATTTGTTGAGAGTTAAGTTTTTTTTTATTGAACTCATGTATAGGATTTCACAAGAGTCAGGTTTTAGAGATAAGACCAGGTTTAGAAGTTCATAAAAGTTTACCGAAAGGCACACTATCTCCTTGCAGCTTTGCCCGTCGCCCTTCGGTAGTATAGTAGGATGGTTTCTCTCCTTTTTTGAGTTGATATTTTTTTTTTCAAGTTTTTTTTTATGATTTTCCCTCTATTAAGTTAACATTGGGTTATTTGATAATCTGAATAAACTCATATATGATTCTTTTTATCTTTTTTTATTGTTGTATTTTTTTGTCAGTTTTTTTTTCATATTTTTTAAATTGTCACTTCAACCAATGACTAGAGACTTGGATTCTTTTTAGCATAGCAAATTTTTTACATAATTGTTTTTATCAATCCACGATGAAGCGTGGACAACTAAAGTGGAAAACTAATCTTCCTAGAAAAAAAAAAGAAAAAAAGAAGAAGATAGACGCTATCTTAGAGGTTAATTATATAACCTTGACTATTTCATTTATTTTAGACCAACCGTTTCATTTTCTTCTTACTTGACATTTGGTCCCTGTCTTTTGATTGCTATTTCTTATATTTTGAATAATCTATAAAATTATATTTTTTTTTCAATTTCATCCCCTTTTATATTTTTTATCTTCAAATTTGGTCCCCATTCTTTTGATTGCTATTGTTTTGTTTGAGATCATTTTATAAATTGTTTTTTTTTTTTGCAATTTCATCCTCTTTTGTTTTTTTTCCATATCAAATTAAATTCCAATTCTTTTTATTGCTATTTGTTTTGTTTGAGTTCATTTTTATTTTTCTTTACAATTTCATCCTCCTTATGTTTATTTTTTTTAATCAAATTCAATCCTCATTTTCTTGATTTCTAATTTTTTTTTTAACTTTGGCAAAAACATTTCAATTTCACCCCTTTCATTTTTTTAAGTTTCAAATTTGGATCCCATTCTTTTGGTTGCTATTTGTTTTGTTTAAAATAATTTTTTGAATTGATTTTTTTTTATAAAATTTCATTATGCTTAACTTTTTTGACTATAAAATTTGATTCTCATTGTTTTTTTTTTTACTTTGGCAAATTTTCTAAATTGTTATTTTTGTTCAACATTAAATTGGCTGAGAATTGAACTTTTCTATTGAGCACAAGGGTTGCGAGTTTGAGATGTTCGCTTATGTTTACTTGGTTTTTTTTCCTTTCCTTTGAGGTCATTTTTTTTTTTAGTTTTGTCCTTTGATATTTATTTAATTAGAGACTAGGCTATATTATTTTTATTTATTTTCTTTCTGTTGGTTTTTTCACTAATTTTTAAAATGACCCGAGTTATCTTAGGTCTTTTTATTTATCATTCTTTGTTGAATCTTCTTTGACTAATTCTCTAAGCTGATATATATTTTTTCTATTGCATCATTCAATATTAAATTGATTGAGAATTGAGTTTTTTTATTCAACTCGGGTTTGGGATTTCATGGGTTGTAGGTTTGAGATATTAGCCTAAGTTTAGAAGGTTTGCCTGAGTTTGCTTGGTTTTTCCCATTGTTTTAAGTCATGTTTTTTCAGTTTCATCCTTCAACATTTATATTATTATCGATTAGGCTCCATACTTTTTTTTTTATTGTTTTATGTAGGATTTTCTATGAATTTCCAAATTGACTCGCGTTATCTCGAGTCTTTTTTATTTGTCATTTTTGGTTGAATTTACTTTGATTTTTTTAATTGATATTCTTTTTTTATTTTATCCTTCAATATAATATCGGTTGGAAATTTATTTTTTTTAATTTCATCCTTCAAAGTTGAGGTTTTTTTATACCAGGCTTCATGATTTTTTTTCTATTCGTTTATCTAGGCCCATCACCTCAAACACAAGTTGGCGGGTTGGCTTGTTTTTTGTTGTTGTTGCGGTCAAGCTTGACTTTAGCAAATTCTAGAGATTAACTCAGGTTTGGGAGGTTTACTTAGATTTACTCTGACAAGTTTTCTAAATTGATTTTTTTAAAAAAGATTTCATCCTTTAACATTGTATCGGTAAAGAATTAATTTTTCTTTTTGGATCCATCAATCAAGGTTGAGGTTTTTTAATATTAGGCTTTGTGATTTTCTCCAATTTCCTTTCTATTTGTCTATCTCAGTCCATCGATTAGACCGCAAGTTTTGCAGGTTGGTCTGAGCTGACTTGATTTTTTTGTAGGGTTGCTCTTTTTAAATTTAATATTTTTTGCGCTTCGTCCTTCAACATCATGTTGTTTTGGAGTTTAGGCGCATGATGTTTCCTGATTTGCCTTCTATTTAGTTGTCTCATTTGCATGATTCAGATTCAAGAGTTTGGTTTGCTTGAGTTTTTTGGTCCTTTTCTTTTAATTGACATTCTTTTCAATTTTATAATTTGATGCCGAAGTTGTTGATTCAGATTCGAGAGTTTGGTTTGCTTGGGTTTTTTGATTCTTTTCTTGTAATTGATCTTCTTTTTAATTTTATCATTCGATGCCAGAGTTGTTTAGGATTTAACTTTAGCTTTTTTTGTTTTACTTACTTATCTCAGTCTCATAACCCGATTTGCATATTTGACTTGTCCAGTCAGGTTGACTCAAGTAACTTCATAACCTTTCTTTTAACTATTCTATTTTTTTTTACTGTTCTTTTCTTTTTCAGGTTCAGGTGAATTTTTTTAAAAGTTGATCCATGTATCAATCTTTTTTCTTGGTGGATCTATCTATGGCTACCCGACGTTGCAGTGACCAGGAAAAAAAACGAGTTTTTATGTTCTTTTGGGAAAGGTATAATCTTATAAAATAAAGTCGCCATTTATATTATAATTACTAGAAATTCTAACGGTGGGCATGCTGAGTTTTTACAGGTTTCAAGATTTGTTTGTGGAATGATTATATAAAAGAAAGAACCAACACCTTCTGATTACCGAGAAACCCAGGCAAGAAAAGGCACCATCGTTAAATTCATGACATCTGATTTAGCATGCCCTTTGTATCCAGCAATGATTCGAGCAAATCTTATATTTTACCTGATTTCGTAATGCCAGTAAATTAGGCCCCATCAGAATTTCTATTTCCAAATTTCCTTTCAATTTAGCCCTTGAATCGTCGATTTAAATCTTATATTTTACCTCTTTTTTCTGTTTGGTCCATGATTTCCAGAATTGTGTATTTTCAGCCATATTAAACCCAATAAAGCCTTATTTCTTAAATTTCTCTTCAATTAAATCTCCTATTACAACTTAAACCATTCCTGAGATTTTATAAAATCCCAAACTCAATATTTGAATTGGGAGACTCAATTATTGGTCCATCTTCACTTCCAACTATATTTGTTGCTTTTTATCTTTTAGACTTTTTTTGTATTTTTTGGTGATTTTTATGATTATTTCTAACTTAATTTGACACATAATGACAAAAATAAAGAAATGATTAAAATTGACTAAATACATTTCTTTTTCTAATTTTTTGAAATATATACAAAAAAAAAACTAAGGATTAAAATTGAGTTATAATAGGGTCTATGTCTCAAGTTGTATTTTTTAAAAACTTATTTAAAAGAAACTTACATTTTCCAAACATCTTTTTTTATATATAAAAAAAGTAAGTTTGAGCCCATAACGTACCGTGGGTCCATAAATCTAGTAGATAAGCTAAATCTGCAGGGAGAAAAGTCAAGCTTTCCACGCAATAATCTAAATGGGGCTTGCTTCTTTTTCTTTTTTTTAATTTTTTAACTATAAACTAAAGTTTTATTTTGCAAAATCAAAATTTAATTTATATTAGAATATCCCTTGACGCTTTGTGTATACGAGAACAAGCGAATTAAAAGAAATTTAAACACAGAAATTTTATGTGTTTGAACCATGTTAATATAATTTAGAAGGATAAAATTGTAACTAATAGAACTTCAATGACCCGAAAGAAAAAAATTGCCCACTATTCATATGAATAATACAATAAACAATGCACCCGAGTTTCAGTGCAAATCCAATGCCACTGATACTCTTCCTCAATTCTTTTAGTTTATTAGTAATAAATCTCTTTTTCAGGTTTTTTTTTTTATTTTTTCTTAATTTCTTTTTCAAGTTTTAGTTTAGCACATAACATATTTAGCATGGTGCTACCAGTTGTTTTTTAAAGTATTTTTCATTTGAAGATGCATCAAAATAATATATTTTTTAAAAAAATTATTTTTGACATCAACATATCAAAACAATCTAAAACCACAAAATAAATTAATTTAAAAAAAAATTAATTTTTTTCAAAAACATTGTTACATCGTAAAAACAAACAGTGACTAAAAGTTAGCTTAGAGATACTTAAAAAAAATTTATGAAATGCAGCGCAGTAGGAATGAGAAAATAAAAAATAAAAAATAAAAAATCTCTTAAACATATTAAAATTTCGATTACAACACTACTAATATGATTGAAAAAGCCTCGAGGATACAAATCTAATGACATTAAAAAATTTCACTAATGGTGAGCTATGTTATGGAATTATTGATTGCAACAAGTTACTGTAAGCATTACAGAGTTAAACTGGTTGTGTGCTAGAAATAGTTTATGCTGGTCAAAACATTGCCTATATCATTTATTTTGTAAATGATACTTACAGGGTCCCAAGTTGACCTAAAGGCAAGCTAGAAACGAAGTTTACCTTCTACTTTAACCTTTTCTTTTCTTTTGGCAAAGCGAAAAAGAAGTGTACTTTTATCATATTTCTTCCAATATTTTAGCCCCACTCTAAGAACATACATGGCCTACTCTACTGGATATGTATATCTTTTGCATGTACCTACCATTGAAACTCAGACTCAGAAAATGAAATTTCCACCTGTAATTCTCCTGTGCTTTCAATTTTTACTTGCTTAACTGTAAAGCAAAACAAATTTACATTGATACCCATATTTTGATGGCCCAGGATCCAAGTTACTAATAATACAAGCTGTTAAGCTAATAATGCACCATGTTGGAATCTTATAAATTGTATTCCAAAACCCTCTTGTATGTAAGCAAAATTAGGCCCTTTAAGAAGCTTTGGTACTTGGAAGTTTGATGGCTGAGTTTGCAGAATATCTGCAGAGGCTTGGGGCTTCTCAACCTTTGACAGAGATGATGGACATGAACATGGAAATGCTCAAGCATCTTCCAGAGCTGAATCCAAGCATCTTGGAGAATTTCAGCATCACTCATGACTTCTCAGCAGACTCTTTCTTCGCCCACCAACAACCTGAATTTCCTGCAACATATAATCACAACAACCTTTCAAGTACTTCCCATCCTCACATCTTGAGTACAGCACCACTTGTTCATTCTGTCAGCTTGAATCAAAATGTTTTCCATGAAAGGAAGAAGCCAAAAGCAACGGAACAATCAACCGGCAGCTCCAAGAACGTTTCTCCTACAGCCTCTATAAACATCACAGAGAAAAAGAATGTGCGTATCTGTCTGTTTCTTGAAGTTATTACTGGTTGTTTTATAATTTCAGTTTTTAACTCCTAGTCTTTGTGCAAAAAGTAAGTTGAGCAGTACTTTTTCTTGATGTGTTCAGAACTTAGGAAGAGGTAAGAAAGGCAAAAACAAGGAGAAAGAAGGGGACAAATCAAAGGAAGTTATTCATGTTAGAGCTAAGAGAGGCCAGGCAACAGACAGTCACAGTATAGCAGAAAGGGTAAATTTGTATGTTTTTGACTGAATAGAGTTTACACATTCAATAAAGCCTGATTATTAACCACTGGCCAGGCTTATTATATCTTCTAACGTGTAAGAATAGGAATGTACTAGTGAAAGTCAAGAAGTGAAGAATTTGACAGTGAATTTACTATTTGTTGTGTCAGATAAGAAGAGAGAAAATCAATAACAAATTAAGATGCTTGCAAGACATTGTTCCTGGATGCCACAAGGTAAGAATCCTTCGCACAAGTTTATTTTTTAGTATATTTCATGCATTTATTATTCTTGTATAATCGTAAAAAACATGTACCTTCGCTTATTCGGAGTTGAAGTTTAAATCTCTTGATTATATCCATAAGATGTAGCTGACATGAGTGCATGAACATACAGTCAATGGGGATGGCAGTTATGCTAGAGGAGATAATCAATTATGTACACTCATTGCAGAATCAAGTTGAGGTAACCCTACTATGACAAAATCCGGTACAAACATTTTTACTGTTTCATCTTATAGTTCCATGCACCAGCGTGTTTGGATTAACCTTGTTTTGTCAAAACCCAGTTTCTCTCCATGGAGCTTGCCGCTGCCAGTTGTTCTAATGACCTGAAAAATCTCACAGAATCTTCCAAGAAGGCTCAGGTGCTCTTACATTAACTTCTTGAACATCTTTTCCCTAATAATTAATATGTTGAATTGCAGTTGATTAGATAATTTGGTCACTATGTGCTGGAAGTTCCATTTCGTATATGCATACATTGTATCTCTACCTGTGCTGGCATGGAATTAAATACAGTTGTAAGCACATATCTATATGTCCTGGTGCATGTCAAAAGTGACTGATGCTGAACTATCAATTCTGCAGGGAACAAATTCAACTGATGACGCACAGGAGACACAGAAATGGTCAAGAGAAAGATATGGAGAAATCACTTGCTTCCACTCTACATGGTCCATTTGACTGCATTTTTGGCAATTACTCTTTGTTGCTATATGGCACAAGAATATGTTCCCTAGCTATCACCCTTTGCCGCAATCAAATGTCTATTTATGTGGCAGAGATGCTAATGATATTTGCATTACTTCACAAAAGGTCCAGAAATAAAGTACAAAAAAAGAGAGATTATATTGCTATTTACTTGTCCAATTCAAGGGCTAATTTCTTTTTCTCTTTTTTCAAATTTGACCTTCTATAGTGATTTGTGGTGTTTAACATCCTATGTATTGATGCTGCTTTGTCGGCATGAGCAGTTAAGCATCCATTTGATTCAACAGGTTCTCTTGGCTTTATGTATTGCTTGTATATTCATTATCCATTTTGTGACAAAATTATACATGCACCCACTTCATGATTTGGAATTTGGCATTTGGGCCACTTGGTGAATCTGTTATACCCTTTTAACCAGACACTTTCATGTGGTTCATGGTTTTTTTTAGTGTGCAAGAGACAGAGAAACAGGGAGAGAAGATAGTCTTCTGCAGCTGTCAACAGAATCTAAGTAATGATCTTATATGAACATGCATACTAGCGATTTACTGTTTATACTCCTTGCATATACCATAAATATGTAGACAAATTTGATGTATATCCAATCTCAATCTCAATCACAGTCATATTTGTTGAGTAACATGTGAATTGGTGTAATTGGTGCTTGTTTCCCTATGAATCAAATCAAGTAGACTTTCCCTTGACCATCACCTGCATAAATCAATCATGTCCATGAACTAGTTACTAGCAGCTAAAGAAAAACTATAATGGCCAAAACCCTCGAGAAAAAACAATTCCCAGTAAGTAGCTAGCTGTAGGGATGATACAAAGATAAAGTCCAATGGAATAGACCTCCAAGAAATGGCTCATTCTCTTATTAGCTCTCTGGTGTTTGTTCTTGTAGGTGGTAGGTTTCTATCATGCCTTCCATAATACTGATTAACCAAGCAACAGTCGTAGCTCCATTGTGTAAAAAACAATAGCTCAAAGCTAATCAACCAGGAATCCATCACCACACAATCAATTGCTTCATCATCAAGGCTCAATAACATTGAAAATTTGAAATCATGGCAACATCAAGATTGGTAGCAAAGTCTTTGAAGGAAAAACACATGTCCTTTGGATAATCACTTGACCCTAACCACTTCTTTCTTGCATAACGATGAGTTTCTATCGGGTGAAAAGCACAGTTTGCGTTGAAAGCAGGGACGAAGCCAGGAAAAAAAAAAATTGCAGGGGCCCAGCCACCCCCTGCCTCCGGCCCTGGTTGAAGGGACAGGCAGACTTCAAATAGAATCATACGATAGGCTTTGCGACATACAACAATGACGATAACAAGACACAAACAATCTTAAGGATTTATTGTCAGAAATATAGGTCCTACAAACATATGGATGAATAGAATCCCATTGATGTTTCCAATTCATAGACTTGAATGATTGTGATGAGTAAATTGTAGAATAATTTCATGGCACTAAAGAGAGGAAAAACATGTACAGATGCATTGAATCCAAAGATATATATAAGATAGAAGACAGCTTAAATGGGCCATATCATGCTCACAAGAAGATAGAGCAATATGTGTTCTTAGATTTTCTTGAATGAGAAGGACCATAAGAATCTTAAAAGCTTCTTCTATCTGCGATTTTTGACTACTTTTTGAAAGAATTTGTTTCTTCATCACTAGTCTTTTTGTTGGTGCATGCACTTGGAGCAGACAATTGCCTGTGTGACAACATGTCCATCGAGCCTAAATCTTATGAACAATCATCAACATATACGCACACCAGCTTTCATCATCAACCTCCCATACCTAACTTAGAGAAAATATTAGAGGAAAAATAAAAATAAAAATAAACAAAAAGGGGAAAAAAAATCTTATCTACACTCAACACGATCCCCCCCCCCCAAGATTTGACTAAGAATAGCATTTTAAGAGGACTTGTAAAGAGGAAATTGTTTCAAAGTGTACTGTAATTCAATAATCCAAGGTGTATTATTACATCAGTGGATAAGAAAATGATATAAATTATATATTCCGCTCAAGTTTCCTGATTTGAAAGAACAATTATCAGTAACCCTTTTTTTGCTACTCTTAATTTGATCTATGAACTTGCTACTACTATGTGCAAAATTAGAAGAGAAGTGGTGGCACAGTTGTTAGTGAAGGCTACTGATGAGAAATTAAAAAATAATAAAAATAAATTTTTGTATTAAAATTGAATTGAAAAAATATTAAGATACTGAAATTATATAATTTGTGTGATTTTTAAAGTTTAGAAATCAAAGTATATGTTTTACGAAACATATGTTACACAGTTGATGCTTAATGTCTTTTCATTTCGATTCTTTTTTTTTTAAATTCACTATTTTATAAAAAAATTAAAAACAACTGGTTTTTAATTAGAATTAAATTATTAAAAAAATTTAAGAATCAAATTAAAAGAATAAAAAAAATTTACACAGCAAATCCATAATAATGTTTGAGAGGAAAAAAAATGAAATATTTAAGAGTAAAATAATTTGATAACCAACTTAGAAAAAAAATCTAAATTACCAAATTATTATATCAACCAATTAATTATTTTTATTAAAATAATATGGTTTTATTTTAAAAGAGTTCTTTAACTTGTACCTCGGAACATCTTATTACCTAACAGAAACCGAGACATGTCAGTCCTTAAATTTCTAGGTAGGGATACATATGGATGTGGTTTAACAATAAAGAGTGCAGAGGGAGACTGCCAAGAGATGTTTGTGTAAAATAGTGTGAATCCATATTTGTTATTCTGTCTGATCTTAGTGTCCTACATTGAGGAAATGCATCTCGCAGTTATGTGCCCTAAGATTCAAGGCTTGTGCATGAAATGCCTCTAATTTCTATAGTGGGCATGGATTTGATGGTTTTAAATGTTGTGTTTTTGTTATATATATATATATATATATATACTGTCCCCTTGCAAGGTATTTATATGCATGCCTAGATGTTTGAAATTTGTTCATAACTTATTGGTTAATGACTTGAATGACTAGCAACATTAATCCATGTCTTAGCTCATGCATATTTTGTAATTTTGATCCAAGTCACACCTAGAAAATTGATTATCACCGACGGAATATTTTATCGGTGTTTAAGCTGTATTTTTAGTTGCATATAAATATTATAGATAAATTTGTTGATGGAAACTTTTTGTCAGAAAAATTCTCATTAGAGATTTCAGGTTTGTTTGTAATTTAGTCGGTAAAGTAACTTATCAAAAAAAACACTGATAAAATATCAACACAAAAAAAATTTGCTAACCATTTTTTTGTCGGTCAATCCATTAGTAAATATTACAACAGATTAACAACGAACTAATAGTTAGTAATTGATTGTACATCGCTGATGGATTCCTCGATAGAATCGTTGACATACAAATTATGTCCGCGAATCCATCAACGATATCAAAACAATTCACAATGTTTTGTAGTTCTCCGAGAAAAATAGACCTATATTATAGACAAAATCACCAGTAGAACTTTTATGTTCGTCGGTGATTCCATCGATATTTCAGTAATTTGTTTTTTCTTTTTAAATACATGCTTATTTGAATCAAATAATTTAACATTAAACAACTAAATTACATCGAAGAACACATTTAATATTATTAATTTAACTATAAAATCAATTATAAATATCTTAATACATTTGAAAAATGTTGGAGCTACATGTGGAGGGGGAGGAAAATTCCTTAGAGGTCCATGAGTGAGAGGATAATAAGTTGACATGTAAGTCATCATTTGTTGTCATTACTTTCTACTTCATTCTTCATATTGCGCCTCCATTTCGACCCTTAAATCGAACTTCGCATTAGTAATTTATTCTTGAAGCAACTCTTGAATGGCCGATAACGATTGTCTCGGGTTGGATTGTGGGATGCCTACAATTGAGACACTACAATATAACCTCATATCTCAGACCATAGTAATAGAGATACCATAAACCTGATTTCTAATGGGTCTATCGATTGCTCCAGCTTTCAACCACACTCTAGATCGTATTCCAAATGAATTGAAGGTCTTTATTGTATTTGGCATGTATGCCAATGTTATATGTATCCTTCATTAAAAAAAAAAGCTAATTATGTCGACAAAAAATCATTAGTCCAAAAAATATTCATAAGGTTTCCAAGTTTACTTATAACAAACGCCTTGGCTTGGCTGCCACGAATCATTACACTCTTTTTTATCTATCTTTTTTTCCATATATATGTTTCTACATATAACTCCATAAAGTTGGCTCATGCCAAAGTCATGTAGCTTGCAAAATAAATCGTTAGTTAAACATTGTCACAAATAATCACTAACTTTTGAAGAAAAATAATTAAAAATAAAACAAAATCTTACCAAACATTTTACATGGTTAATGAAATGAAGCGATCCACCAGTATGTTTGCTCATGGAACTCGTTGTTAAACAATATCACAAGCAAAGTCTAACCATGTTATTCCACACAATACTTACACAAGAATGAGTATGCAAGATTTGACGGATTTATTCCAACATAAAATCAATCCCCCACATATATATATATATATATATATATTTTTTGCTTAATTTCAAAATCTCATCACAAGGCAAATTAAAATCATCAAATAAGCATAATATTTATTCAGCATAAATATTCATTCAATGAATATTATCCAATCCAAAACACATTATAAAACACAATAAAAATCAATAATAAAGCAATATAACTGTTCTAGAGAGGTTTGAGATTCGAAATAGTGGCAAAACATTGTTGGAATGAAGAAAATTAGTGTTGACACATGATAGCCATACTTCAAGAGTGAGTTGTCACATTCAGCGCATTGTTGCATGCTCCACTAATGTTTGATTGGCGTGTGGATGGATCCAAAGAGTGCGCTCAAATGTCCTACTTCAACATGTGGTGGTGGTGTAGGCCACCTCCCGCCGGTATGGGAGATATAACACCAGAAATATATGGTGGTGGTTTTTCTCTCTACCAATTCATTTTGTAACTTTCAAATCTGATCACAATGAGGTTGTTAGGTTATAAGGATTATATAGTTGTGTGTTTCTCTTCAAGAGAAGAAGAATGGCAATGGTATTGCATGGTTTAAAGGTCGGAGGAGAGAGAAGTTGAAGAGATAAGCTCTTAGGGTTGTTTCCTTTCTCTCTTTTTAATTGACGATGATGTTATCACCCTAGGTGTTTATAATTTCATCCAAAGATGAAAAATCAGAAAAATATAGTACAAGTAAGAGCAATTCAGACTTCACTGTTTTTTGTATTAGAAAGACGAGTGGATTTTAATTGCACTGAGGGATTTTACAGGAAAAAATATAAGTTATTTCATGTAAAGCATCGAAACCTTAATCTTTAATATTAACTTAATCTTAATTTCGTGCTTTACAATGGGTGACCAAGTAACATAATCTCATATTTCTCCAAAATGATCAAGGCAATGTGATAGGAGTAATGGAGATGTCGATCAAACAAATAAGATCAATTACCCGTCCCCAGCTGCTTCCCTCTCCAAGAAACCCCATTACTCTCAAGTATGAAGCATGGTTAATAGATCATGCTTATGAAGTATGGTTCCATTTCCAGGAGAAAGAGAACTCAACCACTAGGAGAGCGTAGTGCTGGCTCCGTGTTTGGAAATCCATCTGAATTGGGAGTTGTAGCAGCTGAGTTGATTGAGAAAGCTGGATTGAAAGGTTTCAGAGAAGATGGAGCTATGATTTCTAACATCCACGCCAACTTCTTCATAAATGCTGGTGGTTCAACTTCCCAAGACATGCTTGACCGCATTGCTTTGGCTAAGGAGAAGGTAGGTCAAAAGTTTGGAGTTCAACTAAGGGAAGAAATAATACATGTTCAACCATACTCTGATGGCTTGATTACAACAGAAGCAAATACCAACCATGTAATCTTTGATGATAAAAGACAACGAAAGTTTTGCAAAAAGAGAGTTTATAAAAGGCTGATATGTTTTGTAGTATTTTTTTCATGTTGGAAAATCCAATTTTTGTCAACCTCTTATAGATTGATTTGATTGTTTCAGCACAAGTCAATGAATTACATGTCATGCGTGGTAGTTCCAGAACCTTTGGTTAGTGCTTTAGTGATGAAATGAGTGGCGATTCCAATCGGACAAAAGAGCAGGCAAAGAGAAACCGAATGTCGAGTCTCAACTTCATTTTCTAGTCCATCATTAAATACCTGCCTGGATAATCGGCAGAAGTGTTAGAACTGCAAGAGATAAAAAGTGGATAGAGAGGGGAAATGAGCAGACCTTGCAGCAAAGAGGTCTACAGCTAACAAATGAATCCATGCTGAAGCTAATGTCATCTCATTGGAGAACATCTTCGCTATACCAGGCAGCTGTATACGGAAACCAGATAGAAGTTTTTGTTAACTTTTCCCAGTAAACAGGCATCTGCTTCAAAAATTTAAGGGAAAAAAGAAAAGAGATATTACATTCTTACCTCTGGTAACCAGTATTCACTCGCAAACATTAGACGCATTGTGTCAGGTGTCCAAGAGAGGTATAATAGAAATGCATACAGAAGTCCAAGCACAATATATGGAATGCTACTTTCCATAGACTTTCTGGTCTGCATTTTGCTCAAATTTAAGCAGTTATGTTGATTGTTAGAAAATAAGGCGTGATCAATGAGCTTCCAAGGAAAATCACATGCAAACAGAACTATAGAAGTTAAAGGCCAACATGGGATTTTGTAACACTGGAGAAAGAAATAAAAATCTAGACTTGATTATTATCTTGAAGTGCTAGTTGTAAACACACACACAGAGAGAGAAAGAGGGAGATTCTAACCAAGAGCATCTTGACTGATAGTGGACAATATTCATAAGTGTACATAATTAAAAAATGAGGACACCTAACTACTTAAAACCAAAGTCCAAAAGAGTATAAATGTAGCCACAAGCCTACAACTAAGTAAACCATTAAGATTTCTGTTCAAAATCAGCACAATTCAGGAAGTTGAATATTCATACATGAAGAACGGACACTATGTCACTTGAAAGATGAAAAAAGGAGAGAATACATATGAAGTCCTTAAAAGGTACAGAAAGCATACCACTTCAGCTTTAGGAGCTACAACCATGAGCGTGTAAAATGGGAGAACAGCTGCTGTTCCCAAAGTAAAAACACTGCTCGCAATCTGAGAACTTGTCAACCCTGTAATATCAAGCAATAAAACAATAAGGAATAACATCCTCAAGATACAGACTTAAAGTTAGTAGATGAATTTGAAAGGAAGAAGTCCTGGACTCTTATCAGTAACAAATAATAGCATAGAACGAAACCAGCTTGTTCCATACTAGTCTTTACTTGTTTATAATACAGAAAACCTGTTTTGTCCATGTGTCACGCAGAAAAGATCCAAGAGGGGACAACAAAAGTGTTCCTGCCTGACCATAAGTCCCTGTTGGTATCCGTGAAAGAGCATGAACCAATAAAGTCCCTGGTTTCCGAGGCTCTGATAGCAGGTAATTCTAGAGGAGATAAAGTAAAGGCATAATAAGTCAGACATCCAGAATTGGGATGCTCTATAAGTTGACTCTGACGAACCAGATCACCCATCGACAACAGCTAATAAATGGATACTAAATAATTCAAACCAAGTAATCGACCTCAAGCATCTCAAAGCAGCACCTGCTCCAAGCATCTGACCCCCATAGCCAGAGAAATATTTTCATAGAAAACAGCAGGGGGTCTAGCTAAAATTGGGTTACATTCTAGAAATGAGCAGGACCTGCCTATCAGTACAACAATGTATCAAGCAGAAACCAAATAAAAATAAAAAATGGAAGAAAAGAAATGCTTGATACTTCTCATGAAATATAAACATCATAAATGATGAATAAAGCGGACAGTTGGAAAAAAGAAGAATTACATGATGCATTTACTCCTGAGCTTTTTCGATAGACAAGGAAATTTGTTAGTTTTGGATGAACGATAATTCTTGAACCTCCAAGAAAATTCCAGTCTCTGTGTAAGTCAGCTCCCACTCTTGCAACCCGTTGGCCAAAAAGTTCGATGCTGTTACTTCTGAGTGAAGAAAACAACTTTCGATCTTTCCCAACAATGTGATGAGATCTTATAGTCAGCCCTGAGCAATCATTCTGATAAGAGATCAAAATAAACCTTAAGAAAAGCCCTCAAGCTCATGAATATAAACTGAGTGATTCACTTCAGTGGTGCACTCTAGAGACAAGTCAAACTCAAATTCAGCGCATAAAACACTTCAATTGGAAAGACAACAATTTCATAGAACTGGAACCCATTTAATCTAGTCAAGACATATAAAATACATAATAGATCATACTGTGATATAACATCATAACAGAACAATAAGCTCAGTGCATGTGAACAATAGAGAGAGGTAACACAATACATTGCTGTGAACTTAGCAACAGCAATTCAAGTGAAAGAAATGCTAAGAAAATCAACTGTGTAACGAGGGAGGAAATTAGAAAAGAAAATAACCACATTTAGGTGAAGTGTGAACATAGAAACTGCAGCAATGCAACAGCTTATCTCTGAGACAGATCCTCACTACATTACTGAATCATCATAAGCCTCAGCTAGTGGAACGACCCCAATTGCCCAAACATAACTCAATTTATGTTGAAGCTTATTTCGAGTAGACAATAACAGTTAGACAAATATAGGCTGTCACTGATTTATTTCATATATTTACCACACAAAGGTAAACTCTCATAAAGGCAACCCCAAAATATAATCCCTCTAATATCAAATGGGTGGAAAAGGCATCTTCGATTTGCAGAAATTCAACAGATATATAAAAAGTCTATATTAACTTAATTGAAGGTAACCCAACTTCCCATTTCCAATCAAAGAGAAATTCATCCAAAACCACTTAAATCGGCCAGTTTTTCTTGAAAAGCAGTAACATCAAGAATTCCCAAAACTGCATAAACACAGCTAAAAGATCCCCAAGCAAACACTTGCAATTCAATTCAATTATCGTTATACTACACAAAACACCTGAACTCATCCATTCATTTATTCAAAAGATAACAAAGACACTCAGAAGAGAAAAACAAATAGTCCATAACATTGAAAAAAGCAAAAAGATCATACCTTGAGTGAGAATTGAGGGTAGCAAAAGCAGGAAGAGAAGGCCATGACTGAAGCAAAACAAAAACATGCACCAACAATAATGGTCTCTTCATTCGATTATCACTATCTACTATAATAATGCAAGTTACCAAAAGAAAGGGGTCGGTGAACTCCCACTAGAGAGAAAATGGGGATGTAACGGACAAGTGGGCAGCTCAAGAAAGGAAAGAAAGTTAAGGTGTCCTGTGCGCGCACTCAAAGAACACTCAGTATGGTGGAGTGGACTGCTAATGTTTCGAGATTGTGAAAATTTGTTAGTTGCGCATGTGCTATATGGTCAACTATGAATTTTAATAGGTTATACATTTATTACACGCATCATTTATAGGCCGTACATGTAGTAAATACATGATTCATAGATTGTGCAAATACTATATGCATGATCATTGTTACTGTGCTAAAGTTGAAATTATTTTTCTAAATATACAAGTTTGGAAAATAAATTGGTCCACCCACTATGATAACTAACGTGGAAAAACGATATTGTTAGATGTATGTGATAGTAAAAGGGACAGGAATTTATCTTCGGACAAGGTTGAGACGGTCCCACTTTGAGTTACATTGTTTGTTGCTTTGTGGGCTGTTTCTGAACTGGATGGATAGAGTTTTGTTTTGGGTTCTTCTCTCGATGTTCTTGGGTTAGATAGATGTATGTGATCGCGGATGTATGCTATGAGGTAGAATTAGGGTGTTTGTAGTAACTTTTGTTTTTATATGTTTTTTAAAAATATTAAATTATATTTTTTTTAATTAATTTTTAATGGTTTTGTTGTACCAACATCAAAAATAAAAATAATTCATAAAAAAATTAATTTTAATATATTTTCTAGTGAAAAGTTATTTTAAAAAGTATTTTGCACCATAATCTCAAACACTCAAAATATTAATGCGTGTTTGACATTGTGATAGCTTTTATAATTACAGTTTTAAAAAAGCTGGTTTAGAAAAAACATTTATAGTGGAGGTATTAAAAAATAAGATTTTAAAAAATATGTATTTAGTTAAAACTGATATTTGCTTTTAAAATAAAGGAAAACATGAATGAAAAACAAATTATTTTAACTTTTTAAAAACTAAGGTTTGAAATGCAATTATATATAAACCCAATAAAAAGCAGAAGCTATTTGATTTATTGGTTGGTATTGCGTTTTGAAAAAACATCAAGTAGATGTTGTTTTTAATATTTTTAGATGTTTTTGACGTGTTGATGTTAAAAAAAATCTGAAAAAATTTATTTTGATGCATTTTCAAATGAAAAGTATTTTTATAAAACATATTGTACCACAATATTAAACACGCGCTAAGCAAATAATTTTTTTTATGGTTAGATAAAAAAATAAAAACTATTACAATACCAAATGTTTTCTTAATAGTACTATTTTTTGGATTGGCTTTCGGAATTTTCATGAAAAATTTTAGATTGTATGAATTGAGTATGGAAAAAAACTATATATTTTATAAGTAAAGATATATAGTTTATAAAACAGAGCATAACCTATTTATTTAATAATCTTGTCCAGCAAGTGATGTAGTATCATTCCAAGAAAAAAAAACACTATTATTATTATTATTATTATTATTATTATTATTATCTCGTTAATCGGTAAGTCCAAAAACATTATTAGTTTAAACGCTTCCAATTAATAGACTGGGCTAAGCTTAAAATAGAGGTAATCATGTAGCCCATACTTTCAACGTAAGAGCGCAAACCAGAATCTAGCCCACAGGTAGAACAATTCAGGCCAGGCCTACACAGTCAAACCACTGTCAACTTATAGGCCCGAAATAAGAGAATAAAGCCGAAGCAGGAAGATAGAATCCGTACATATATTGAAATTCAATGGTCATAAATTTAGAGACTAGAGGTTGGTTCACTTATTAAAAAGTAATATTTTCTTTCTTGATTTTTAAAATCAAGTTTATGTTTAGAAACTAATAATAAAAATAATTATTAAAGTCTCTAAATATTAGCCATAATGACATTTATTTCTCGAGAAAATTATGTAGTAAAATAACGAATTTTAAAAAGATTTATCGAAAATTATTTGGGAATGTTTTTATTAAAGTTATTAAACTTAACCCAATTTAATATTTGATCAGAGTAAATTAACTTATATTAAATTAAAATAATATTATTTTTAAAAAATTGTAATATTTAAATTAAATTTTGATGGAGTAGCAAGTTCAAATTAACCTTATTTATTTTAAAATCTGGATAAATGGGTCACAGGGTAGCGTGTAGGGTTTAATACCTATGGTTTTTATAAAATAAAAAATAGAAAAGCCGATGGATCATTTACGAGCCAAGCCCAAGATGAGAAGAGCGCATCTGTGCGATGCATGGGAACCCAATGGATAATTTTATTGGGCGAGGTGGTTGGAAAAGATAGAGCACGAGTACGTTCGTTACCGTTGAATTACCTGATAACAGAATTTAATCCTTTTCGTGTTCGATTTCCATACTGACCGACTTCCACATTCCGAACTCCATACTGATTAACTTCATCCCTCTATATATAAAACAATATTAGAGAAGAAAGTATCAGTTAAAACAATTGAGAAGGATCGAAATATTAGTTCTTGTTCCTGTTTGTAGTACTGTCTTGTTGTTTCTTGATCTGTTATTGCAAGCAACAATGGAGAAACATGGGGGATTTGGTAGAGGAGAAGTCCCGTGGAATCAGCCAAGAAACAAAGAATCTGCGGAAGAGTTGGAGAGATCGAGGGTGGCTTTTAATCTTAGGAGGATGAGAACCTACACCCTGGGGGATCTGTTAGAGGAGAGGTCTCGTGGGGTATCAACTCAGCTAAGTTTGTATCATCATTATGATCCATTCACGATCAAGAAGAAGATGAAACCAAGTGATTTGGGTAATTTATGCAGGCTGCTCGTGCCTTCAGATTTGGTGGAGAAATATATCTTGCCTTTCTTGAATACGGATCAAATCAAACAGGTGAATCAAGAAACCAATTTGGGTTTGAAGGTCAGTGTTTGGGATATGAACACACACAGCATGCATCAGTTGGTCTTCAAGAGATGGAGCACGTCGAGGAGTTATATTTTCAATGATGGCTGGACAAAAGACTTCGTTAGAAGGAGGAATCTCGTTGAAGGTGATGAAATTGGACTCTATTGGGACACTTATCACTCTAGGTTTAATTTCAATGTTCTAAGTAGGGCTGCTGCTGCTGCTAGCTGATAATACTACAGATTAGTGATGGTTTTAGTTTATGCTAGATTGTTGTTTAGGCTGTCAATTTGCTTGTTCTATTGACACAATCTTCAGCTATTATTATCCTACTCGTCCTTTTTTCTTTTTCATGTTTGGTTAGATATCATAATTAATCAATAATCTCCTTGCCCTAAAAGCGCTTTTATAAGAATATGCCGAATGGTATAAATCTTGTATTTTAATTTTATTTAATAATTTAAATTTTAAATTAAATTAGTTTTTTAATGTAATATTGGAGTTTTTTTCATGAGTTTAAAACTTACTATAAATCATATATACTTGAATATATAGATCAAGAAACCTAGGCTAGTGGATGTAAGCCTTCAAAAACCCTTCGTTAGATATAATTTGATATATACTTTTAAATCTCACTCAAATCCCCATGTTTTAAAAATTTTACAGTGAAATTGTGCAGGTTTTGGGACGTTGGTGTCATATTTTTTTTCAATTTTCATTCCAAAGTAATTTTGGCAGCTAAAATCATTTTGAAAAACTAAAATCACTGATATATAGTATTAATCATTAAAACTAAATTGCGAATCTAACCAAAATCACTGAAGAATATTAAACATAGTATTGAAGGAAGCTTTATTGCACAGATCATGGCAGCCGAGGTAGGCTCCTTGATAAATTTATTGGGCATAAGACATGTTGTGGAGAGGGATGGATTTTGTATGTACTACATCATGCATTAAATTTTATTCTGATTTCATCAAGCCAGGAGATAATGCCGTCGAGTACTCGGAAAATCATCTCATATGTCTCACCTTTCTGAGCTACCTGCCTTCTCATGCAATGCCTTGTTTACTGATGGATCAGTTACTACGTCAGCTTCTCCATGCAGGATTAGTAATGACAGAGAGAAACCCGCAAAATGTTGCCACTTCGGATCAAACTATAACCATCAGAAAAGACTAGAAAGAACTTTGCATAATCAATCAGAACCACAACTCCTGAAAATTTCATGTGATTCTTGGCTTGTGAAGAGTTGTCGAAAAACGTTACACCAAGTTGGAAGTTCTCCAATAATCTTCATGGAGCATTATTAGCATGAGAAACATACTAAATGGCATGAGAAAATGGATATTTTCACCGCGTAACTTGTGTTAGTAGCTGTTGCAGAAAGGTCTCAAGGTCAGAAGACACAGAACAAGTAGCATTTATGTGCCCCGGAGAGAAGACAATGACATTAAATGCATAACAATAAGGCATTAGTACATCTGTGTTTTATGCTAGATCATAAGACTAATACGCAAACCAGCTCTTGCCTTTTCAAGTCTCTGAATGCCGTCTTGACTAAATTCTGGTGTGGAACTATTTTCAACTTTGGAAAGACTTGAGCTACACCTGTCAGAATTTGCTTCACAAACCATGGTGGAATCATGTTATCTGTGAACTAGAGAAAAGACTATTCAGCTTAAGTGGAAGTGAGAATCGCCAACGAAATGGAGCTCAAGAGGATACTTCTGCTCCACCCAAAGACTGTCCAAACAGGTAGCTTGTGGGATTACGGAGCTTAGGGTTCTCTGCAACGAAATCAAACAGTGTTCAGAGTTGTAGTTGCCCATATGGAGTCTTAGTTCTTCCTCCCTAAATAAAAGTCATCACAAGCTCCGGCGGAAACATCAGATTATAGTTCAAGAAAGATAAGTAAAACTTTGTTGTTGGAGTAATGCTCAGCGACATCATTGACAGGCTTATCAAGGCTTGGAAAATGGCCATGAAGACCATCTGAAAGGCCAAACCCTGGATAATCCATTGCAAAAACTCCATAGCCAGATCAAGATGCCAACTTTCTTGCAACTCCTGTGGACACCTCCATAGCTAGGTAAATTAAGCTCCATTTTCCACAAATGGCTCACCATTAAACTTTCACTAAATTTGCGTACCTTCAAACAAAAAAGTGCAAGTATCTCCATAACTATGACAACAACAAACCAAAGCCTTGGGATGAGAGTTCCCGGGAAGCCAGCTTTTCGAAAAAAATTCCAATCCTCTTGAATTAACTTTATATGACTGCCATCTCAAAAAGAAAAAAGAATCCACATAGTGATTCATCCATTAATTAAATCAGACAAGAACCACTGACCAAGTTAGCATTCCACCTCTGCGTCACTGAAAAGCTAAAATTAAGCAGAAAACGAGAAGAAAATGAAAAAAAGGAGGAGGCTAAAATTAATAGCTTATATCAAGTTCATAGCAAATATCACAAACTTGTTTATAGTAACAGCTGAAATTGTTTACTTGGAGAATTAGCAAGCTACAACATCTCAAATCTCCTTTCAGCAATTGTCGAGTCATAAAGAGCCCGATTTTCTGTAAAGATTTCCTTTTCAGAATGATTAATATGACCAGTGCTCCGAAGACAAAATTAATGAAACAAAACACTGCATAGCAGATGTTTGACACTGTGCTATTAAGTATTCAATTAAAGGTACTGTGAAGATTTACACAGCGAAGACATTGCAGTTCCATACAAAAATAAAAAATAAAATAAAATCTAATGTTTACAAACATAATGTAGGGCATTGGAGAATGGTTAATAAATAAAAAAATTTAGTTAGATGGATCATTTATATTTGGATAAGTGTACTCATTAAAAAATATTCTTACACATTTTTTTTTTTTAACTTTAACTTAAAAATGACAAGGTGAATAGCATACTTGAGTTTTCTTACACGTTTCACTTTTATAGCCACCAACTTAAAATAATTAACATTTTAAAGTTGCGAGAGTGATGATAGTTTAAAATATTTTTTATTTAAAAATATATTAAAATAAATTTTTTTATTTTTTAAAATTACTTTTAATATCAGCGCATCAAATTAATCTGAAAATATAAAATAAAATTATTTTAAATAAAAAAATTAAAATTTTTAAAAATATGAAACATACGGTTTTGTTAGTTTTGTTTAAGAAAAAGAAATATTTTTAGTTTGAAAGATAAAAATAGAAGTATAAAATCATTCATATAATAATGTGGTTCGTTGAAAAGAAGATGATCTCTTCATTCATCAATTTTCACTTTGCATTTGCTTATCCTTTCTTTCATTCTTTCTGGAAACTAACAAGTTCTTTCCATTAAAAGGGGCTGGTATGTTTGGATTTTGATAGGTGAGTTGCTAAATCTTTTGCTCTCTTCTTTCCCGCAACCTCCTCCCCCATCTCTGTCTCTTCTCTCTTCTCTCTAGTCTCTAGTCTCTAGTCTCTAGTCTGTTGTCTCTTAACAACAGTGCCGCCCTCTCTATTATCTGTAAGTTTCTTCCTTCGCCTATAATTTTCAATGGTGGAAGGTTTTTACTTTTTCGTTTGGTGGTTTTTTTCTCTATTTGAGACGTCAATTGATTTGTTAAATGCTCTGAGAAAGCATGATCTGTGTTTGCCAAATGATAAAATGGTAGAATAGTTCTAGATCAATGTAACAGTTCTTGAAGCATAGATATTGAGTATGGCAATGGCACCAGATGACACTCTTTGTAAAATATTGAGTGTCTGGTTCACGGTGATGTTTATTCGGAGGTTTCTGATCCTATAGGGCCTCAACATTGTTCAAAATCTTCTGCTAAATTACATGGCCGTTATAAATCCAAGAAGCCTGTTTCGAATGATTAAAAAATTTTAAAAGCCCAAGAAAAATTCCAAAAAAAGCCCAAAAAATTGGGCAATTAGAATTGATTTTGTTTACATCAATAAAAAAGCCCAGAAAAAGATGATTTTTCAGTGTGATAAGAAAAATAAATAAATAAAACCATAATATATCGGTTTTATTATCGATTTTTGATTTAATTTAATTTGGTTAGTCCGGTTTGGTTTTGAATCTTAAAAAAACAATGTATTATTTAGTTGTTTTTAAAATCACCTCACCTCTAATTATCTGTCTTTTGTTTTTCTTATACAATGAAATATTTTTATTTGAAAATGATAAGGGAAAAAAAAAGGCAATGGCATTGGAAAAGCTCTTTTAGATCAAGAATGTGTTCAAAAATGTGATAATGATCGTGGTTCAAAGTGCTTTCATTTAGAAATATATTAAAATAATATTTTTTTATTTTTAAAAAATTATTTTTGATATATAATATGAAAATATATAAAAAAAATTAAATTTTAAATAAACACTGTTTGAACTGTGCTACAAGCACATCCTAGTCAAATTTGTGTTGATAAAGAAATTAATGTTTATAATCTCTCCGTTACCGGTTAGGTTTCCTTCAATGTCTTGATGAGCAACAAGAAGGAAGACAGGACATTAACTTCATTGCCGTCTCCGTGCCTAACCAACCCAATGCCCCCATAATTGCCAAATGGGCCCTTCTGAACATTCTCAGATTCTCGCAATCTCTTTTACCGAAGCTCTCTTTTTTGTTCGGGGTTTATGGACAGAGACGCGACAGAACATTTCTATGTTATTTCTTTAGTTTTGAAAGTTGTAAATGGTTTTGGGGTTTTATTTTTGTGAACAGCATTTTGTTGCATACAAGTCAATATTTATTTAATTTATGCTTCACTTGAGAAAAACCAAGGAATTTCTTTCTCTCAACATTTTAATGAAAATATTTTTATACAAAAGTTCCTTCAACAAATATATATTTTTCAATTTTTTCAACAAAATACATCTATTTATATCTTTTCTTAAATGCTCATATTTTATGCTATTTTAAAGAAATATAAGGATCCTCGTAACAAATATAAATTATAATTTTTGTAATATCAATGATTTCTAAATTAAAAGTAAAATAGTTAGGTTTGTTTATTTTACCTTTTTTTTTTATCTTGAACATAAGAAATAACAATCTCATCCCCGAACCAAATCCAATTTTTCTCTATCTCCCCTACCCCTCACTAAGTTTGGCTGAATTGCCCAATGTCATTGTCCATGGAATATATATTTTGTTTTTTTGCTTTTTGGATTTTTTTTTTACAAGAATCAATTAAATTTATCATAAAAAAATTCATCTACTCCAATTTAACATAATTTTATATGAAATTAAAACTAATTTCATCATTTTTTATCGATGACTATACCGAATCCTCCCTTCAATAATATTCATGAGTTTTTTTTAGATTTTCAAGCAAAATAATCATATATTCACACTTAAACACTTTTATTAATACAAATTAGCAAAGTATCCTAGTCAATTAAATTCAAGAATTCCAATTCCCCTAGTATTAGTAATGGTCGAACCTCGTGCATAAGCGGAGGGTGTGAAATTTCTTCTAAACTTCATGATTAATACCTTACCCATTAATTTCTCGTATAAGTAAACACCATTAAACACTAAGAACATTGAAGTCTCCTACAACCATCCATGATAAAGAGTGTTGTTATTAATCATGGGCTGAGAATTTTATTGTGTCCGGGAGTAATTAATGAAATTTTGTTAGTTGTATTTATAGGTTCATTTTAAAATAAAATAAATACGAGAAAGAAATTTTATGTTGGACAAGGTTTTTTATTTGTTATCTTTTCTTGGTATTTTTTTTTTGTTTCTAATATGAGCTTAATAAGTAATTAATAGAATATCACTGATTACTCTGATCACTATAAAATTTTTCATTCTAGATCAAAGTTGGTTAACTTTCATCCTAGACCAATTTAGTTGGTCAACTAGTAACTCACTAATCCAAAATTCAAGTTTAGTTAAGTTTTATATCAAATTAGATTGGTAGTTAACACAATTAAACTTAATGATTATATAAAAACTAAAGTGATATCAAATTTAATGTTTTTTAAAAATTCAAAATGAAGTTGCTTTAATTGTTTTTTTAATAATATTATTTTAAATTAACCTTGATCAACTTTTTAATATGTAATCTTAGTTTTTAACCATTTTTTATAACTTTGCTAGATAGATCTACAAGTGTCAAAGACATCTGTTGGTAATTATATATTAAAATGTTACAATAAAAGTTTTGATTTATTTTTTTGCTGTGATTATTTATTTGTTTAAACTTTGAATTATGGAGTCTTTGGGCTTTTTATTTGTATTTCAAAGGAAAAGGGAGGGACATTTAGACAGCGAAAACGTCAGTTGGTGTTCTAGAGTAGTTCGATAATGAAAAGTTGGAAGACCCTTTTAATTTAATTATAGTTTACTTTTATATTTTAAAAATATTTTTGAAAAAATTTAAAATATTTTTTATTTTTTTTATTTCAAATTAATATTTTTTTAGTGTTTTCATATTATTTTGATGTGCTGATGCCAAAATAATTTTTTAAAAATAAAAAAAATATTATTTTGATACATTTCCAAGTGAAAAACACTCTGAAAAGCAACCACAGCCATACTTTCGAACACACATGGATGTCCTGTGATGTAAAACATGACAAGATTTTTTTAAAAAAATTAATATAAATGTTCGGGCCGGTTTGCGTGTAACTCGACTAATTCTATGGACTCTTAAATTAACAATCATGTAAGTCTCTAGTAACTTTAAGATTTGTGAGACTTGAACTGATAAATATTTGAAAAACAAATTTAAAACCTTACCATTCAATATTTTAATTTTTAGCTAACCTTCATGAGAAAATGGCAATTGACTGATAGAATCATTGAGGATGGTCCAATTCAAAATACAGTTATCGAGATTAATATGATATAAGACTCCGGTTATTATATTATCATTTCAACTCATAAATTGTTTTTTTCTTAAAAATAAATAAATAGAATTACACCACGGATTACTAGATAGAATTATAAATTCTAGCTAGGTTAAATTACTACAAAACCTAAATCACGAGATATAAATTTACCCTATCGCTTCTTATGGATTTTTTTTATATATTAAACAAGATATTGAATGGGAATGATTGGCGTATAATTTATCACACTTAAATGTGTTGAAACTAAGTCTTTTTCAGTTAAATACTAAACAGGTCATTCGTGAACAGAATCTGTACATAAATTATTAGATTTAAAGGAGAAAATATATATTTACTTTTATATCAAAATCTTATAATAATTTATGTCTTATAATAATATAGTACAATCACGAATTTAACTTGTTCAGAAAAGTGAGAGAGTGTAAGAGTTAAAAAGAGATCAAAGAATCTTTTTCTGACCCGTTCAAGGAATCTTTTAAGATTGAAATCTAAAATGTCAAGAAAAAAATCAATTTCTTTTAATTACATTTCTCTCCACGAGGATGTAATTAATTCCGAAATGATCAGTTGGCGGTGGCTCGAGATCTTAGTCGATTAAGATATTATTTTAATAAATAAAAAATACTACTAAACCTGGATATTTCTGTCATTGCCTTCAAATTTGCATAGAGATTCACCAATCACGCTCGAAAAGCTGTTCACACGAAAATAAAATAAAATCGCCTAGCAAACAGCCCCACGAACGTGGTGCACGTGCTTACTTTAATACCCTCGAAGCAGAGTCTTTAGTCACGAGCAGCACACGTGTCTCAATCGGAGCAGGGAAGTCAAAGTACTAGACAAGCTGAAAATGGGACCCATCTGGCAAGCTGGCATTTTTACACGGTTCCTCATTTTCCGGTGCGTAAATGACGCCCGCGCAAACAAGCACACGACACGCCGTGTCTCTACTCTCTGCTCTCTGCCCTCTCTCTAGTCTCTGTCTCTCTGTCTGTCTTTTCCCAGAAAATATAATAATTTTGTGGACCCAACCTAAGTTTCCTTGAAAAGTCAAAGTGAGAGAACAAGCCTTTTGATTGAGTTTATGGGAGCCAGCTTGACTCGGACTCAGATCCAGTTGGGCTACTCATTATTCCTTCATGTGATTTTGTCCAAGCTCAAATCATGCATGGTTCTGCTCTGCCTTTTCCTTTTCCTTTTTTCCCCCCCCCCCCTTAAGAACGCACGCTTCAATTATACAAGGAATGTGCAACCATAATGGTAATATCATCTTTTATATTATACTTCTAAAACCCATATCAATGATAAATATTATTTAGGACTAAGATTATGAACTGATAAAATTAATTCGGATTAATCTACTTTTTAAAAATAAAATTGAGTATTTTTATTAATTCATCTCAATTCATGTTATTAAATTAATATATTATCTCATATTGAGTTTAAAAACTATAATTTATATAATCTCAAACAAATATAAAGATCCCTTTAGTCATAAGAAAAATAATAACTTTTGAATGGAATTTATTGAAAATAAATGTCACTAATGACAATGGAGTTCAAACTAAGCTAAATGATTTCGCAAACGATAATGATTTCATGATGTATTTTTTTACCTACGATAGCAAGGAAGAAGAGCTCATTAATTTCCCTTGGTTTGTCAAGAGAGACAATTATGCTGGTGAGAAGTTAGGAATCTTTCAAATATATTTCCTTCTAGATGTTGGAGTAAAAGCAGATACAGGAATTTGGTTGTATTCTCTTGAAAATGAACATTCAATTAGCTTCTAATCTAATCTGTGATGGATAAGTTCTTCAACCTTTTCTACTTTTCATCGATATTGTATTTTTTTTCTTATTTGAATATCTTTATATTTTTTTTTAAAGGATGAGACTAGTTTTATTCGGAGTTTATAACTAGCCTTCTAATAAGTATGTTTCCTGATAATCGAACTTGTATTTTCACTCTTGCATGGATATAGTAATACCTTAACCACTAGACCAATAATTCATTAATCTACCTTTCATCAGTATATAAAGCAAAGTTTAAAAATGTGGTTAAAATCATTTTTTTTAATAATTTTTTAAAAATAAAAAGTATTATTTTAATATTATTTTATATAAAATATATTTTAAATTATAACCACTATCTATCGTATTTTCAAATACTCAATCTGGAAGCAAAATTTCCAAATCAAATGAAAGGGTTGCCTTCATTGATAATAATTTATTAGTGACCGGTTCATGGGTTGGTGTCTTACTTGCAAGACATTAAAACTCTTTGAAAGTTCAAAGTAAACGTCGTACGTGTTTTCTCACCCCCTTGGAGAAAAACAAAAGGCACCGTTTAATTTCTAGCCAACCTTTCAAACCATAATAAAAAGAATGGTCAGATTAACAGTGTTTTTAAAAGTGCTTGTGAAATACCACTAAATATTCTTAATTGATCATAATAATTTGTTTTTTTATTTAGATTTATTATAAATATTTAAAAATGTTATTGTGTAAATAATATTTTATAACATCTCTATAAATATCATTGATTTTTGTTTGAATATTTATTTTCTTATAACATAAATTAACAATAAATAAAATTTTAAAAATATGTTCTTGTGATACTTAATGTTATCTTAAAGGCATGATTTAGTTTTTTTTATAAACTAAATTTATTTTTAACATAAACATATATTAAAACGATTCAAAAATAATAAAAAAATTAATTTTAAAAAAAAATTATATTTTAATAAAAAGCAGGTTAAAACTCACTCTCGAGTGATGTTTATATATGTTCAAAACCAGCTTTTTTTTTTGTTTTTGTTTTTTTATCCTCTTTTTCTTCCTTTATTTTTGAATTCAGGTTGCAACGTTGGGGAAAAAAAAAGGAAGAAACAAATGTATAAAGATTTGGCTTCCGAGGTAGACACTGGCATATATCAAGAAATAATATAAGGTGACTTACGGTTTTAGGAAAACCTCACCCGACTGGTTGTTAAGCACACCTATTTTGAGTATGATTTTTCCAATTAGTGGCATTAACGAAATGTATTGATAATAATATAGATAACATTGTGATAAAGTCAGGAAAAACTTCTAATTAAGTTTGAGTCTTTTCTTGCCTGATGCATTAGGCTTTGAAGAATTCTTTTTGGGTTAGTCTTGAGACTCATGAATTTCTGTAAAATAAGTTCCCTATTAAAACACAAATTATTCTCCAAAATACAAAGAGAAAAAAAAAAGTAATGTAACAAGGAAAGAGATTGAAATATAGTGTGTTATTGTGTGTAAATATAAGATCGATAAAAAAACAACTTTTTTATACCTAGTGATCCTCAATAATTATAGACTTTTAAATCTGAAAATGATAATAGAGATTAGGATCGCAAACCTATAGCGAGAATAAGTCGACAAACTTGTTCTGTCAATTATTGTCTAAGTAGGGATAAAGTTGCAAACCTATCACAAAGATTATGGTTGCGTATTCTCCCTGAAGTTATCATGTCAAGTTGTTTACTTTATTGTTAACCACTGTGTGGTTATCCTGTAATATGGACAATAAAATTAAGTGTCTATGTTGCCGATCACAAATAATAGCACTCATATCAAGGAATAAGACAGTGTTTTTAACAAGGAGTAGGGTGACACCCATAACATGGAGGGGGTTAGCTTTGTCAACATGAGAATTCAGGTGGACGTAGATGGATTAGAGGGTGGCTTTTGGTAAGTTTTAGATCTTATAAGTATGGACCCTAAGGGCTTTTTTTTTTTTTTTTCATCTTGGTTTCTTCCCTTTACCTTTTTCTCTCTTCTCCTCCTATCATTCTCACCCCTTCTGGCTCAGTTAGGCCTTTCCCTTCTCCCTTTTTTATTCTCTTTTCCTCATCTCCTCCTCACTATTCTGAGCTCAGTTGGGCCTTGCTCCTCGCCCTTCTTCTTTTCTTTTTTTTTTTCTCCTTTTTTCTTTTAGGTTTGATTGGGCCACTAATTTTCCTCTCTTTCTTGGCTCAGGTTCGATTAAACTAGCCCACTTCTTCTCTTTCTCTCATCTCCTCCTTTCATTCTTCATTATTTCTCGAGTTAGGTATTGGGTTTCTCAAAAAACATTGACGTAATGGAAATGATAGTTTTTTAAAAAATTAAGAGTTCAATGGATGCCGTTAGATAATCTAGAGTCGTTTAAGGTTTGAATGAAGATTATTTAGAGATCAAATCTTTTTTTTTAGGTTTGATCAACTTTTTCAAGGATGGGTTATTGCATACCACAAATCATCACAGAGTCGGACCTCTAACGGTAGTCCATATAAATCACTAGTAAAAAATCTCCTAAAACCTTATTTAAAAAGAAAACGACGATTGTGTATTTGAGTGCTAGCTCTCTCTTTTGTGTTTTCAGATATTTTTTTGTACCGTATGTTTTGTAATATCTATACAACTCTCATAAAAATATGAGGCATAATATTCTACTTATAGAGAAAACCTAATAACCCTATAAATAATAAAATATCAATTTGCCCCTAAATAATATCACATATGTTATTTCAAGATAATTTTAGAACTTTATTCAATTAGGTTCCTACTTGATTTTTATATGTCTAGAAGTGTAATCCATGTATTAATTACATTATAGTCCTCAATTTTAAAATTTATTAACAATCAAGTCACCCCTAATCAATCATCCCGGTTTAATTTCTAATGAATGGTTCTCAATATGTGTGACCCATTATGTTTTTTAATATGTTGGTCTAAATATAAATCACAATCCTCAATAAAATAGCATTAAAGAAATTAAATAATTTGACTAATTATCAATTCAACAAATTGATTGATTTATATTTGAAGATCAAATGCACCATCTAACAATGTATCATGATCCCCCAAATATTAGAGAAGTTATACATGGTTTAACTTAACATTTTAGTGACCAATCTCCCAATGTAATTAATAATTATTATCCCTACATCAAGAATGTTTCGATTTAAACAATGTGTAGTCAATATCAAAGCATAACATTCTTTATATAAGATAATTTAATGATCTCAAGTCTAAGGATCACTTACACAACTATCACATGAACTTTTTCATAGACACAAGTGATCTCTCCAAATGAAATCCCTATGCGAGTCAGTTCAGTGTACATGTCATCTAACAAACACTTATATATTAGTTCTAAGTATCTCTAATACCTCATCTTATGAAAATAATTGCTTCTTTTAATAAATAAAAGAACATAATATATATCGGTTTCAACAACTCTAATTAATATCTAGTTTTAACATAACATTGACCATTAACATTTAGAAACAATATTTTGATGCAATTTGAATATCATAATTATAACAAATTTATAATTTTCTTGCCAAAACATTTTTATTTCAATGACTTTATCTTTACTCTACACTTATTAATAAAACATTAATGAATATTAAAGATAAATAATATCTTTATCAATAATAAATATATTTTATATGAATAGAGTCAATGCTAGTGCAATAGACTAATTAGTTGCAAGGCATATAAACTAACATTAAATTAGGCTTCACCCCTCCTTTTTTTCTTCGAGTTAGGTTGGGGCAATATTGGATTAGGGTGGGCTTAACCCTTTTCCCTTTCTTCTAATATTTATTTTTATATTGAAGTTAGTAGAGTATTTTTTTTAAAGTTGATATACACGAAACTAGACTAGTATTAGATCACATATAGTTCTGAATTGATTCTAAAAGCTGGATTCTTTAATCCCACCAATAACTCGTGTCCAATGCCATACAAAAAAGATGTAGGAGCTTTCTATGAGTGAAAATCAATTCTTTAACATAATATCAAGGTTTTTTTTATATATCCGTCTTAATTCTCAATGACTTTGTTACAAAGAAATTAAAAGATGGTTGGAAATGTAGGGTAATCTAACCACCAAAATTTGTTTATTTTGAATTAAGATAGTTGTTAAATGAGTTATTTAATTTACTCTAATAAAATTTTCTGGTTTTTTTCTTATAATAAACAAAATTAAATGAATTGAAGTTAACTGGTAAACCCCAATTGGAGTTTATGGTCTGCCCAAACGAGGTGGGAGAAAAATTACATGGATGATGATTAACATTGTTGATCATTCTAAATTGATAATATATATAGGAAACTTTCACTTTTCAAATTTTATCACATTTACAATATGTGTTTATGTTACTAGTTCTAGAATCAAATAATATGTGAGCAATGAGAAGTAAGATTGTAATTTTAATAATATTATTTTGATGTATTTTTAAGTAAAAAATATTTTGAAAAGCAACATCAATCACAATCTCAAACTCTGCCTTACACAAACCCTTTTCATATTACAAACTCTTATTAAAACATTACTCGTGGAGAATAACGAGTTTTGAGTATTGTTGATGATCGATAATTTATGATATTTGAGATAGAAAATATACTTTTACTCATATTTTCTAAACTCAATTAAACCCGTATGGATTGACTAAAAAAACCCAAGACTTAATGCTTGACCTAAATAAGGTTTTTAGTTAAGCCGAACAAGATAATAACTAGTGAAATTTGATTGATCTAACTGAGTTTTTAGTGATCCAATTAACCTAACCAACCTAACCGAGTCAGTACCAAATAAATTAGGAGAAACAAGAACAACATCGTTTTAGTAAAAATAATTGACTTAATAACCCATGAGTTGATCCAATAATCTAGTAATCGAGACTCTATCTCAGTCAATCAAGATCTATCAAGTATGCCCCTAACTTTCTTCATACAAGATAAAAATAAACTAATTAACTCTTAACAAGTGTTAATACAATATGCTTTTCATAAAAAACCCGTTTCAAACCATAAAATCATCCAAAGAATAGGAAAAAATAGTCAAAATATCAACTAATACAACATGCTTCTCAGTCAATATATAAACACTAGATTATTGAGTCGTGCTATGTTGCGGGTCGGTAAATTATTTCTTGAATGTAAAAAATTATTCAAATGTTGCCAATGTTTTTAATTTTTTTCTAGTGGATAAAAATTTAAATTGTGTGGGGAATAATCTAAACTCACTCGATTGATTTTGCAAGTTTAAAAGCAACATGAACAACCTGTAAAAACATAGTTTGACTTAGAAAACAAATTCCAGATTATATTTTTTTAATATTAAGATAAAAATATATTGGATTGACTTGGGTCATCTCGAGTTAACATGTTAAATTCATGACCCGATTTATAAGACTATGATAACCTTATAGAAAACAAATAAAAAAAAATTATGAAGTCTAATTCTCAATCAACAAAATGTTGAAGGGTAAAATTGTGAAAAAATCAATTGAATAAGAACTTAAAAAGTGAGCGAATTTAACCTATCAAACCCATGACTCGGGTCATAAGACTAAGATAACCCAATTAAAGGAAAATAGAAATAAATTACGAAGTTCAATTCCTAAACAACTCAATGTTAAAAGATGAGATTAAAAAAGAAATCAATTAAAAAAATAACATAAAAAAATACTCAAGTCAATCCGCCAAACCCATAACCTGGGTCATGAGAACCTAGGTCAAGAGATGAAGATAACCTTGTAGATTTTTTTTTTTAAAAAGATCTGATTTAATTCGTCAAATCCTCGACTCTAGTTATGAGATTGAGATAAAACCATAGATAAAAATCAAAATAAATTATGAAGTTCAATCCCTAGTTGACCCTGCCAGACCCATTATTGAACAATGAAATTTATAAAAATTCTAATTAAAAAATTACATAAAAATGAGTCAAATCAACCTACGTTAACCCGTTAGACACTATTCCTAGGTCACGAGGCTAGGATAACATAATAAAAAGCAAACCCAAAGAAATCATGAGACCTAATTCCAAATGAAACAAAATATTAAATGATAAAAATAAGGGAAAAGTCAATTAAAAAAAGAAAAAATAGTCAACTAGGTTAACCAGTAAACTCGTGACATCAATTATGAGACGGAGACAAACCAATAAAAAAAAATCAATGTTGAAGGACTCATGATCCAGGTTATGAGATCAATATAGCCTCCTAGAAAAAAAAAACCTCAATTTAACCATGGTTAAAATGACAAAACACATGCCGCTGATAATGAGACTAAGATATCCCCATAAAAAAACATATCAAAATAGATTATCAAGTCAATTCCAAACCGATCAAATATTGAATGATAAAATTGGAAAAAATTTCAAGAAAAAAAAACACAAAAACTAACCTGAGTCAACTCAGGTTAACTTGTTAAGCAATATTTCCGGGTAATGAGGATGGAATAACCAAATAGAAACAAAACAAAACAAATTATGAAGCCTAAATTCCAATTAACCCAATAACAAAGGATGAAATTGAAAAAAAATTCGTTAATAAGAAGAAAAAAAAACAGAGCCAATTGGGTTAACCTACCAAACTTGTGATTTGTGTCATGAGAATGAGATAACCCGATAAAAAATAAATCTAATATTAAAGGATAAAATTAAAAAAAAAACATTGATTGAAAAAAAAATCAAAGCAATTGTGTAAATAAGGTCAAAGTAGGGTTTTCATTGTGGATTGCTATAGTAAAACCCCCACATATTTTAGTGTATTGAACTAGTCTATTGGCTTGCATTTCATCACAGGTCAGACCAATTTTTTTTTAAATGTAAAAAAAATGTTAAGAGCATGAAGAATCTTTTGACTATGTTATTAAATCTAGCCTAGCGAGTCAATCTTAAAACCTCCCGACTAAGCTCCTTATCTAACTCAAGTTTCCAATTAAACAGCAAAATAGCTAGCCTGACTTAAATCGATCAATTTCATGGGTTCAAATACAACCTTGATGATCGGTAAAAACATGACTTAGCTTTTAAAAAAACTTTAAGATGATGACTTATTTTAAAAAAAACATATTGAGACAATGACAGGTTGAATTGACCTTGTTCCTCCCATCACTCGTGTCATGATTTTGGGTTTAAAATTTTTTAATAAACTTTTTTATTTAATTACATGATAAAAATAGATGCTCATAAAATTGAGCATCAACATAAAAATAGACACTTATTTGAGACTAATAACCCTATAGAAAGCAAAAAAAAATAAATCATGCAGTTTATTTCCTAAACAGTTCAATATTAAAGGATAAAATAAATAAATAAATAAATAAAAAAGCATATCTGGTCCGTAGGTAAAATCATCAAACCTGTGCGGGTAACTTGGGGTAGCACATCAAACCTATAAACCGATTTATGGACTCCATTGAGATTATAATTTGTTTTTTTTTCAAAAACCATTTTTTATTTAACTCTATAATAACAAAAATAGATGATCGCAAAATCAAACACCAACCCAATACTGAGATGTTTTTTGATACCATGATAACTTTATAGAAAGTGAAACGAAACCAATTATGAAATTGAATTCCTAATTAACTCAATATCTAAGGATGAAATCGAAAAAAATAATTAAAAACAGAAGGTTAAACCTGTCAAACATGCGAACCAGTTCAACCAGTCAAACTCGTGAATAGGTTTATGGACTTTATAAAGTTTAATAACATGGTTTTTCTCTGAAACTATTTTTTCTAACTATTTGAGAAAAAAATAGACGATAAAAAAAATTTAAGTTCAATTAAAAAATAAAAAAAGACACCTCACCAAACTCATAAATTAGAGCAACCGGGTTACCTTGACAAACCCACAATCCACACTAACCATATATAAAGACAAAATAAAAGGAAATAAATTATGAAATTCAACTCTCAACCACTCTAATATTAAAAAATAAAATCGACAAAAACAAACTTAAAAACAATATAACAAAAAAAAGAAGCAAAAGAAAAGGAAGAAGAAGATGAAGAAGCAAAACACTGTTATCTATGATGTAATGAGTGTGGGTGAATAATGGTTTCCACACTCTTTAGTTTTTGTTACTTTATAAAATTTAATAACATAACTTTTCTTAAAAACTATTTTGTTTAACTATATGAGAAAAAATAGACTATAAATAAAGTTAAATTAAATTAAATTAAAAGAGAGAAAAAAAAGACATCGCATCAAACCCGTAAATTAGAACAACTTGTGTTATCGTGGCAAACCTGCAAACCATGCTAACTCTATAAAGAAGGCAAGATAAAAAAAATAAATTACGAAGCCAAATTCTCAACCACCCTAACATTTAAAAGTTAAATTGATAAAAATAAATTTGAAAAAAAAACTTATAACAAAATTTCAACAACAAAAAAAAACAAAAAAAAACATCATAAATTACTATTGTAATCCACAATGCAATGAGGAGAAAAAAAATAAACCATAAAATAATCAAGTTTAATTAAGAAAAAACACCTCATTAAACCTGTAAATCAGGACAACCAAGGTTATCACAGTAAACTCACAAACCATGCTAACTTTTTAGAATGGTAAAATTAAAAGAAATAAATTATAAAACTAAATTGTTAATTATTCTAATATTTAAAAATAAAACCAACAAAAACAAATTTTTTAAAAAATTTATAACAAAAATTCAATACATATAAAAGAAAAAAAAAAGCAAAATAATTTGTAATCTCCAGTTTGTGTAATGAGTATGAATGAATAATAATTTTTTGCACCTTTAATTTTGTTAATTAATAATAATAAAAATAATAATAATTACAATAATAACAAATCACCAATATAGCCATTTCTCATTTTGACCCTAAGCATAGATTTTTATAATAATTTTCTTACCAAGTCAGTCACGCAGTCAGTAGACAACTTCCCTTTTTTTTCCATTCTTCTATAAATATGCCATCCCCGCTCCGTTCCTTTCTCCTCCTCTCCTTTGTGGCAGGCGCCTTCTCTCCCTCTCTCTCTCTCTCTACATATCGTCTGCTTCAGGTACTTCTCTCTCTACGTATATCCGTACGTATGTACATACTTGCCTTTATACGATTGCTAATAAGCAGATCTATCCTTGCTTGCTAATTGAAGTGTAGATCAGATCTAGTTTAGGTGGCTTACTTCGCTATTTTTATTTTTGAGCTGTTATTGATTTTATTTTTTAAAAATAATTCAGGTACTCACTGTTTTTCTTTGGAAATTAAACCTTGTTAGTTTTTCAGTGTTTTAATGGGAGATAAGATGAGTTTTTTTTTTGTTTAAGACCTAATTCTGATGGATTTTGTTTTTAAAAGGCTTTCGTCTAGATCTGTAATTCCTTCTGTTTGGTTGCTGAGAAAGTTGAGGAATATTAAGAATTCGAAACAGATTTGAATATTTCCACCTTTTTTTAGCTTTTTTTGTGAAGTCAATTTGATTTTAAATATTTTTTTCGTGATTTAATGGGGTATTTTTTGTTTTAATTAGATCAGAGTGATTTATTTTATAGTAATTACTTGATTTCTAAGATTTATTTCTTGAAAATGGACAGGCGTTCTACTGCTGTGAATATATTGTTACAAATTTGAAGATGATGAATCAAATCAGTCTTCAGCAGAACGCCATTAGTTGTTGTGATGAGAGAAGAGGTTTGGTTTCAATTTCTGATTCCAAGGGTCTTGTTGTTTGTCCAAAGCCTCGGCGAGTAGGAATTCTGGCTAATAATCCCATTAGGCCTTTGAGATGGCCCCTGAGGTATGTAGTTTTTGGTGATTTCTGCTTTTTTTTAATTAGGTTATTCAGTTGTTTTGCGACTCAGGATGATTTTACTGTGTGGAAATTGTTTTTAATGACAGCCATCAAGCCGAAGTGGGTGATTGGAAAGCTGGGGCGGAGCTTCTGGACATTATTCTCATGAAGGTAAACTGGTGTTGTCCTTTTTGTGTGGAAGTTAGGAAGACATTTGTGTAGTAGAAGTTGATAATTTGGACGTATGCTTATGATGTTGTTGATGCATAATCCTTTATTTGGGAGGCATCTGAACTCAATTTCTTTTCCTTTTGGTGAGGGTGCTTTGCTGTTGTGGTTGTTGAATTTGATTATGTTGAACTTGTTTGCTGGTCATTCAACATTTTTATACATGGAGAGGAATCTGCAGGCTGTATTTCATGTTACGGGTTTGTTTTGACTTGACTATGATCTTGGTGTTAACAGGAGGGTCATGAGCCAGATCATTCTGCTACCCAGGTGGTCTCATCGCCACCTCCATTTTTTTGTGGGTCTCCTCCATCCAGAGTAGGCAACCCATTAATTCAAGATGCTAGATTTGGGGATGATAAACTCACTCCAATGTCACCATTGTCCATTCCATCTCCTTCAGGTTTATCTTCTCCATCATCATCTGCACGCAAAGGAGGGTGTGCAAGAATGAAGTTTGGGCTTAAGCCAGCCATGGTTAGAGTAGAAGGATTTGATTGCCTCAACAGGGATCGCCAAAATTCCAGCATCCCTGCTGTGGCTTAGAACTCGCAAAATCAAGTGTATATAGAAGGGAGCAAAATCGCTACCAGAGTCACAAACACAGCAGCAGATTTAACAAGAGGAGTTTTGAATCGTTTTGCCAAGAGTCTTGAGAAATGCCCCTAGTAGTGTATATATGATATATGTTTTCTCCGGTGATCATTGCTAATATCTTGTAAGTAGTTTGATTGATTGAACAAAGAGAAGAGGTCAAAACCTTGTGTTCTTGAGCAAGGTTTTGAGAGCATAGCTCATTGTAATATAAGGTAAGGTGGGCTAGTATTGGGAGGATCGTTTGATTTCTTTTGATGATCACCATGAAAAATATCCTGTATAGAGCCAATCGGTGATTGAATTTTGATCATTTACCCTGTGATTGTATATTGGTAATTGTCAATGAATTGGTCCGCTCCTGGACGCTAATCTCTTCCTCTTATCAACTCAAAAGCTGCTCCTACTTATTTTTGTATGTCAAGTATATTCTGGGGTAAAAGCGATGCTGGATATTTTGCTTCCTTAGTTGGAACTCCCATGGTCACGGTCTTTCGAAGATAAATCAAGCTGGGCATGTAATCTTGTTCTAGTTTATAACCATCGTCAAGCTCTTGACCTCTTCAGCATCAAGTTCAGGTTTTGCATATACTTGAAAAGAATTAAATGCTTGTGGAGCCAGGTACGCAGAACTCCTTTCTAATGCAAGTATATGGTAGGTTTGTTGGTCGATGTTGGATTGACTGCTGTTGCTTGGGGGGCTGTGCATTTAACTTTCATTTCAACCACCTGCCTAAATAGCCACTAATTTGGGTTGCCCAGTAGCTGATTATTATCCCATCAAAAGGTTACCTTTTAATACTCTGTAAGTGTTGGGAATCATTATTTTTTATTTTTTTATTTAAAATTAATTTTTTTTATATTTTCACATCATTTAGATGTGATAATATCAAAAATTATTATTTTTTTAAAAAATATTATTTTAATACATTTATAAAAAAAATAATTTGAACTATAACTGCTATTACACTTTCAATTAGGAATGATTATTTTCGGTTCGGTTCGGTTTTTATAAAAAAAGAAAACCGAACCCAGTTCAAACCAACCCTAAACCAGTTTGGCTCGGTTTTAGCTAGATTTCTCGGTTTTGGCTCGGTTTTTTTTCACGGTTCGGTTTTTTCGGTTATTTTTTTTCTGGTTTTCTCAGTTTTTTGGTTTTTTTGCTCACCCCTACTTCCAATCACTCATCCATCAAATTTACAATGGATTTTAACCTTTATTTTTCTTCCATGCATTCATTTCAGTTAGTTGTTAGATGCAGTTGGAGGACGTATTCAAAATGAGCCTTGCTTAGGTCATTAAATTATTGGGTTAATCCACGCGTTAACAAGGCAACCCGAGTAGAATTTCTTATCAAAACAATATTGTTTTGTTTTTTTCCCAATAATTTCCTTGGTGTTAACCCGATTAAATTTGGATCAAGTTTATCTATGTCAACCAAATCACTGAAAACGTGACCAAGTTAACCATGTTTTACCAAATCAATATCTTTTTCGATCCAATTTAAAACCTAATCCAAGTCAAGTTCCTAGTTTATAAAAATTTTAAGTCTAACTACAACTATGCTTGAAAAAAGAAAACAAGAAAGTTGGAATGAAAAAAAAAATGTTAATAATTTTTATTTTTTATTTTTTAATTGACAAGTGAATAATCTGGATAGAATTTTAAAATAAAACATCATCTTCAGATATTGAAGGATGTAGTAAAATAAATTAATATTTTCAGGCTCTTCTCTAGGCTGATATGAAGCCTATATCTAGGTTTTTTCAGTCTCTCTCTATAACCATCTGTCTTCAAAGCTGATCGAAATCATTTTGCAGGGTCTTTCTTTTCTCAGTGTATATGAGCAGTCGAGTCTGCCTTCAAAGCTCAAATTACACAATTTGGTTTGTTTAAAGATTTGTAAGTAAACATTATTTTTTTTCTTGATAAGTTAAATTCACTTTAATCTCATCTTGTTTGTGCTTTGATAGCTGTTCTTTTCTATAATTTGCTATTTATGCATGATATGTTGGAAATTAAGTTTTTGCAATGCCCTATTCTTTTTCTTTCCAAAACCTTTTTTCTTGCTCAATGTTGTGTTTATCTTATGCTTTGTTAGTTTCAAACACTAAAAATGAAAATAAATAATATTACTGGGGTGGATTCACTAGGTAAGTAATCTTTTATTGTGGTCTTGATTATATATCTTAAATTAATTTTGGATCTGTGAGCTTTATAACATAATATTAGTTGTTGATGCTTATGCATTTGGCAACTAATTTGTGAAGAAGCTCACTATGATTTGTGAGCTTCTTCATTCTGCATTATGATATGAAATATTGTTGACTTTTAATGCAATTTTTTTGAAAATATATAGCCATTATAGCGAGAATGGTTGATATCTCGTTCTCATTAAAGTGTTCATATGGTATTGTTTATGGAGGCTCGTTCTATTGAAGTAAAAAGAAGTATAATTGGAAAGTGTTAGTTTGTATCGGATTGGTGATGTCCTTACATTTTAGTTTAACTATCACTTCTGATCTGATTTCTTGTCGTATATGAATTAAACAATGACTAGATTAGTAACTAAGTTATTGAAGATTGTTAAAAGTGTAACAATAGTAGGGCCTAATTTTATTGTTTTAATACCTTTTTCCAGCTTTATGTTGTTTTTATGCCATGCGTAGTTTGTTTCAGGCACTAAAAAAAAATCATATTATTATAATCTCTTGGGGTGGTCTTGATTATGTATCTTGAATTAATTTGGCATTTGGGAGCGAGAGCGTTATAGCATCTCATTAACTGTTTACTTGTGTGTTTGGCAACTTATTTATTAAAAGGGAATTGTGTCTATAGTATAACTTTTAAGGAATTCCAAAACAGAATGAGTAGGTAAAGTTTTTCTTCTTTTCATGATGTGATATGAAATGTTTCTGACTTCTCATGCAAGTATAAAAAATATACAACCATTATAGCGAGAATGACTCATATCTCCTTGTCATCAAATTATCTATATTGTATCATTGATGGTGGCGCGTTCCATTGAAGTATGGAGAAGCGTAAATGGAAAATGATAGTTTGCGTTGGATTGGTTTTATGTCTTTAAATTTTGATTTAATTGTTACTTTTAATATGATTTCTTGTCCTATATGAATCAAGCTATGGACTTTTAGTGAATAATTTATCAACGATTGTTAAAGGAGTAATATTGGAGGATAAAAAATACCATTTAGAGATCAAATTTTACTTACATCTCCATTTATCGCCATATTTTGTTGAACAAATTGTTTTACCATTTGCTTCTTCTTCTTATTATAGTTTTTAGAAAAAAAATAACAGCTTCTCATCAATGTGTTGTTGGTCACTGACAACGATTGCCAATGTGCTCACAAATGACATCAATGTTTTTCTATGCATTAATAAATGGTTAATCATCATGTTAAATGTCCATTATAGTAGTTAGATTGGATCATGTCACAGGTTTTCCATGATAATTGACTCTAGCAATTGTTGGTCATCAATATATGTTTTAGTTTCTTTATTTGTCTGGTCTGGTTAGTCTATTTTCTATACCATTCAAAACGCCTTTGTGTTTGAACTCCTTTGAGATTTAGTTGTCTTGAACATTATTGCTTAGTCTAAACTAGTAAATTCTGCTCTTGAAGTTCAACTAGTTATTCATTTCTTAAAATTCTGCAATTCCTAGTTAATATTATTTCTTAATCACTATTATTTATCTTTTCCCTTTATATATGGCATGTACTAATCAGCTTTTGCAATGACAATTTGTTTCAAGTACCAATGATTCCTGCTTTATGTAATGTTTATGTGTTCCTCTATTAGTGAAGGAAAAACAATGTAACTGTGCTCGACCCATTCAATTACCTTTGTGAAGTTAATTGATTTGGTTTGAGTGTTGAGCTCCACTATCAATATTTTGGATCTATTAAGCTTTATGGAGAAAGAAATCTCAATAGTAAGATTCTGATATTGTAATTCAGATTTTGGAAAATGTTAATTAATACATTTGCACCTCTTCACAATTCAATACACAATTGCATGTATGATGCATGTGGTGTGTAATGTGCTAATTGTGCACAACACTCTGTTGATGTAGAAGAAGCACTGATGAATTCCATATTGTAACGTCTAATTAATTATTTATGGCATTTTGTGACTAATCTAAGAGAAATTATCGATTAGCATATACTTTAGAAAATTCCAAAGTAGAATGGGTAAACAGAGATTTACTTCTATCCATTACGTGATATGAAATATTGCCGAATTCTCACGTAATTTATCAGAAATTTACAGCCATAATAGTGAGAATAATTGATATCTCTTTGTCATTGAGTGCTTATTGTATTGTTAATAGAAGCACATTCTACTTCGATTTAAAACCTATTAAGGAGTTACTTGACAGTTGGTTACTATACTGTTGGTTTTCCATTCTATAAATATTTTAAATCATGGTTAGCTCAACATTTTATGTGATAATATAATTTTCAAAACTAGATGTATTTGAATCATGTTTTCGTTGTCAGATTGTTTTACTGTATGCTTAATGTCTTGATTATAGATATTAGGCTAGTATAAAAAACTTCTTGTAGGCTGAAAGTCTTTACTTCTTATCAGTTCATTGTCACGGGGTGTGTAGAAAAAAGAGTTTGTAAGGTGGGAGAGGATTTTTTTGAGTTTGGAAGGCTTTTCATGCTGCCAATGAGTATGGAGTTCTTTTTATCTCAACTTAAAAGATTAGTATTTTGATTATTGACATAGTAAAACTTCTTCTGTAGTTTGCCTTAGTAGTTCATAAAAACAAAGTACAAAAGAGTAACTGAATACATTGATCATGAAGAAGGAAGATATGACCAACCTAATAAGATAAGGAGTTCGCTGATCAGTTTTCCCCATGAAGATTTCATGTCATGCTTTGTTTTCTATAGAGTGGGCATAATGTCTTACTGGTATGCTTGTAAAGATTATAATAATTGAGTAATCTAAAATGATTTTGTCAAGCTTGTTATCCTTAAATCTCAAGTCAACATCTGAAAATATAGATACATGAACATTTTTTGGTTTATGAACATAGATAACATTAACTTTTTTGGTTAACTGTTTATTCATGTTGACTTGTCATGCTAGGATTTTTTTTACTTGTATAAAAAATTATGATGCACATTCACAAAACACACAAGCTAGTGTATTTTCTATATATGTGGATGGTCCATAGAGAAATGAACTGGGCATATTACTTTAGATTGAGGCTCCATTTATTTTTCTACCAAAGCAATATTTTGGTAAACAGTTAGTTTATAGAAAAAGGTTTCAATGTTATTTCCTAGTGTTGTGCATACAAGTAAAATCTATAGTAAAATGGTTGATGGTTGTTACCGGATATTGCTGGTGACTAAAGGGTTGGGATAGTTGTCATCCATGGTGTTTTTAATAGTGTTAGCTTATGGCATGTTCCATGGTCACTACTAGTGATTGCCAACAGTGTTCATACGTTGGAATTAATCTCGAGAGTTCAAATAATGTCCAATATGACTATTATTTTACTACTAAGTGTGTCACATGGTTAATCATGTTAAATAGTACGTTATAATAGTTCTGGGAATCAATCCTAAAAGCTCGATGAAGGTCCAATACTACTCCACCGTCTTACTACTTAGTGTTTCGCATGGTGAATCATGCTAGCTAGTCCATTGTAATAGTTGTGGGAATCAATTCCTGGAGCTTGAGGAAGGTTTAGTATTACTCCAGTGTTTTACTGCTAGGTGTTTCGCTTGGTTAACCATGTTAACTAGTACACCATAAAAGTTTGATGGTATTGCAGTTCTTTTTTATTTAGTGGTATGGATTGCAGTTTTCTTTAATTACTTTATTGTGATTATTAGTAGCTGTTAGAGTGATATAAAATTATTTTTTAAACCTCATCAAATAGCATAAATATTTAAGTTGAGATGCTTTTTTGGCATGATACTAAAGCTTTAATAACCAAGTAGTTAGGAGTTCGAATCTCACCATTCCCGTTCAAGTTTCAAACCCAAAAAACTTTTATTTTAGATGATGTATTAGAGAGTAATATAAAACTATTCTTGGAGCATCCTAATAGCATCATGCAAAATGACACATCCATATAATAGTTTGGGACTTGGGTGCTTGGTTGTATTAGTGGTCATAAACTTGTTGTTGTGGCATAACATAAGGAGGTTTGGTTGAGAAACAATGAGTTTGACAGGCAACCCAGGGAAAAATTGGTGGATATGCCTTTTTATGACACCAATTTTAGTTGACTTTTTCTTGTGTTGCATCAGATACAGAAAATATTTCCTGCACATTGTTTTTCATGTGAAAGAAAAGGCTCGAGATTTCTGGTGATTGATTACGTAAGAGTTGATCAAAATTGAAAGTCGATGTTCGGCTATTGTTTTGATCAAGGTTGTCAATTCCGTTCCGTTTCGCCCGGAATGGCCGAAACATTCCATACCAATTCAAAAACGGAACAAAACGGAACAAATTTCATCTCATTTTAAATCTCGGTCCGTTCCAGATTTTTCGGCTAAATTCCGCCCGGAACGTTCCGGTTTCATTCCACATGTTCCGTTCCACTCTTGAAAAGCCATTGAATCAAATTTAACCTTGTTCAATTTAATTAATTAAACCACCCAATTATAAAAAGCTCTTTTTCATTACTATTTTCAATAACAATAACATTGATAATAATATTGAAAATTATTATTACTATTTTCATTAACAATGATATTAATTTTTTAAAATTAGATTTATCACTAATATATATGGTTTATATTCATGTTGTTTTTTTCATATTTATACTTTGTAAGAATTTGAGCAAAACAAGGGATGTTTTAGATTCCATTAGCCTTGATAACATTGACCTAACTTTATATTTAAAATATTTGTGTTAAAACATTTTACTTTCATAATATTTTTATATTTTGTTTAAGTTGAATTACTTTAAGTTAAAGATCTATTTAATCTTGACTATTTAAAAATATTTTAAATTTTAAAATTATATTTGTTTGGCGTTGTGTTTATATTGCATAATTTATAATTAATTTATCTTGAATTTGAATTATGTTTGTTATATATATATATATATATATATATTAACAGTACAACTCCGAAACGGCACGCCGAAACACTTCAAAACTGAAACATTCCATTTCAATTAAAAAAATAAAATACCTACCGAAACAAAATTGACAACCTTGGTTTTGATGAGCAGCTTGCCACTGGTTTTTTATAGGAAGAAGGATGAGGCTAGATTTTTTATAGCCTTTGAAGAATCTTGGTCTTATAATGCCTTTTTTCCAAACAATTTCTTCCTTCTTCTTTTTATCTTTTTCAAAAATGGTTTTTATCTTTCTCAAACAAATATGATATTTCCAAAATACATTCCTGGAAGACTTTTAAAATGAGATGGAATTTGAAGAATCAAAATAACGAGAGGCTACCTAGGTGAAACTAAATGGATTTTCGCAAGGAAAACAATCCATTGCTCTTAAAATGGCTTGTAGAAATCTATTTAATTTTTTAAGGAATCAATAAAGTCAACGGCCTTTGTCATTGCATTATTAACTAGTGACAAAATTTGTTAATTGCCTTTCCCTCGCCAAATTTGACCAAGATGCTTTCTTGTAAAGTCCATATCGGGAGGCATAATCCTTGTGCAATTTAATTTCTACGCAGCCTCCTGTCCACAAGGTGTCGAGACTATGTAATCTTGTTTTTGAGTGATATTAAAGATGCAACCATCCTTGTTGGATTAGTTTTGATAATTCAGATGTTAATTCTCAAATTTGAATTCAAAAGATTAAAAAAAGGAGCAAAATTCCCTATATATTACAAATTATAATCACTAATTCAAATAACCAAAATGCCTGCAAAAATATTGTTCTTGCTCTCTATAACCAGCTGGTTTATCTCTCAATTATTCTCCGTGGCTTTTGTACTTTGCTTTCCCTTGATCTTTAATAAAATTATGATCACTTTCATTAAAATAAATCTTAATTATTCTTAACACTCAAACGCTACTAGAAAATTGAGAAATGAAAATTGAAACGCCGATAGAAAACATTTTGTATTGTGATGAAGAATTTATTTTGGCAATTTTCGATGTAAATAATGACAAGTTGTGTTTTATTGGTAGTTACAAAAGGAATGTCCAACTACATAAAAAAGAAAAAAAAATGATAAAGAATTCTTTGGCAATTCCGTTGGTAATTTTATACGTCATGATGTTTTGATGGAATTGCCGATAGAATATTTATGTTGAAAAATGTAAATAAATTATAACCTATAGTTCCTCCCCTTCCTCCTCCTCCTCCTCCTCCTCCTATACCAGCAACCCCCTCTATTTTCTTACAAAGCTAGCCACCCCAATACATTAACATCGATCTACATCTACCAGTAATGTCAGTATTAATTGTTAGATTTTTCGTGAAGCTTCAATACACAAAGTAAATAAACCCACCTATTTTTTGTAACCCATTTATGTTTTAGGTTAATTTATTGATTTTTTTTATGGTTTTTATAATTTGCTTTTATATTTAAGTGTTTTATAGATTTTTTCTGGAGAAATTTATTTTATTAATGTATGATTTATATGCTAGGGTTTGTTTGGGATTTGGGAGAAATTGAATTTTGTTGCCATTTGATAAAATTAAGTTTGATTTTGTAACTGAAGTATGTTATAATTGAATAAATGATGAGTTATTTTAATAGGTACCAATAATATTTTGTCAATTTTATTGTTAAGTTGAAACTTTATGGAAAACTATTTTTTTATGGAATTGACAAAATCAAAATTATTCTATATAGGCTTTATAATTAAGGAATGAATGATTGTTCTTGTATATATCTAAATTCACATGAAGGGCTATATTGGAAAGATTATCATCAAGAGGTTGAAGGTTTTATTAATTTTATACTTTATAAATTAAAGAATATTAGTACAAGAGAAATTGAATATCCATGTGTGTATTGTAAGAATAAAAAGCTCCACAATAAGGATGTTGTGGTGATGCATCTACTTAAAAAGGATTCGTCAATAAATACTTATGTTGGTATGCACATAAAGAACTTTATGTTCCTCACGAAACCATATTAGAAATGGTAGTTGGCTCAACTTCTAGTTCTAACAACATACTTGGGTTTGTGGATGATAATATTAATCCGTATAAGAGTATGATGGTGGTTGCAATAAAAATGAATCATAATTATTCATATAAAGGTTCACGTAACATCTTTTTAAGTAAAAAAATCAAATGTAGATACATCTAGGTTTTTTTTTAACTTTTGAAAGACTCCAATAAGTCATTATGGGATGGGTAAATTATCGATTATTGCATGAGTGTTTACCATCAAGTTAGATTATAGTTCGAGTGATGTTGGTTATGATAGCATCATTGAATGGTTAAAAGTATGATACCTGAAAGGAATAGGCTGAAAGAGAACTTTTATGCTGCAAAGTCCATTATGAAATATTTTTGGCCTAGGATACCAAAAAACTGATATGTGTCCAGACTTTTACATGTTGTACTATAATGGATATGCATATTTTCTCGAGTGTAAATCTTATTAACATGCTCGGTACAAGCCCAATAATGGTAAAGGAAGGAAACTTATCGCATACAAAAAACTGAGATACTTCTCCATCACTTCTAGGTTGCAAATGTTATTTATGTCTCCAAAGATTGTGGAGCACATGACATGATTTCATTCACGTGATGTGATGGATAAAGTAATGGTGCACCCTTTTGATGGTGAAACTGGAAAGCAATTTAATAATGTGCATCTTCAGTTTTCAATGGAATCACAAAATGTATATCTTGGCTTTAAAATGCTTGATGTTATTGTTGTTTTGTATTTAGGTTGACTATGAGATTATAATAAGTAGAACAAATTATAAAAAATAGTGATGGAATGATCAACAGACATGCGATTTTGTCATAAAATTACAATAGGTTTGAGAAATGACGATGAAATTATTGATATAACTAAAAAATAATTAAAAATAATTAAATTTTCATCGGTGATTTTGTTGAAATGTTAATATGCTGATGGAATCACCAATAAAAACTCTATCAATGATTAAGTTAGAACTCGATCTTTCCCATTTCATCTCTGCTGCTAATGTTTATATAAAAAAAAGTTGTCACCCCTTTCTCTCTCTACCATCATCATCTTCCTCTCTCTCTCACATCATTAGCCAACTCTCACTCACTGCTCAACCACCCCTTTCATTCGCTATCTCTTCAAAGGTAAGTCTCTCAATCTCTTGTTTAATTGCACCCTCAGTAATACTGATAGTTATTGTCCTATTATGTCATTGTAAGATTTTTTTTAGTGTTGAATTAATCTAAGTATGGATAACCCATATTTAACTAGATCGGATACATGACTCCTATGTCTAAATTTGTTTGAAAAGATACAATGTTAAAGTTGACTTTTGTATTGGATGAAAATTTTAAAGGAAAAGGTATTAAAAGGGTAAAGTTTTATAATTGATATATATGTTATTACACCAATAACCAATTAAGTTTCATATATTGGATTACTTTTACAATTAAATTATTTTTTTGTGTATGTAATGTTTTTTGACAATTAATATAATTTGTTTTTTGGACTTAGTGTTGTACTTTGCATGCATATTTTTTCAATAAATATGTTAAATTACATAAACATAATTTTTTTAAACAAAGCAATGATATTCAACAACATTTAAAGTAGATAAATGATTATAAAAACATCTAAAATCTTTAAAATCTCATGTATATTTAACAAATATTTTTGTACCAGATTGTGTAATTTGTGGTATGATAACTATAAATATAAAGAAAAAAAAACTTAGTAGGCTCTGATGACGTCGAGGTATGAAAGAAATATAGATCAAGTCACATGACAGAGGATAACTAGGAGACGTTTCAAGAGTTTATGACATCGAAAGAACTTAAAAGGTGATCGTGATTTGGATCGCATAACCAAAACAAAGAAACATATGGTTCGTTGAGCAAGCACAACGGTGAATTGCTTCCGTTTGTTAACCATTCAAAGTGTCTGGCAAAAATTTTAAATTATTTTTTCTTCTTTTTTCAATACAATATTTATTTGTTATACTTTTTTAAAACTTATTTATTTTGCAAAAAAATGACAGTTTGGGCACGGGCCTTCTCCAATTGAGTTATTTGAGGAAATCCATACAAAAAAGGTAAACAAAGCGAAAGGGGTGAAGTTTGTAAATAACATTGTTGAGGCATTTGTTGTAAGTTTTTTTTTTAATTCTTGTAATTTTTATAATTCTTCTAATTATAATTGATTTTTTTTTGTTTTATAAAAAATATATAACACTGTAATATTTGAAAAACACGGAGAATATACTTTTATTTTCTGATGGTGATAGAAGGTTCAAAGAAAGAAGCAAATTGAGTTTGCAATTAAACCAACTTAATTATAACTCCAAGCTTTTCCTTTCATTTCCTTTTCTCCCTTAAACCTTCATGATAAAGAACATCATACATTGAAATCAAATCAAACCAAACACACAATAAAGAGAGTGAGTTGTAACAAACTTAAGCATCAGTGTCAAAGTGGTCATCACATGCAAAACCATATTTAATAACAACAAACAAGAATCATCAACCTTTTCCTTTTCCATTTTCCCTTTCTACTCACCGCAAAAAAAAAAAAAAAAAAAGAGAGAGAGAGAGAGAGAGAGAGAGAGAGACAAAACCATTAACTAAACCAAGGAAAACACCCAAAAGGAGTGGAAATGTCATAGCTAGCCAACCTCCTTGGCGGCCGGTGGTGAGTCCCTCATTTTGCATGGCAGATCTCCACGTGCCCTATGTGCATGGCCACGTATAGATGAACCAAAAGAAACGCTCGTAGTCACTTTAATTTCTTCTCTTGATTCTTTTCTATTTTTTTCTGCCAGGCCATTAATTTTTGTCTCTTGTTTCCTTCGATATATATTTAGAATACAAATCGTCTCCTCCCCTGATATCTCGTAGCTTAACTTGACTATGGAAGTATTATATATCAATAGATATCTTCTCCAGAAAAAAATGAAGCCCTAGAAAATGAAACGGAAGATTTCCATTTGTGTGGACACCTGCATGTTACCAAACCCTAATGGCCTATTTATATTCACACTCTCTTCACTAGCTAGTCACCATCAAAAGATCTTGCTCTCTCCTTTTGTTTCTCACCCTGTTTCTTCTCCTTAGCTCACAAAAATCTCGTCTCTCCCTCTCTCAAAATGAAGAAAGCAAGAGTGAGCGCCGTGTATGAAGGAAGGATTGGAAAGAGAAGCAAGGAAGAGAATGAGAACGACTCAAGGATAGCAAGAATGCAAGCAAGAGCTAGAAAGAACGGGCTGAGAGCAAAGAAGAATCGTTGCTTTGTGGTCACTGAAAGGCGGAGAAAGGCTAGGTCCAACACCAAGAGAAAGGTGGAGGCTTCACCAAACAAAGAAGCGTGCACGTTGAAAGATCAAGGCAAGACACTTGACAATGTTGAAGCCGTTGAAATCATTGATGATGAGCCTATTCTTGACGTTGCAGTCATCCTTGATCCTGAAACTGTTGACCAAGTGGTGGCTGAAACTATGAGAGGAGAGGTGATCATGGAGGAAAATGAAGGGCCTGCTTGGTGGGAGGAGTACTGGCCAGTGAGCTACAGAACCAATGAGAATCAAGCGATGGAGGTGCTGGTGAAAGGTTTTGTTGGTGGAATGACTGAAGAGGAACTCTGGTGGGATGACATATGGAACTTTAGAGACATGGATGATCATTTCCCAAAGGCCCAGAGAGCACGAGAACGGATCTAGGAATTGCGAAGGAGCTAGGGTGAGGTTATATATACGGTATACCTCACTTAGTAAGTAAGAAAAATGTTGTATGCATTAAATAAATAAAACTGCATGTATTGCTGTGTATAATATCCCATGTATTTTCTGTTTATGTACTTATTTTTAATGTTTTTCCTAGAGTCAGTTTGTGTCTTTTACTTGTAATTTCTGCTGTATAACAACCACTACAAAACAAAAGGAGCTTATTAGCAACTAACTAATAATATGTCGCAGATAATATTAAAATCTATTGCTGATAAAACTCAGTAATGGAATTAGCAACAGATAATTTCATATGCAAATAATAGATACTAATTTTTTAGTAACAGATTATCCATTACTGATTGTTTAGTAACAGATTATCTGTTGCTAAAATTCGGTTGCTAATTATATAAATCAGCAACGGATATTCCATTGCTAATCAGCAATGGATATTACATTGCTGATCCGTTGCATATCAGCAATGGAAACTTTGTTGCTGATCCGTTGCTGATTTGTCCGAATTTTTTAAATTATTTTTTCCATCTATTGAATTTTTTTAATTATTTGTGGGTATTTAAAAAATTATAGATAAATATATAAAGAACATAAATTAATACTAGAAATTATTTTATAAAAAATAATAACGCAAATAAAAATAAATTTCTAAATCTCATTAAACTTACATCAAAATAGATAAGTCACAATTTAATAAATATGTTCTATCATAAAGGTGGTGATTGGGGTGGTGGTGGAAACAAACCAGAACAATGCTGACCATCATAAGGTGGGATCGGTATATGGTGGTCAAGGCCCAGGTCGATATACTGGATTAGACAGGGAATATATAGGTGTCATTATTTGTGGAGCCACATGTGATGGCATAGATGAAGCCATAGGTGCCGGCATACCTTGGTCCATATTTGATGCCCAAGCTTGGTATCCCATATTACTAAGAAATTTTTTTATTAAGGTCATCTCCTGTTGTAATGAAAAAATATGACCATCTCTTTTTTTTATTTGCTCTTTCAATGCCTGAATTGATGAGTTAGGAGGTGTTGACTCCATCGTATAGGATTGTGATGAAGCACTCCTACTAACCATGGATTTCGACATACCAGGTGCACAATATATTCTACCCTTTGTAACTCCTCCTATAGCCATACACCAAGTTGCTCCATCAAATGAAGGATGATTTTCCCGATCAGCTCCATATCTTAAAATCATCTTTTTTTTGTAATTCTCCTACATTACAATTAAATATAATAATAAATTCATTTAAATTTTAAATAATATTAAATTACATTAAAAAAATACTTACAATAACTTTTTTAGACTTGTTATCTATGAATGTTTCAGGCCGCTTGGCACTCTGATGCAACACCGAAAACACATCATCCCATATAGAGGTTCTTTTCCACCTGTTTTTTCTTGTTATCAACATACAAAAAAAATTAGAAAATATAAATATAAAAATTTGAAGTCCATTATAACAAATATAAACAATCCTTACCATGCTAGCTCGATATGATGCAAATGACACCGTACCTCCAGAATGAGTGGTTAATTTACCATTTGTTTCAGTTAGCCGATTATTTCTTGCAGATTTTGATCTCCTTTGAAATTCTGGGGTGAACCAAATTTCTTTAATCATTTGATTCCAATCGTCATTGTGTATCCAAACTGGACCTTTATTAATGCAATCCATAATATTTGTGGTATTTCTCCATGACATAGCTCTTTTATGAGCTCGTGTCAACCGGTTCAAAGCAATTCTAGTCTTATCTTCTCAAATCTTACGAACAATTGGTTCATCATCCTCAGAAAATATATATTTTTTCTATAAAAAAAAACAAACAAATCTCAACATAGTTGTTAACTAGCCTATATAATTACAATCACACAATCAGTAGTAAAAAAGATGAACAAAAAATATTGATAAAATAAAAACTTCTTAATTACATCATAAATTGGAATTTAATGTCTTATATTCTAATTATTATAATATGTTTTTGGTATATACCTTACCACTTCTTAATATATTCCTAAAATAAAATTAATTTGTCTTATATCATAGTAACATGACATGTTTTAACCTAATTGAAGTCATTAAAGATGTAAAAACAATTATATATTAATTTATGTTTTCAATCAATAAAAAACTATTCTTTACATTAATTATATCTAAGAGGTTCGTATTTCATTTTGGTCTTCACTTCCATAAAAAAACTATTTTTTACCATAGTAATAATCCTTGCATCTAAGATATGGTGTGCATAGAAAAAAAGAATGTAACATCCTCAAATATAATATCATGAAATCTCAAACATTTCTTTACTAATGTCAACTATTGAATGATATGTCTAAGATTATGGAATTTTTTTAAAAAATATTTCGGCAGAGTCTCCTCTATTTTTATTGGTACCAAGTTATCGACAACACTTCTATTATATGTCATTACAACTCCCATCTTGATCCAATCATCCTGGATCACATCCCATCCATTAAACAATCTCTCAATACGTATATTTATTAATATATTCAAGTCTCATAATATTAATTAATAGGTCAACATAATTATGTCTAAAATAAAAATGTATAATCTCATACCTTAAACTCTTTAAAGAGTTCATCCTATAAGTTGAACCAACTTTTTCCTAATTGTGCCATGGTCCTTTAAAATTTGACCTCAAAATAAGTCCGATCTCACGCCCACACGATGAGTTATTGAAGCTTAAAAAAATAACAAAGATTCATTAAATTAATAAAGCTTAAAAAATAATTATAAAACACAATAACCTTATAAATTTCAACTTACTCTGTTGTTTCATATAAATGAAGCTCTCTTTTTTTTGGTAATTGGATCCTTATGTGTGTCAAAACCCTTCTTTTGAACCCGTTGCTCATGATGCATTAGAGAAGATGTTGAACCATGGATTAAAGGGATGTCATCTCGATCCTCTGAATCTCTAACACTACAATCATCTCCCTCATCACCTAATCCTCTTGCATTAACATCATCTCTCTTATCTTCATCATTATCACTATCTACTCTTTCATATTGTTCTCCTCTATCTTCCTCAACTCTCTCATCTCCCCTAACATCCTTGCCCCTCCAATCATAGTAACCCCCATCAACATTATATCCCTTAAAAGTATATGGGTGATTTTGAGGGAAACCTTCTTGAGTTTGAAGTAAATCTTGAAAGCGAAAACCCTCGTACAATTGATAATCATCCCTCCACCCATAATCTTGCCGAGTAGGATTATAGCAATCATGTAACTTATGATGAAAAGGTTGATGAGAAATGGATGCTTGGCTATTCGGCCTAGATGAAGGGCCATTTGATCTAGATGAAGTGGTTTTATTACTCCTAGAAGCTAATATATAACCACGTCGAGGCATGCTAGATACCTGAAATAGAATAATAAACAACATTATAGAATAAATATAACTGAATTATTTTTAATTATTGAATATGAACTAATTAATACAATAAGAAAATAAAAATGAACAAAATAATTATTTTTAATTAATACCATTAATACAAACATGACTTACATCATTTAAAAATAAGCTCAAATACAATAAATAAAAATAAATTTTACAATATATCATCATCATGTTGCTCATCATTATCATCACTCATAACTACATCATCATCATCGTAATCACCATTAACATCATCATCAAATTCTTCATCTGAAGCCCTTTCAACTTCTATTGAATTTGCCTGTAACTGAAGCAATTCACAATGGTTGATTTCTGTATAATATGATGCTTCAACAACCATATTTGGATCATCAAGTGTTTAAGTAGGAAGGACACGACATGGTTGAGAAATCTCATCTGACTGAGCGACATCAAATGATCTCATATTGTTATCATCTTCAAAAAATTCACCCATGTCAACATTATAGCGACTTCTAGCAGCTTGTCTTAATTACCGCCCACCATTCGTAAGATTTATTATCGGTGGACATGTATAGTAGACTTGTTGACATTGTTGTGCTAGCACAAAATCTTCATTTCCATATAGTCGAGAAGTATGCTTGATTTCAACCAAACCATTTGAACGATGTGTTCTAATTCCTCTTCTTGTATCATACCAATGGCATTTAAACATGAATACTTTGCACTTACTCCCCAAATATTTTAGCCGAACAACTTCTTCAAGCATTCCATAATAATTACATTCAATATCATCATAACAACTTCCTTTCACACAAACCCCGCTATTCATCGTCTTTTTAAATCGACCATAACTTTGAGTGTGAAATTTGAAACCATTCACATAATATTTATTATAACATTTAACTAAATTTGAAGGGCCTATAGCAGTGCAAAGATTTGATTTCCAATTCCATTTGATTGATATTCAACCTACCATAACATTTAACACCATAACAAATATTTTTTATAAAAATAAAATAATTTCTTAAAAGAATAAAATTGCATTAAAAAAATCATTATATAAAACTACTTACATTATTTTTTAACCAAATTGGAAAGATCTCCTCGCATAATTTTTCTATTTCAAAGATCGCTCGCATGTGGTTGTTGTGACTTTAGCTCTTAATGACATTGCCTAAATTATAAATAGTTTACTTTTAAAATTAAATTATTAAGAATAAAGTATATAAAAAAAAACTCATACTTACTCTAAATAGGGCTTCAATTCTTCACAGTTGAAACAAATATAGTTATGTGCAATTTTCATTTCAGCATGTGACAATTGTCTTCTATACGATCTTCTGGACAATTTTTTCCCCAGGTAAGAAAAAATTGAAAGTTGTCCATCAAGACTTTTAAGGCCACCGTCATCATTCCTTGGAACTCGATTCCATATTGTTTGCATGTCATCATCAAAATAATAAGATGCAAAATTAGTAATTTCATCAATCAAATATGCTTCACATATGGAACCCTCAACTTTAGCTTTATTGGTCACTTTTTTCTTCAAATAAAACATATACCTATGTCATTGATATCAATTAGTTTGAGAAAAAATGGAAAAGAATAAAAAATAATATGACATGAAAACATACCGTTCAAATGGATACATCCATCGATATTGAACGGGTCCTCCAGCTTTTGCCTCATAAGATAAATGTATTGTCAAGTGTTTCATAGAGTCAAAGAAGGATGGAGGAAAAATCTTTTCACGTTTGCAAATAATTTCAATGATATTTATCTGCAACAACTCCATGTGTTGGACATTTAAACTTGTAACACTAATGTCCCGAAAAAAATACTGACAATTCAGTTAAGGACTCCCATAGTGGCTTAGGTAAGTAAGGTCGAAAAGCAATTGGAAGAAGTCTTTGCATAAAAACATGACAATCATGACTTTTCATGCCTGAAACCTCACATTGTGCCTCTTTTACACACCGTGAGATGTTTGAATTCTTTCATCCATGACAACACTTAATGTTGTTGTTTCTTGAAGAGATAATAAGTGCCTTTAGGTTTGTAAACCCGACCACTTGCATCTTGTTGCAAATGTAAGTTAGGCTTCTTACAATACAACTGAATATCCAACCTAGCCTTTACATTGTCCTTGCTTCTATCAGGACAATCCATTACTGTATAAAAAATATTGTCAAAGAAATTTCTTTCAATGTGCATGACATCAAGATTATGACGAATCAAATTTGTATGCCAATATGAAAGCTCCCAAAAAATGCTTTTCTTCACCCAAATGTGTTTAACACCAAAGCCTGGAATTTTGTCATTGTGAGATGAACTTCTAATATGCCCCTCCGTAAAATTAGACACTTCAAATAACATTTCCGAACCAGATCAACGAGGTAAGAATCGTCGATAATAGTCAAAAAAGGTTATTTTCCCCCCATACTTTAATCTAAAGGCTTTGCTATGCTCCATGAGTACTCCAACCCAATAACATACCATAAGCTGGAAAATCACTAATGGTGCACATCAAAGCTACCCTTAATTGAAAATTTTCCTTCCTATATATATCATAGGTATTAACACCATCAAGCCATAGCATTTTCAACTCATCAATTAATGGTCATAGGAAAACATCAAGCTTTTTTCTGGATTCTTCGGCCTAGGAATAATCATTGACAAAAACATGAATGGTCGGGTCATACACTTTCAAGGAGACAAATTATAAACAGTCACAATTACTAGCCAACAAGAGTAGACATTTGAAGACATGTTAAATGGACTAAAACCATCAGTGTATAATCCTAACCAAATATTTTGTGGATCTGATGCAAAGTCTTGGTGGTCTTAATTAACTTCTTCCATGCCTCCCCGTCAGATGAATGCACCATAACTCCATCATCTGACCTATGAAAATGATGCCGTGTCATATCTTTGGCATGATGTGGAGACATGAATAGCCTCTGAAGTCTTGGTGTCAAGGGAAAGTATCGGAGTTGTTTCTCTGACTTATTAGAACCTTTTCTAATAGGATTTCTAGGTTTGTATCGTAAACTTCCATAAAAGTCATAATTTGTATTCATTGCATCTACCCCATAGTACAACATACAATAATTAGGACACACATCATATTTATCATAACCAAGTCCAAGTGGTCGCATAAATTTCTTGGCATCATAGAAACTTGAAACCAAATTTCCATTATCAGGCATGCAACTTTTTGTAAATTCAGTAAATTTATTGAAGGCAGTCTAGGTCAAATTTAGAGTTGACTTCATATTAAGCAATTGTTCACAAGCAGATAATTTAGATTGCTTGGTACACCCATCCCATAAAAACTCTTCTGCAGCTTTAAGTAATGTATAAAATTTATCTACCTCTGGATTCAGAAGTTCTTCTGCTACCATAGGACTAGAAACCATATCATTAGAGTATGCATCACCAACCCCCATTGCATGCAGAACCATATTCCTATATGAATTTTCTTCAAAAACATCATTCACAACATGACTGCACCCAATTGATGAAGGTCCAGCAATTATTGGTTCCCAAACATAAGGCTCTCCATGTACAGTCCAATTTTCATAATCGTGTAAAAATCATCTTGAAAACAGGTGCTTATAAACATCTTCTTTCATTAAAAACTTCTGATTTTTGCACTTAACACAAGGACATCTAACTTTACCTCCAGATATATTTTCATCAATTGAAAATGCAAAATTGATAAATCTTCGTACACCCGCAATAAATTCCAAACAAATATGACCATCCATGATCGATCGTCCATATTAATCTAATTAACATAATTAAAACCAAAAAAATTAGAATATTATTTAATATATTTCTTAATCTATATTTAAAACTTTATATAACAAATTATCAAAATAACTTCATTAATAACTAGCTAATAATTTAAAAATGAAAAACTCTTACAATACATCTTTTATTGCTAATTGTTTTTACGTTCTCTAATTGAGAGATCATAAGATGTGATTTAAATTAATATTAACTAAAATATTACTGAATTTGAGAAAACTCCAGTGTAAGCATTGTTAATAAAATTATCAATTGAGATATTTTTTGTTTGAGATAAAACACCAATATATTATTTATTTTAAATTTGTTAATTATTGGTTGATAAAGATCTATGGATATTATGAATGTTTGTATTAAAATTTTAAATTATTTAAATTATATATAAATTTTTACTTAAAACTATTAATTTATGTGTACGTATGATTTTGGAGTTTCATATATACCTAGTTGTTAACTTCTCATCTCATGCACTGCTCCCATATAGATTTTATACAGGAGGCTTATCTAAGAAGTTGTGCATGTGATTGTTTGCTTCTAGAAAATAAGGTTCCATTTATAGTGTAAAATAATGAGAGTTATTAGTAATATAGTGTGACTATATACTGGCAGTGAAATATACTAGATTTTATTGACCAATATTATTGTATGAAGAAATAATAAAACATGCCAAATTGCTGTAATGAATCTTTCAATGCCATCCAAATTATTCCTACGCAATACACATTAATCCTGCCACCTCATGAACTACAGAGAACTAATACAGAGGTTTCATTCATATGTGTGTGTGTGTGTGTGTTAACGGTTGTAATTCGTTAAGACATGGAAGATTACTGTCAAATTTGACTGTGATTTAACGGTGGATAAGTTAACGGCTAGTTCAATCAAGTTATTTTAGGCCAACTGTCAATTTCCTTGCGAGACACCATGTCTATACACCCTAGGATCAGGAAATGACTTTGGGTGGGAAGTCAGTGCTCACTACAATCAAAAGGAGTGAGCACTGGCTTCAAAGACTCCCTGGCGGAGGCTAGCCTCACACACGAATACAAGAGGACAACAAACAACTAAGGGAAGTTGTGATTATGGTGTGGATTTGTGGTAGTGTAGAGTTAGTACATCTGAGATCATTTTTTCTCCTTTTTTATATATTAATTAATTTTTTTTAATGAGATTGTGATTCTAGTAGTGCTATACATATTACAAATCAAAGGAACAAATATTTCATAATTAAAAATATATATTTGTAATTTAAATGACTAAATTTAATAATAATATTGTTACATATAAAATATAACATAAGCGAATGTAATTGAAAAAAAAAAGATAATAAAAATCAATGAGAGAATGTAATTGACTTTAAGCAGAAGCAAAAATAGAAAAGGGTTATTATTATTATCATTAAATGTATCTAGATCTTTTGTAATTCCAAAATTAATAAAAAGTTTTAAGTTGTATTGACAAACCTGGAGGAGCAATAAGCATAACCCAAAAACTTGACAACTACAAATACAAATAAGTAATGTGATGTGATGATGGGTTCAACAATCTGGAATTAAAAAAAAATGAGTAAGAATAATAGTGTTAAGAAATATGTTATATAATCCTTTTCTTTCCTTGAAATGAAGTTTTTAAGCCTACACTTAAGCAGATAAATAAACATCTGGTCATTTTAGGTGTCATATAATGGGTTATTCTATATACTGAAAAACAAACTGAAAATTTCATCAAAAAAACCAGTTAAAAATATGTTAACTCTATTGAAAGTACCAAAGCAGATCTAGAAATTTAACACTAAAAAGGACAAAAATCACTTAAAGGGCTACCAAAATAAAGCAATCATAAATGCAAAAGTTTCTTTGAATTTCTTAATCATTTGAACCTTTTTGTGTTCAAAGAAATACAAATATTTATCATCAATCCCTTCTTTACCATAATGGGTTGGTAGCCAACGATTTTAACAATGTCTGTAAGCCTACATTTATCTTTATTGCATGTAACTGTACAATTGAATTCCCAATTTCCTTTACTTTCCGCAACATTCTTTATGCTCTGTTCAACATAAAGCTCAACCCCCATCTCTCTGTATATTTTTTTTCATACCTCACCCAGTTAATAAATTTAAAATAAAATACATTACATTAATAATTAAAAATATTAGCATGTGATGACAGCCATATTTAACAAATAATTTGCAAAAAATCAAAAAAAATTATTATTTTCATCAATAAAATTAGTTAATAAAATAAAATACATTATCTCTAAATTACAAATAAAATCTCTCAAATATGGGTTTTTAATTATTCATGTCTTAATTTGTTGTACCGTATTCCTTGCAAGATGAAATTTGTTCTTTGCAAGTGAATTTTTAGAAGCACAGCACGGTTCTTTGCAAGTGGGAGCACAACACAGTTCTTTACAAGTGGATTCTTGGGAGCACAGCACAGAAGAAGTTAAAGAAAGTAAAAGTGGGGTTATCGAAAAGGATGTTTTGGAATTACATGTTCATGAAGAATAATTTGAGAGAAAGTGACAGAAGATGGGGTGGGTTTCTGGAAAAGGAAGAAAGGGACAAATCGATAGGGTTAGGGTTTTTTATTTGGAGAATGAAAGTTGTCTAATTTTGAGTTGGAGTAATTGTCTTCTCCCGTGTGGGGTTTTTTTTTGTTTATATACCTGTACCAATTAATTATTGACATGTTATTATTTTATATATATATATATATGTATATATATATATATAAAGGTCAAATTTTGTTCTTCTCTTTACCAGCACAATAACTTTTATTAGCACAGTGATTGTAAACCGTGTGCCACCGTATTAACAATAGATAATCCGTTGCTGATTTTTAATATATTAATTTATTTTTTAGCAACCGATTTTCTGCTGCTAAATCCGTTGCTAATATTAAAAAATTAGTATATATGTAATCCGTTACTAATATATTGCTAAATTTGCATCTAAAATATTCCGTTGCTAATTTCGGATGCTATTGACCCTTTTTTTTAATAGTGAACATTGAGTAATATAAATAATGTTGTTTGTCACCAATCTCTCCTTATTATAGAATATATATTATATAGGAAATATTATAAGTACTATTCTAGTGTTGTAATCTTTACCTTAACTATTGTATATTGCCCTATACATATAAATAGAAAAGGATTGATATAAATAGAAAATGATTGACTAAACCAAAAGTTAAGCCTCGTAAGTATTCTCAACTTGAAATTAGAGTCTTCTGTCATCAAAACTCTTCTCTCCCTCTCCCCTTTACAGTCGATTTTTTCTCTTCCTCTCCTAAATGGATTCTACTGTTGTTTTCGCCGACTTCTCCCTCAACATCGGTGGTGCAGCCCAGCCGGCCAGCCATCTATAAGCTGCTGCTAGTGGTGTTCTTCCACAGCAGCAGTAGCCTTTGCTTGCAGAACACGTCAATGACTCCTCATCACATGTTTCTGTCGTTCCTCTGCACATTATAGGAACACAATCTCCAGTAACTTATAGGCACATGCTCTTCTCCCCCTTGACCAACTGCTCGTCAACATCACATGATCCTTCATCCTAGGCAGCCAAAGACAACATTGTCAACAACAACTACCATCGCCACTCCTGCTCTCATCAGTCAGGTAGTATCTCCTCCTACTCGTGAACCAATTACTTTTACCGATGCTAATAGGTATGAGTCTTGGCATAGTGTTATGCGCGAGGAAATTAAGGCCTTACACGCTAACAAAACTTGGACCTTTGGTGCCTTTTCATCCTTGATGAATGTTGTTGGTAGGCGATGGATGTACAGAATTAAACACAGAGTTGATGGCAGCATTGAGAGGTATAAGATGCATCTAGTTGCTAGAGGTTTCACTCGGGAAGAACGTATTAATTACTCTATAACCTTTAGTCCTGTTATCAAGCAGGTGACCGTCAAATTAATCTTCTCCATTGCGGTTTTGTGTTATTAGAAAATTCATCAGCTTGATATCCATAATGTATTTCTCAATTGAGTTCTTAACAAAAAGGTCTACATGAAACAACCTCCAGATTTTGTTGATTCTGCTCTCCCCTCTCATGTGTGTAGATTGCATAAGTCTCTATATGGTTTAAAATAGGCTCCACGGGCTTGGTACACTCATCTGAATGACTTTATGCTATTAATTGGTTTTCGCGCCTCCAAGGTTAATATCTCATTATTTATCTTCTCTTTTGGTACTGATATTTGTTATCTCCTGATCTATATTGATGATATTCCGTTTACAGGTAGCAACTCTCTTATACTTAAACACCTCATACAGGTGCTGAGCTTAGAATTTAAGCTTCGCAGCTTAGGTACTGGTTATTATTTTTTGGGTATTGAGGTTCAGTCTACTGGTATGGGTCTTATGCTACAACATCATAAATATACATTTGACATCCTCACTTGGGCTGATATGATATCTTGCAAACCTATTGATACTCTTATCTCTTCCTCTAAAGTTATCATACTATCAGATCATTTATTTTCTGATGCTACATGTTTTTGTCAAATTGTGGGTGCCCTTCAATATCTCACTTTTATGAGATCAGATATTTGCTTTGTTATTAACAAAGTCTGTCAGTTTATGCATGCTCCTACAAACTCATTGGGCTGCCGTTAAACGCATTTTGCATTATCTTAAGGGTACGACAACACATGACCTACATATTACTCGTAGTTTTTCCTTTGCATTGTATGGCTTTACAAATATAGATTGGGCAGGTAGTATTGATGAATGAAAATCTATAGGTGGTTATCTTTTGTTTTTTTATCAGACGTCGATTTCTTGGAAATCAGGTAAGCAACGTATAGTTGTTCGCTCTGAGTACAAAACCTTAATATACGGCATTACTAAGGTTATCTGGCTTCAGTATTTATTAATATATCTTCAGATTTCATCTGTTTCTGCTCCTATCATTTGGTGTGATAATCTTGGTGCTCTTATTTATCTATGAATCATGTTTTCCATGCTCGCATAAAACATGCTGAGGTTGATTATTATTTTGTCCAAGATATAGTTGCGAAAAAGGAGATTCAGATTTGTTTTATTTCCTCTGGGATCAACTTGCAGATGTCTTTACTAAGCCACTTCCTATTGCTTCGTTTACTGTTTTTCATATCAAGTTTCAGGTCGATCCCCCACCCTCGGCTTGAGGGGGCATTTTATAGAATATATACTATATAGGAAATATTATAGGCACTACTCTAGTGTTGTAATCTTTACCTTAACTATTTTATATTGCCCTACACATATAAATAAAAAAGGATTGGTTAAATCAAAGGTTAAGCCTCCTAATTATTCTCAACTCTTTTTGTGCTTGATAAGATATATATATATATATATATATATATATATATATATATATATTAGCTAAACTCTCTATTACAGTTATAAAAGGATCCACAAGATCCTCCTCAAATCATGTTATACCTTTTATCAAAACTCAATCCCATGATTCTAGGCAATCCCTTGATTATAGACAATAGCATGATTCTAGGCAATCTCTTTATTAAAGACAATGGCTATAGATGGATACATTGACTTTGTAAATTAATTACATGTTGTAATATTACTTAACATGCTCTATAAATAAGATATGCACCACCAGACAATAAATCGTGATGGTTTACAAACCTTCTTATGGTATTAGAGCCATTCTAAGGATTCACCTCCCTCAATCTAAATGGCCTTTGAAACTCCATCCCCTACCCTGTCTTTCAACACCATGATCCATCTCTTGACCATCAAGTTATCTTCTTCCAATTCCAACTTTCTCATGTGGCGTAGTCAAGCATTGTCATTGCTATAGTGCCAACATCTTCTTGGATATGTTGATGGCTCCATTAAATCTCCTTCTGCAACTATCAGTTTTGATGACTCTGCCACTGTCAATCCAAAGATTTGCAAAATGGCAACAAACCGATCAACTTGTACTAAGCCTCCTCCTTGCTTTGTTGACTGAAGAAGCCATGTCTATTGTTGTTGGCCTAACCTCTTCGCATACCATGTAAAACCTCTGGGCAAAAAATTATAAATTGACTAGTTTGATGTAAAACAAAAAGAAAAAAAATTGCAACTCTCGATCGAATTATCAAAAAAAATGTAAAAATTTGCATGGAGCCTTCTAATATGATTTCTTAGCTTGGGTTAAAATTTTAGAATATTCAGAGAAATTCAGAAATTTGACGAAAAATCACAATTTGACTAGTTTTACATTATTGGACGTAATTTTAAATCCGACCATCAGATTGAGCTGAAATTTTATAAGGAACCTTAAAATATATTGAATAAAATCTGGTTAAAAGTTTAGCATGAATGGAGCTCGGTAGTGCTAGCAAAGAATAAGGACCGTCAAATGGAAACAAAAGACTCATTAAGGGTAAAATGATAATTTGCCATTAAAAATAAAACAAGGCAGCCCCTTTTCTGTTATGAGCGGCCAACTGGACAAGAACAAATATGGAAAAAAAAACAGAGAAGAACATGAGAAATTAAGAGAAAAACAAGAAAAAATGAGAGAGAGCTTTGAAACTTGTAAGATTGAAAGATTGAAAGACTTGGAACATTAAATTAGAGAAGAATCAAGTGAAGGAAGATATAAGAAAGGTGAGGAGGGCTAGCCATACTACGAGGAGAAGAAAAGTTGGGAGAACTTAGATTGGTAAGTATGAAAAGTTTAGGTTATTACTTGAATGAAGTGTTTTTGGGTTTATTTGAGTAAGTTATCAAACAATGACAATTAAATTTGATTTAATTTCTCATAATCTTGATTTTTTTTTAAATTAGGGTTCTTATGAGAATTTAGGGATTTTGAGAAAAATAGTAAACATGATGGAATTGAGGTAGAATAGTATAGAAATAATGAATGTAAGTAGTAATTAAGAAAGAAATTGAATAATTTTGAAGAAAAGAACTTGTAATTAAGGATGAGGAAATATAGGAATGAGGTTTTGATTGTTTTATGTTTGAGAAATGATGTTCTTTATCTTATTTGAAGTATTCAAAATATGAACAAATGAAGAAACATCATAAGAATGTGAAAAGAAGGAATAAACAAATGGTAGGAAAAGTTCATGGGAGAATTCTTTAAGTGAGTTAAAAGAAGAAAATTGATTAAAACTATATGTAGAAAATGAGGTGACAAATGAATGAAAATTTAGGTGTAAACCCCAATTAAATAAAATTTTGATTCATCACTTTCTTTTAAAATTCAAAGTTTTATTATTAGTTATGAGTTGTTTATGACATGTTGATATGGAAGAAGTAAAAGAAGAAATTGTTGGTATTATAATTGGGATGTCGGGTAGTTAGTATGGAATTACGAGTTAGTATGAATTACCGGTTAGTATGGAATTACCAGTTGGTTAGTATGAATTACAGGTTAGTATGGAATTACCGGTTGGTATGGAATTACCGGTATAGAGAATAGTCGGATGTTGGGTAATTCATATGGAATTATCAGTTTAATTGTTAGCTATTTAAGAGAGTTAGTTGGGTTTGAGGTAAAATTATAAATTACCAAATTAAAAATTAAGCAATGAGTGTTGGTTACAGAGGTCTTATAAGTATCGGATTAATAAATTATGAATGGGTTGTTAATGTTGATATATAGTAAGTTGGTGATGAAAGATAATTTGATATATTTTGAAGACTTGTGAACATAATAGCTTTATCATCTTTAATGTGTTATCTTCCTTATTTCTTATTAATGTTATGTATACAGGTTTTTCACGAGGTGATGCGGAGCGTTAAATATGGGCTTTGTGTTTTAATTTGTTTATTTTGTGGGATGTAATATATTTGCTTTATATGTATTTTGTATCATATGTAGATTGTAATATATGTATAATGAAGATGTTTGCTTTTGGTACTTATACATTTAAAATGTATGAGTAAGGAACTAATATTATTAAACTATTCAAAAAGAATATTTAGTAATTATAATCATACATGTTTAAAAGATGGATGCATGTTAATGTAATAATTAGTTCAATATGAATCTTTTGAGTTTATAATTGTTTGTAGTTAATGTGTTATTTGTTAATGATGTAAGGTTGAGAAATATTATTTGATAAGATGGGATATGATCCAGGATGGTTGAATCAAAGTGGAAGTTTTGAGTATTGTGATTAAATGAAGTCTAGTCGATAACTTGGTAACATCAGAAAACAAAGGAAACTTTGCCGAAATTTCAAAAAAAAATCTCATAATCTTAGACATACTATTCAATACTTGACATTAGTAAAGAAATGTTTGAGATTTCATGACATTATAATTTGAGGGTGTTACATACCGTCTGGTCCATTTTGGAGACCACTTTCAGCCATCGTTTCAAATCTCGTGAGATGCATTTAAAAGATGAATTGCAGCACATAAAGAAAGATGCTCGATCTATTGTTGAATATTCATGTGAGTTCAAATTTGTTTGTGACCAGCTTGCTGCCATGGGTCACTTCATAGATGATCTCGACAAAATACACTAGTATTTACGTGGACTTGGATTTGTTTTCTCCACCTTTTCTACTACACAAATACCTCTTTCATCTCCCTTCTTTTACTAAGATTGTTCCCATGACGGAGAGTTATGAAAATTTTATTAAATCACTGGAGCTGCCTTCCATGGGACCTATTTTTGCCGCCTTCACTGCCTATCACAGTAACAAATTTGTCTCTGCTCATGGGGGTGGTTTTGCTTCTTGTTGGGGTCGTAGCCGTCGTGATGGTCGTCATCAACAAAACCGCTCTATTTGTTGTCAGATTTATCGTGGGGAATGGCATTACACCTCTTCTTGTCGTGACCGCTACTCCCATTCCTCAAATGCTACCAAACTTGTAGAGGCTTTTACCTCATACAGCCTTAATAATAATCAAGCCTTTGATTGGTTTACGGACACTGGAGCCACTGCATATATGATTAATGATACTACTCAGTTGGACAAGACTGATACGTACACTGGTAAGGATTGTGTTGTTGTCAGTAATGGTGCCTCTCTTCTCATTTATAACATTGGTACCCTCTCTCCCATCCCCTCCCTTACTTTAAAAGGTGTCTTAGTTGTGCTTGGCTTAACCAAAAATCTAATTTCAATCGAGTAAACTTACCTTTGATTTCCTTTTTTCTATCACTTTTACTAATGACCACTTTATTATACAGAATCAAGTCATAAGAAAGGAGGTGGCAACTGGGCAGTGTGACAATGGCCTTTATGTGCTTGAATGTGGATATTAATCCTTAATTTCTATTTTCTCTAATAATTATCCTCGAGCTTCATTTGATGTTTGGCATGCTTGTTTGGGCCATGTGTCTCACTTTATTATTTCTCCTTTGAATAAAAAAGTGTATATTATATGTGACTTCTTTGCTTCTTACTCCCATTATTTGCTCTAGTTTTTAACTCGCAAAAAGTCATAAACTACCATTTCAACATAATGACAAACGAGCATCTCATGTTTTGGATATTATTCATTGTGATTTATGGGGTCCATCTCCTGTTCCATCCAATTCGGGTTATAAATATTATGTCATTTTTATTGATGATCATTCCCGATTTACGTGGCTTTATCCTTTAAAGTTTAAATCAGTTTTTTTCTGTATTTTTCTTCAATTTCAAAAATTTATGGAAAATCAGTTTCTAGTTAAAATCAAAGTATTTCAAAGTGATGGAGGCACTGAAATTACAAATCATAATTTTTAGGATCATTTACTAAACTGTGGCATTTATCATCAAATGTCATGTCCTTATACATCGGCCCAAAATGGTCGTGCTGAGTGCAAACATCGACATATAACTGAAACTAGTTTAGCAATGCTTTTTCACTCCCATGTCCTTCTGTAATTTTAGGCGCGGCCGCTTTCACCATTAATTAGTTGCCCACACCAATTCTTGATGGTCTATCTCCTTTTGAGCTTCTATAAGGTAAGTCTCCCATTTATACCAATTTTCATCTCTTTGGTTGCCTTGTATTTCCATACTTACATGATTATGTTTCTCATAAATTAAGCCCTCAAAATCATCCATATGTCTTTCTTGGCTACAGTATGTCTCACCATGGCTTTTGTTGTCTTGATCTTTCTACTAACCATGTATTTATTTCTAGGCATGCTATTTTTTATGAACTTAATTACCCTTTTAAGGGAACTCCTTGCTCTAGGCCATTTCCTAACTCTCTTGTTAATGCATTTCTTGAGCCTACTACCATTCTAATGGTTGAATTATCGAATCAGCTTGATCCTATATCACATCCGTGTGGTTCTTACTTAACTGACCCATCTGTTAGTTTTAGGCCTCTTTCAGATTTGCAGGTTATCCCTTTAATGCATGAGCCTTCGCATGCCTCAACCCTTGTGGCCGCTGATATGGATCCTATCACTGATGTATCCTCTCCTCCAGCCTCAAGCATTCTCCTCCAATTAGCACTCATTCGATGCAAACTCATGCTACATCAAGAATTTTGAAGCCTTCTCACCTAGTGCACCGTTCCTCACTCTAACCTGTTCCAATTTCTTATCACCATGCGTGAGCCCAAAGGCTTCAAGTTCGCTGCTAAACATCCAGGTTTGATTGCTGTCATGGATGAAGAAATTCAGGCCTTTCATCATAATCATACATGGGATTTAATACCTCCACCACCCAACAGAAATGTTGTGGGCTTCAAATGGATTTTCTATATCAAATACCTATCTGATGGCACTGTGGATCGTCATAAACCTCGTCTTATTGCAAAGGGCTACACCCAACAACCGAGCCTCGACTTCACTGATACATTTAGTCCTGTTGTCAAGGCTTCCATGGTCAGAGTTGTTTTATCACTAGCCGTCTCAAATAATTGGCCTCTCCGGCAACTTGACGTCAAAAATGCATTTCTTAATGGCCTTTTACGGGAAGAGGTTTATATGGATCAACCCCCTAGCTATGTTGATCCTCAATATCCTACACATATTTGTAGGCTTCGTTGAGCTCTCTATGGCCTCAAGCAAGCTCCACGAGCATGGTTCCATCACTTCACTCTTTTCTCTCGGCTTATGGCTTTACTTGTAATTTTGCTGACTCATCTTTATTTGTTCTATCCAAGAGTGCTGACTTAATCTATTTATTACTCTATATTGACGACATTTTCATGACTGGCAACCATTCAGCACTCCTCAATGTATTTGTTGGCAAGCTAACTCATGAATTTGCCACCAAGGACCTTGGATCCTTGAACTATTTTTTGGGCTTGGAAGCTCATCGCACATCTATTGGTCTTTTTCTTAGCCAAGTCATGTACGAGCATGAGATCTTACAGCGTGCACAGCTAGTTGACTCCAAGCTGGTGGGTACTTTTAGGTAGTCGCTCAACATCTTTCCACAACTAGTCCTGATTTTGATGATCACCCCTCTACCAATCGCTCGTAAGTGCCCTTCAATATCTTACAATCGCTCGTCCTGATATTGCTTACGTTGTAAGTGTTGTCATTCAGTTCATGTATAAGCTATCTATTTCTCATTTTTCAGGTCGTTAAAAGGATACTACGTTATGTTAAAGGTTCTTTTTGGTTTGGTTTATCTTTCACTCCGTTTTCTTCTAGAGAACTCATTGCTTATTCAAATTCCGACTGTGCTGAGTGTCCAGATACACGTCGATCAGTTTTTGGTTATGCCGTTTATTTCGGTGGTGATCTAATGTCCTGGAGTTCCAAGAAGCAACCAACGGTTCTCGATCCAGTTGTGAATCTAAATACCGGGCATTGGCCCTTACTGCCACCGAGGTTAAGTGGCTACAACATCTTCTTCGAGATTTTCATATGTCTTTTCCATCTCCTTCGATCATGCTTTGTGACAATCAAAGATCCATTTTTCTCGTTGTTAATCTAGTTTCTCATAAGCGTTCTAAGCATGTTGATTTGGATTATCATTTTGTGATAGAACTGGTGGCCTTCGGAGAACTCAAGATTCGTTATGTTCCCACTTACTTACAAATTGCTGACATTCTCACCAAAAGTCTCAGCCAACCTGCCTTTATTTTTTTACGTTCCAAGCTTCGCATCTCTGATTCTGAGATGCTAGGCTTGCAGGGGGTATTACAGATATAGAAGGATCCATAAGATCCTTTTCAAATCATGTTATACCTTTTATCAAAACTCAATCCTATGACTCTAGGCAATCCCTTGATTATAGATAATAGCATCATTCTAGGCAATCCATTTATTATAGACAATAATTATAGATGGATACGTTGACTTTGTATATTAATTACATGTTGTAATATTGCTCAACATGCTCTATAAATAAGATGTGCACCACCAGACAATAAATCACGATGGTTTACAAACCTTCTTATTCTCGATATTAAAAACTAGAATCCTTCAAGTGGTTGTTGTTCACTAATTATCCAGGATTCAAACCTTAAAATCAATATTCTAAGAAATTTATATTAAAAAATATTAATTAACTTAGGTGGTGACCTTAATTATATATGTAAGACAAGTTCAACATTGTTAACCTAGAAGCAATAAGACAATATTTTCCATTTCAATAAAAAAGATGTTAGGGTTTGGTTAAATAATTAATTAATTAACATCCATTAAATTCCTCTTAAAATATGTTTCTTGCTTTTTTTACTTTCTTCTCCGGCAGCCAAAATTAAGATGAGAATAGTAATGCATTTTGTGTTATTTAAGACTTTAGATTTATGAGAGTTGAAATAAAGTTTGTGATAATTTGAAAAGAGGACTAATTAGATAGCTTCCTCTGCTATTTATAAGATTAGGACAGCATATATGTGTTATGGTGTAATCTACTACACAAAATAAATCTATACAAGGAAAACATAATATTTATTATTTTACAATATGAGTAATTCTTATTAAAAAAAATATATAAAATCATGTCTATATAACGTGTCAATCAAAACCTTAATTTTTTTAATTAAAATGGCTATTTAACATAATATTAAATTAATTTGTAATAATTAAGATTTTAATTCTTATCACTGTTTTAAATCTTTTAAGAAAAATTCTTGTTTCCATAATTCATGCTAATGGACAAAAACTGGTTGCATGAGGTAAGAAATTATTAGATGCTCATGTGAATCAATTCAATTATATTACATGGTGCAGGTGTACCAAATCAATCACACATTAATATCATGAAGTTTTTCTTTTTCCAAAAAAAATAATTTTAATATAGTTCAAAGTTGAGAAATTATTACTTCTTTTTGGTCTCTTCTTCGGCAAACCCAAGACAAGAGTAAGAAAGAACCCAATTGGCAGCCACAACAAATGGGTCTAACCCATGAGAGAAGTAAGAAAGAGCCCAATTGGCATCCATTACTCCATAAAAAAATAAAAGCTTTATTCTTATAATTATGATGGTAAGAGATTGCGTGTAAAATAATGATTGGAGCCTCATGAGGAACATCTTGAAGCAGTGGCTTAGATTATTCTATAATAATTAATCAACCAAAATTGTAAAAGACAAACATCAAAATTGGAAGTTATTGTAACATTCAACCGTTGGCATGACGATGACCTGATTTAGCACTCAGTTTTTGAGTGCTTCTAATTTATAATTTAGAAGGAAAAAAATATACATAGTTATGGTAATTTTTACAAATCAAAGATGAGAAAGCAAATCCTACAATATAATTTTTTAGCTTGAAGGACATCTACTGTTTTTTTAAAAAAAAACTATATATTAAATAATTATCTTAACTAAAAAACCTAAGCTCTTAAATGATATTTCAAGATATAATTTCTATATATTATTTTTTAACACACATCATATGAAAAAACTATCTCAATTCAAAAATTTAAATTGTTAGTTTAAATTTTAAAATATAATTCATATTATTTTCTAATAAAGAGTAAAAATTCATAGTGTGTCTATATTGAAATTATTTAGTTATAGAACCATACTTTAGTTTATATTTTTAACTTTCTAATACACGAGACATAAAATTGTTGTAAATTGTTGTTCTCATATATGGCTTTTGGATACTATCTCAATTTACTAAAAAACAATCATGTTTTAAGAGAATATAAATTTATTTTAAAATTATGAAAGAAATAAATTTGTTTTATATTTTTGTTTTCATTCATTTAACTACTAGACACGTTTCTATCTCTTTTATATTTATTTCTTCCAGCACAAAAAAAAAACAAAAAAAAAAACCCTCAAATATATATGTCATCTTAATTCTATATGGTGAAAAGCACCTTGACATTGAGATTTTAAACACAAAATGGAAGCAACTAAGATGAAAGAAAGGAACACTTCTTATCTCTCTACCTTCATCTTATCTTATTTATGGCATGTCCACAAGGGTAGCTATCAATGACTGAAACCATGCAAGTTTTTTTTAAAAAAAAAATGACTGAACCATATGGATACTCTAATGAAAGATTTTGGGAAAACACTGTCCACTCAACTTAGGGCTGAGAAAATGGGATTTGTTTTTACCTTTATCACGCTCATTGTCTCTTAATTCATTTGAATATTTTATCCATTTCTAAACAAGAAATTATTTTCTGAAGTTCGAGATCCAAAAAACAAAAACAAAAGGGAGTATACTAGTCCGTAGACTTTGAAATCTCAGGCTGTTATTTTCCTCTGGGTCAGTGTTAAGCACTTGGGGACCCTAGCTGATATGGAATGCCTATATATACATACAATACAAGATGCTTAAATTCCATGATGGATATGACATTTTCATATGAAAGGTACGTGGTATACACTGAGCTAGTAGCTCAAATGCTCACTCAAATTTGTAAATTTCAGGTCCATTAATGAGCTTAGATTAGAGTTCTAGTAATTAAAACCAATCAATGAAGCTGAGTCTGAATATTTCTCCATTTGCTGCTATGGTTTTATGCCTAAAAGAGTTGGGAGTTGTGTGTTCTGTGCCCTTTCAATCGCTGTTATCTGGATTTAAAATAGAAAGATAATTGCAGGCTGATTAAGGAGCGTGTATATATATATATATGTATAGCCAATTTTAAGTCGAGCTCTTAATTAATGCAGTTAGGTTACCATATTTGAACTCCATTTGTAGTCATGAGAGTCATTCTTCTGCTTCAAAGTGATTGTAAGCTAAAAATGGTCTTTTCTTGGACAAGTTGGCTCTTAGGCACTGGGCAGGGAGTCTAACCAAGGATTGCGAATAAATCACGTTGGAATTCTTCATTAAGAACATTAATCTTGTGTCCAAAACCTAATTAATGACATTATCCATGTATCTTGGAGGATTAAGGGATATATAACCTGCTCCAAGGTTAAAAACCAAGATAATTATAGTAAACAATTTCATTCCATACCCTTTTGAAGACTAATTATAGCTAGCCACAAGCAAGAGCCATTCTTCCAAGGGTACTTAAAATCAAATTAACACTAGATGCATGAAAACCAAAGCTGCCAGTAAAAATAAAGCATTTTTCACGAGCATGGATCATCCGGGTTTAAAAATAATCTACTTTTTATTCAACAATTCTCGTCCGATTCAGCATCCGAATCCAGAAGCTAAAAACAAAAACAAAGTAGAATAATATTCATCTCCAAAAACCCAATAAAAAAGGAAGAGGTAAAGCATTTTGCCAAGGTCGAAGTACAATTTAAACAAACCACCCCTAACAGATATAGCTAGGGACCATCAAGTTCTGGGACGACTTAGACACCTTTTGGCTTGGCGGCAATAAAGCTGATGCACTGCACTTGACGCGTGTTGTCGAATCCGATTATACGGATAAAGGCGTTAGGGTAAGCTTTCTTTGCCTCCTCAAGCTCAAGCAACACTTGAGATGACTCAGTGCATCCAAACATGGGTAGCTTCCACATAGTCCAGTAGCGTCCATCATAGTACCCTGGTGAGCTGTGGTGCTCACGGTAGACCCAACCTTTCTGCATAATCCAACATATACCATTAATTTCACAAAAGAAAAAATAAGTCTGTGTTTTTACAAGGTATATACAGCTAAAGATTCCCATCTAGTTATTACTGAATCGACCATGCATAGACTAATTCCTTTTTTCATACATTCATAATTTTGATTGAGCTTCTAATTTCAATAACCATGTCAGACTCAAGCATCTGGTTAAATGAGACGACAATTTAGTGTTTATAATCATAATGTGTTCAATGTGATAGTATAGGTGCAATTAATTTAGTACTCTAGTGATAAAAAGCACAAAGCAGGGCTCCAATTCTACATTTCTACTCTCTGTCCTTAATTAATCATCTCCTCGTAATAATAACAACAATAATTAGTGAGAATTGTGTGATTATGGGATTGGATTTATCACCTCCAACTCGAATTCCAAGCAAGGAACCCACTTCGAGCGAAGAAGGTAATCAATTTCCTTGGCCAATTCCTCCTCTGTGAGATCTGGAAGGTAAGAAAGAGTCTCGAACTTCTTCAATCCAGTTGGTGGCCACACCTATATTTAAAATGCATGAACATTTTGTTGTGGTCACAACAACAACAACAACAACAAAAAACAGTGAGCACAGAAGACTAATTGCCAAGTTGGTAAAATAAGATTAAGCGTGCTAGTTGTACTGAATCTACTGATATCGAAGTACGAAGTCTGTCTATATTAGGTTACCTGCATGCATTGAACTCGTCCACCATTGCTTGCAATGGAAGTAATGTCATTAGCCTTTCTGGTACTGACTGGGAAAGCTGCGGCAGACTTGAGACCATTGAATGGTGCCACCATGTTGGCTTGTGCCGGGGTGCGGTTGACGGTGGCAACGGCTGCCGATGAGATCATAGAGGAGGAAGCCATCTCTTACAAGCTTATAAGCTATGCAGTGCTCCCTATAAATGTGATATTCTGCTAGGATTTCAATACTGAACTCGCTTTACTGTCACTTCCTATATATAGTGCTTCAACTTGTCCCCCTCGTATCCTACGGTCACAAATCAGTGGAGTTGATAATGAGCGGAATTTGACCGTTCGATACGATAAGTGATGACATTACACTATTCTGTCCACAAGAAGGTGGGAATTCTTTTGATGCTAGCCTCATCGTTAGCACCACAAAGAAGTTTCCACGTGGAAGAAGCTCCATGACCTTATCTCATCCCATGGAGGACGTCATGGATGTGTGATGCTAGTTAATTTATGGCTTTATGGTTCTTGCTGAGGCAGCCTTTCGATTGATTCCACTCTCTCTTTCAGCTCCCTTAATTTGAGATATTTATGACCACTTCTGTGGTTCTTGGCAGCTTGCCATTGACAGAGTGATTTTAGAGCTTAGTTTACTTCATAGTTCACACACACACATATATATATATATATATATATATATATATATGAAGTTAATGTCAATTTGGGTCAATAAGATTTTTTAAAAATAATGTTGTTTCATATTTAAAATAAAAAAAAATTAAAGTTAACCAATTAGGTTTGGCTGGATTAACTAGATTTTACCTTTTCTTTTTTTTTTACCTTTTCTTTTTTTTTTTTTAGTTGGAGCAATTTCATTATGGAAAGTAAAACCAAAGCATTCATGAAAGCTCAACAATCTGGTTTTTAGTATTGGTTTGGAACTGTGATTCAAATAAAGGTTAGTTAAAATTTAATTTTTTTATTTAAAATTATTTTTTTATATTTTTTTATCGTTTTGATATTAAAAATAAATTTTAATATTATTTTAATAAAACTCTAAATAAATAAATAAAAACAATTTAAAAAACAACACCCTCAAAATTTAAAGCAACTAGCGTGTTACGTGGTCACAAGTAAGCAATGCTTTAGGTCCTCTAACGATCAAATCCAGCTCAGTATGCATTGAAAATGGCCAAGTAAACAAGGAGTGGACAGGGTTCTTAATGGTCCGGTCCACTACTTTCTTAGGGAAAATGGTCTAGCAGTTTAAATTAGCCCAAAGAAGAATGCCATGGGCCCATGGCTATTTCTAAAGAGAAGTCGGGCTAAAACCATTACCAGCCCATTATAATCTCACCTCCGTTACACATTACTAACAGCCCAGCAACTCCCTCTTCTTCTTTTTTTTTTTTTATTTAAAAAGACTTGTTTGAGAGTGTGGTTGAGATTACTTTTTTAAAGTGTTTTTTAAAATGTTTTTCATGCTGAAATACATTAAAATAATTTTTTTTATTTTTTAAAAATTATTTTTGAGATCAACGCATCAAAAAGATCCAAAACATTAAAAAAAAATTAATTTTAATAAAAAACAAAAATTAAATTTTTTTAGAAACGCGGGTTGGCACGCGTTTCCAGACGCTCTCCTCTTATAAAAAATGTAATTTGCCATGGACAACTTAGATGGTCAAGATTTTGTAAGAATTTTGCAATTTGATTAAAATGTGTATCACAGACTTCCCATGCCTTTAATAGCCAAAAACAACAAGTGTGTGTGTGACTTGTTGCATGTTTAATATTATGGTATAAAGTGTTTTTTATTTGAAGGTATATTAAAATAATTTATATGTATATATATATTTTTTATTTTTAACATCAGTATATTGAAATCATAAAAAAACACTAAAAAATTAATTTAATATTTTTTTCAAAATAAATATACTTTAAAAAAACATTTAAAAATAAAAGTTGAGGGCCTTCTTAGCTGTACACAAAAAAAATAATACATTCTGCCGACCATCTAGGGTTCGAGTGCAAATCTCTACCAAGTTACATACATAATTTAATCCATGTTGGGTGTCCTAAGATTAGGTGATGTAATTGAGATCAACTAAATTAGTTAATGTTGTCCCTTGATTATAATTATAAGTGTTCTCTTAATCATGATTAAGATATTAATCGCCAATGTTCGTACACAAAAAACCAGAAACCAGTCACCTGTTTTTAGCTCAGAAAATGGGATGGAACCATCGAAAAAGACTTCCTGAAAACCGGGAGCTTGGAATGGCGTTTTCGAGGGGATGTATATGTGGCGAGTGGTCTCATATTCTTTCCCTTTTACATGTCTGAACGCACTGCCGCCTCTTCATGCTTTCTTGGACCTTTTCTTGCATGGATGCCACCTCTCTAATTTCACCTTTTTCTAGACTAGGGATTGCCCCTTTTTCCATATGGACTTTAATTAAATTAAATTACACTAATAGTTAGCATTAATTTTCTCTTTTAATTTATTTGAAAAGAAAAGAAAATCACTACGCGAAAATGTTTGATTCTTGTAATTTATTTGAAACCCACAAATTGAATATATATATATATATATATATATATATATATATATATATATATTAGAGTCTTATTTTTTATTATTAATGTGAGTGTACGAATTAGAACATGCGTACCTTGACTAATTTTCACGGACCCTGAAGTTAACGACAATATAAGCCTTTAATAACCTGAAATTTATAAAATTTAAATTGATCATCTCTAAAAAGTAAATATAAAAATATCAGTTGAGGTGCATCTCATAATATTAATTAGAGTGTTATTATTATTATTATTATTATTATTTTGTGATGGGGGTGTTGAAAGTTGAATGGCAATAATTGGTTGAAAATCTTAATCTTAGCATAGCATAAATGGGTTCCATGCTAAATTGTTTTAGGTACTACAAGTCATGATGAGCCACCATGGTCATGAAATACGAAAATAATCTATGTGGGCTTCTTAATTTGGTCTAATTAGCACCTTGATTGGCTCAACAATTTCCAGGGGGGATGAACCTAACAAAAAGCAACACTAAGAAAATCACAAGAGGGAAAGTTTTCTCATAAAAGATTGGTCATGCAACAGAGCATACGCATTACGACAACAGTGATTACACCGTGAAATCAAAATTAACAATCATTCATTAACCATAACCAAGATGTTGATATCATTGGAAAACAATTAAAAATTGCTGCTATGAATCGACTAATTGGACGATAAGAGAGAGTAGACTCGATAAGAATAACAGTTTTTTTTTTTTAAATAATAATATTGAGAAGGTGAGGTGGTCTTCCAAATAACTAGCTAGTAGCCGTCCATGTGCTAAATCACAACAAATATAGCTGCATTACAGCCTAGGCGGCAGTCTTGCGATGAGTTATTTGTGTATGTCTCAGCATGCAAAATATTTTCCATTTAAATGATTCCACTATTCCATATTCAATGAAATCATCGAGCAACTAAAAGGTTTAAAATCAATGGAATAATGGTACTTTAATTTCTTCCTTATGGTCGGCTTTGAATCTTCGCCATGCCCTAGCCACACTTGCAGAGATCATTACAAAGCACTGGTTTAATTTAGCAAAGGCAGCATCACTTTCATAAATACTTGGAGCTAGCAGCCAAGGACAAGCACACATATATATAGTAGTTTTATTAAATAGCTATCAAATATTAGAAGACGCTCCCATATGCTACCTTCACATTTTGCACGAATTTCATCACCTTAATTGCTGTTTAAACGTGCAATTATTCCTTTGGATTCTGAGATCAAGTCCTCCTTTTCTTGCATTTCAATATTTGTTAAGATATATGCCCATTAAAGTTACGTGATTACAGCAAATAAATTCCTTTTCTTGATAGACGAAATCGAAGTACGGATGAAATTGGATATTCGTAGCTAAGTCTAGTGAAAGAAATATTCTTTAGCATGATCTTTGTGGAAGGCCAGGGACTAATTAGTGAAACTGTATAATTCTTTCTAATAATCTTTCCTTTTATTTTTGTTAGCTTTTATAAAGAATAATATAAATTATATCTTGAAACCTCACCTAACAATTTAAATTATTAGATTGAATTGGTTTTTTGACATGATATCAGAACCTTCATGACCAAGCGATCATGAGTTTGAATCTCACCATCCTTATTTATTTGATGAAAAAATTAAATACAAAATAATCCGAACTTGTGCAAGTTTCAAACTCAAAGAATTTTCTCTTAAGGATATGTTAAAGAATAATATTAATAATATCTTGAAATCTTACCTAACAACTTAAACTATTGTGTTAAATTAATTTTTTTAACCGCTCTAAACATTCTTAAATGATTAATCATCATTGGATTTAGCTCCAACATTAGCTTCATGTCTCCTTTCCCTTGAGATCGTTGGATATTGCTTATCTTCTACATAACGAATCATTCATCTAGCAAAAAATACCAAAATGAGTACATTTTTTCCCATGTTTGGAGGCTTTGGTCCTCATAATACATGCCTTTGGTCCCATAACACATGCCCCATATTCCAAAGCCAATGGTTTTCAGAAAGATGGTTTTTGCTTTCCTAAAAACCTGGAGCTGATTACTAGACACCATCATAGTGTACCATCGTGGTGGTTTCCAAATAAACTGAAAATAATTTCGCACTTGCAAGATGACATGATCTTATTCAAAAAGTGGAGATGCCACGGGTGATCTTCGCATTTTGCATGCATGTTTTGGACAGTCTTGCATGAAATTTTCACCCCTTTAATTTCCTCTTGAACTCATCCTCTAGTAACTCAAGGTTTTGAGAACATTCAGAACCTCATTACTTTCCTGCATATTTCTGTCCTCGTATAATTATGAAAGACAGGGAAAAAAGAAGAACAAAAGATCCCAAAATAAGTTTCTCCTCGTGTATTTATTATTTATACGAAAAGAAAAGAAAAGAAACCTTGCGTATTTTTGTCTTCTAGCAACCATCAAATATATATTCAGACTTCCACCGACTTAAAACGGGTCTTTTTTTCAATTATTGAGGATTATATAATTGATGAGAAAACTTTAGACAGAATTGCGTTTTTATATATAGCTGCATCTTGTATTTGATGGAATGACTAAGCTTGATCATTGGTTGGTGAAGTGACATCTACGCTCCCCTGCAAAAATAAACAAGAATAGTGTAAAGAGCAGGAGAAATATACGTGAAGAGCGGAGGAGGAGCAATGTGGTTTTGTGGCTATGAATGGAGTTCTATATCTTGTATTGTTTACTTGGTTTATTTGGACTGTGGTTGGTATTATGTTAGTTTTTGTAGTTGTGATTTAAAAAAAATTATTTTATAAAAAGTAATTTTTAATTGAGATTGGTTTGATATTTATATATATTTGGTTAAAACTATGATTGAAATTGAGGTTGAACAAAAAATAATTTATATTATCTATAATTCCATCAGATACGAAATTCATTCAACAAAAACTATATTTTTTATGATTTTCTAAAATTCATTCAACAAAAACTATATTTTTTATGATTTTCTAAAATTCATTCAACAAAAACTATATTTTTTATGATTTTCTAAGCGTGTAACAACCTCAAGTTCTTCATAACTTAAGATTTTTCCTATTTAAATTTTTGTGATATGACCGGCGTTACATGGGAAATTATCTAATTGTTGCTATAATATATGGTATAAATTAGTAACGTAAAATGATAATAGCAGTGGTTGTGTAATAATAAAAGTAAAAAAATGAAAACAGAGGAGAGGTGGGGGAAAGGGAATAAAAAAATAAATAAAAACAGAGTTGGCTCAAATTCTCTTGCAGTATTTGACTCCCTCAGACACTAATTAAAACGGTTTTTTTAAAAAAAATTAGCATATTTTAATTATGTTATATTTTATAAACATGAAATTTAAGAAATATTATTATTAAAAAACATGATATATTTAAACATCACTCTTTTAAAATACAACAATTTTAAATATTATATTTTAAAATGTTTTTTAAACACAATAACTTAAAATATCTGTTTTGAAAGTGTGAAATCAATTATAATGGAAGATTTTTTTTATCCCATCAGTGAGAGCTAGCCGAAACCTGCAAAAAAAAAAAAAACTCAGTATAGGATATGTTTGTTTTCTAGAAAGTGGTTTTCAGGAAATCACTTTCCAAACTTTCCTGTGTTTGTTTGTCATTAAGAAAGTTGGTCAACGAAAAACACTTTTCGGTCAACAGAAAACTCTTTCCAGTTAAAGAAAAATTTAGTTTGGTTTTCGGAAAAGTGTTTTCCTTTTATTTTCGGCGGAAAATATTTTCTGAAAGTTGTGAAAAAATTAGAAATTTCATATTATTTGCTGATTATATCAAATTTGGTCCTCAAACTTTTGATTGCTATATATATATATATATATTGTTTTGAATATTTGTTTTTCAATTTCATCCCTTAGAATTTAATTTTTATTTTAACTTTGGTCCTTATTTTTATAATTGTTATTTGCTTTTCTCTTATTATTGTTTAATTAAAAATTTTTATCTATCAAATTTGGTCCTCATTTTTTTGATTGTTACTTATTTTATTTGAAATAATTTATAAAATGTTAATTATTTTAATTTTAATTTCTTCATCTTTCAAAAAAAATTTATTTTTTAGATTTGATCTCTATTATTTTGATTATTATTTATTTTATTTGAGATAATTTATGAAATTATATTTTTTTTCAATTTCATTCTCATTCAACCTTTTAATTTGTAAGATTTGTTCCTCGTTATTTTAATAAACTTGAAAAAAATAAAACATTAATAAGTTATTTTTCTACTCATTTTTCATGATATAACCAAACATTGGAAATTATTTTCCAATTTATTTTTCATTACACTACCAAATATAGAAAAATAATTCACTTTTCCTGAATTTATTTTCCCGAAATTCACTTTCCAAAAAAAAACTACAGCAAACAAACGGGGCCATAATCGATATTACTTCCATTTAGCCTATAGTCTCTCGGTCTCTCCAATTAATTAAAAGAACGGAAATATGGCAATAAACTTTCTTGGGAATTTTTTAAAATCCAGTCACGTTCAAATTCTTGCACTGGGTGGGTGGCTGTAAACAAATATATATATATATATATATATATATATATATATATATATATATATATATATATATATATATATATATAACTTGAGCAAATTGTCTTCCTACATGAATATCCATCCATGGACGAATTCGGGGAATTGCTAGAGGAGTCTTGATAATGCTCTTGAATGATGAACAAACCATGCTTTATTCTCGCCGAAAGGATTGACAAAGGTTAAAGCTTGAAGATTTGGCCACCAAACAAAAAGATTTTTGATATCTTTTGTTCTCCCAAATTAACTAATCAGCCAAATTTATTTTTAAAAAAGTACAATTAAAAAGAGAAATTTCAAGTGATGATATTCTTATTATTTTTTTTAGATCACGGGGTTTATCTATTATTTTCTATGTATTTTTTTTTAAATAAACCTAAAAAATAATTAATAAGATATCAATACAATCACCATAAAATTTTCCCTCATAGATCCTTCTTATAGCCATTATTGCAGATTTTGTATTAGTTATACTATCAAATTAGTCATAGAGCAAAGATTTTTCATTCATTTTCAAATTTTTTTTTCCCTTGAGAGAAGTTATCAAGTTGAGTTATTCAGTCAAAAAAAAAAGGGGTCAATTTTTAATAATTATGTGCTTAAACACAAGTGGTCAATGCAATTTAAAGTTTAAAATAATTCAATCCTATGCATCTAGCAATATTTATCAAATTCCCATGGTCAAAATAAACTAACTCTACCTATTATAGAAAAATCATCTCAATGATCAAGGATTCAAGAATGATTTCCTAGATCGATGAATATATAATTATTTTTTTTATTAAATGATTTTTAAAATGGAGGTTCAACGGGTTTTGAATTATTTAATGAAAATAATCCTTTTTTTTTATTACATAACTATAATTGAGAAACCTCTAACCTCTAAACTATATTTTGCTGTAATTATAGTTTTGAAAGTATTTAGTTAATTAATACATACCATAATTTTACATGAGTCTTATTGAAAACAACCCTTTTTTTAAACCTTGGTTACAAAAAAAAATTATAATTTTTAACTTTTTTTAAACTTATTTTTTCAAATTATAATCTTAAAAACTAACACAATGCCAAACATACACTAAATCTGGAGGCTCTATCCCTACTCGTTGTTTTTTTTTATGTGAATCTCACCCAAACAGAAACAACACAAGAAAGACAACAAGTACAAGAATACATAATTGTGCTGAAAAATAGATCATAGAAGAACCCTCGTCACACTATGACATCAGCCGAAACTCTCCAAAAATAAAAAAAAAATTGAAGAAAATTAGAGTTGTCACCTAGTAATTAGAGGAAATTAGAAATTCTAAAAAGTAGCACTAGTTATAGAAATTCAGAAAAGAGGTTAGTTATGTCGGAAAGAAAAGCGGCATCACCCTTACCAGATCCTTTCTTATTAAATATTACCTTCACTATGTTTTTTTTTTTAGATTTGTCTTTGCACAACAACTGTGACCCACTCGGGTTATTGTTGGTAATTTTTTTTAGTGTCATTAGATTTATCTCATCAAAATTTTTCTGAAAATATCAATAATATCGTAATTAGAGCTTCACTGTATTTCCAGGTCTTTTTCTTTTATTTTTTTTCTTTATTTTACCTTTTATTTTTTCAAGAGAGTTATTTCATCTATATTTTAAAAAATATGCTAAAAAAACAAAAATAGCACAATTTTGGAAGGTTGCATCTAATTAATTCCAAGAGCATGCGGCAATTGGATTCATCACTGACAATCTGAAAAGTGATTGCCACGCGCTGGCTTCAAAAATTGCATGGCATTCTTGGACACTATTGCATGCGACTTTCAGCACTTTTATCACCTGGACTTGTCCACGTGTCATGTCGATGGCTTCCAAATGTAACGGAAACCATCTCTTTGTATTTCTTGTTAATTTATTGGCAACCTCTCTCTCCATTGCCGTGTTAGTCTGTTAGATGATGGTTTGGTTTCACGGCATTGTTCTAGGTTTTGGTTGCATCAGTTTCCAAGAAAAGGTTTTCGACTCGTATGATTAATTGATGTCCAGCCGAGTTGGAGATTGCTAATCGCCAGCCGCTAGAAATAAATCCATCACGAAAATATTAACAAAATCTAAAACACTTTTTTTTTATTAAAAAAATACTGTTTACTATAATATTATTATAATGACAATTTTACCATTTACATCAAAAATCTTAAAATAGGAGATATTAAGATTTTTTAACCAGATGCATTAGTTATTACCGAATAAATATATGATAAATAATTTTTTTTGCATTTCAAAAAAATAATAAAATGATTAAAATACAATTAAAAAAATAAAATTAGCGTCAATGAGTAATTGGCGACAATAAACAATTTGATATTTTCATAAATTCATTATTATCATGTTAGATAAGAGTTAATTTAATATCTGATCATATATAAATCAAATAAAATAAATTAAAAATACGGTGAAAATAATCAAAATACTCTTTAAAATATAAATATTAAAACTTCAAATTCGAGGAGCAGAGATAGAGAAGAAAGAAAAATAGATCATTGACACAAAATCCGATACCTTTGGGTCACATGCGATGCCTTATAATGGAGGGTTCATTGCGATGATTATAAACGCCGCCGCAAAACGTTGTCTTTGACGATTGGATGACCACCCACGCATGGCTAGAATGGCACATGAAGCGCTTACGCGCCGACAAGTGCAACACACTTATTAGACTTTTTTTTTTAATAATTTCTTGATTTATTAAATTATCAAGCAACCCTAAGTGTATCTCAATATTAAAAGAAAAATTGCATAAGCGAAGGATGAAAACACTTGCGAGCCGTAGCATAATTTATGTTTGCTTTAAGAGTAAAACGATCATTTTACTATATATATATATATATATAAAAAGACCAGAGAGCCCTTCACTACAAGTTTATTTTATTTTATTTTGTTTTTGTTTTTAAAAATCGTGTAATGGAGCAGTGCAGGGGACAGATTAGAGGAGAAACATCTAAGCATATAAAATTCTTCGCTAGAAGCTTGCGGTTTCACATTAGATTCTGCAACTGGTAATACATTAAGATCATTATTTTATGCAGAGGAAGCAAGTTGAACCTTGAGACGGGGGCCAGACGCCCTTGGATAAGGAAAGAGAGAGCTCAGAAAAAAAGGTCAAGTACAATAATTTAATCTAGAAAAATAAAATAAAATAAAAACATAATCACATGTCTTTGTCTTCCAAAAATCTTCGCAGCCACCTATTCATTGAATATTTAATAATTACAGTATGATTTTAATATTTTACAAATTAATAACTTTGATTAAATAGTATTCTTGTTTGATTTCAATTTCAATTTGGAATTTAAATTATATCTCAACTGATTTATTTTACTTGAGAATGCATTAAATTAATATTCCTTATAAGTTTTAAGAAGGTTTTGATTGGTTAATGTAGAAAAATATAAAAAAATATTATTTTCATTTATTTTTATTTAAAAAACATCTTGCATCATTATACCAAATATACACTTAGCAATCGAATTTGTTTCAAGTACACCTCTACAAAAGACTCATTCCATAGTTATTTCTATGAAAATGGATATTAAAGTAATTTTTTGGATTATGGCAGCAATTATTTTTTAAAGTATTTTTTATTTGAAAATATATTAAAATAATATTTTTTATTTAATTTTTACTTCAATACATCAAAACAATCCAGAAATAATCTAAAACAAAAAAATAAAGAATTTTCAAAAATACTTTTTGAATACAAAAACAAATACAATTTAAAGATATGATTGAAAAAAGATCATGAATCATGAACCAAAATGATTTGGAATTAGTAATTTTATACAAATTTTTAGGTTTCAAACTTTTATTTAAAAAGTACATTTGAAAGTTAATATAAAATCATTATCGAAACTTTGATTAAATTAATTATTTTTATTATATTTAATAATACGATGTATGATATGTTTTTAAAATATTTTTCAATTAAAAATATATTAAAATAGTGTGTTGATTATTTTAAATATTAAATAAAAATATTTTAAAAAATAATATCAACCACGAAAATAAATACTCCCTCAGATCATATAAGTTGAGTCAGGTTCGGTTTTAAATACTTTTTCAATACTGGGTTCGATCAATGGACCCAAACCCACAAATTAATTAATAAAATAAAGAGAGAAGGTTAACTTTGAGTTTTAACTGATCTAAAGTCTAATCAGATAATCCTATGTGTAATTAATTCAAGTTGTTAGTCATGTGTTCGAGGATAAGCACAAGGAAACAAAGCGAAAAAACCCACTCCAAAACCGATGGCTAAATTGGTCATGTAGTGCGCCCACAGTCCCAAAACAACACACACAAAACCAGAAACCAGTTACTTGTTTTCCCTATAAGCGGTTTCAGCACACGACCTCCCGAAAACCGGGAGCTTTAGTTTTTTTTTTTTTTTTTTTTTTTAATACCGGGAGCTTCTCGTGGACCCAAGCGCTCTTTTCCGATTATGTGGCGATTCGACCGCACTCTGACACCAGTACGTGGATGCCACGCGCTTCATCTTTTCTTCTTAAAATTTGGATCCTCTTGCAATCCTGCTCTAACATTTTCCTTTTCTCTGTGGATACTTGTAATATGCTTTTCAAGGGACTCTTTTGCCCTCGATTTGCTTTTAACCAAACTTAGGCTACGTTTATTAATATTTTTTTACAAATAATAGAACTTACATAATTCAATATGTCACGATTACTGTATAATATGATTTTTTAATTACATATATATACTTTTACAACTTCATTCTTCAAAATTCATTAAGTTTTTTAACCGTGTCGTGTGTGCGACATCATAGTAATTTTTACAATTATAGTTTTAAAAAATAGATATGAAAAAAAAAAATTACTCATGATTTAAAAAAAATATGTAATTAGTTAAAATTGTTATGAGATGAATTTTTATAAATTAAAAATTTATTATTTTAATTTTCATAACATTAAAATTTGAAATATAATTATGTGTTGAGTCCAGTGCAAACAATATAACTATTTAATTAATTAATTAAGTTTTTCTTCATGATTAGATAAATAGTAGAACTTGTCATAGTCTCTAAGTTTGGAATGTGATTCCAAATCTTAAAAGTGAGAAACACAATTCTTTTCGCTTTATCTTGTGTTTTTTTTTTTTGTAATTAATTAATTTTTTTAAATTCCACCAAATATTAAAATTGTACCAAATTAAAAAACCTTTTGCAAATTTAATATGGAGGAAGAAATTTGTATCTCAGAATTTAATATATAACATGAACGTTTCTTAAAGTTAAAGTATCCTATTAAATAAATAATAAAAGATAAAAAAAAAATATATTTACGTGGTTCAATCCTAATCTACTCCTCAAACATAAAAGCTATAATAAGCTATGTATATTATGTTTTAATTGATGATCTATTGAAAATATGATGAACGATATAAATCCCTCGAATGAATGCCCCAACAAATTTTATAAATTTCTCTACTAATTCTTATAATTTTAAAAAAACTAATATATTTTTCAACAAAAATAATATATTAAACATATATATTATTAACTGATTATTTAACCTAAAATTTTTATATAATATTGTTATTTAAAATTATCATTATATAATGTTGCAAATTTAATAATAAGATTATGATGTAAATATATCGATAATTTGTTTTGAAATATCAGAAAGAAAAAAAGTGAAATCAATATGATTATTCAAAAAATTAAACTAAATAATTTTTCATAACAAAATGATTAGCATTTTAACAACGACATTGAACTAGTTTTCAATTGATATTATATATATATTTATTTATTTCAATTAGTAAAAAATATTTATTTAATTTTTAACTTTAAATTATTTTTTTATTTTTTAATATTAAAAATAAAAAAATATTATTCTAATACATCCCCAAACTAGAAAATTATTTTAAAACAACTTATAGTACGCTGTGCAACCAAACAGTTTCAACTCGAGAGCTGTAACGTGTTTTAGAAGAAAAGAGTGTAATTTAAGATCAATTGGAGGGCAGATTAGTAATTAGAAAGTCCAAATAAGAGCTACAAACAACTAGCCCATGTTGTCGCGCAATGCAACAGCACTCCCCTATGGCAGAGCACCAAACAAGCTATCCAGTATCCACCATTGGGAGTTCCCCTCACGCTCTGTAAGTGAAAGTAGCCATGAGACATTTTAACATTTTAAAATCAATATTAAAAGATGGAGTGGTGGCGGTGGTACAAAGTACAAGCTCCAACCTCCTTGAATGTGGAAACCAGTGTTTCGGATGTTAAATAAGTTCCGTCCCTTGTATCTCTAATAAACCCAGCGGCTCTTCCTCTTCTCGACACACACACGCCCAACACATCCTCTTAAATACCCACTTCTCTCTTTCCCTCTTCCCTCCTTCAACAACAAAGATCAAAGACTCTTCTTTTCTCTAGTTTCGGTAGTATTGTCGTCTTTCGTTGCAAAATTGGAAGCCAAAATGCGGATGAGTTGTAATGGATGTAGAGTTTTACGCAAAGGTTGTAGTGAAAATTGCAGTATTAGACCTTGTTTACAATGGATCAAGAGTCCGGAGTCTCAAGCTAACGCTACTGTTTTTCTTGCCAAGTTTTATGGCCGTGCTGGCCTTATGAACCTCATCAACGCTGGCCCTGAACATCTCCGTCCTGGTTAGTACATATATTAAGAATATTTGGGTTGTCAAAAAATCTACACAACAATAAATGTTTCTGAGAACTTAGTAATTTTTTTGTAACCCTTTCAATTTTTTAGGTAAAAAAATCCAAGTTTAGTTCTTGCTGGTGCAAGAAACGACTCAAAGTTCTTGGTTTTTTTTTTTTTTTTTATCGCATCAACTCAAAGTTTTTGAATGCTTGTGAAAATTGAAGAATCCTTGATGACCCTTTAAAGTTTTGATGTAAAAGAACTGGCCCTAAGCTAACTAAGATAATTTTATGATGCCTCAAAATTGATGGGTTTCTTTTCTCTTCTTTTTTGTGACAGCAATTTTTAGGTCTTTGCTTTACGAGGCTTGTGGGAGGATAGTGAACCCAATTTATGGATCAGTTGGGTTGATGTGGTCGGGAAGCTGGCCGCTTTGTCAAGCAGCCGTTGAAGCCGTGCTAAGAGGTGCGTCGATAACTCAAATTAACTCTGAAACCGCAGCTAATGCTCAGGGACCCCCGCTGAAAGCTTATGATATACGGCACGTTTCGAAAGATGAGAACTCGGCTGCCTCAAACGATGCAAACCGTGTCAGGACTCGGTGTCGAGTCGGGCGAGTTGTGAAGCCGAAAGCTAGCAAACCGGCTTGTGGTGGTAATGGGTTGGGGTCGATCGTTGTTGACATGTCGGCGACACGGGACGGCTTGACTCGGTCCACAAGTCACGAGTCCTCGGTGAGTCACCAATCCGAGTTGGCAATGGTGGACGGTGAAAGCAAAGAGACGGACGAGAGCATGATGTCTGTGGAAACAGCAGAGGATTCATTGCTGTTCCGATCCGAACCGGAGTCAAAGAGCGATTTGGCGACCCATGACGCTGCGAGCAACGAAGTTGCCGGGCTTGGGCTGGACTTGGCTCTGGGCCTTGAGCCCGTGTCACGAGCGCATCACGTTGTTCCGGTGAAGAAGAGAAGGATTGAAGCTCTCGGGTCTGGCGATATTGACACGTGTAAGATGGAGCTGGGACTTGACTACGCAGCTTGAATTGATGAGAAAGCCCAAAGAAAACGCGAAGGAGTTTTTTTTTTCTTTTTTTTCCGGGGGTTTTTCCCTCGGTGTAATTTATTTTGTTTGTTTTTGCGGCCCTTTATGGTGAAAAGAGAGCTGTACAAACCTGGTTTTTACATGGACAGAAACGGTAAATGATCAATAGAGGGATCTTTTTAACCTTTGAGCAATCAAATCCATTTGATTTGTTTGTGGGGATGGGTGCGATTGCTCCCAAGAGTCTCCTTCAACATTTGTGGAGGCATGGATGGAGTGCTCAAGCGATTCAAAAGTAATGGCTTCAACTGTTCAATCTCGCCGCTAAAAGAAGAGTCTTCAATGGTGGTTAGATGTCATGGGGACTCGTGTGCCTCTACTGCTAGTTTGAATGGGTGCGTGTGGGCAGTGTCAAGAGCGTTTCTTTTGCACTTTTAACTGGATGTGGAGTTTCATGTGAAAAGTTTTGGAATACTCATAATCAAAGTTGTCAATTTCGTTCTGTTTTGTTCGGAATAACCTAAATATTTTATATCAATTCAAAAAACAAAACAAGACAGTACAAATTTCATCTCATTTTAAATCTCGGTCCGTTCTGGATTTTTCGGCTAAATTCCGCCTGAAACGTTCCGGTTTCATTCCACATGTTCCGTTCCGCTCTTGAAAAGCCATTAAATCAAATTGAATCTTGTTCAATTTAATTAATTAAACCACCCAATTATAAAAAGCTTTTTTTCATTATTATTTTCAATAACAATGATATTAATAATAATATTGAAAATTATTATTACTATTTTCATTAACAATTATATTAATTTTTTAAAATTAGATTTATCACTAATATATATGGTTTATATTCATGTTGTTTTTTTTCATGTTTATACCTTGTAGGAATTTGAGCAAAACAAAGGATGATTTAGATTCCATTAGCCTTGATAACATTGACCTAACTTTATATTTAAAATATTTGTGTTAAAACATTTTACTTTCATAATATTTTGATCTTTTGTTTAAGTTTAATTACTTTAAGTTAAAGATTTATTTAATCTTGACTATTTAAAAATATTTTAAATTTTGAAATTATATTTGTTTGGCATTGTGTTTGTATTGCATAATTTATAATTAATTTATCTTGAATTTGAATTATGTTTGTTGAATATATATATATATATATATATATATATATATATATATATATGAATGAACAGTACAACCCCGAAACGGCACGTCGAAACACTCCGAAACTGAAACATTTCATTCCAATTAAAAAAATAAAATACCTACCGAAACGTAATTGACAACCTTGCTCTTAATATGGGGGTGCTCAAAACAAGGAATAATCTAGGAGCTGGTCTATGTCAGGAGGGCTGATTTTGTTATTAACATATTTTTTTAATTTTTTTCTAAATAAATGAAAAAAGAATGGGTCAAATGGTACTGTTTATCCATGTTATGCTTAAAAAAACACAATATCTACCTGGAATAATAATATCTAATAAAAAATATTAAATGGATATCCAGTAAAAAACATTAAATAGGCAGAAATAATAATACTATTACCTTCAAAAAAAATTTAACAAGATAAATTTAATAATAAAAAATATCACTATCAAAAACTCAAATATGCCACATTTATAATAAAAGACAACTGAGCCGCCCGTTATATTTGGGTGTAGGACTACTCGGGTTATCAGATTTTTTTTATGTTATTGAATTATTCTTTTCAATAATAATAATAATAATAATAATGATGTTGTAATTATAGTTTAGTTTATTTTTAAGGTTTTTTTTATTTTCATTCCCTCTCTCCTGATTATTTAATATTTTTTATTAGATATTGTTATTTTAAATAGTATTTTGTGTTGTGATAATGATTAATTTTTAAAGTTAATTTTGTTTTAAAATATATTAAAATAATGTTTTTTTAATATATAAAATTTATTTATTTTACTAATTATTTTTAACTGTAATGATTTGAATTTACTGCAATTTTTTTTTTATAAAAAAATTCTGCGTCAGGTGGCCTGAACTGCTCTGCCACATACATGCGCATGTCTTGCACATGTACAAAAGTGGGTGTGACGTGCACTGTTTTTGATGGTACCTTTTGCTTAGGTTCTGTATTTTCAGTTTCCCATCATGGGAAGAGGCATGGCTCCTATCCAATCAGGAATCAAAGCCGTTTCCTTGCCCCTCTCTCTCGTTCGTTAATCTTTTCCTCACCCAACACAATCAATTATTTTAAAAATTAATTCGTTGTTTTTCAAAGTTTTTTTATTTAAAAATATATTAAAAATATATTTTTTATTTTAAAAAAATTATTTTTTATATTAACTTATTAAAATCATTTAAAAATACTAATAAAATATTAATTAAAAAAAATTAAAAAATTAATTTTTTTAAAAACACTTTTAAATTTTAAAAAACATACAAGGTTTAAGTTAGGGGTTAGTAAAAAAACCAAAAAACCAATTTAACCGAGAAAACTAAAAAAGATTACCCGAAAAAACCGAACCGGTAAAAAAAACCGATTGAACCGGTTAAAATATTTAGGAAAATGTCCACTTCGGTTCGGTTTCCGGTTTTAGTGTGCCTGAACCGGCCAACCCGAACCGAACCGAACCGGTTTGGTTTAGGAATGAAAAAAACAAAGAAACCAAGCGGACCAAGCGGTCCAAGCCGCGGGCCGCCTCCTCCCATTACTTTCCTTTTCAACAACCCTAGTATACCATTTATCTGCTTTCCCTTTCACACAACCGCCCCCTCCCCTCCAGGCCAGCTCGTTGCACGGTAGGCGGCTTGGAGTAAAGGCAGTCAAGGTTGACGTCGTCGTTAAGGCTCAGAGTTGGAATGTTAAATGCTTGTTTCCTCTTATGACGCTATAGATACAAGATCTATTTTGGTTTACAGAGCTAAAACAACTTATGGACACACACAATTTGAATCTCCCACCTGAAGCAAAACCCTAGAAGAAGGGGAGAGGATTGACTCCCAGCAGACGACCTGGCGGTACCCTTAGAAAATCCATTTGAATTCGGGCTGGTTATACCCCCCAAGACGAAGTCGCCGTCTACCAATCCAAAGTGGCCCTGGTATGCTCTTCTTTGATATGGAGAATCATGGGTTTGGTTCCATTCTCTTAAATTTTCTGCTATGTGTGTATGTGGATGAAGAAAGATTGATATGGGTTGGTTTCTTTTATTATAACGTGTGACGTAGTGGAGAAAGGAAATGCAGACTTAGGAAGTTCCTCCGGGTTATGATCCTGTTGTTTCTACAAAGCCAAAAACTAAGTCTGTTAAAAGGGGAATGAAAGAAAGAAGTAAAAGCGGCTTCAGAAAAATAACCATAGGTTTTTTTGGTTTTGGACCTCAAAAACCGGACCCAAACCGAACCGAAATCGGTCGGTTTGGACCGGTTCCGGTTCGGTTCGGGTCCCTTTTTTTCCCTTCCGGTTTGGTTGTTTTTTAAAGGTAAAAACCGAACCGAACAAAAAATAATCACCCCTGGTTTAGTTGTTTCAACCCCATGTCTTGTGCCCCACTGCCCCTCCTCCATGCACATGCTAGCCAGGAAGAAGCCCAGTAAGTCGTTTCACTTTACTTGCGAGGGACTTGATTTAGAGTTTTGTTTTTAAAAATATTGAAAAATATTTTATTTTTATATGTCACAATTAAAAATAAAAAAAATATTATTTTAATATATTAAAAAAAACATTTTGAAAACAAACGATTACGAGACTCTTAAATACACCTTTAAGATGTGTTTGTTTTAACTTTTGGGTTTGTTATTTATTTTTTCTGTTTTAAAAAATATTAATTAATTTTTTTTATTTTATTAATGATTTTAATATATTAATGTTAAAAAAATCTAAAAATTATCATTTTAATAATTTAACAATTAAAAACTATCATATACTATATTATTAAACACACGTGTCATAAAGCTACATGGAAGGTAAAAAGCTCACCCCACATGTTCAGATGTGGGGGATTGTTTCACTAGGTCTTAGTGTTCCTTTCCTAGTTTTAAATTTTTAATTATGTTTCGATCACAAAAGTTTGTCCAGTTAATTTTAAGTGGTCGCTGGAGGGTATGTTAGTAATTATTTTTTAAAGTATTTTTTATTTAAAAATATATTAAAATATTTTTTTAATTTTTAAAATTTATTTTTAATATCAACACATCAAAAAAATTTAAAATTTAAAAATAAAAATAATTTTAAGCATTCTTTTTTAATTTTTACAAATCTCAATCCGCGTTCCTAAGAAATTCAATTTTTTTGTTAAAAATTAATTTTTTATATGTTTTGGATCGTTTTGATACGCTGATCTCAAAAATAATTTTTAAAAATTAAAAATATTATCATTTTAATATATTTCAATATAAAAAACACTTTGAAAAATAATCACAACCATACTCCCAAACAGTCAATTAAGCTACAACAATATTTGTTTTGCGAAGAGTGCATCCTAAACATATATTTTATGTGGTTTATATATATATATATATATATATATATATATATATATATATATTCTAATTAAATGTAATTGTTAATAAGTATGTAAGATTCAATTTAAATAAATAAAGTATGAAGTTGTGAGTATTTCTAATACTTATGTGTAGTTTATTTTTTTCCCAGTTAAATTTTATTTTAAATTATTTTTTTTAAAATAATACCATTTTAATTAAAAGAATGTTGATCCATTATATAATTAAAAAAATAAAAGTATTTTTTTTAAAATATTTTTCGATTGAAAATAAATATTTTTTTAATTTCAGTTAAAATAATCATAAATACTTAAAAAACAATTGAAAAAAATAGTTAGAAGATAAAAACAATCACTCCTTACAAATCCTCGTGATTTGTCATTGGACTAGCCCAAACCACACTAAAAAACTACAAAGAACAAATAAACTCAAAGAAGGGGGTTCTCCTTTGAGAGTTCCACCGCTGCCATCTCTAGCTAGCGGCAATTTGCTTCAACTCTCTCTCTCAACACCTCTCTCTTAGGTATGCGCCTCTCTCCTCCTCCTTATCACATTTTACAAAACCCTAAGTTTTTTATTCTTTACTTTATTTTCTTACAAAAAGATCAATCACGAGTTTATAGTTCTAAATTTTGAGTCTAATTAATATTTTTATATATATAATTTTGTTGAAGAATGGATGGGAATAGGTGGAAACTTTTCAAGAAACCGGTAAATAATCAATTTAAAAGGAAAGGGGTGAGTATTAGTTGTAGGAAAGGAAAATACGAAGAATTATCAGAAAATTATCTTGATGATGGTACTGTTTATAGGATACTGTGACCGTCCAAAGAGATTTGGAGTGTTATTGGAAAGGGCGGGAATATAGTGAAAGGCTGAAAGCCTTAAGGGAAGAAAGGCAGTCCAAAATTACTGTTGCTGATTCAATTCAGGGTTTGGACGAGAGAGTTATTATTTTTTATAGTTCTTCTGTTAAACCTCCGATAAAAAATGACGATGAGGAGGAATTGGAGCCACATTGTGCTGGCTGGACGCGCTTTTGAAAGTTCATGACCGGATTGTGGATGATGATGATAAGGAGAATAATTTTGTCACGGCAAGGCTTCTTGTTCAGAATAATATGGTAGGTTGTGTTTTAGGAAAACGGGGAGATGTTACTCAGAGGTTAAGAAGTGAGACTGGTGCAAACATACGTGTTCTTGCTATGCTACGGACACTGATGAATTGGTCCTGGTAATATATGATGTTGGTCTCTCTTTTGCTTCATCGGGTTTTTATTGGACATGATACTGGCACCGCATTGTTATTTCTTTTATTCCAATTCTTTTTCCCTAGTAACTGAATTATAGTTAATATGTAGGCTTTTTGGCCGACTATAATTTGTATTAGAAGTGGATGATAATTGATGTTAACATTTGACAAATTACCGAAGCTGTGTTGGTATCATGTAGTAGTACAGATTTTGGCATATGAGTATTGATCGTGAATGAATATGAATCATGCTAGCTCTCTCTTTAATTAGCCTGTCTTGAGAATTGTAAATCTTTCTTGAACCTTTTCAAAGAAAATATCGATTCGACTTTCATCATGAGATCACATAAAAGGCATGTCTGGAGATTGATGGTATTGCATTCTTGTTTGTTCCCAAGGTAGAACTCCGTTATATGCATGTTGGAGAAGGTATGTTGTTATTGTGCGTGGATTGCTCACCAGGGGAAGGTGTGCTAATTCTTTTATTCCTTTTTTCCAATAAGCGCTGTTGTTTTTTGGGCTCTTGGTCCTAATGAGTTCCTGTAGTTGTGAGGCAGGATAACTAGTTGTTAAGTAGGAGGATTCAGGAATCTCATTTGCATTTGTATCTTGCATACAAGAAAAAAAAGGCTTAGAGTCCTATTCTGTATAGTCTGCTCTATCACTTGATTATCACCACTACAGAAAAATAATTGCTAAGTTGAAGACCCGTTAGGTAGCGCCTATTTTTTTTTGTCCCGTTAAGGTTTTTGGCTGTGCCTTCTGGAGACTACTTGCCAGTGGTTTGGTTCTGGATAATGAGAACACGTAATTAGTTTTGGGCTTGCAATGCACTGAGCCCACCCATATCAAGTTGCAGTTTTAGCATCATTAGGAACGAATGTAAAGCCTACTCTTCTTAGGTAAGAATGCAGTGTGCAGCTTTAACTTTTTTTTACTGCATTATACCTCAAGTTTGTGATTTTTTGATACAAAATTAATGCAGCTCTTGCAATTGCAGTCTGATCTTTCTAATAATTTTTTGAGTATAAAATGACATCTGAGAAGCAATACCTTGGTTTGCAAATTGTCCTTTTCCTCTTCAACCTTTGATGGTAACTGCAGCATAATGGATTTAAGAAGTGGCATCAAACACTTATTTGAAGTTTATAGTCAATTATGTGAGACAGGATATGGAAATAGTCTTTCACTGGCTTCTGAGAGGCTGATTCTCAGTGCTTTTTTCTACATGAGCAAAGTTAATTGAGATGCCCAACAACCCAAGGACTTTGCAAAATCTTCACCGGAAGGCCATTAGGATTCTTGGAATTCTTTTAATGCGTATGCCAATAGTTGAATAAAGTAGTATCACTAGATAAAGTAGACGAGTGCCTCATGTGGAAGATTGTTGGGTTGATTGAAGTCACATAAATGATCTGAAAGTTACCAATTGAATTTTGATATGACCATATCGTCCAGTGGATTGTAGTGTAGTTGACTCAATACCTAAGTGGATATGTTAAGGTTTTTTTGGCTAAAGACTTTTGGCATTGACATCTTTATGCTTTCTACTGATTTCACTTCTAGATTTCTTACTTGAGTTCTGCCTTGTGAATCAGCATAGTGGAATGCAGGTCTTCTCAATAAGATGGGTCTTCTTTGGCTGTTTGTACGCATCTCATGAGCAGTTGACATAGGCGCTCGCCATGAACTGTCCTCAAAGATGTGATAATTATTTCCCCGATAGAGCTCAAGTGATCTGCTTGACTGAATGTTCTTTGTATTGGAAGGAAGGTTGTAGTTTCAAGTTTGAGTTTGAGAGATACATGCAGAAATGAGTATACCCCTGCAAGATCTTAGCGTACGCTGGTTAAGTCATGACAGTTGCAAAGGATGAGGCCAAACATGCAGAAGAGGTGGGTGGACAGACCTTTCTCACCTTATTGTTATATCTAGTGCAGGAAGACTTGCATAACTACGGAATTAATAGCATTTATGAAGGACATTTATTTTTCTATTTTGACCTCTTTCCCTGTTTTCTTTGTTATATTATTTTATGTGTAGTCTGAGTTGTTTCATATTCTTTACCGTGTCTTCAATAGAAGATAGATGGGGTTTTCCCTGGCATTAGTAGATACGCTATTCATAATTTGAAGTTCACTTTCTCCATTGAGCAACCTCCAGCCAGATTATGAGTGGTACCTCTCCCCCTTGAAAAGGAAGAGTTACATACGGGGAGCTTTTAAGAATGGAGTAGGACAGAGCTATGCCATGATCCTGTCATATAGCCTTCTATTATCATATGATTTGACTATTTACTTAATAACTACATATTTTCTTATGATTTTTCTCTGTGATTGGGTTACACCCTTACCCCCATTGCATTATGCAGGCTGGGGAGATTTCTTTTGTCCCTGTTTGATAATTTTGAAGCTATTTTTTGATACTATATCTAATCCTGGCAGAATTTTGGTGGATAGCCCTGCATATATATATGGGAGCACAAGTGAACTGGTTCTTTTTCTCTTTTTAACTGGTTTATTCTACAAATTTGTCCTTTAGGTAGGAAGAAACAGTTCAATAGGCTTGGCCATAATGATAATGACATCTAGTTCTTAGATTCATTAAATTGTTAGTTTGATTGCATCCTGCTCTTGGTGGTTTCATTCTGGTTGAATTTGACGACAAAGATTTTCTCTCTCTGGAGTTTAAGATGGTGGATTGCTTTGATAGGATTGGTGGTCGTTGCTTTTCGAAAGGCTTTATAACCTGACCAATTTCCGTTACTGTTGTATATTTCATGTTTTTTCCCTAGAGACATTGTAATATTTCTCAATGCTTAATGAGTATCTGGTTGGGGTAGTATATGTGGTACCTTTCGCTGAGCTTTAAGTTGGCAAGACTATAACAGGTTGTTATTACGAGGGCTTTAGAAGTTAACATCTATCCTGAGTTGGATTGATGTATATCACATACAAAAGTGCCATAGTACTTCCTGGACCTTTAAACTGCTGCTAAGTTGAAAGAATGTGGTGGTATGGCGTGTGTCTATTGCATGCAAGAAACTGCACTGAAACAGAAGTCTAGGAGGGTTTGTTCAGCGTGCACATTACAAGAAGCGAACTTTTTCTATCCATAAGGATAAGGTGACTCCGGAACAGAAGTCTAGGAGGGTTTGTTCAGCATATACATTACAAGAAACAAACTTTTTCTATCCATAAGGTGACTGATCATGCCTCATTGCATGTTGTCAAGTATTTGATGATTGTGTGAGCTCACTGCTTTTGAGCATTTGGATGCAGAAGCATCATCATTTGCACTGGTGTGCACAGGGACATGAGTACAAACTTGATTGCTGCATAATTATGTTATGATGTTTTATTATGGAATCATAGCAGTGTGCGTGTGCGTGCCTTGCATATTACTTTTTGTAACATTCCAAATTCATGTTTATGAAATGTTGCATGTGGATTTTCCCCTCTTCATTAATCTATGGAAAAGGTGGAATTTTCTTGCAACTCCCTACGGTGTGTAATTTCAAAAGGTAAATTTCAGATCTCTGGAAAACCAGCTGTGGCAAAGAGGGCTCTTTATGAAATACCTGCTCTATTGCATCAGAATCTGTGCAAGGACAAATCTCCAAGTGTTTCAGGGTCTGTGGAATCCAAGATCACAAACCATTGAAGCAATTCTTCAGCTTCAGAATAAAACTAGTGAATTTTCTGAAAAGGGTATGATTACTAGACTTCTGGTTCCGTCAAGCAAGGTTGGCTGCATTCTTGGACAAGGAAGTCAGGATATCAATGAAATGAGGAGGTTGCAGGCAGAAATTCGTGTATACCCCAAGAATGAAAAGCCTAAATGTGCATCTGAAGATGAGGAGCTTGTACAGGAAATGAGGTTGAATGCAGCACTTCACAATCAATATCTTTCGCTGATTTTGATGTTTTAACTGATGATGCTCTGATTTTTTTCCCCTTTTCCTTGGAGCTTGGCTATTATTTGAGGTAAACTTCATACTGGTTTTCTCAGATATCTGGAAATTATGGTGTTGCTAAAGATGTTTTGGTAGATATTGCATCTGACTCGGAGCAAGAACTTTGCATGATGAAACTGCTGGAGCAGAACCTGAGCGTGCTGGACCTGTCCCGGGCCTTGGGCTGGCACACAACTTGCCAGGAATAGGACCCCCACCATCTGTTATGATGGGAGCTAGCAATTCTGGTGGATATGAACCTCTCGAGGTAATTTTGTTTCTTTTTCCATCTTTGTGTACTTTATATGCTGACTATGTGACTACCTGTTTAAGTTTTTTGTGATAAATTCAGTGACGAGGGTTATAGATTGTTCTTATTGGGAATTATTGTATTTCTACCACACTCTGGGCAGTAACTTGTACTTTTAAATCTGTTTTTCTGTAGTGATTTAATTGAATTGAGACAATATCTTGATTGAACATAGCCCACAGTTCCATAATGTATTTAGGAATGTCTGAACCAAGACAATAAATTGATTTATATCCCACAGTTAAGGGTGCTTGAATTGTTAAACAAAACTCTTCTTTCTTCTGCTGCAAGTCCAGCACATGCTGTGTTTGTGTGTGTAATGTGGACGAAACACAGGTGCAAGTCCAGCTGCTATGGGGTATTGATGATGTTTCTATTTTTGCAAGTACAAGTTAGCATCTGAATAATAATGTGATTGAGTTCTTTGTTATTCTCCAAATTTCAGATACCCAAATATGAAACCATGTTTTGGAGGCTAATAACTCGCCTAATATGAACCATGTTTTGGAGGCCGATAACTCACATAATGGAATGAATTCTGTCATTAGATCTGGAGGGTGTGATGTTTCAAGTATTGACGAGGTATGTTCTTGACATGGCCTTGTGGTTTAGCAGAAGCATATAAAATTTGTGAGGATTTGGACTTATTTTCTGATACAAGTCTTGGTTTTTTTTGCGTTCATATCATGAGCATGGGACAACCACAAAAATATCACCCATGATTTCAAATTGTGCCTTTGAGTTTTTGAGCTTTCAGGTTTTTGTAAAGTTCATCAATGATCGTCTGCTAGAGTCTGCTAGATGATTGATGATGCTGCTAATAAGTGGTTCCATTAGCTGGTGACATGGCATACCAGATCAATAAATATATATCGTTTGACATATCAACAAGTGACACTGGCAACTAGTCCATGCCTCGATGTGTTTCGAGAATTCAGAAATCACAACTCAATTTGCTGAGTTATAATTCCTGATTAATGAAAAAGTAACACTTATGGTCATTATGTGGACAAAAACCATTCTAAGAGCTCCTACAATTCTATCAGAATTCTCGTTCTTTCTACCTTTTATTGGTTGTTTCTCCCTTCATATAATGGCCTTTTCTTTCCCCAAACACACGGTTCATGGTACCATCCATCTCCTCCTTCTGGTGCCTTGGAGTCTCAAAACCAAATATTTTTCAAAAAATTAAATAGTATTGCCAGGCATAAGTTTTTTAGCTCAATTTCCACAGATAAAAAGAAAGGCATCATTTTCCAAATCTCCTTTATATTTGTTTAGATACCAGTAAATGTTTCCATTTACCATCATTATGATGCACTGATGGCACTGATAAAATTATTGAGTTGTGAAATCTGAGAAATGCCACATATGTCTCTGAATTCAAATAAATCATCTAGAGGAGAGCGAGTTTTGTAGAGTTCTCAAGAGACACATTAGGAAACCAACTAAAATTCCTTGATACAGTTAGCAAATAAAACTGCCTTCTGCCTTCTGCCTTCTGCACCAGTCTAGAGTTACAACTGCAGATTGAGTTGGAACTTCCCAGTTGTATGAGTTCTCTCACAGTCTCGCCTTTCTCCTGGTCTCTTTAAGCTAAACTCATCCCTGAACTCTTCTTGATCTAAACACGTAACCGCTACTTAAAGAAAACTAATATCTGAGTATTCTCATACATGACCCGCTTCCTGCTGTGTCTCTCTTCAACGACATCCTGCTTCTATTTATGTTGCTCAATTGATTCATGGTTTGACTATCATGGTTTTCCTTGGACTCATCATCCATGCTTGATCATGTGGGTATATGTTGATTGTAGCACTGGTCATGGAGCTGGCCTTGCCATTGGCAATATTCCTTCCCTGAAGGAATTTACACTGCCAGTACTATACGTAACTAGCATAAAGCATTGTGACTAATGTCTCTATTCCGGTGCTTTCAAAGCAGTAAAACTGAAACATTTGATGAAATTAACCTTTACATTTGAAGGGATTTTTGTAGTATTTTGTTTTGCTCTGTACATTTGTATCAATCATTTGTAATATTTTATTTCATAAATTTTATTTTTGCAAAAGATTTCTTAAATTTCTTTATACAAAATGCAGGTTGTTGGAACAAGGTTGAAGCTTTTACATCCCATTATGGTAGTTATGAAGTTGAGAATCACGGATCTTCTGAGCATTTGACTGCTGCACAATGTCTTTATCGAGCTTTCATGTCTTCTGGTGGACAGAACATGAATTCCCACCAGGGTTCCTACCAAACCAGCGTAACTTCCCAGCAAAGTTCATACCAAAGCATGAATGCTCACCAGCAAGATGCCTATCAAAGCATGAGTGCCCAGCCGGACCCCTACCAAAGCATGAATACTCAGCAGATCACCTAACTAAACGTCCATGCTCAGCAGAACACGTACCGGGACATGAATGCCCGGCAGAGCCCCTATTCAAATATGAGGGCACAGCAAAGCCCCTACTCGATGACTGCCCAGCAAGGTGTCCACAAATACTAATGCTCCACAAAGTTCCTCCAACAACAGTGCTCAGCAAGTCGCTTACCATTACCGAGCACCGACTTTGATTTGCCCATTTTGTATCAGGATTTGTCATATAGTGTCTTAGCAATAATAATTATTGGGAAAAAAGAGAGGAAGGTTTCTTAACTACAACTGGCAGATAGACCTGTCAGCAGGACAGGATGCACAGCGATTGTTTTAGCTGTGACATTATCTTGGGGATACGTGAGTGGAGGTGCAATTTTGGCTGGCTAATGCAAATTGTTAACTTCTGATTAGAGAAGACAGGATATTTATTCTTTAAAATCGACAATCAAATATTTTCTACCATCGAAATCATTAAAATCTTATCAGGAAGAGAAATCTGTTGGAAATCCATGTAATTCCTGCTGCGGTTCCATCCTTCAATGACATGCATCAGAACCAATTTAGATTCAGATGGTTTGGTGACCAGGAGTGATGTGATTATTGGTTGTCTCTTCAGTACTTCGAGCTCTGTTGTGGATGTATACCAAAAAGCTAGCTTTCTTCTAAATGATTCAAGTAGATCTTGAATGGATTGATATGATCTCTTCAGAAAAGGCATCAACAAGCTTTACAGCTCAATATTTATCCTTAATCCATTGCAGACGACCTGTGCGTGTGCTAGGTCCCGAGTTTTGACACAAACGCCAACAAGTCTCGAGTACCCTTGCACCTTCTAGGCTCCATTACAGACAACTGGTAGCACATTGCAATGGCACATCCATGGTTGACTTGGTATGAAGTGGGGCTGAATTTGTACTGAAAAGTACAAGTTTGATCACGTATGGGCCTGGGTCATTTTGCACATGCAATACAAGAAATGGATAAGAGTCTGGTATCCACTACTCATCAGCAACCAGAAGAAATTCAAGATAGATGGTATCCTCAATAAACAAGTGCACCCTCAACTTGGCCACTTAATCAAAGGTATTGTGGCGATCCATGTTGAAGATTTGATCTTGTTTGCATTATAATTATAATTCTATCTAGTGCTATGAAAATTACTTGTTGATTGCCCACAAAAGGAGTTGTTGTACAGTGGGAGAATCTTGTCATTTCAAAGCAGGAACACAAGAACTTGCACCACAACAGGAGGCATCACAAGCCATGTTTGATAGACTGCCATAAATTGAGTGCACCCATGAAATCATGCAATCAGACTTGTCCACATGAAATCTGTCCTTAGTTATTGTAGTGTCGAGTTTTGTGACACCCTTGACTCAATACCATAGGACCGACAAAAGTGTCCATGACTGTTGAGGCTAGAATTCTGTCAGCATTTCACTTTGGATTCACTAAGGAAGACTTTCCGAGGGCATCATTGTTTTTGTGTATTTTGAATCGTGTGAGAGTCATGTAGATGTCTACAAGTCACAGAAACCTTAATCCTCACCTCAGATTTCCTGTGGGCTGCTCTTTCAGAAACACAGTATTGCATCATGTTGAATTGCCTCCATGTGTGGTTGAACACGAGAGCATGATCACGTTTTAGCTTGCCAATAAACTCCATGTTTCTTCCCTTGATAAATAGTGTGTGATGCATGTAAGCTTTGTAACAAGGAATTTGCAATGAATAATGTGCAATGAAGGGTTCGATAAACACAGATGAATTAAGGTAACTATTAGCCCTGATTGTAAAGTAGCATGTTTCTAACATGAAATTTAGTCATATTTCTTACATTGTTTTCAAATTAGCTTTCAACATTAGGATCAAGTCTGTTAAAAGACATAGAAATCGTTTTATCACCCTTTATCATAAGATCTGAAACTTGAATAATTATATGGAAATCAAACCCCCTTACAATTAATTATCGAAACACTAAAAAGTAGTGGTGCTTTTTATTTTTATCTTTTTTAATTTTAATCTCAATCTTTAATATTTAGTTTGTTTGATAGGGATTAGATTTTATGATTTGGCTTTCCTTACATGTGATTGTTCCACTCTTATGATTCGGGTCGAGAGTTTGATATATTAATCTGATTTTTTTTTTAATTTCATCATTTAACATTTGATTTGTTGGGGGTTGGCATTCATAGTTATCCCACCATTAAAAAATTTGGCAGGTTAACTCAGTTTGACACCGATAGTTTTTTTAATCCTTTTATAAAACTGATATTGTTAGAGAATAATATAAATTATATCTTTAGACTTTACCTAACCGTTTAAGCTATTGAGTTGAATTGGTTCCTTGATAGATATATTTTTTTCAATTTCATCATTTAATATTGGGTTGTTTGAGAATTGAGTTTCATAATTTTTTTTATTTGTTTTATATAAGGTTATTTCAATCTTATAAACTGGTTCGTGGGTCTTACAGGTTAATCCGTTGACTTAGGTTGTTTTTTTAGATTTTTTTAATTGATTTCTTTTTCAATTTCATACTTCAACATTGAATTGATTAGAGACTAGGTTTTATAATTTGTTTCAATTTGCTTTTGGAGGTTATTATGATCTCATGACCATGATTGTGGATCTGACATGTTAATCTCAAGTTGATTCAATATGTTGTCGTTTCAATATTTCAATAAAAATATTATTTTGAATTTTTCTTGAGTTAAGCCTCTCATGATTTATTTTTTTTTACTGGAAAAAATATTAGCAAGGCATGGACATATTTTTTATGTTAAAAAAAAATTGATTTGATCCATAATGTAGCACGGGTTAATAATCTAATCTAAACTAAGTTTTCAGGTTGTATTTAGTTAGTGTCTTAGGAGAAGAAATTCAAATATAGAAAAAATTTAAACATATTTGATTGAAAAACAATAATAAAAATAAATCTGTATCTATTTTTTTTTTTTGAAAACAATAATAGAGATGTACACTAAGAGTTTCTAACATTAATGCCGTGTAGAGATGAATCCCTTTCAACTGACATGTACACTAGGAGTTTCTAACATAAAATGCAGTAGTAATCATATCTCCAATGAATCAAAGAAAATATGACACTTGTGAATTCCATTATATATATATATATATTACTCATTTCGACATTTTCTAATGCCGTGTAGAGATGAATCCCTTTCAACTGTGGTTTCCAAAATCACCAAAGTCCTATAATGTCTATAATGTCACACTGTTCCTTTGACTTTCTTGGCAAAAATAAAGTCAACTGTTTCTTCTCACCCAGCATGGTTCACTGTGCTAATTAGTCAAGCATGTTTCCGCATTGTCTCCATCAAATATTCCACTTTCATTTTGATAAAAGAATTATCAGAAACAAACACAAAAGGAAGGAAATATTCTTTGGCCGGATCCCAGTTTGCTCGAAGCTTAGTTTTTGGTTTTTTTAAAGAATTTCTGCTGGATTTTTAGGCTACACAAGAGAGATAACCTCCTTCCTTTCTCAATCTCTTTATGACAAGTACTCTGCGTGCTGAAATTAATGCTATTGTTTTTATTTATTAGCAGGCACATTTGGGTTATATACACGATAGTAGATAGATCGAGATTAATTATAACTACAAAGTTGGTGCAATGTATTGGATGGGTTTTTCTATTTGTGTAATTATTTCTTTTCTATTGAAAGAAAGATTGTATTAGTATCATATTATTGTGATTAATTAAGTAACTTTCTGAAATCTCTCTTGAAATTTGATGATGTGTTCATACCCTATATCTTTTATATTTTTTTCCCTTTTTTATTTTTGTCCATTTACTCTGGGGATAAAATTGAAATTAACACATCTTATCAAAGAATTATCTCACCTAAAATCTTTAGAGTTTTAATAATAGTTTTATATTATTTTTTAATATATTTTCTTAAATGAAAGTTTTTTAGGCTTGAAATTTGTATAGACTCACACTAAATTATGTTTAATTTTTATTAATTAGAATGGGGTGGTGATATTTGAACTTATGAACACTTGGATAATAAGGTTTTGATACCATATTAAAAAACCATCCCACTCAAAAGCCTAAACTGCTAGATAAGGTTCCAATAATAATTTACTTTTCTTGCTCCCATTCACCTCTCTAACTCTTCTTAATTTGTTAAACAACATCTCTTTCTCCATATTTGAATAAATTTTGCATTCTTCTATTTCAAAATGGAAGTGAGATACAATAAAAGAAGAAGATGTAATCTACTTTTTGATGCCAATTGTCTGTTTAATAGACATGTTAATTGTTGATGTTTATATGAAGATTAACCAAGGTTTTCAATTGATCACAATCTTTTATTATAGACCTTTCAATAAAAAAAATACATGCATTCAAACTCATCAAGCTGCACATGTATCAAAATTTTATAATTATCAATAAATAAAATAGTGTCATTTTCTTTCTTTTAATTCCTCTCGTGTTTTATTTGAAAGGAATGGATTGCTTAATACCACGTCAAATAATCTTAAGCATCTAAGGTTATGTTGGGTTTGGTATTAAAAATTAGAAATTTAGGACTGAGAAATGAAATATAAGGTTGTAAAAAAGCAGTTGAGAGGTAGAATATAAGGATCACTATCAGAAAATTGACAAATACGAAACACCGATAAAATTTTTCTGTCAGTATATATATTACAGTGACATTTACAGACCAAATTTTTCCATTGCTAAATTTGTCGGTAAACACCGATGAGAATATGTCGTTGGTATATACCGAGAGAATCATAGTGGGAATAGAAGAAATAAAAAAAAATCCAACCAATACGATGACAGGTAAGTTTTTACAAGCGAAGCTACTGATGGAAGTAGACCGACAATACAATTTGTCCGTGAATATTCCAACGAAAAAATTCCATCGGTATATACCGATGACATTAAGGATGATATTAAAATGGGATTTGAAAAGGTAAATCATACGGTGACGTGACATTTATACTGATGGAATTGCCATCAGAATAATTTCTTCGGTTAATCCATCAGTAATATTTAATTTATAATCTAACGCTCAACCCTCCCCTCTCCTTCTCCCATTTCTACTTCTTCCTTGTAAAATTTTTCTCTGCAACTAAACAACCACCCCCTCAATCTCAACACAACTAAACCTTTCATAACTTTTTCAGCCACCACAATACTCGATTTGTCAGCATCCGTGTTCTGATTCAAATTTTATTGAGGATTCTCCACCTTAAATAAGCAAATCTACCTTTTTTTTTTTTAATTTGAAAACAATTTTAAAATGTTCATTTTTTTGCATATTTTTGTAGTATATGTATTTTGTTTGGGTGTTTACTTGTTTTATAGTTTTTTTCTCAAACAAACTTATTGTATGAATTTATGATTTGTACATGTTATAGTTTGTTTTAGATTTTATAAAATTATATTTGTCTATAAATTATTGAAACTTATATCAAATTACCGACTTAAGTGTTCTGTGATGAAATAAATAATGGCTTATTTAACTAGTCACTTTTATATTTTATCAATTTTATTGTTGAGTTGTAATTTCCGGTAAATGTGTAGAAATTTGCATTTATGTAGATAATTGATAATGAATTAAGAGAAGTATTAAAATAAATTGAATAAACTTGAGCTAAACCAATATTTTTTACAAATTTATTTAGTTAACATAGTTAATTAATACATGTTGTCATCATTATTTTAATTAATAGGTGACTGTTCGTGGATGTATTAAGATTCACCCCAAGGATTGCAGAGGATGGATTATTGTAATGGGGTTTAGGGTTTTATTAATTATGCAATATCTAATCCGAGAAATATTAGTGGAGGTGGTATTAAATGTCCATGTAAATGAAGTAAAAATAAAAAGTTTCTTGATCTAAATATTGTAACGATGCTTCTTCTACAAAAAGAGTTTATGGAGCAATACATGTGTTGATATGCACACGAAGAACCATATGTTCCCCACGAGACCATGGTTGAAAGGATGGTTAGGTCAACTTCTAGTGCTAGTAACGTGCATGGAGTTGTAGAAGACAATAGTAATCCTTATAGGAATATGATTATGGATGCGATGAGAATGAATCAGAGTCATGTTGGTCAATGTTCAATCATAGATGAAGAACCTAACGCAGACGCAACCAAGTTTTTTTGATCTTTTGAAAGATTCTAATGAACCATTATGGGATAGTTGTATAAATCACAATAAATTATCGGTCGTTACATAAGTGTTCACCATTAAGTCGGATCATGAGTTGAGTTAGGCCAATTATGACAGAATTGGCCAATTATGATAGAATTATCAAATAGGTGAGAAGCATTTTACCTTGAGAGAACAGGCTGAAAGAGAACTTCTATGCTGTTAAGTCCATGATGAAACCCCTCGGTCTAGGATACCAAAAAATTAACATGTGTCCAAACTTTTGCATGCTGTACTACCTTGAAAATACAGAGCTGACCAAGTGTAGGACATGTGGGCATTCTCGTTATAAACCCAGAACTGATAAGGGAAAGACTCTTGTCGCATATAAAAAAACTTAGATACTTTCCAATCATACCTAGATTGCAGAGGTTATTCATGTCACCAAAGACTGCCGAGCACATGACATGACACCAATCATATGATGCGGTGGCTGGAGTGATGATGCACCCTTTTAATGGTGAAGCATGGAAACACTTAGTCTAGGTCGGAATATGGATGTTTGTTTTTTACCGTTAATTGATGAGTTGACATAGTTGTGGTCTTCCGGGGCTTTGACTTATAATGTATTGACAAAACAGAATTTTCAAATAAAGACAACTTTGATGTGGACTATCAATGATTTTCCATCTTATGGAATGGTTTCTGGTTAGAGCATGCATGAAAAACTAGCATGCCCATACTGCATGGAAAATAATAAGGCATTCACATTAATAAATAACGGTAAAACATCTTTCTTTTTACTACCACCGATGATTCTTGCCAATAAATCACAAGTATAGAAAGAACAGAAATGACTTATTTGTTGGCATAGTTGAAATGGAAGTTGCACTGCCATATCTTTCGGGTGAAGAATTGTATGATGTGGTGTTAGAGTGCAGTGATATTGTGTTGGTTTTCAATCCGGTAAGAAAAAGTTTCCTAGTTTTGGTTTGACCTATAATTAGGTAAAACAAAGTATTTTCTAGGAGCTTTCTTATTGGAAGACTAATCTTCTCTGCCATAACCTTCACATCATGCACATAAAAAAGAATGTTTTTTAGAACATTCTCAACACGGTTATGGACGTGAAGGGGAAAACAAAGGACAATATTGAGGCTAGAATGGATATAGCTTTGTTTTGTCACCATAAAAATATGGAGTTGGTTTATGTTGGGTCACGAGTCATAAAACCCAAAGCAAGCTTCGCCTTATACAAAAATGCAAAGCTACTTGTCTACCAATGACTTAAGAGTCTTTGTTTTCCTGATGGACATGCCTCAAACTTATCAAGGTTGGTTAATTTGGAGGATTGCAAATTATATAGAATGAAGAGCCATAATTGCCATATGTTTATGCAAACACTCATTCCATTTGCTTATCGGAATTTATCTTTAAATAAGATATGAGATGCACTCATGGAGAATATTCATTTGTTTAGAGATATATATTCCAATAAGTTGTATACATAACACATTGAAAGGCTTAAAACGAATATCATCCAGATAATATGCAAACTTTAGATGATATTCATTCCGTCGTTTTTTTGACTTTATGGTGCATCTACCCATACATTTATGGTTTAATTATTATTATCTATCATGATACTTAATTTCATTACATATTTCTCATTAACTATTCATGGTTGTACTTCATATACCAGGTTTATAAATTTGAAAGGAATGCTAGTGTTACTTTGTCTTTACTAAGTCTCGGTCTTGAAAGAAAGATGAAGTGCTACAATGGTATTTCATCAATAGACACGTGTTTTATATTGAAGAATATGGGCAGGGTAGAAAGACATATAACAACGGGGTTTGTGTTAAGGGATCGATTTCTAATGAGTTTGAAGTTGATTATTATGGAAAATTAGAAGAAGTAATTAAATTGTAGTATCATAACGAGCATAATAAAGTATTTTATTCAAATGTTATTAGTATGACACCATTGAAAGAGAAATTAGAGTAGATCCCCCATCATGATTTAGTCAAAATTAATTTAAAAGCTAGACTCCGGAACGTCAACGATGTTTTTGTTTTTGTAAAGCAATGCCAGTAAGTTTATTACATATTCACCCCTTCCTTTAGAAAGGATCGTTCAAGAGTTGATTAATTATCCGTATTGAAAACCAAACCCAGGGGTCATGTCGAGGTTGTTCAGGATGGGAACGATAAATCAAATATGAGAGATGTTGTCTTTCAAGTTAATGAGTTAGTTGATCCATATCGAGTTGCTCCATCGATTGACTTAGAAGAAAATTTAATTTTTCACATCCTAAAGAATATTTTTGTTGATGTTGAGGAGTTGAATGTTGTTTTGAGCTCCAACGGACATACACAAGTCGATGAAGATGATGATAGTGATGAAATCAACGTAAAAAATTGTGATGGAGTTGACAATGAGTCAATTGAAGAAGAAGAAAACTTTGACTAATTTGCAAGACACGAAAGTGTAATGCCATAAACTATAATGTAATATTTATTGATGAAATTCTCTATAAAGAAATATTTATTTTATTATTGTTATGTGAATTAGTGTTATTGTGTTGTGCGTGCAGCTATCAATTTAAGTATTTACAGGATAGATAGATAGGGAATACAAATATAATTTCTCATCAGACACTATTTCACACCGATAAAAATACCGATAGTTTGTTCATTACAAACAGGTATACCGACGGGCTATTTCCGCTGGTATATTCCATAGGCGATGAGAACTGTTCTCCTTGTCCCTATCATTATTCATGGAACTAATTACACACGGGTATATTGATGGGCTATTTCCATCGGTATATTCCAGAGGCGATGGGAACTGTTCCCCTTCTCCCTGTACTATTTATGTAACTAATTACACATGGGTATATCAATAGGTCGTGTCCGTCAAGATATTCTAGAGGCAATGAGAATTGTTCCCCTTCACAAGTCGATGAGAATTATTCTTGAGGCAATGAGAACCATTCCCCTTCTCCCTGCACTATTTATGTAACTAATTACACACGGGTATACCGATAGGCTGTGTCCGTCGGTATATTCTAGAGGCAATGAGAATTGTTCCCCTTCACAAGTTGGTGATGCCAATTAAAGTTTTTAATATTTCCAATGGAATCACTAATGAAATGCGAATTTCAATGCGCTAACACTTAATGCTTTTACTGACTGAGGTGCATGTTTTAACAGGTTTCCTAATGAAATCACTAATGTAATGCGAATTTTAATGCGCTGGTAATTAAAGCATTTTTTACTAAGCTACACAGTACTGACAGTTGACTGTTTACTATAATACCAATAGAATTACAGATAGAATAAAAAAATCTGGAGTGCTTTTGTGCAATTTTTAGTGCAAATCAAAAATTTCAAAGAGACTTTACAAACAGAATCACTGATAGAATATTTTAAATTAATAATATTTAATTGGTCGTCGATAATTCTATCCGTAAAACCTAGGGGTGATCATTTTTTGTTTGGTTTTTATCAAAAAAAAGTAACCAAACCGATTTAAAAAAACCAAAACAGAACCGAAATCAGTTTAAACCGATCGGTTTCGGTTCGGTTTTTTTACTACAAAAACCGGTTCAAATCGATTTGGCTCGGTTTTTTCAGTTTGGTTCAGTTTGGGTTCGATTCGGTTTGATTTTTTCGGTTTTAGGCTTATAAAACTGAAAATTGAACTGATCATTTTTTTCAAAATTCTAATCGGTTTAATCAGTTTTTTTTCATGGTTCGGTTTTTTCGGTTATTTTTTTTTCTGGTTTTCTCGGTTTAATCGGTTTTTTGATTTTTCTGCTCACCCCTAGCAAAACCTAATATAAGAGCTCCATGAAGGCAACAAATCTTTAGTTTTTTCTCTTGGCTTAAAAACTTAGTTTTCTGTCTTATTCTCTCCTCTCTGGTTTGCTATTCTATTCTGTCTTTCAAACATCAAGGCTAGAAATCAAGCTTTTTTTCTCTCAACACCAACAAGTATTTGCGGGTAAATTTTTTGAAGTAATTTCTTCTCATTTTTCTTTTTTATTTCCTGAGGTTTTTTAACAATGTATTTTTGTTTTTGTTTTTGTATCACACCTAGTTCAACTTTGAAATTAAGCACGCCATTAAGATAAGAAGTTTTCATTCCTTATTCATTATTTGTTTTTGCATGATTTCTTCATTAAGATAAGAAATTAAGCACACCATTATTTGTTCAGTTATTTATTCTTTATAATTTTATGAAGTAATAGTTGTGTTGAATTTTAGTTGTTATTGCACTAATTTCATTATTTTGTTGAATTTTAGTTATTATTTTCAAATTTGTTGTTTAACTTCAATTAAATGTAAAGGATTAAATTTAATTATTATTTTGAATAATTGTTTTTTTTATGAATTTAGGATCACAAGTATTAGCACTTAGAAATAATTATGTTGAATTGTAGTTGTTATTGAAATAATATTTTCATTATTTTGTTGAATTTTAGTTATTTTCTTTGTTTAATTTTCTTTGTTAATATTTAATTAAATGTATAGGACTAATTTTAATTATTATATTGTATGTATTCCATTTAAAATAAATTCTTGTAAATTTAGAATTAAAAATATTATCACGTAGAAAATGAGAATTTTCTACGGAATTGAATTATAAAAATTATTAGTAGAAATATAATAAAATGAATTGGTTTATGGCATATATGTTGTCTATTTGTAAGATTAAAATTTTTTGAGCAGGTTCTCATATAAGGGAGGTGCTTTCAATTTTTTTTAATGAAAATTATTATTTTTTTCTGTAAATTTGTGTAGATGCCTAGAAAAAAAATCAATTGCACATTGTGAGCACAAGATTGTTGCTAGTTCTTCTAGCAATGATAATGACAACCACGAGTCATTAAGTGCCGACTAAGAAAAGGCACCTAAGGCACATGCATCAACTCATGACCATTCATACCGGGATCCATTCACCCACATGTACGAGGCGCAATGGAAGAATGCCCTTTTAATATAATTTTGTTTTGCTTTGAACTGGTTTATATTTAACAATTTATTAACAAATAATATTTCATTAAATTTATCCAATTTCAGGTTCACAAATATTGAGGTTGCCCGAATAATAACATCGACATTTAAATCATCGATGAAAATTCTATTGTTTCAATGAAGCTAGGTTTCCAAACATCCTGAATAGAAACCATAGATCAATGCATGGTTTTCAAGATTTAAGGTTAGTATTAACTTAAAATTTTACTATTTATTATGTTAATTCGTTTACTTTATTAAAATTACTGAATTTTTTTTTTATAATTTTTTACTTTAAGACAAAATTTGAGTAAGATAGAGCAAATTATAATGTTATGAGGAGGGTTTTGGAGAATCACGTTACAACTAAGTAACATTGAAATTAGGATAATTTTTTTTATTCCAAATATTAAAATTTTATTTGTCATTTACTTATAGATAAGTCGTTTGTATCATATAGGTTGCGTGATTTTTGGTACGAGGCATAAAAAAAATCTAAAAAATATGCCAAAAAATGCTCTACCAGGCCGGAATGACGTGGCGGTTTGGAAGGATTTCGGGAGATTATATGGGCGGAATACATTCAAGATATGATGTCTCGAGTGTTTCACATGATGCTCATAGTCCGGTGCTGGGAACCAAAGCCAAAAAATTCACGGTTTCGTTACTATGCACACCTACAACTCCATGATGTTTGTTTCACATGTGAAACGGATGGTAAGATTTATTTTAATTACATACATTTTTTTAATTTGTTGTTATTTATAAATATATTTAACTGACAACATTTTTATTTTGCAGGCTACGGATCTTGGCCAAGCCCAATGAAGCTTTTTATGGAAATGATGATAGCCAAAAAGAGATGTAGCAGTTCGTCGACAACCGAGTTCAACACTTTGTAGTACGTTGGTTTTCAACAATTTTTTCTTAAGTCATTATTTACTTGAATTTGATGATTTTTTTTTTAATTTTCAGGAGACATATAACATCCGGTTGAAGGAGAAATATGGGGACAATCCTTTGACCCACCTGGATTTCAATCCGGTTTTATGGTTGAAGGCATAATCGTCTAGTGGGTCTGATAGAAATCGGGTGTACGAACTCTTTAACACTATGGCTAAGAACTTGCATACGACCCATAGTATTTCAACCATTCGATGCTCGCAATCAGTCCCGAGCACTCAGTCTCCGGAGTTCACGACCTTGTTAGATCAAGGAGTGCAATAATATACGACCCATCTCAATGAAAAATATGAACGACTCTCTACGAATTATTAAGAACTCTGCTGAATGGTTATGGATATGAGATCATAGATGGGTGGTATATATGCACCCCTTTATTGGCCCCATGGTCCTGGGGATGACTAGCTCCTCCCCTTCCTCCAGCGCTGCCTCTATTCTAGTTTCATTGTATTTGAATGTATAAATTTATAATAAATATTTGATTTTTTATATTAAAATCATTTATTTTTAAATATTTGAATTTTATATTAATTTCATTTTTTAAAAATTATTTTCTATTTTTATTCAATAGATTTTTTTTAAAAACTATTTTTAAATTATTACTGATGGGGTTACCGATGAAATACTTTCATCGGTATATTCTATAGAGTTGAAAAAGAATTATGGCAAATGTCACTATAACTATTAAATCACCGACGAAATAATTCTGTCGGTATATTCCAGAGAGTTGGAATAGAATTACTGTAAATGCCACTGCAACTCACCGATAAAATTACCTATGGTTATCCTATCGACGGTATGCTAAATAGTACTGAGAGAATTACTGACAAATTGAAGTGGTTAATATTTTTTTTGGCGCGCATGGTTCATTTATAAAGCCATTGGTAAATTTATTAACGACGAACTTACTGACAGACCAAAAATTATTGATGAGTGTTTTTTTTATGGACGGTTTTCATCTGTAATTCTGTCGGTAAAATAATCACAAATAGAATGTTAGTGTAAATACCAACAGAAATTTTCATCGATAAAACTATTAGATATGGTAATTGATGTTCAATGAGTGTATAAAAATAATTAAATCAAATTTTAAAGTAGATAATAATATAGAATAACGTAAAATATATACAAATGAGACCAAAGATTACACGCAGAGAAAAAATATGAAGAGTTCGGGAAAAAAAACTCAAGTTACAAAACTTAATTTAAACATCTCTTAAGATGTTTGAGAGTGTTGTGATTTCTGTTTTTTTGATGTATTTTAAAAGTGATTTCACTAAAAAAAAAACATTGAAGTCATTTTTTTTTAATATAGTTTTGATGTATTGATATTAAAAATACTAAAAAAATTATTTTAATTTATTTTCAATATAAAAACAATTGAAGCATACACAACACCAAACACACATCATATCTAACCCGTTAAATTTCTCCCATGACAAATAAAAATTACAATCAATTAAGAAAATGAAGGGTTAAAAATATTAAGCGATGAACATTTAACTCCCTTGTCAATGAATTGGAACCCATTTTTTGATAACCAAATTTCATCATTTTATAACTTAGCTAGCACTAACGCTAAATTAATTGGCTGCTTTTAGAGGCTAACCCACTACAATCCTTTTGTGATCTTGTCTTGACTAACTTTTCATTTGTCAAGATTTCAATTCATGCCTAATCCGTAGCCTAATATATGTTGTGGGGCTTTTCAAGCTTGTCAATCAACATTATCATGTAGGTGCATTACTGCATTAATTAATTTAGATTAAAATAATAATTACTTTATATATATTATTATAAGAACGCGACATTGAGTTTCTTCAAACCATTGATATATATATATATATATATATATAAAAGGGATGGATGGATGGAGACTTGAAGGTTGTTCTTCGAACTTTTCAAAGGTATAATCTGCCCCAGGCAAACCCTAGCATAAGATCTTAATGCATTTTACCCTTTATTATAAAGAAAAACTTATTTCTCATGACTTCCTCTTAAATTCAAACTTGAAATTATAATGTAGAGAATATAATCATAATTTACCTGAGCCATGCCTAGTAAGTATCAAAGCTAATATGAGTGGGATCGATCAAATGCACAAGTCATGGCAAGTTGCATGGAAAGTGGTCCAGGAATTTGAACGTCGTAGGCACTAAATAAGAAAATATTGATACTTGCACCATTGTACGTCGTCGTATAATTAAATCCTACACAAATACAAGTGATAGACTTAAAACTATAATTTAGCGTGCCGACAGAAGCTCAATATCTCTGTTAACCTTTATCAAATGGAAAACGGAATGTTTATTTTTTGTTTTAAAAATATTTTTAAAAAATTAATTTTTTTTATGTGTTTTCTAATTATTTTAATATGTTAATATCAAAAATAAATTTTAAAAATTAAAAATATATTATTTTAATATATTTTCAAACAACGAATTCCTTACACCACTAAGCAATATGCTCTTAGAAGTCACCATGCGCACTTGCCGCAACATTAATAGACATGCATAGTCTTTCATCTTTCATAATAGCTTAGAGATTATTCTTTTTCTTTTTCTTTTATTTTGTGATCTTTTTTCTTTTTCTCGAAAGAAATTGATGGCATAAATGGACCTTTCCTTCTTCTCTCTTTCACAAATATGTATGCAAGTATATGCACATCTTATAGGAACTTGAGGACTATGTATCCTTCAATTAGACATGCAAAACGTACGTTTACAAAATTATCAATAAAAGAGATCGATGCAAACAGATTGGTAACTTTATTACGTCTCTAATGATGCATGATTTTTAATTTAATTGTGTTTATTTCTCATAGTAATTTCATTATAAGAGAAAATATACAATATTTGCCAACATATATATATATATTAAAAATGGTGGGTTTTACAATTGCGTACATCTTGAAAGTATATTGCAATATATATACTAGTGTAGCTTATTGAAAGAAGATAAAAAAGAAAAAAACGACTTAAAAAAAATCTAACAAAGGAAAGTTTAATGACCAATAATAATACTACATCACTAAAACAATATGTTTTTGTTTTCAATAATGCTTCACTATTCATATAAATATGAATATATTAATATACCTGTTCAATTTAAATGAAAACAATTTCGTGTCGTAACTCAGTTGGTTAATACGTATATCTAAACTTAGAGGTCATAAGTTTAAAAGCCGGGAGTCAATATTTCTTTAAGGTGACAAAATGATCTGTTGTCTGCCTTTTCTTTTTCAAGAATAAAAAAATGCCAGGCGCATGTGCACTTGTTACTAGTAGGCCAGACACTTAGGCTTGACATTTTTCTGTTTTTTTTTTATTTGGCACTAGAAAAACTTAACAAATTCACTTACCTTTTGGTTTTGACATGATACTTAAGTATTATTATAAAAATTTATTTAAAATTTAATAATGTTTTTTTTAATTATTATGTATCTATATGAAAATAATAATACTAATAATAAATTATTCATAAAAATTAAATTCAAAATATTTTTTATTTTTAAATTTTTTAAATAGATTTTAAACATGATATTATCACATTTATAATTTGTTTTAGCTTTCAATCACACAAAACATGAACATATTATTATGATTTTTTTTTTTGCATTAACAATCATAATTTTTTTTAACAGAGGTTATGATTTCAATTAAAAACTTTATTTTTTACTAAGATAAACAAAAAATACGTTGTTAATACTTGATGAAATTGTTTTTTTCAAAACTACTATTTTTTCAAGCTTAATAACAAAGATAAAAAAATTCCTTGTGACCTATTTATTTTTTTTATATTCAATTTTTTTCTATTCCCACAACACAAAGTAAACATACAAACTAGTTCAGAATGGTCATGAATTTGGCCAAAGAAATTTGTGGCATTTACTAGCTAGGCCTTGATAAAGAGGAGGAAGCAAAACTTGCCCCACCTTCCGAATAACGTGTCTTTGCCATTGCTAAGTGGTGACCACCAAAAACCAATAAGCTGCATCCATTTTCCACAATACACACCAGTTTCTAGCTGTGAGAAATTGGAAACCTGAATATTGACCTAACGCATTGACTATGTGAGGGTCAACGCTTTTTCTTCTTCTTCTTTCTTCTTCTCGTGCCATGGTTTAAGTGTTCATATTCTTTTTAATTAATATTATATCAGATTAAATCCATTTCACTTAGAGAAAAAAACACATGTAATTTTCACTAGAGCTAGTTATTGCATTATTGTGATCTAACTCAAAAGAGTTTTCGAGTTCAATTCCAAGGCCCGGAACTTTTTCTTGAGTTGCGTGTAATTGATGTTTTAGAACAGGGTTTTTTTTTTTTTGAAAAATAACATATTTTACTGAAAATTTTGAAAAAATAATACATGTTAAAAAAATATTTAAAAATTAATATGATTTGAGCATAACCATGTTCTAGAATATCATTTTTATATACAATTGCTATTTGAAATACTGCATCTCAAAATATATTTTTCTACACAAATACTATTATAAATAGTAATCATTTAGTGGATGTTTCAAAATATCTTTTTTTTACAAATCAATTAACCTTAATAAAAGTCAACCAAATATTATGTGAAGAACCAATGGCCAAAAGAAAAAATTGAAAATCCAATGGTTAAGAAAAAAAAAGATAAAGTGATGTGGTAGGATAGAGAAATGGGGGAAGAAAAAAGAAAAAAAGAAATAATGGGTCATCGAAGACACACCGGAACTCTGTTTTTGACATACCTAGTACCGTTAAAAAAATCTCGACGAAATAATTGTAACTACACATTGGAAGAACACCAAAGGAGGTCAAAATCAACCCTAAACAAAACACCAAACAAATTACGACAATGTTTGGTGGTCTTTCAAGGTGTGGTTAGAATCATCTCATTGAGATCTTTTTAACGGTACCGGGTGTGTCGAAAACGAAGTTTCGATGTGTCCCTAGTGACCCATTCTTTCTTGGCCATTGGATCTTGAATGTCATTTCTTGGCCATTGATCTTCATAAAATTTTGGATTGACTTTTTATGCATGTTAATTGAATTGAGAGGGACATGGTTTTTGAAACAACAGTTATTCCCAATAACAATTATGTTCAACCATTAATTGTCATGTTAGAGGAACGAAGATGAATATATAAAAATAAATTATTTTTTAAGATAATTTTAAAATAAATTTATTTCATTTTAAAATATAAAAGATAGGGGACATATTCCTTTTATTTCTATCTCTTCTGTCTAGAGACAACAACCAAACGCTATCGTGAAGTTTATCAAAGTGAACTAATTGAGATGGATGGTTAAATACTAGAATTCATTTAGATTTTATTAATTAATATCAAATAATATAATTAACATATACTAAAAGTCCTTGACATTTTAATGTAGCAATAATCAGTGAAATGCTAGGGTCTTTTACACTTTGAACCTAAAAAAAGATTTTTTACATTTTGATCCTTAAATTTTTGTAAGATTTTTTTTTAATTTCAAACTTAGTTTTTTAATTCAATTTCATCCTTTGACATTAGGTTTACTGATTATTGGAGTTCATAATTTGTTCCAATTTGTTTTCTATGAAGTTATCCCGTCTCATGACCTGAGTTAGCCATGTTGACTCGAGTCATTTTTTAATTATTTTTTTTTCAATTTTATCTTTCAATATTGGGTAGATTTGAAATGGAGCTTAATAATTTTTTTTGGTTTTATTTCTATGGGATTATCATGGTCTCATGACTCGGGTCACAAGTTTTGGGCGCTAGTTAGATTGACTAAGACTTTTTTTGTTCTTTTTTAATTGAATATTTTTTTTAATTTTATCCTTCAACATTGGGTTGATTGAGAACTAAACTTTATATTTTTTTCTATTTGTTCTCTATGGAGCTATACAAGTCTCTTAACCCGAGTTTCACAAATTAATCCTAGTTTAATTAGTAATAACATAGTTACTACTAATTAAACTAATTGGATTGAGGAACATATCTATAATTATTTTTTAGGGGATATGATAAGTTGATTAGTGCCATGCCAACCTTTTTCTTTATTGTCTTTTTGGTACAGGATTAGCCTGCCAACATGAATCCAAAAAAGCATTTTAAAAAAAAAAGATTAGCACCCTGATGAAAATCTAGACACTTTGGAAACAAAATCTCATAGATCTAGAAGATTGGCCGGGGCAGATACCGGTAAGGATCTTCTCTTGCATCAGCCAAACATGATTTTAAGGATTTAGGTTTTTATATTTGAGTTGTCGATCATAGATAGTTGAACAATCTATGCCTCATACTCTAAAGTCTTGAGATTCACTAGAAGATCTCCGAATATTTTGAATGGCTTGGATTTTGTTTTGGAGAACACTTATGAAGGCAGAAATTGATTGTAAAGGAATATGGGACCATTAGAGAAGTGAAAAGGTGGCAATTGACATTTTAGAGGATGTTTTAGTGATGGCTGCTAAGGCACATTAGGCCAATCAAATATTGTCGGTGCCCTTGATGGGATTTCATAACAATATGTTTTCCCATCTTAATTAATATTGTTGATCTTCATGATAATTAATTCCATCGTGGTTGAATAGGCAGAAGTTGTCCTCTTCACGATAAATTAAACAATATTACATAAATATTTTACCAACCAAATTAGCTTTTAGTATACCTGATTTGTGTCGAAGAATATATATATATATATATATTAGACAATATTTAATATGATCTTAACTTTCAAAGCATTTAACAAGCATTCAAGAAGAATTAGGAGTTTGGCACTTCACATAATTATTCGACGAGAAAATTTAAAATGATAGGTCTTATTTGGTATCACTGCAATTTCCTGTTTTTTTTTGTTTTTTTCTAGAAAAAATAATATATTTTTTTTAACCCTGTTTTCTTTTTTCTTTTATTTATATTTATAGAATATCATGTTACTAATATTACCACAACCACAACCAACATCACACCATTAATATCACCTCCATTATCATCATCGAGACGACTATCATCATTATCATAATACCACTATCACTGTAGTTTTTCATGTCTATCATCTCCTTCTAACATTATATTTCCTAACCCTTATAAATATATTATGACTATATTTATTGCTATCATATTATTACATCAACCTCTATCATATAATTGTCATCAATTGTGCCCATCATTATTTACAAATAAAATAACAATCAACATAAATTTTATATTACTATAAATTCATTCTAGTATTATATCAATCATTATGATCATATTGTCATCACCACTGCAACTATCATATATATTATTATCATGATACCGCTGTTTAATTATATTGATTAAATTACATATTATTTTTACTTTTTATATTCTTTAATTAATAGTATATTATTATGTTTTTTAAATCAATTAGTTTGTATAAGGTTTTCTGCTTCATGCATTTTCTCTAATCAAAATATATATTTTTTAAATAATAAACAATAAGAATAAAACAATTTTTGGTTTTCTAAAAACAAAAAACCATAAATGATAAATGATAAATGGTACTAGATGTTACCTTAATTTTTATTTTTTTGCCTTCAAAAACTTATTTGTCAAATAGTCATTTGGTTATTTTAATATTCCCTTTTACCATAAGTTATTTTAATTACTTCCCAAAAGAATATATTTTCTCATATAGGTTCCTAAAATTTTAAAAAACTTCAATAAAACCCTTTCTGTACAAAATCATAACAAAAATATAACAAAAAACATTAGAATTTCTTTTTAAAAATATTTTCTTTAGACCGATTTCTTAAAAGATTAGGATGAAAGGGTATAATTAATAATATGTGAAGAATCCCTTAAGGATTCATTTAATTTTTTTTTCTTTGGGAACTTACAAAATTATGGATTATTGATGGATCAATGTGTTTTACATATGTTATTTTTACCTAAAACTTATTGCGTTGAGCCCAAGTACATGTGAGTTTGGCAAGCTATCAGATCCAACATCTTTGGGTTCAGTTACACGCTGAACCTAAGTACATGTGGGTCTAACAAGCTACCAAACTCGACATCCTAGGGCTCAACATCTCGCTAAACTCAAATGAATGTAGAATTGATGATCTTTTTAGGCCTCATATTAGGCCACAAAACTTCGCTTGTTTTTTTCTCATGACCCTTAACACAAAATGTTAAGGTCAAGGCTACTGGTTTCTTTACATTCCTAGGGTGTATAAGAGTTTTCAAGAGGCCCTACCACTTATCCTTCATTAGTGATGTGCAATGGATATTTATCCCTCTTTAATTCATATGTTAGAGATATTTTCCATCGTTAATGCTATCACGCCAAGATGACACTTCAGTCCCTTAGCGACACCGGGTGGGAAGTTTCTCCATAAAAGGAAAAAAAATCATGGGCTATAAAGACCTTATGAGTCCTATAATAAAAAAAAGGTTTACAATCTTCATTTTTTATAACATATTTTATTTTCAAAGTCTCTCTCTAAAATATCATTGTCTTTTCTCTTAAAAAGATACTTAAGCATTAGAGAGTCCCTAAATCTGCCAAAGAGGACCTTTTACAGGTAACGACTACAAGTTATCATGGTCAATAAGAATGGATTAGATTGTTAGAACCACGAGATGAAGCAATCATCCAAAACATAAGTCTTTCTCCTAAACTACTTGGATTTTTTAGAACATTATCATTGGCGCTGTCTGTGGGAAACTGATAAAAAAAGCCATCAATTATTCTTCCTGAACTGGTTTTTGACATCCCTTATCACTATTAAGGGTAGATAATCAAAACATATCATGAATGAGATGTGCCACGGACCTCCCTACGAGTGCTGACATAACTACTCTATCGAAGCATCAATAACTTTTCAATAAAGTCTGACTCGTCATAGAGGTAGTGCTAGGCATTCAAGGGAATCATCGGGTCCAATGAGCCCGATACGATAACTTGGAACCGACCTCTATTATGGTTTTTAGTGGCCTCTGTGTTAAATTTATATCGCTTCTTAGCACTAGTATACTAGCCAAGAGAAGCTCTATACAACTACAACATCACTCGACTAAAAAGATGGTATTCATTCTTATGATCTCGTTGATGGTACCAATAAAGTTCATCAGTAGAAGAGATTAATTTAATGATCAATAATGTTTCAAATCAAATTGGGAGGCACAATCTATCGTGAAAATTGGACATGAATTGTTTGTAAGAGAACAGGATGTTATGCAACATTTTTGTTGCTCTAAGATAGAATATGATTTCTTTTATTTTTCCCCGGGACTCGGTGAGACAAGCAAATTTGGTCACACCTTTTTTTCAACTTTAAAAATATTGTTCAAACCTCAAGAGCTTAAAAGCCTTCAACAATTACAAGTGGAATGTTAGTTCAAACTGTAAAAGATGTGAAGTCTCTTTGGCAACTATCCAAGGAAAAGTAAGTCAATTACCCAAAAGACATTTACTGAAGAAACTCTATAGAATTGAGACCATGATCTTAGCAGAAATTGGATATCCAAGTCATTGAGTTGATTATACCTTAGAGGGCAATAAAAATATACCATATTCAATTATTAAGAATGTAAGTTTCTTATGTATAGATTAACTAATTCAAAGTAAGGATGTTTTCATCTTCTCCAGGTGATATTTAAGAGCAATGACCCCATAACTCTTCCAAGGATGGGATGAACTCAATTTCTCTAGTGTGATTACACAATTTACCTTGGAATGGATCAACTCAGTCTTTTTAGTGCTATTACACAACTTAATTTTGAAGGGATTAACATGATCTTCTTAGTTTGATTGCATAACTCTAAAAATGGGGTTGACATGACACATCTTCAAGGAAATGGCCCCATAACTCTTTCAAGGATGAGATGTAATCAGTCTTCTTAGTGCAATTACACAATTTACCATGGAATAGATTAACTCAATCTCTATAGTGCAATTGCAAAAATACCTTGGAAGGGATTGATATAGTCCTCCTAGTGCGATTGCACAACTTTTTAAGGATGAGATTGACACGACATCTCTCCAGTGAAAAAAACCTCTTAACTCTTTCAAGGATAAGATGAACCCAGTCTTCTTAGTGCGATTGCACAATTTACCTTGGAAAGGATCAACTTAGTCTTCCTAGTGCGATTGCATAACTTACCTTGGATTGGATTGACATGGTTTCCCTAGTGTGATGCAAAACTCTCAAAGTATGAGATTGGCACGATACCTCTCCAAGGAAATGGCCCCATAACTCTTCCAAGGATATGACAGACTCAGTTTTTCTAGTGCAATTGCATAATTTACCTTGAAATGGATTAACCTAGTCTCTCTAGTATGATTGTATAATTTACCTTGATTGACATTGTCTTCCTAGTACGATTGCACAACTCTTCAAGGATGAGATTGACACAACATCTCTCTAGGATAATAACCCTATAACTTTTCCAAGGATGAGATAGACTCAGTCTCTCAAGTATGATTGCATAATTTAGCTTAAAATAGATCAACTTAATCTCTCTAGTACAATTACATAATTTACCTTGGAAGGGATTGACTTGATCTTACTGGTGTAATTGTACAACTCTTCAAAGATGGGATTTGATAAGGTCTCAACAACGAGGATTGACATGATCTTCCTAGTGTGATTGCATAACTCACCTTAGAATGGATTAATCAATTGTCTCAAAAGAGCAATAGCCTCAAACTCTCCACAAGGTTTATTTTGGTCTCCTTAGTATAACAACACCAATATCTATATAATGTCTGGGGGCATCTCACCAACTTGTTGAAATTTCATTCAAACAGAAGGATATATTTGTAACCTAAATTCCCTCTTGGTTCCAAGCAAAGGGTTAATCCTACTGAATCCTACTAATGTTAGGCAAAGTTCAAAGTTCGATTTTTGCCAAATTTTGAAACTGAACGTTTGACCTATGTCGCACGATGCGCGACGTCGCGGCGATCGTCCACCCTCGAACGTGTGATGTGATGGGGGATATATCTCGGTAAAAAAGGTGAGACAAGGAGTTCTTTGTCTCTTAGCATAAAAAAAATGGTGTGGGAGTCGCCACCTAGTATTTTGGTCACTAGGAACCCTAACTGGTCTTAGAGATCGGGCACGGGGACCGGTTGCGTAAAGGGAAGGTATTAACACCCCAAATACGCCCTACCTAAGGTAAGCCGCATTGTTTATTTGTCTGATAAATTCAAGGTCTCATTGTGTTTCCTAGTTGTTGGGCCGTCCATGGTTCAAGAAAAGTCCTCCTCAATAAGGAGGTCCTTATCTTATCGAGTAAAACCTAACCGTTCTAATGTCTATGTAAAAAAAGCTAAATTTTTAATATCGGAATACATTTTATGTATAAATTCGTAATCCCCAAAAATACGTATAAAGGACAAAAAGATTTTTTAGAATTTTTTGAAATATTGGCCTAGTTCTCATGGCTTGAATAAACTGGTTATTAAAGCCAAAATGCATGCTAATACATATATTGTTTTGTAAATTTCTTTGTTGTATGAAAAATATGATGTTGTAATATTTATATATATATATTGGAGAGACTAGGCCGTGTTTTAAAACAAAACATTTTTTAATTATGTATATTTTTTTTGACGCAAATCGGGTATTTTGATACTAGGTTGGTATCCTTACGATATAAAAATACAACCAAATATTAATCCACTTTGATAAAAAATATGCAGAAAAAATCAACAATATTTTTAAAGATATTTAGGAAATTTTTGGAAAGCAAAAGACATTTTTTATTTTGAAAATCTTTGACGCTTTGATGAAAACCGGGTATTTTAATACCGGATTTGTATCTTTACGTATAAAAATACAAACCAATACCGACCAAAAAGAACAATAATAAAATTACGTAAAAATCACATATTTTTGAAATAATTTTTGCAGAATTTTCTTGATTTTTTTTCATATATATATAATAAATAATACAAAATATAATATATATATATATTATATAATATTAAATCGGGCCGGGCCGGCCCAACCAACCGGGTTGGGCCGGACTCGCCCTCAAAGGAGTTGGGCCGATCTCGGCCCAAAATTTACTTGGGCCGATTTCGGCCCAAAAAACTATTACTTTCCGGGCCGGACCCGACCCGGAAGATTAGGCCGGCCGGGACCAACCCGGCCCGAACAATACGTCGGCGGGGGAATTATTTTCCCCCCACCCTTACGCATGCGGAACGTTACTCGTTCGCATGCGTGAAACAAACAAATGCAAAGCAACGGAGGAGAAGAAAAATTACCCGGCGCGGAGCAAGCGGCGGCGTTTGCGTTTCGGCGGTGCTTTGTAGCGGAGGCCGGTGGCGGTGTCGTGGCTCACGGACGGCGGCTCCGAGCGGCGCTGCGGCTGTTTCCAATGGTTCGGTCCGTTTCCTCTTCTCTTTTTTTTTTTTGGGTTCGTTCCTCCCTTCCTTCTCTCTCCTTCTTCTTCTCTCTTCCCTTCCCTTTCGGTCTCTCCTTCTCCCGCTTCTTCTTCTTTTTTTTTTTTTTTTTTTTTCCGCCTTTTTCTTCTCCTCTCGTTTTTCTTTCCTCTGTTTTTTCCGTTCTTCTTCCCCTCTTGTTTTTTCTTTCTCACTCTTTCGGGTCCCTTCTCCCTCTTCTCGGTTTTTTCTCCTCTCCCTTCTTGCAAACTGGGTCGGTGTTATTTATAGAGCCAAGTGAGTGGCTCTTTTTCGGCTCTCATGGGTAATGCAGCTGGCGTCGGCCATGGGCGTGGCTGTCGAGGTTCGGTGGGTGGTGCGCGGTGGGTGGTCGGCCATTGTGTTCGGTCGGTGGGCTCCGGCGAGAGAAAGAGAGGGGGCCGGCCAAAAAAATTCAAAAAAAAGCAACATTTTTTCCTTCTTCCCCGCTGCCCGTTCGGGGAAGAAGAAAGATGAACAAGTGTCGTTCAAAACGACACCGTTCGTTCTTTTTTTTTTTTTTTTTTTTTTTTTTAATATATGAAACGGCGTCGTTTTGGAGAAAACGCGCCGTTTCATTTAAATGTGGCGCCGTAATGCGCCAAAGTCCAAATCAGCCCTCAATCATCTTTTGTCCCTTCAATTGCATCCCCGCCGAATTTCGGTCTTCGCCCCCATAGTTGGCCGCGTTTTTCACTTTAGTCCTTGGTCTCCGAATTATGCAATTGAGCCCTCAATTGATCAAATAACTTCCAATTTCTTCAATTAGGCCCCCGAATCAATTAATTCCAACCCCCCTACTTGCGCGCCTTCTCCAATTTGGTCCCCGGTTTCGGATTTCTTCAATTAAGTCCCTAATTGGCCCTTAAACTTCAATATTTATGCAATTAAGCCCCCGATTTGACTTAATAAATTCCTAAAAAAATATATTTTAGCCCCTATAAAATATATTTCTTCTAATTAAAGCCCAAATTGACTTAAAAAATCAATTTTCTTGCAATCAAATCCCCTATAAAATCAATTAAAAATCCAATTAAGTCTATAAACATCCAAACTTGGGCTTTTCTCCTCAAAATTCAAATTTCCTTCTCAACATGGCTCTCATCCTTCAAGAATATACTTGTCAAAAATCCAATCTTTGTATTTTTAACCTCCTTGACCGATTTTTCCGACCATTTGCCGAGCGCTTCGCCTCCTGTTATTTTTCTAACCTCCTTTGGCTATATATATATTTTTCATATATATTTTGTGGGGACCCAAAAATGGGTTACAACGATGCCCCCTCTTTATAATGCTTACGGAGCGGGGGTTTTGCGATAAGTTTTATAAAGATAAACCCAAAACTCGAGCTCCCGAAACGGATTTAGTCGGAGCTCGATTGCTCTGAAACTTTGTCCTTACAACAATCCTCCTTAACCCAAAAACTATGATCAAAATTTAGTCATCTCGAGATCCCTTCGGTGATCTCCTTTAACCCCAAAAACTTGGAATCTCATCTCGCGATTCCTTTACCAAATACAAAAACACGTATGTGGTCTCATTATGACGGGTGACCTGCCCGAATGGGAAAAGGAAAGAGTGGTCTCATTATTATGGGTGACCTACCCAGGAAAAATGATGGTCTCATTGTATGGGTGACGAACCCAAGAAAAATGATGGTCTCATTGTATGGGTGACCTACCCAAGAAAAATAATGGTCTCATTGTATGGGTGACCTACCCAAGGAAAATGATGGTCTTATTGTATGGGTGACGAACCCAAGAAAAATGATGGTCTCATTGTATGGGTGACGAACCCAAGAAAAATGATGGTCTTATTGTATGGGTGACGAACCCAAGAAAAATGATGGTCTCATTGTATGGGTGACGAACCCAAGAAAAATGATGGTCTTATTGTATGGGTGACCTACCCAAGAAAAATAATGGTCTCATTGTATGGGTGACCTACCCAAGAAAAATGATGGTCTCATTGTATGGGTGACGAACCCAAGAAAAATGATGGTCTTATTGTATGGGTGACGAACCCAAGAAAAATGATGGTCTCATTGTATGGGTGACCTACCCAAGAAAAATAATGGTCTCATTGTATGGGTGACCTACCCAAGCGGAAGAATTCTTAGTAAACTCCCCGCTTTTCTAAGAAATAGTTTCAATACGAGGTCCCTTCTAGCGACCTTCCTTGATGAATGTCGAAGTACGAGATCCTTTTTGGTGATCTCAAATAACTTGAAATCCCATCGGGCAATTCCTTTTACCTCAGCTAAAACATGAAGTTCCTTCTGGCGACCTTCATCGAAATACAAGATCCCTTCTTGCGATCTCCTTTATCCAAACAACTTGGAATCCCATCCGGCGATTCCTTTTATACAAAAAGCTGAAATTTAAGGTCCCTTCCGGCGACCTCCATCGAAATACGAGATCCCTTCTAGCGATCTTAACAACTTGGAATCCCATTTAGCGATTCCTTTTTACCGAATGCTATCGATGTCGTTCTTCCCGCCGGCATGGTTTGAAAACCATTATCTTATCTTCTTGTTGTTCTAGAATCAACTCAATGATTCTTTCTTTGTCCATAATCTTGTTGGAATGCGCTAAGATCTCCTTCGTAACGATCCAAAAAAACATACATGCAATGATTTATGATTAGATGCAATGCATGCATTCGTACACTGGTTTTGAAACATAGGCCCCATCCTCTTCTTCTAGTTCATGAGACTCCCTCTTAACATGAACTTTACTTTTGAAGTCGTATGTTGAATTCATCTCTCGTGTTGCCTATCATATTCTTGGAGAAGAAGTCTTTGACTTTCTTCAAGTAGTCCTTTTCTCAAAATGTATGACTTGTATTTGCCTCTTTGTCATGCTTTTGTCAAATGCTTTAGCTTGATTTTCAAAACTATGGGCTTCCCACCAATTTTAAACACGTAAAACTTTTCAAAAAACAACTCGTTTTGCCCCTAGTGTAGGGGTGTGATCCTAGTCTCGGGATTTTATAAAGAAGAAATTCGTTCACCAATGATAAACTTTTTTAGTGCGTGAAGGGATAATGATGATGATTTTTTTTTCAAAATGCACATTGTTATGGTTGATAAAGACAATTACGTATGATTATAAAGTGACCACTTAATCATTTATCCATTCATTACGCTATCGAGGTAGGGATGTACTTTAGGGTTAGCTTTTCTTAAATTTCATATTAAACCATTTTATGATATAACCACTCAAACTTGTTCAAAAAGTGCATAATCTCATCATTTATTAAAAAAGGTAGGCTCAAAGACAAACATAAAATCTGGCCGAAAACATGAGCCCCGATTGCTAAATAGAGAAAATAAAAGCAATGACAAAAGCAAATGACAAAAACATGCTAAGGCAAATAAAGTTGTTTTACATTTTGAAAACTATGAGAAGTTCTTGGGTCAACCCGTTCGGAAAGTCAACCGAGGCAATGCTTCATCTTCCTTCCCCACTTGCGTTTCCTTGTCTTCTCCTTCGATCTCGCCTTCTTCATTATTGACGATTCTTGACCAAGGTTTTCCAACCCTTTATCCCCTATTACTTTTGTCATGACCAGGCAATGGATTTGAATTGATATTGGGTGTGTCTTCAAACGACACCCATCCTATCTTGATGAGCTTCAACAACATGTTCTTGAAAGCGTAGCACGTTTCAAGACAATGTCCGGAATACCAAAGATGGTACTCGTAAGTCAACTCGGGCTTATACCGGATGGGGAATGGTGGTTGTAGTGGTAATGTAGGGATAGGAGCTATTTGTCCAATGCTCGTAGTTTGGCATACATTTCCTTCAAAGGCATGGGTAATGGCGGTAGTTGTTCCGCAATGTACCTTGTATTTGGTCTTTGGTAGTTGTTTTGGTTGTTTGACTGGTTATTTGCTCGATTAGAGGAAAATGGTTTGTTAAAGTTTATGTGGGCAACATGAGAGGTAGGTATTTGTGGGTTGAGTGAATCCACTATATTGCCCTTGGACCCACCTTCAAAGTCGTAAATGTGACCTTCCATTTTTCTTCCAATAAAACCCTTCGCCTCCAATGGCTCAACTATACGTCCAGCTTTAATCCCTTGCTCTATTCTTTCAGGCTATGCGTACCGCATCGTAGAAATGCTGAGATGAGCTATCCATTAGGTGCTCATAATATGGTGCTTTAAAGGTATTGGCAAACAAGGTCACCATCTCCGTTTCTATCAAAGGGGGTTGGACATGCATTGCCTCATCCCTCCACCTTTGCGCATAGGCCCTTACCGACTCTTGGCTCCTTTTCTCCATTGACATTAGACTTGTTCGATCAGGAGTGATTTCCATGTTAAACTTGTACTGCTTAAGGAAAGCCTCCATCAAGTCTCTCCAGCTCCTGATCCTGACACTGTCTAACCTCATGTACCACTCAAAGCGGATCCCGTTAGGCTATCTTGAAAGAAATAGATTAGCAATTTATCGTTATGGATTACTTCCGCCATTTTGTTGCGTAGGATCGAAGGTGAGTGTTTGGGCATTCCAAACCGGTATACTTAATGAATTCCCGGTATCCGGAAATCTTTTGGCACCGCAATGTTTGGTACCAAACATACTTCGGATGCTCGTATAGGGTCAAACCAGTCATTACCCTCAACCGCCCTTAATCTTTCTTCCAAAGCAAACAGCTTGTCTTGGTCCATCAAACTAGGAGACCTATTATCCGGGATTCCCTCCGTTGTTAAGTCCACAAGTGATTGGAGCGTGAGTTGGCCGGATAGGGGTGATAGGCACAAAATGTTGTTCATTGGCCGAGTTTGCCCCCCGGTTTTGAGATGCTTGAGGGATGTGAGCTACTGGCGCTCCTTCATGTTGTGCCGATGTTCCCTCCCCATTCTTAGCTCTTAGAAGCTGCTCTAGTAAGTCGGTTAGCCGAGAAACTTCATTCTTTACGGACTCCAACTCGGTCCGATAATGTGACTCTAAGTGAGCTCTTTCTTCGTTCTCCATTCTTGATCTAGACCGGGTGTGGTGGACTTTGGATGTGGGACCTATGTTTCACGATCCGGCGTGCGTGGAAAAATGTAATAGAATGTATGATAAAGAACAATGCATGATGCATATATGATGTGAGCCGAAAAGACCCGAAAACCAAATGCCTTATGGTTAGGTTTTGTCTTATGCAAAAATATTTTGTGGAGTATACACCCTATAGCCGGTTCTAATTCTTTTGTGCTTGACGAGGGTAGGTTGGCTATTCGGTCTCTAAAAGGGTCTCTTGTCTTCCCACTGATTGCCCTCGTGGAGGCAATATGGGGGCTTGTAGGCAATGAGATGGCACATGTACCAACTATTGCCGCCTAAGCACTCGCGAAGAGTTGGGGTTTACACAAACTTAAACCTTGACTAACAATCGTAAGGTAAGCCGCTAGTCCCCCACTTAACTTAAAGTTTGTGTGTGCTCTCAATAATCAAAGTATGTGATGCATGTGACAGTTCTATAAGATGTATGAGACAGTTCTATACAAATGCATGAACAATATGTGTAAAAATATTTAAAGCATATAAGCGAGATAACAAAAGGAAAGGCATATTAACAATAAACACACGAAAACAAAAACAAATCGACAAAAACAAAGCTTAGTCCACAAGGTCCCCGGTGGAGTCGCCATTCGTCGCACGATGCGCGACGTCGCGGCGATCGTCCACCCTCGAACGTGTGATGTGATGGGGGATATATCGGTAAAAAAGGTGAGACAAGGAGTTCTTTGTCTCTTAGCAAAAAAAAATGGTGTGGGAGTCGCCACCTAGTATTTTGGTCACTAGGAACCCTAACTGGTCTTAGAGATCGGGCACGGGGACCGGTTGCGTAAAGGGAAGGTATTAACACCCCAAATACGCCCTACCTAAGGTAAGCCGCATTGTTTATTTGTCTGATAAATTCAAGGTCTCATTGTGTTTCCTAGTTGTTGGGCCGTCCATGGTTCAAGAAAAGTCCTCCTCAATAAGGAGGTCCTTATCTTATCGAGTAAAACCTAACCGTTCTAATGTCTATGTAAAAAAAGCTAAATTTTTAATATCGGAATACATTTTATGTATAAATTCGTAATCCCCAAAAATACGTATAAAGGACAAAAAGATTTTTTAGAATTTTTTGAAATATTGGCCTAGTTCTCATGGCTTGAATAAACTGGTTATTAAAGCCAAAATGCATGCTAATACATATATTGTTTTGTAAATTTCTTTGTTGTATGAAAAATATGATGTTGTAATATTTATATATATATATTGGAGAGACTAGGCCGTGTTTTAAAACAAAACATTTTTTAATTATGTATATTTTTTTTGACGCAAATCGGGTATTTTGATACTAGGTTGGTATCCTTACGATATAAAAATACAACCAAATATTAATCCACTTTGATAAAAAATATGCAGAAAAATCAACAATATTTTTAAAGATATTTAGGAAATTTTTGGAAAGCAAAAGACATTTTTTATTTTGAAAATCTTTGACGCTTTGATGAAAACCCGGTATTTTAATACCGGATTTGTATCTTTACAAGATAAAAATACAAACCAATACCGACCAAAAAGAACAATAATAAAATTACGTAAAATCACATATTTTTGAAATAATTTTTGCGGGAATTTTCTTGATTTTTTTTCATATATATATAATAAATAATACAAAATATAATATATATATATATATTATATAATATTAAATCGGGGCCGGGCCGCCCAACCAACCTGGTTGGGCCGGACTCACTTAAAGGAGTTGGGCCGATCTCGGCCCAAAATTTACCGGGCCGATTTCGGCCCAAAAACTATTACTTTCTTCCGGCCGGACCCGGCCCGGAAGATTAGGCTGGGCCAGACCAACCCGGCCCGGCAACAATCTTGGCGGGGGGAATTATTTTCCCCCCACCCTTCCGCATGCGAACGTTACTCGTTCGCATGCGGAAACAAACAAATGCAAAGAACGGAGGAGAAGAAAAATTACCTGCGCGGAGCAAGCGGCGGCGTCTTTGCGTTTACGGCGGTCTTGTAGCGGAGGCCGGTGGCGGTGTCGTGGCTCACGGACGGCGGCTCCGGGCGGCGCTGCGGCTGTTTCCAATGGTTCGGTCCGTTTCCTCTTCTCTTTTTTTTTTTGGGTTCGTTCCTCCCTTCCTTCTCTCTCCTTCTTCTTCTCTCTCTTCCCTTCCCTTTCGTCTCTCCTTCTCCCCTTTCTTCTTTTTTTTTTTTTTTTTTTCTGCCTTTTTCTTCTCCTCTGTTTTTCTTTCCTCTGTTTTTTCCGTTCTTCTTCCCCTCTGTTTTTTCTTTCTCACTCTTTCGGGTCCCTTCTCCCTCTTCTCGGTTTTTTCTCCTCTCCCTTCTTGCAGTCTGGGTCGGTGTTATTTATAGAGCCAAGTGAGTGGCTCTTTTCGGCTCTCATGGGTAACAGCCATTTGGTCGGCCATGGGCGTGGCTGTCGAGGTTCGGTGGGTGGTGCGCGGTGGGTGGTCGGCCATTGTGTTCGGTCGGTGGGCTCCAAGCGAGAGAAAGAGAGGGGGGCGGCCAAAAAATTCAAAAAAAAGCAACATTTTTTCCTTCTTCCCCGCCGCCCGTTCGGGGAAGAAGAAAGATGAACATGTCGTTCAAAACGACACCGTTCCGTTCTTTTTTTTTTTTTTTTTAATATATGAAACGGCGTCGTTTTGGAGAAAACGCGCCGTTTCATTTAAATGTGGCGCCGAATGCGCCAAAGTCCAAATCAGCCCTCAATCATCTTTTGTCCCTTCAATTGCATCCCCGCCGAATTTCGGTCTTCGCCCCCATAGTTGGCCGCGTTTTTCACTTTAGTCCTTGGTCTCGAATTATGCAATTGAGCCCTCAATTGATCAAATAACTTCCAATTTCTTCAATTAGGCCCCCGAATCAATTAATTCCAACCCCCCTACTTGCGCGCCTTCTCCAATTTGGTCCCCGGTTTCGGATTTCTTCAATTAAGTCCCTAATTGGCCCTTAAACTTCAATATTTATGCAATTAAGCCCCCGATTTGACTTAATAAATTCCTAAAAAAATATATTTTAGCCCCTATAAAATATATTTCTTCTAATTAAAGCCCAAATTGACTTAAAAAATCAATTTTCTTGCAATCAAATCCCCTATAAAATCAATTAAAAATCCAATTAAGTCTATAAACATCCAAACTTGGGCTTTTCTCCTCAAAATTCAAATTTCCTTCTCAACATGGCTCTCATCCTTCAAGAATATACTTGTCAAAAATCCAATCTTTGTATTTTTAACCTCCTTGACCGATTTTTCCGACCATTTGCCGAGCGCTTACGCCTCCTGTTATTTTTCTAACCTCCTTTGGCTATATATATATTTTTCATATATATTTTGTGGGGACCCAAAAATGGGTTACAACAACCTATACAAACTTTCAAAAATATTTTTCTAAGTATGGACGTTAGACCCATACAAACTTTCAAAATCTCCTAAGAACTTTGGATCCTACATGAGATTTTTACTATAGGTGTTAGACTCATACAAACTATGCAAGTCAATATAGAAAAAAAATATAAAAATAAAGTTTTTATATGAAAATAAAATGCATTACACAAGGATAAATCCTGCATGATCGAGGTTGTTTATAAAGATAAAGGGAGTTAGTGGTTAAAGCATAAACATCTAGGTCAAGCTCCTCAGCTACATATTCTCCATGTTGGGTAGCTGCAGCCCTAGTAGAGAACACATATGCAAAATCAGGCTCTGAGACTAAATGAAAAGCAAAATTAAAGTCCATCTGCATTCCCCTTGATTGATTAAAGAAATACAGATTGGAAATGGCAAAAAAGATCTTGTCCATAATCGTTTCTTACAAAGCAGAAAGCCCTTCAAAAAGTTCCTGAAACTCCATATGAGAGTTTCTTAAAGCCTCTAATTACACCCAAGAACTCTAGGCTTTTTCCTAGCAGCGAGAAGCTCAATCCTCATGTTGTCTTGAGTGGCCTACACCTTAAGAATATACTATTTCAGGGTATCCATCCAATTATAAGCGGCTTGAAGTTATTTTTCAGCGGAGACCAACTGAAGAACAATGCCTTGCATCTGTTTTTTTAGCGATGTTTAGGCTATTTTGAGGCTTCTTAGTTCAACCTCTACAACAGTTTTCTCCTCCCTTGGCTATTAGAGGTAAGCCTGGCCTGCCTTATGTTTGGCCATAACCTCTCTTATTTAGTTTCTCTCGCTCATCCAATGCCTTTTGGAATGAGCACATATCATGAAAATTTGCTAAAAATAAGATTGTTAGGAACAATGATCATAAAATGAAACTAAAAGGTTAAATGAGAAAGTTCCTTACATTGAAGGTCATTTATCTAGTTAAGGCCAAATAACAGTTATAACTCTCATTAAACATCATTGAGATGTCTGAAGGAATGATGAGAATCCTTGCTAGCTGCTTCACTACTTCAAGGTTTGTCTCCTTAAGGCATAACCTTCCACCAACAATAGCCTTCATGAGTTGCCTCTTATATCTAGTTAGGGTGGGGAAACTAAAGGGAGTTCAGTCGAGAGCCCAATTGACAAAAGCATCTTTAAATCTAAATTCAGCTTCCCCGAGAACAACCCAGGTAAAAGACCCAACAACTACAACTTCTGCCGATAAGGTCAGAACTAGAGGCAGAGGGAATGCCACCACAAAAGCCTCTATAGTCAAGGTTGGAACATTATTGTCTACAGGGGTGGAGACCCTATTTCTCTTAAAGTAGGCAGAAACGCCCACAATTACTTCAGGGGGGTTAGATCTGCTTGACCCCTAAGTGGGGGATTACAATTACCCTTAACTTTTATTTTTGTGGAAGTCCTAGCTATTGTAATTGTGTCCTCAGAGATATAAAGTTCATCTACAATGATGAGGTCATCCTCCATATCTTCTCTAGTCTTGCCTCCACTCAAGTTAAGAGATGAAGACCCTTTTTGTGAACTCTCCTCGACATATATTATTGAATTTTCTCATTCTCCTTCAATTGTTAGTCCTGCATAAAAACAAAGTCAGTAATGAGCTTAGATGTACAAAAAACAAGGGGTAAATAAGTTGCATACTTTGCAGTATGGCCTGGTAATGCTATTTGTCCATTTTATTGGCATCATACCTGGTTGACACCGATGCCAATGCAGCTCATGTATTATCCTCATCTGAGCTCAAACAAGGTCTACTATTAACATCAGGGAGAGGTACCCTCCAACAATAAGAACAACTTTAAATTCGTTTCATCCCACATCCAGGGATGATTGGCTCATTATATCTTATTATCAGCTGATTTCCCATTCATTTATTGACATAAACATGCTTTCCGTGAAAGATTCCTTTCATGACTCTTGTGGGTATGTTTGTAAAGGTAAAAAACCAACGCATGTCATTACCATCATTAGTGCTAACGACCAGATGGTAATAGGTCCTAAAGATATTAATTATAGGCTCAATTCTGAAAAGCCTAAAAAACTCATCAAAGGCAGAGCCCAAGGTCGGTTGGTTGATACGTTGAACCAAGCCTTAAAAACCAACACATGTCATACATTGACTATCCATGTGAGCCCAAGGCGGAGCCCAAGCTCCATATTGAACCACAAGACTCCGCTTGTTTTTTCTTATGACCCTTAACACAAAATGTTAAAGTCAAGGCTACTATTGTCTTTGTACCTTTAGGTTTATAAAAGTCTTCAAAAGATCCTACCAATTATTCCTCATTAATGATGTATAAAGAATATTTACCCCTCTTTAATGTATGTTTCGGAGATAATTTTTTTTGTTAATGCTATTAGGGCAAGATAACACTCCAGCCCCTCCACTCCATAAAATAACAAGATTCATGAACTAACAAGATCCTATGAATCCTTCAATAAAAAAAATTTACAATCTTCATTCTTTACAACATATTTATTTTTAGGACATCATCCGTTATAATTTTAGGAACTAATTCAAAGTTTGCCCATTTGTTTAAAAACAGGAATTGCCCATTAACAAGATATGGTGAGAGATTATGTACTATATACACGTTATAATACATATTAAGGAAATGATGTCCAAGCTTAAAAATCCAACCTATTGGTGAGTGCCCCTTGTACGATCTATTTATATCCCCAGCATAATAATTAGCCTAATGAATTCGTGGGCGATGCGTGGAAGGTATTTTAGTTGGCGGCTAATTCACTAGTCATTGATGTTACTAGCAGCCTAACCTCATCTTTAATCTTGATTTACTGACGAAATTAACTCCACGTACCTTAGTGCTAGAAAGGGTTAATTTATGGATATATACTTATCCCTAGATGTTAAAGTAAACTACAACTCATAAATTAATCAAAGTTATCGACTGCTTAAAGATAGTGTGAGATGGGGAATTTACTAATTTTATATGCTAAATGGCCGCACGAGTTATCACCTAATTAAAAGTATATGGACAATTAATAATGATCCACTTGGACCTCAATTTAATAATGGACATGAAGATTTAAATGATAACTTTGGAGTTCTTCGGAATAGACACATTCTCTTGTAGCATAATTTTAAATTGGTGAAGCACTTAGTAGTTTCATTATGTTTTTGCAAGGCAAACAAGAGTGGTGGGGAAGGACACGGTAGTGAAGGTGAGAGTAATGGTGGCGCATAATTTGATATCTAGTGCATTTCTTTTTTTATCACATATTTTAACACAAATAAATATATGTTTACATCAAGGAGAGAGAGGCCTTGTATATACTTCTATTGACCTTTATTCCCTCGTGCTCGTTCACCCTACTTTTCGACATCCCACCGTTTTTTTTTTTGATTAATTAGTCGATATTTTTTTAAAGTATATTTTATTTAAAAATATATCAAAATAATTCTTCAAAATAATACATTAAAACAATCTAAAAATATAATAAAAAATTACTTTAATAAAAAAATTTAAAATTTACTAAAACTCCAATACAACCATAACCACACATTAAAATACACAACCACGCATTAAAGTACAAACCACTACTTTTGAGCCATTTAATAAAACCCACTCGCGCAAGGGGAAGATAATGAATAAAAAGGTTTACAATTAATCGTTATATATCATAGGATTGTGTATCACTTTCAACAAATGTGTTGGGAGCTCAAATCAAGGAATACGTACATGACATATAATATGTATGGTATACGTATTAGAAAACACCAATTAAGTACATTGACCTCTCAAGGATTCGGCACCACTAATTGCATCTAAAATCAAATCTAATATCATAATGTTTAAAGGATGATAGATGGCTCTAACGTATATTAAATAATTAAAACAGTAATGATATTTTTTTCATAATCACAACCAAGTGTACGTAAATTAAAAACAAGTATTAGAATAAAATTAAACATAAATAAAAATATAAGATATTTTGATTTTTCATTAATATTACAATAAAGATTAATTAATTTTTAATTTTATTTTTTATTAAATAAAATATTTCACTTTTCTAGTTAACTTTTTTTTTTAGTTTAGACAATATTACATTTGGTTTCGAATAGATTTTCAAATTGTTTTATATTTATTTTCAATCTTACTGGTATACATATATAATACGATGTCGTCCTAAAAAATTTAAGTAGTTTGGAAGCAAAGCTTATATCTTGAATAATCGATTAATTTCTTGATTATGACAAACTGATCCATTCTTTCTAGTCAAGGAGGTTGGTGGCTAGTACCTGATATTTGTAAAAGATCTTCTTCTTTTTTGTGAATTTAGAGATTCTCCCTTTCTTAAGTAAATATATATATTTTTTAAAGAAAATGCAGTGATATCTTATAGAGAGACTCTGAGAATAAATATGGAGTAGAGAATCGAGACCCCCTCCCCCATTTGAAGGATTCTAGTACATTTATAGTTTATGAGTCTCTTTATGGATAGAAGAGGCTAAAATATGAGTAAAATATCTCTGACACATGAGAGTAAAATATAAAGCCTAAGATTCTTCAAAGATAAAAAAAGCACGGGCTCAACGCCTGACAAAGTTTAGAGATGGTGAGTCTGTCAGCTCGCCAAACCTACATATATTTGGCTCGGCGATTGGCTAATCCGAGAGATGATAAGTCTAGGTAGGTCGCTAGATTCCTATATGTATAAGCTTAATGTATGGCTGAGCCCAATAATACTAGATTATTACCCTATATTTGGTTACTCATTTAGAAAAAAGGATCCAAGTAAAAGCAAAAAAATATTAATTCATTATAATATATGAGAACATTTATCATCCTTTATTTAGTCAACTAACGATAGTTTTCAACTTAACAGAAATTTGTAATGGAAGATTTGAAATCGCCTTCAGTTCATGGAGAAGGGTTCAATTTCGGGACAAAATGTTGTAAAGGGCGTGATCTGATCAAATCCTAAAAGTAGAAGGACCAAAGGTGATTTTTTTTTTTATCTTGCACTGCGTCTCTGTTTTCTCCAAAAAGTTTGAAGATAAACATTTTCACATTAATAACCCTAATTAGTAAATAATAAATCGTAGCACTAGACTATCCATCTTCATTTAAGATCCTCACAAACAGAATCAATTGGGGGCAGCCAAAACTAGCAAGGACGACTCCAAGTTATCAGCCACGCATGAGGCAACTTGCTTACGAGAAAAAAAAAAAGAAAAAAGATCTTTATTCCTTCGGCTAGTTGGATCATGTGTTCTGGATTGCCTTTCTTCCATTTTCATCACAAATTTTCACATTTTCAAACTAACGACTGCCTTTTTGTGAAAATGATTACCATTTGCTTGTCTGCCTTTTGATTTCGCATGACCTTTTGCTTGTAATCCGCAAATTTAGACTCCCATGTTGCAATATTGTTTTAAAACATGGAATGGACTGTAACTTAGTTTAGTTAACTAAGTATGTAGTTTCAAATAATTATCTCCACTTCAACTCAACTAATTTTAATTCGATTTCATGAATGATTTACATCATGTATCATGTATGTATGTAAATAGAGCAACGTAACTTGGTGTTATTTAAAATAATAATTTAATTCAAACCCGATAAAAAACGATTCAACTTGAGTCGAATGAATAGATATCTTTTGAATAATTAATTTATTTAATATGTAAAAGATAGAGTATGAATATTGTCAAATTTAATCTTAAATTCATCTGAACCTAACCTGAAATATATTTATATTATATAGATATATTTAGATTTTTTTAAATATAACATGATATATACACTTCTCGATATTGACATAAAACACACCTATGTATAATATTTATAATTTTATTATTTAATGTATATATTGACTATTTTATTTTTTATTAAATAATAAATAATAATTAAATAAAAAATATCTATATAGATATTTAAAAAATTTAACTGTTAATAATAAATATCCATTGCCTTCCCCAGTGACATGTAAAGAAAATAGTTAGCCGTGTTGGAACTTGGTATCTAAACCTTTTCAATGGCTACGCTTACCAATTTTAGTATTTCTTATTTTATGCTCTGCAAGTAATAGTTACTAGCTTTTGATTCACAGAGTAACCCATTGGTTTGAACTTGTGATGAACAATAATTCATATCCTTATTGATCATGTCATTTTTAATTTCGACAAGGTTTTTGTAAAACAGTAAATATTTGATTAATATAATTCTTTTTTTGGTTAATAAAAAATTAAAAAGCTTAGGCTACACAATGAAAACAAACCAATTTTATATGTTAACTTTAAAGGGTATAGTTAAACTGGTTAGATTCTAAATTTGTTTTTAGAAATTACTAGTTTGAATCTTACAAATTTCAGGATTACTGGAGGTTTATATGATCGTTAACTTCAAGACCTATGGAATTAGTGAAGGTGCACGTAAGCTGATCCAAACACTCATATTAATAAAAAAAAATAAAAAAAATCCCACTCTCCTTTCTCAAAACTTGAGCCAGAGATCTGATATCCAAGAAGAAATTCGATATCCTAATTAACCATTAAAGAATTCTCTTAGGGACAAGTGTTTGTTTTTATAAACTAGAAATATGGTTCAATGGCCGGGAGGGCGAATTTTTAAATATAAATTTACATCCTTTACTAATTAAGTTATGACGATTTGATCACAATTCGAATTACAAAAGGAAAAAAAATATTCGATTACTAATATGTGCTAAATATACTTATAATAATCCCTTCTAAAAGATTTACTAGTCACTAAAAAATATATACTTTGTTCTCCTCAAATTAGTAATTAATTAAGAAAAATATATATTAATTAAAACTTGAGAAATTTGAATAACATCGAGCTCGACAGCTCGTGCTTTGATTTTGGAAAAAAAATCGGACCAAATTAAATCACTTAAAGTACAGATACGTTTATCATAACAATTTCCTTCTACTTAAGATCTCGTCTTTCATAGTATTTACTAACATATTCTTCCCAGATCTTTACTATGATTTTTCTGTGATCTTTTTCTGTTCATGTCATTTATTACATAATTGTCGAGGTGTATATAATCTACTTGATACCAGTAATTTTGATGTATAAAACAATCTCATCTTCAGAAAATAGTTGGAATTTCTCGTGCAAAGTGATCAAGGACAGTGACAAAAAAAGAGGAATAAATAAATAGTAAGTTGAAACAAAAATAATAGTAGGAAATGAGTAGTGGAAGGAGCAGAATAACAGGCTGCAGGAGCAGGAAGTATATGATGGGAGGGAGGGTGCTGGCTGATCAGAAAGCATCCTTTCTAAGGGCCAAAATGCCCTACGCAAGCTGGCCTTGCTATTTGTTTTATCAGAGTAGAAAGTTGGAGCACTTAGCTAAATCAAGATCTAATTGGAGAGAAAAGAATGGAAGAATCATCGTTATCTTTACAAGTGTTATGGGCATCAATTGTTTAGTCTTTTCCATGAGCATCTCAGGCTGATCTACACAGCACTCACACTCGTTTTTCATCGCCTTTAGATGCTCTACTGGCTTAATTTGACCTCTTAAGCATGCCTGTAGTGCCTCTCTCCTTCTTTCATTGGATGGCCTACTGAGTTTTTTTGGCTTCACAAAAGTTTGCCTTAAATTAATTTGGTCTTAGATTACTTGGAGTAGTTAGGATATTTTGCTAATTTAGAAGTTAATTAGCACAGTTAATTACTAGTGAAAATGGACAGGCAAAGGCATGTTTGAACAAAATCTCTCTCACTGTGCTTTTTTTATTTTACTAGTGGCTGTATCACCTTGTTTACAAAAATTGAGAGCACAAACTTCACTAGTTAGACATCTAATTTCTTGACTGTAATATAATGAAAAAATCTTTTTTTCACGAATTCAAGGGCTTCAAGTAAACTTGAACCCCATATTTTGGTTTTATTGTAAGGACAACAACAGGAGCATGGCGGTAACTATCTGAAATATTGAAGCTAAACTGGGAAATCAACATGGCTAATATGATTTTAGCTTCCATCATAGCAAAGGATTGGCCTATACAATTCCGGGGTCCGGCCGCAAAAGGGATGAAATGCCGTCCGGGAGCAAATGACTTGGAGGCAAATCTGTCAGGATTGAACTCATTTGCATCTTTTCCCCATAATTCTTCGCTGTGGTGAATTGCTAGAACCGGAATCCATATCTGTAGCCCCTTTGGAATATCAAGATCACCTAGCTTAATATCTTCGAAGGCCATTCGAGGGAGCAAAGTGCCCGATGGGTAGAGCCTCAGAGACTCGCTTACAACCATGTTTAACTGCAACAAAGGAAAGAAGTTCGTATACAAGTTAGTTGACCATGAAGAAAAAACTTGACCAGATAATCGGGGATCAAAAGGCAAGGAATGTAGGTGGTTTTTGGCTTTAATGGAAGGTACAAAACTTTACATGGCCACTATAGGACCTTTGTTGACCATACCAACCTGCGTGAACCTAAAGAATACGAAATCCCTTTTGACTCATTTAGGATGATTCTATTTTAATCATCACTAGGTTGGCAGCTAGGCTGTTAAATGGATTAATCAATATTGGGATTCTTTGGCTTCTTCCATAAACTATACCTTGAAGCAATCTCGCTTAGAAAAACGAGCTCTGGAGTGGCGAACCATGAACTATAAGGCCTGATATGTTAAATTAGATGGTGGTGGTTCTATATTTTCTTTGGAAATGACCCTAGACTTGTCGTTGTCATACATAACTGAGTGCCACCAGCTAGCTAAAAGCACAATAGTACAAGAGCATTTTGTCTAATTCTCTTTAATGGCAAAAAAGATTTGCTACCTTAAAAAGAGAGAGAAATGAAAATATTTAAAACTGATATTCTTTAGCTTATCTGAGGAAGATAGTCATTGCTAATTATATTGCTGCAAGTAGGATTTGGTAGGTACAACTTTTAGTTAAAAGTTTTAGAAAGGTTAGGCAATGACAACTATCTTATCAGTAGACAGGACAATTTTCATATCTATACTGTAAACAGCTCAGGCGTCAATTTGCAATTGAATTCTTCATGAAGCTAGAGGAAATTACATTTAGAATCATAGTGTTGGATTTCAGTATTATTATACCTCCCTACACCATGGATTCTACTGTCAATTAAGCCCCCACTGTTTTGCATGGTTTAGGGTAAAGGGGACGGATTTTGAAAGGCTTGATAAATTGTTACTTACCAGATTGAATTTGGGAAGATGGTCGATTGAAGGAGTTTCACCATTGCAGACTTCTTTCACCTCTGCTCTCACCTTTTCTTGCCAGGAAGGGTTGCTAGCTAGAAGCATGACTGTCCATGTGAGTAAAAGAGAAGTTGTCTCATGTCCAGCAAAGAAGAATGTCTTACATTCATCCATAACCAACTGCAGGTTTATATTAAAACCATCACTTCTCTTCTTTTCCATCTCATTTAGGAGCATCCCCAGTAAATCATCTCCATAAGAACTACTTCTGCCGATCTCTACGCAGTCTTTCCGGCTTTGTATAATCTCCAGCAGTAATCTATCCACCTCCATCTTCTTAGATTTTATTTGTCTGTTGTAGTTGCTTGGAAAGAACCTGTCAGAGGAATACATTAAAATTTAATCCCACTTGACCCTGAATCTACTGTTATTGCAAGTTGTTGCAGACAAGGAATCACTAGTAAATTTCTGAAGAGCCAGAACTGACTTGAAAGAGAAAGAAGAGCATCAAAGGAAAAAAAAAAATGACCACGTAAAAGAAATCCATACACTACTTTTTATCAGATATAGAATCAGATTATAAAAAAAGAAAAAAAATAAATTCTATTTCTCTGAATAAGACCTACCGGCTTCCGGGAAGGCACAAGTGCCTAGTTGCCTGATGACAAAGACTTTGCAATTCTGTTAAGAGATGGAATATTTGCTTCCCCTTTTCATAGCTACTACCGAATTGGGTTCTTGAAATTATATCAGCAGTAACTCTAGACATGTATTCACCAATTTCTACCTCCGTTTGGCCTGATTCTACTGCATTTTGCAGTGATTGGAGCATATTCTTTGTGCATTCCACCATCAGCCCTGCTTTGCTCTTCATAACCAGGAAAATAAAAAATCTACATTAACCCACCATTTTTACCAGCACTTCAATCATTAAAAACGAATCAAATACCAACAATATGAATCATGTCATGAGCTATATATTAACCTTGAGCCTTTCTCCCATGAATGACGGCGCCGCAATATGGCGTTGATGATACCAATCACTGCCGTTAGCCATTAACAAACCACGACCAATAAAATGTTTTGTTCCTTCTCTCTGCAGCCATGATTTTCCAGATTTAGTGCTATACTTTGTTAAAAGTTCCTTGATCATTTCAGTCTCCGATATGCACAGCCGTGGCTCTACCCCATTCCAAAATATGAACCTCTTCCCTGCAAAAAAACAAAAAAGGAGAGCAAATATAAGGTTTTTTCTTTCAGTAAAACCATGGATTAAGTCTCCGGTTCAAGTCCCGTCGTCTCGACAGTGAGATATGCTTGCATACCGTATTGTTTAGACCAAGCAACATAATGTGGCAAGAGACGATTGACAGTGTCATGAGTGATGTGATCCATGTCCTTGGAAGTTGATTTAGAAACATAAGCGGCAACGTCTAGGATGTTTCCGGTGAGAGGGCGGGGTTTTGGGCCACGCACTCCTTGCTTCTCCATGATTTTCTTGATGCGCCTTGGTGTAAGAAAATAACATGATATAGTATCATATGCAACCTTGAGAAATGAAAAGATGAATATAACTAATAGACTTGTCAACACCATCATCATCACAGCCATGGTTGGTGGTGATCAATCAACTTATAAGCAATACACTACAGACAGGGAAAAAAATATTAAGAGTTGCAGACTGGAGGGTTGTCTAGTGAATCAACTGAGGAACATTAATTTATAGGCACAACAAAAAAGCACGAATTTTTTTTTTTAAAAAAAATGATATTAAATGTTAAAGTGGTATCTATTTTTCACAAAAAACATCCTTATAGTTTCAATTTAGGCGATTGAATTCTTATAATTTCTCCATTATGTAATAGAGGTCCCTCGTCTATAATCAACCTAATCATCTGTTAATTTTGACTTTTGAAAGTATGGGAACGCATGTTAGCTTTTTATTAGCGGTGTTTGTATATATAGTTGGATTGAATTTGAGTCTATAATTATATCTAATCTAACTTCTAATATTTTATAAATTATAAATTTGATTTATTTATTTATTAAAACTCAAGTGAGTTGGATATATTGAGTTGAGCTAAATTTTCTATGGATATTGAAGATATTCACGAATTGAGCTTACATTAAAAAATCTAATAACAAACCTATTAACAAGAACTTTGGATGTGAAACATTTATAAATAAAATAAAATAAATATTCAATTCACAAATTATCAAATATAAATAAAAACAGAGAAAAGAGTATACAAGTTAGGTCGGGTTGACCAGGTTTCAAAAATCTTGATCAGCCACCCAACCCATGATATCAATTTCTTTGATTTTTTTGACCAACTATTATCTATAATATCCATATTATCCAACATTTACGGATTAGATCGAGTCAGATAATGCAAATATTACAGATGAACCAGATTTTTTTAATACCTCTAGTTTCAAGTTTAGAAAAAGTTCAAATTAATTTAAATTTTGAAAAAAAAAACTTTTCTTGCCAACTTTTTATTTATATATAAATAGAATTTTTTTCTAATTTATTTATTTAAAAAGTTACTTTTAACTATATTTTAAGATTTTAAAAATGATTATTATTATTTTTTGTTAACTCGGCTTATTCTAGATTTGTTATTATTTTTATTTATTTAACTAACTCTTTACATATTTACCAAAATAAAGTGAGTTTTTATTTTTTATATTTATTTTTTTTTACTTGATAAAATTATGTATTTATAGATGAAACTTTCTTGATTCAACTTTTATTTTTTTCTCATAGGCTTGTTTTCTTAATTTATTTTTTCATGAAAGCTGATTTTATGTGTTTGAGATTTTATAATTTTGCATAAAATGAATTTATTTACTAATACTTTTATTTGGATTTTAGAAATAAAAAAAAAGCTAGAAACATAAAAAAAATATGAAAATCAACATAAAATTTTTAATCAATTTTTTTTCTTTTTAAATATAAAGTAAAAAAAAACGTTTTCTAATGTAAAATAATTTCGAAGTATAAATAAATAAAAATGTGAAAAAAAATTGATTTTTAATTTTAATATATATATTTTTTTTAAAAAAAATCTTTTTTTCTATGATAGGAACCAATAAAAAGCTTACATGTGTTCCCCTCCCTTTTAAAAGGCAAAATTAATGGATAATTAGGTTGATTATAAATAGAAGGACCTCTATTGCCTAACGGACCAAACATCATAAGGATCTAATTGCCCATATTGAAATCGAAAGGGTATCTTTATAAAAAAAACCAATAACACAAGGACCTCTAATATCATTAAACATTTTTTTCCTATTATGTTTTTGGGTAGATTGGTAAATTTGGGGATTTTTTTTCTATTTATAAAATTTGCCAGTCAATTTTATTTTTTTGACATGACTGTTATATTTGCTAAATATAAATCCTTAAATTCAAACCGGATAGACAATAATATTTCGAATTATAAATCTACTATAATTTCCAAAACTAAATCTAATTCCTTATTCCATATAAGGTAAACAATAAATTCTTTGCTTTTTATAGTAATATATTGCGCTGCTTTTGTTTTTTTAGAAGTAAATCTATTTTCTAATAATTACCTGTTGTTTTTACTTTTTAAAAATATTTTTAAAAGATACTAAAAAATTTATATTTTTTTATTTGCTTCAAATTAATTTTTTTATATCTAATCTTTTTCATATCTTTTACCTATATCTTTTATATCAAATCTTTTTCATTAATTAGCTCATATCAAAAAAAATTTATAAGTTCAAGATTCAAATATTTACACATGATAAGGTAAATATTTTTTTTTATTTTTTGATAGATTGGTAGATTTGAGGGGTTTTTTTTCTATTTATAAAATTTGTGAATCAAATTGTTTGCTTGATGATAGTAGTTTAAAAAGATTGAGACCCTCTCGTAATTGTTTTTAAAGACATGACTGTTATATTTGCTAATTATAAATCTTTAAATTCAAACGGGATGAACATGATTTAAAGCATGGTAAAAATAATAACATTTTATGGATTTAGTGCATTGAATTCCAATTATAAATCTACTACAATTTTCAAAACTAAATCTAATTCCTTATTACATACAAGGCAAATAATTTCTCTTCCTTGTAATCTATTGTGTTTTGTTTTTTCTAGAAGTAAATCTATGTCCTAATAAATCTATATGTACAATTCTGCCTACTTATAGCCAAAAAAAAAAAAACCTCTCAATTTCAATTATAAACCCTCACTTTTAATTATGTGATGCGCTATGAACAACTATTTTGAAAGTATCGCTTATATTATAAGATTATATTAATGGTTTGTGCTATACTGTAACCCGTATTAAAAATATTTTATAACATAAAAAAATATCCAAGTGCTTAAAATATATTTAAAGAAGTAAGAAAAATCTATGACTTAAATTACATACTGAATTGAAAATTAAATAATTAAATTAAAAAATAAATTGAGTGAAGGGCTTGACTCTCTTCCCTTCCCATTCAATTCATTCATTGATGTTTGCAAGAAAAGAAAGTTCAATACTTTCATAGTGTTCAAATTCAATTTTCATATCTTTAATTTTTTTTAATTCAATATAATTTCATTTATTTTTATAAAACCAAGTATTACCTAGAGTTTGCTTTTTTTCTCGACACCGCAAGTAGCCACTACTAGATTAAACAAAATAAATAACAAATTCTAATTTCAATACACAAATTTCCTCTCACAATACACTATCACCGATCTCTTTGAGTTTTGTTTTCTTAATAATCACGTTCATCCACACTTCCCCAATTATTAAGTATTAGCACCACCTAAATAAATAAATAAAAAGTATTAGCACCATCTAAATAAATAAATAGCCAAGCACAACCAATTAATGAATATGAAGAGTGAGAAACTAAAAGAGATAAGTTTTTAACTAGATCATTTAGTGCAAATATTTTTTTTAGTATATTTATTATTGTTTTTTTTTTGTTAAGAAATAAATCATGTTGTCAATTTTTATTTAAGAAATATATTACATATTTATTGGTGAAGACACGATTAAAAAAAATGAACAATGAACTTCAAAGTCCCTTAACCTATTCAAACGTCTATTACAATCTATTAGTTTAATTATGTATCATTTACATCCTTATTTTATTTTAATCAATCCATTAATAATTAAGATATGATTTTATTTTATATTCATCAATGTTTCATTTAATCACTTATCTTGAAATTTTATTTTTTTTCATTTTTATTTTATACTCTTGATGATTTTTTTTTTCATTTTAATTGATAAATAATTTTATGAAAAAATAATTGCAATTAACAAACATGATTGAATTAGGTTGAAGTTATAAAAAAAAATTGGATAAAACAGAATGGGTGTTTGAACAAATTTAGAATTTGGATTTTGAAATTTTTTTTATTGAAAATAAGAATATATAAAACATATTAATTTCAACACAATGAAAAATAAATAGATTATTATAATGAGAAAGCAAAATATAGTCATCAAATTGAAATGATTTTTCTTAATTTTTACACTTAAAAATTAATTGTAGAAATGAATATAAATCATTGAATGAGAAAAATAAAAACTTCAAAACTTTTAATAATCTTGTTTATTTATAATAAATTAGAGAACTAATATCAAACCACTTCATTGAATGATCCAAAACACCTAAAAAATGAGAGGTAAATTAGGTGTTATGGAAACTTAACCTAGAATTAGTTTTTATCAAACAAACATAAAGAATACAACAACATCCACACAAAAAATTCCAAGTTTGAAAACAAAAGAAACCACACTTCAACAATAAAAAAATAGTAAGGCAACAATAAAGAGATAAGAAAGGATAAATTACATGTGAATTTTATAATAGTTCAGCTCTAACCACATACTCCACTCCCTAAGTTGAAAGTTTGAGCTTCTACTATCATATGCCTACTATCATATGCAACCCGCTTCATGGAAAATACCATAATTTTTACATTCGAATCTTTTTATAGACTCAAAATCCAAACCTTTACATATGATTTTTTTATCTAGATCAAAACCTAACAAATATTTTTTTATAGGAAAGAAAATTTGAAATTGTTCATAATCTTTTTCATGGACTTAAAGTCGAGACCTAACACTCTTATTATGGGATAAATATTGAAACCTATATGACCTTTGTATAAGATCAAAGTCAAAAGATAAATGATATTTTTCACGGGATGAAGATCGAAACCTACATAAGATTACATGAAAGTTCACAACTGAATATTCAAATGATTATATTGCCACTTACACTCTATCAATATTTTTTACTATAAAAATGAAAACAACACTCACTCACAATAATAGATTACAAAGAAAATCTCAAGTTTTTTGTAAGGTGTAATATGGAAGAGAGAAAGTAAACTCAAAATAGATAGAATCTGATTATGTCAAGATAAGAATAATTATTCAATGATTGCATCAAGATATAAATATGCAAATACACATATAAAAACAATGTGTATCATTATGTAAGTCAACCTGATTATCATAATAAATGGGAGTAACTATGAAAATAGTGAACTAGAAAAAAAATACATAAGAGGATGGTTGAATGACGAGTTATCGGACAATTTATCCAATCTAAGTCATAATAATAATAAGTTGAAGGGAATTGGATGTGAGAAGAAAAATAACTTATCCTAGAGTCTGTTTGAGGTACTATAATAAGTGATGAGATATGAATTACATGTAAATAAGTTTGTCATGTATGATACATGAAATGATTAAGAACATTCACGTCAAAAACTATACCATGCCTTGTAATATCTAGTTGCAATGAGACTCGCATCTTGAAGTGAGTCTATTATATTTACATTGATTCAAGTAAATTCCTCTCTTGAAATGTGCAACCTCAATACAGAAAAAAATATATATTTGAGAGGACCAAGTTCCTTAACTTGAGGTTATGAGTGGAGAAAAGATTTTACATATGTAATGGCTAATGGATAAAGAAAAATAAAGAGTGTTAACCTGAGATTTCATAAATTTGACACCGAGTAATTTCTCAACCCATTTTTAAGAAGCTTCCTTAAGATTATAACGTGACTTGCGTAAATAGTAAATAAGGTTAGGGATAACTAGGTAAAAATAAGGATATATAGACTTTTTCTTCAAGGTCATTATAAAGAAAGGTCTTTTTGATATCTTTCATTGCCAGAAAATTATAAATACAAATGAAAATATCAACAAAAATAATTATATCGGTATATTACAGTGATATTTATCGATAAAATATGCTCTTGCTATGTCTCTCAATATATACCAACGAAAATTTATCTATCGGTGTATAGCGAGAAAATTACAGTAGGATAAGAAGGAAAGAAAGAAAAAATGATATGTCATTTTACAGATAGTATTACCGACGAAATAAATTTATCGTTAATAGTTGTCAGTAAATCCATCAGTAAGATTTAAGTTATGACCTGACAAAGCGACCCCCCTCCCTCATTTCTTCTTCTTCTTCTTCTTTCTTTTCTTCTTCTTCTCGCTAATAGTTCATTTTTTTTAGGATTGTCCACATCAAGTAAGCAAAACTATCCATTTTTTGTTTTAACTCGTTTTAAAAATGTTAATTTTTATGGAATTTTGATATATTATATGTAGTTTATTTGTATGTTTACTTGTTTTATAGTCTTTTTTCATAGAAATTTGTTGTATGAATGTATGATTTGTACATGTTAGAGTTTGTTTGAAATTTTAAAAAATCATATTTATTTGTAATTTGATGAAATTGATTTCGATTATGTGACTTAGTTGTTTTTGTAATGAAATTATATATGAAATGTTTCATATCATAAATCATTTTATTTTCTAAGGAAATTTTAGTTTTTGAAATAGAAAATTCAATCCCCTTTTCTGACAAATGAATTCATTGATCAAATTTTTTTAAAATAATTGTTAGAGTCTCTCCAAAAATTGACTTCATCAATCTGTCCAAATAATTTCCAAGAGGTCGTTAACATCAAGAGAGATAGTACCGTCCATCTCAACCAATGAATTTTTTGTATCTTCATCAAACACCATATCTGCCAGGTCTTGTATTCCCTATTCAATTGTCAGTTAATCAAAAGGAAATTTTTTATTATTTTTATTATTCATAAAGAAATGGACATTTCTTGCTACATATACCTCGATTCATTATTCAAGAAAACAACGATTGGTTCCTTCTCTTTTGTGCTTAGAAATTACGTACCTACGCATAAAAAAACAAATATAATTGTAATAAAGTATAGCACAAGTTGCTTTTTTGCTGTCTGATCTTGATCTTGATAAAGTGTCCTTGGGTTTCAAAAAAACATCAATTTTGATTGATTACCAATTATTGAAAATGGTGTTGATCATGAATCTTGCTGTGGCTTCTGAATTCCTGCCATATTTGCATGTGGCTTTATTTCATCCAAGGCTTTTTCATGCTTGCAATCAATGTGTAAGCTTGCATCCATGGCTTTTTCATGCTTGCAATCAATGTGTAAGCTCGCATCCATGGCTTTCTCATGCCATGGATGCAATATCGATTGTAGAGTTCAAGAACTAGCAACACAGCTCTTTCTACATGAATTTCTCAAAATTTGTATATTTTGGAAGTATAAAGCTTAAACCCATTATTGCAAGTACTTTAGTAATACAAAATCTTTTAGGGTTTATCTCCAAAAAGCCATGCATGTAGCCTAAATTAAACTTTGTAGCTTCGAATTTGGAATCGAGAGAAACAATGCACCGTTTAACTTTGCTGCTTTATTCGATCGACTCCTTGCAAGGAACCTGTTCATATTTTATGGGTCAATTAGTTCAAAAGGCAGGGAAGATGCTTTGACTTTGTGTGTATTAATTTGGTGTTTGACCACTTTATCAGTCAACGACGGTAGAACCTTGATTAAAACGAATCGTTCCACGCTTAATTAATTATTTAAATATGCAATTAAAGCTTGTTTTATACACTAGAGAAGGTGCATGAATTTCCTGTCTTTTTAACCTCCTCTCTTTCCTTCTGGTAAAGGGTTAAAGAAGCAGGCCTGCATGGGATACCCAACATGATGTTAATACTTCTGACGAAATGTCCATAACGATTAATTAATTAACCCATAGAATAATATATTGTCGTCTATAATCTTCACACCTCATAAATTCAGCATACCAACATGTTCAATAATAATAATAATAATAAATTAATTAGAAAAATGATAAAATAATTACTATGCATGCACCCAATAATCTAAGTACTCTTTGATATGATAAAACAAAGAATTTTACATATCCTAAGATAAATTAATCATAATGGCCGAAAATCAAGTATACTCATGATCAGGTTTATATTAATCACCTTAATTAGAAGATTTTGTAATTAATTAATAATACTTGCCTGATCATGTCTCTATGTATCCAAGTATATATATATATAACCAAATCTATATAAAATCTTGCATTTTCTTTACATTGCATGGCACATGCAAAGCACCTAGCTATAAATAAATGGTAATTAATATGAACACAAGATAGTAATAGCAGTAATAATAATAATAATAATAATAACTGTGCGAAATTTCATTGACATTCCTGTTCAAAGCTCATAAAGAGATATTGGCTCGTACACCAAGTGGATCAAGAATCAACGCATGCATAGAATCCAGCCGAAAGTTAACAATGCAAATTAATTCTCCCAAATTTAGAAAAAAATAATCAGGACTTGCTGAAAATTATGATCAAAAGGGAGCTCAGAATCCCTTTCAAGAATCAAAAATTTATCGTATCGATCATCTTTGGATATGTTCCATGAACAGAGAATGCACTCTCACTTGTAATCTAATGGCAGGGATTGGTGAGTCGGTGCGTAAAACATATCCATGATCATAGTAAAATAGGCTCTAAAGTAACTTTTCTAAAAGGCGTACAAAAATATGATATTGCGATTGAATTAAGCAGAGATTAATTAAAAACGTCATCGATAACGGAAAGGGTTTCAGGGAATCGTGATCTGCTAATGATTAATTCCGCTTTGGCTCCACATTTCAAATATAATTAATTAATAGGGAATTAATTAAAAATTAAGCAATGAAAATTAATGGGGGGGAAAAAGGATGGGAATGAGAGGACGTGAAAAAAGATTAAGGTTGTTAATGTTTAATTATTTCTCTTGTGTTCTTTTGTCATTTTATGAGTCTCTAGAAGTAATTATGAAAGTTTTACGTACGTCGAGTGTTAATAAATTAATATTCAGATATTTTAAAAAAGAATATGTCAGCTATTTATCCACTTGTAGAATAATTTTAAATTTTTAAATCTAAATTCTAGATCTTTAATTTTATATCTTTGGATGTACTGGCATATAATACTATTAAAAGAAACTAAAAGGGTAAAACATTTACTGTAACAAAACAACACAAATGGCTTTATAAACAGGGTAAAATAGTCTTTTTGTTGTATTGTACACGGTAAAATAACTGATATATAATTAAAAATAAAAAAAACTATGTGTTGATTGGCAAGGTTATTTTTTATTTTTTTTATTTCAAACGCACAAAAAATTAATTGCAATGCCCTTGAATTAAATTTGTCATTGCCTCAAGTCAAGGGGCTTTTATGTCTTTTCCATATATTTTTTTTATTGCCAAGCCTAATAAGGAGCAATTTAGTATGTAGTCATATATAATTTATTCATGAATTTTAAAAAGTTGGCCGCGTGTGTCATTCATGTGGACACGCATGAATGCTCCCATAATTTTCATTTAATGTGTACGGCGGCTAAAATCTAGCTTCCATAAAAGTGTTTTATTCCTCACAACATCGCCTTCATTAATGGGCGACGCATGTATAAAAAAAAAGTATCGGGTTTTGCTCCAGTGGCTGTTTTTTTTTTTTCCTCTCTTCTCTTCGGTTTTAGAGCTTTACCCTATATATTTTTAAAATAGCCCTTCAATTTTGTTTTCTTTCGGATTTGGTCCTAATTGTTTTTTATTTTGATAATATTTTGCTTTTTTAATCAACCTCAAATCTAGAAGACGTACGTGGAAGTTTTTCTTAATTTTAATTCAATTAAGTATTTTTTTTTTTTTTATGGAAACGAATTGTTGACTAAATGAGTCAAAAAGAAGGGGAATGGGGGAGGACATGAACATATGCATCGGTCCTAAAGAATTAGCCTTTAAACGAGAGCATAGAACATGCTCTCATGGGGAGAAAGGATCCTCGAGTGCCCTTGCAGGGGGGCAGTGTGCCTCTCAAAGGCACACAAGATGGAGGACAAATTCGATCAAAGTCGTACATGATGTCAAAGGAACAGATGCTTTGCACGGTTGAGATTAGGTTTAACAAGAGAGAGTATAGACAAATTTTGAATCAAAGGACCCCACATGTTGAGGCATATCAATTAATTTTGCTTGTTTTAGCAAATTGATGGATTCTGTATGGCGCCTTCGTCCCAAGAAACGAAATGGACTGATCGAGGCAAGGCAAAACCATGCATGTGTTCCATTTGCTCCTTCTTCATGCACTGTGTCTTGGTTTTTGGTCTACGGGAATGATAAAAACAGGCATTATATATATATATATTTTCCCCCTTTTTTTCTTTAATATTTCAGATATCTCGAAGCCCCAGTTTTTCCACGAAAAAACCACGTATAAAGAACAAAAAATAAATAAATTCTCCCTTTGGATTCGATATATGGGATTTAATCTGAACAAAAATGATTGAGAAATGTTGATGTAGGGCATGATTATTCTCACTTCCATTAATGGATTCTCCAGCAAGTCGTGTGTGAATGTTAAAAATCGAAAAATTAAAAAAGTAATAATGGTATTGAATAATTTATCAGATATCAGATTCGTCTGTTCTTGTGGTTGGCATTAATAAGAAAGATTTCTTGGTTTATGGTTTTAAATGAAACATGTAGTGTATGAATGAGACCCACACAGCAAACTTTAATCTCACATGTGATGAACCCAGGTTGGTGATAACAGCATAAATTTTGTATTCAACTTGTCATTGCAAAGGATTAACATAAAAACCTCAAGTTGTTTTTGCGAAAACCGACGCTGCGACGCTCGAATCATTGCACGGCTTATAAAATCTATTAGAATTATGATAATGATTATTTTTTAAAGTATTTTTTTGTTAAAAAATTTATTCAAACATTAGCACTTTAAAACTATATGAAAATACCAAAAAAAAATCAATTTAAAATAAAAAATCATACTTTTTCAAAAAAAAAAAAAAAACTTTGTAGAAGGCAAAAATAAATATGCTCTAAAAGTATATTGAGCCGAATTTGCCTGAGCACCTGTCAAAGTCAAGGGCATATTCCTTTCTATCCAGAAAAGGTAGAAAGGAGAGAAAATTCCTTCAGTCTTTAACCTTGTATTGTATGGGCAACTTATTGAACCTGTGATTTGATTGATAAAAACTGTAAAAGAACAGAACAACTCTAGTACAATTCACTACTGATGCGGTACGGAAAGGATCCATGTTTTTTTACATCAAGCTAGCCTAGCCCATCTCAGTAGAATGAATGCTGTAGCAGTGACTGCAGGGCATTCTCACCTCCTGTCCGTGATGAACTTGAAAAATTCCATCGAAAGATGACAAGTCTCTTTCTTCAATCATGAGTACGAGACACTTTGATTGTGTTTTAGCTAGTATTGTACGATACAAGGGATAAAAATAGAAGACAAAATATTTTTTATTAAAAAATTAAATTTATAATTTTCGGTAGTGTATGATAACATTCCTTCTCTTTTTATTCCATCTTTTCTGATAAATTGTTGTTATTTTGATGATGACAAGTCTCCACAATTAACCAAACATTTCACTTTCACGCTTTATACCTGAGAAATCATCAACATGCAAGTTCTGCATTTTGAGCTTCAACTCCCGAAGAAGAAGTTATTTTGGTAATTGCTTTTCCTTTAAGGGAGTCTTTTTATCAGGTAGCTCATCAATCAAGAGATATGGTCCCATGGTTAGACAGGAAAGACTCCATCCAACACGAGGCGTTTTCTTTTCTTGGATGGGGGCATGGATGGTAGCCTGCCCGCAGCTCATCGGCAAACGGTTTATTAGTGAAACCAGGGATGAACTCCAAATCTTAAATCACCTTGAAATCAAGGGCTTGACAGAAACTAGGTCTCAAGACCTCAAAAAGATTCCAGGGTCCAAGAGGTGTATTTTCCTCCTGAAATCTCTTCTAAGTTCCAAGGACTCCCCTAATTACTTTCCCCCAAGTCATGTAGGTTCCAAACTGGGGTACCAGGTAGGTGCCAAGTTCAAAACTACAACCTGCGTACCTTAATAAGGTAGAGGACGCGGCTCTACATGTCTAGCTGATTCATCTAATCACATATAATACAGACATCAGCAGATGTAATTTACACCCATGATAAGAGATGGTAGTCGCCTTGCCATGACCTCATTGTCGTGTTCATTTCTTGCCTGCTTACAAATCGGAAAGGGTATATGCGGTAGTCGCCATGCCGCATCATTCTACAACTTTGGAAAGAAATGGCACTGGCAAATCTAATGAAGACCCAGAAACCATCACAGGAAGTTCAAAGCAAATTTAATTCCGAAAGTCATCAATCCCTACCGCAAATGCAAATCAACATTGAGCAAAATGATAAATGGGAGACTGGAGGTACATGATTCAGTTGAGATATGTTTCACTGTAATAGTTATTCAGCCTGCATATGATTTACATATATGCCCCTTCCATCTCTAGATGTGTGCCCCCACCAGCACGGCAACAAGATTCTAAATGCTAATACTAGGAACCTAAACCAAAAAACACAAAAATCAATTAAGTTTCTTTTCTTTGTCTCCAGATGTAAATTGTCTTGGCAGCATCCATTGCTTTACATTGGTGTAAACAGTAAAGCCCAATAAATGAGAGAAGCAGAAATTCATGATCATTGCTTCAAAAAGGTAAGGATACTTCTCAGGAGGGCGAATGGTTAAGTATATAATATGAAAAATAAGAGAGCACAGAAATTGAATCATCACAATTGAGAATGTGATCATAGGCCTAGAGAGATGCTTCTTAATTTGCCTTCTTCCACTGGGTGCAAGGTAAAGAAGGATGGAAGAAGCATAAAGAGCCATGTAGGGCACAACCAGTTTGTCACGACACAGAAGAGGAAACATAGAGAGCAATGCACAAAGCATTAATAACATAGAGTGCACACCAGGCAATTCCATTGCCAACAAGGTTGCAGGCAGAAGCGGCAGCAGAATAGACTTCTCGTGAACTGCAATAATAGTGACTCAAATACTAGTTACACATGAGATCATATAAAAATATATAATATTAGAGGAAGTCCTACATACCTTGGAATGAAAATAAGTAGAACGCGAAAGAACTATTCAGCAACCCATAAAGGAAACCTTTACTGCTCGGAGCCAATATTTGTTGAATCATTGAAGGCAGAAAAGTCAATATAGTAGCAACCAAGCTGACAAATCTCAGAGAATGTGTTGTAAATAATCTCTTCCACTTAATTAAAATTGAGGTACTGCACCAAAAGTTAGCCACATAATCTTCGTATATCCCTCTCTCAAAAGGAGCAAGACGTGAAAGAACCTGTACCAAGCACCAACTTGAAGTAAATAGTTATGCTTGAGTATAACAATCAACTTCAGAGAAGAATGATGACCATCAACGTTTTGGTTCATTGATCAACATATTCATATAACATGTTAAGTGTGAACTGCTAAGGTAAAAATATGGAATGAGTTACATGTGTAAGCCAATACAAATAAAACAAGGACCAACAAACTTTTTCTAACAATATTAATACTGCTTCATACCCCAAAAAAGGCATCTCTTGAATGAAGATATGGCCACCAAACAATAGCAAATGTTCCTAGGACAGCCAAGCCCAATTTTAAAACCTCAAGTGGGGGATTCTTACGCCTTAGGCAGCTACCAAACAGATGGCTGAAAAACGCAGGAGCATAATATGCACTCATCTGGATGGAAACACAGAAAAACATCACCTTTAGAATTTATAATTAACACCAACCTAACAACAAGTCTGGACAAGTAAAAAGAAGAATAATGAGAAATTCTGATTTAATTTAGTTGGGAAGGATATAAAAAGCATTCATTATTTTTACTTATTTGTTTCTCATTATGCAGAAATCATCTGTCATCTCTCAGAATAAATACATTCCCCCCACCCCAAAAAAAAATATATATATATATGGCTTTGTATGCAGACAACATGCAGATGATGGAATCCAGTGAAAGAAAACGATTGTTACTAGACTAGATCCACCTTCAACAGTAGTTTCTTCGATATTGCACTTACACTAGCTTAAAAAGTGCAACAGACAAAGCTACTATAGATAAAAGTCTGTACTCGGTAAATATTGATGCATATGGAAAATTAGGATTTTCAAGATCCCATCATTCTCTATATTTTTCTGCTCAGCATTTCTCACTTTTTGGCAGTCAGTGTTACAAACTATTAGTAAATATTACTGGTGTCCAAATATATTATCATCTAATTTATGGAAAAGCAATGTCATACACTTATTTCTCCATAAGAAATGGGCAATCCATATCCCAGAATGAGAAGCATGAAAACTAAAAATCTTTATGAACATGCAAAGAAATTAGAAAGGAAAAGAAAACATATATGAAATGATAAAGATTCAAAATGACCATGGGTTCTATGAAAAGTTTGGTATGTGTAATTGGAAAAATTGTCAGATGGACTTAGTGTACCAACTAAGACTAGGCCAATAGTGGTGCAACAGTGTCTAAAAGAAAATGGACATTGATGTTTGAATTCACCCATGTGTTATGTATTTATTGGTTTAATCTATGAGTGAATTCCTTAGAACATTTCACATAATTAAGGAAAGACTGGTAATAACAGGGTTGGCACCAGAAATATGGCAATTGCTGTAACTAAATCTTCTTGTGTATTCATGCAAGTTGCACATCATAAACAACAAGAGTTGTTTGCAATCTACCTTGAAGATACAATACGCAGTAAAAAGAAAGAAGCCAGCCAACATCAAGAGTCACAAGGACTCAAATATGAGATGTTCAAATGCGCATCAGGATGGTTGATAGGTCTATTATGATTAATGATACTATGTAATTATTTAATGTATATTCCCGACCGGGGCAGTTCAGGCATTTACATATTCCAAAGTGGAATACAAATTAAGAAAGTACAGATAGACAACTAAAGTCAAAAGACATCTATTTATTGTCATATGTCATTGGGCTTCTTGGAATCCAGCAGTAAGGATATTCGAGTCGGGTCTTTTATATATACTAATGGGAACCAATAAACAGACACTGGCTAAAACCCCTCCAAGTAACATTACAGAGCCCAATGCATTACGAGTAGAAAACCAGATATGCCTTCATTTAAAAAAAAAACCTTCAGACAAATAGTCTCAGCTATGACTTCTATAATTCTCCAACAGATATTAACAATTAGTAAGCCTCTCAATCATGGAATCACATTGTTCAGTCAGCAGGAACTACCATTTTCACAATTAGAATATAAACTGCATTCAAACTCTGAACCAGGAAACAAACAGCATTGAGCACCCACTCAATAGTCACTACACATTCCAAATCAGATTCCCCATCCAACCTGGCCACAGTTAAGCTATTGTGCTAAAGAGGTTAACATTGCTAGCTCATTATTCTTCCAGCCTTTTATCAATGTGGTCAGACATTGGCAATGCAAAATATTCACTCTGTTTATGAAACATGATAAGGGAGTTACTTATCCAAAAAGTGCAAGGTCCTTAGATTTATGGATGGAAAACATTACAAGACTTCATGCTGAGTCCAGACATAGAAATTATATGTACAGCAAGTAACTTGTATATTGCAGAGAGTTTATGCAATGAAGTCACAAACTTCCTCATGCTCCCTCAAAAAAGTTCCTTGAGCCAATTTCCTGCTAAACACCAATAAACTTGTATGTTGCATTTATTCAACGAAGACAAACATACACTTTCAAACAAACCCTCAAAAGAGCTCATTGAGCAAATTTCCTGCTAAACGCATTATCACAGCTCTCGTCCAACCTAATTTAACTTTATAGGTTAACTGCCCTTAAATTTTGAAGGAAAAAACATTTATTTACAATTTGATAAGCTAACTAGTAAAATGTCACCATTTCCGATTAAATTATTTGTAGAGCACATACAAATACAGACCTTGGGTATGTGAGCATATGGGGTCAAAGAACATATATCACTTGTCTTCAAACTAGTTAAACACTAAGAGAAGGCCCTTCTAAATTAATAAATAATTCATGCAACGCAAAAAAAAAAAAAAAAAGGAGAAGCACCTGTTTATGGTTAAGAGAAAGACAGAACAGAACACAAGCTAAAAGATTTTTCCGTGAGAGAACAGCAGCAACAGCACCTAAAGTAAGGCCCAAGCTGATGCAATTATACTGAAACAAAACCATATAAAATAGAAGAATAATCACATACCTCACAATTCAATAAACTCATAACAAAAGACAAGCACGAACTGTATTCAAAACCTGAAAATGGCCATGATCAATTAAGATCAAGCATGGATTGATTAAAATAACAGCAATGTGCCATGCTACATCACTCTTATCTCCACCGGACCGGTTACCCCCATGATAAACAAAAATAAAATAAAGCACAGCAGGGAAAAATATCAGCAAATCAGATGATAAAACTGTCCACCTCATTAGCAACTTCCTGCAAACAAAATACAAAACATTCAATACCCAATTCAACTAAAAACTCAACAAAACATAAAAAGAACAAAAATTGACAAATGGGTTATGATCCTTACCCGAAATGTGTCTCATAACCACGAGAAGTAAACAGTGAAACTGAATTTGGATCAAAATACTTGAGAATAAGACCATGAAAGTAACTCTGATAAGCAGTTAATGGAGGGTAATCGAGACCCCAATAACTTAAATCATTGTTAGTAGTGTTAAAGTACCAATCTTTAATTGGTAAATTGGTTGTAATCTCCATCCAATGACGTTGAGCTTCAAAGTCACCAAATTTTGGTGGACTGCCTGCACCTGAATATGAATGGAGAGAAACTGAAACTCTGAGGAGGAGACTGAAGATGCTGATTAAAAGAAATGAACCCATTATTCCTTTTTGAAAAAACAAGCAGGAGATGTCATAAAGATTGTTGCTTTCAGTTTCTGGCTTGGGTTTTTGGACCTTCTTTCTCTCCTTTTCCATTTTTGTTTCTTTTCTTTTTGGAATGGAAATTACCTGATGTTTTTGTGGGTTGTTAATGGGTTCTGGTGGGTGAAATTCTGGAGTTTTTGACAATGGATTTGGGTGGATCAGCAGTCATGATTGGTGAGGACGGAGCAGATTGGAGGCCGGAGGATGGCTGGTGCTCAGGGTACAACCGTACAAGAAAGTCTAGACGGCAAACTTTTCTTTCTTTTGGTGAAGGGCTGGGCAGGCCCAGGCTTAACGGATAGGATTGTGAGTTTTTGGGCTATTTTTTTCTAATAAAAGTTTTGGGTATTAAACAAATTGTGTTATTTTCCATCCATAAATATTGTGAATTTCACATCATAGTTGTTATACGGCAGGCATATTTTGATCTGAAAATTTAATGATTTGATATTTAATTATAATTAAATCAAAAAAAGTATTAACTTAGCAAAACTTAGTTAATATAATCGAGAGTTTCTACTAATCCAGTCAAACTCAATTCAAGTCTTGACTAGTTAATACTATGAAAAATTTTAAAAATATGTTAATTTAATAAAAATAATTAACATTACCTAGTAACTTAAATATTTTTTTTTGAATATATAAGGTTTAACAACTATATCTCACTTTTTTTTTCATTTTCCAGCCTTTTTTTTTATATTATGTAGAAGATGAATTTCAATCTGAGTGGAAGTTTAAGTGAATATTAGTAGATATTAGTTATGTTTGCCATTTGAATCTTCATTTTCTAATTTTAAAAATGATAAGCTTGGTTTCGAAGTTTTTGTGGGTTCATCATGAAGTGTTTATAAACTCAAATAAATAACATGCATACATATACAATTCATCGTGTAAAATATATACAACAAATAGAATTACATGAAAATAAACAATACAAATAAAATAAATATTCAAAAATAGTTTGGATATGCATTACTAATTGTTTTTTTTTTAGAAACATATGCATTACTAATTGTTTTTTTTTTTAATTTCAAGATTATTTTTCCTTTAATTTTAGCAAAATTATTGGATCCATTAATTAAATCTCACTTATTAATATGCAAGTTATGTTTGCTTTTCCATGAGAGATGTTTTCGTATTATATCTTTTTCATCTCTCTATCTCTCACTCACTTAAAAAAAACTTGGTCTTTCAAAAATATTTTACAATTATAAGAAAAACAGCTTAAAACAATGAAAAAAACAACTTACGATTTTAAAATGCTATCTTTGTTATTAGATCGTTAACTTCATTATTTATTAAAAATTTTCTCTTTCTTTTTAACACTTATTTTTTACACACACTAAACACCAAACAATTATTCTCAATTAATTTTTTTTAACACAACCAAAAACAAATTATTTTACATAAAACAAAACAAAGTAATGCTAGCATAGAAACAAACAGAGATTAGCCAAAATTTAGTTTTTTTTTTCTTAAAATAACTCTTTTTTTATGTTTTCATATTGTTTTGATGTACTGATGTAAAAAATAAATTTTAAAAAATAAAAATATATATTATTTTAATATATTTTCTGAGTGAAAAGCAACCGTTACTACGCTTTCAAACGCCCCTCAACAAGAAAAAAAAAAAAGAAAGCATACCAACCAACTAACGGCACAATTTACAACTAAAAAGCTAATATTTCAAGAGGTCTCAGAAATCCTATTCCACCTTTGGTTTTTTTGTCAAATTAGCATAGTAAACTTTAAAATTTGAGGGAATGACATCGTTTAAAAAAGATTTAGTAAAATGGTATACTTTTAACGTTGTCGTGCTTCTGAAGCGCGACATCCATTAAATATCACACTTTTAAAACGTGATATCCACTAAATATCGTGCTTCTGAAACGCGATAACTATATGTTGCTTTTCGGAAGCACGATAACTTAAGATTTCGCGCTTCATAAGCATGACATTAATTACAATTTAAACAAATCGAACACACATCGTTGTCTCTCTCACGAAAAAAAAAAAAAAAAAAAAAAAACCAATGCCGCCCTCATTTCTCTCCTAAAAAACTTGTTAAACACTTAGATTTTTCCCTTAAATCAACAAAAAAATCAAGTTCATCCTAGTCTCTAAGCATCATTTGATGTTTTTGTATTAAGAATCCACCATTCCTTTTGTTTCCACCATCACTGTCGTTGTTGTCGCGATCATTCTTGTAGTCATATAAGCAAGGTAAACATACTACATTGCTATTAATTTGTATTTGGCTTGGTTGAAATCAAATAATTGTTTAGGATGAATTTAAGGTTTATGGTGAATTTAAGGTTTGTTGAATCAATGATAAATTAGTTAAAAATACATTCAATTAGAGTTTATTTGATATAGTTGAACATAGAAATAAGTTGAATTAATGTTGAATTAATTATGTATTGCGTTTAATTTAGGTTAAGTTATCAAATTAGAGATTTTGTGTATATTGTTGGAATCGGCTAATAATGTAGTTAAATATGCATATACGTTCATGCAAATAGAGCATAAATATGGTTGAATTATGACGAATTGCATGTTTCATTAAATTATTGATAAGCTGATGAATTTAATATTTTCTTGGAGTTAAATTAATTTTCTATGAATTTGTGTCTAAATTAATGCAATTGAGCATAAAAAATATAAATTGATAATGTATCATGAACTATGTTTAATTTTTTTGTTAAGTTTGCTTTAACGTTAAATTTTAGGAATTTGATTGATTTTGCCATGAATTTCACAAATTAAGGTTGAGGAAATGCAATTTAGTTAAAATTACATTAAATTGACTATAATTTGATTTTTTTACAAAATATCTAATAACATATTTATGTTATGTCATTACAGTGGCAATATTGTTTCTGAAGTGAACGGTGGTATCACATACAATGGCGGGAGCAGTTTGTTGTTAACTGGTAACTTAGGCATGTCATATGTAGAAATAAAATAAATCATTTGTCATGAACTTTGGTGGAATTATAATGATATTGATGTTGAAATAACTTGAAGCTGACAAATTGATGAACAACAATATTATTCTATATCAATTGTGTGAGATTGTAGTTTTAAGACAATGATTGATTCTTTCATTCAAAATGGTTTGAACATGATGATATTGTATGTGATATGGCGACCAAAATCTATGTGTGTTCCAACTTTTGCTGGTCCTTCAAATTCAGTTGGTAGTATAGAAATAGTTTATTATCGGATGATTTGCTACAAATGATAGATGATACGATTTTGATAATCCTTTTGCTGATCAATATATATTTAACTATTCTAAGTCTAGCAATAATGAAGATGATATTGATGATGAAATTATTCCTCTTGTTCCTGAATTTGGAGATGCTTTTAGGTCTAATTTTGCTGTTTCACATGATTGGACACTTGATTATAAACGTATGCAAAGAGGTCTGATTTGGAGGTTGGTCAAACATTTAGTGGTAAAAATGATTTGGTTAATGTTGTTAAATGGTGACACATTGCACACTTGGTTGAGTACCAAATCTAACAGTCGAACTCAACATTTGTTCAATTACAATGTGTGTAAGCACCAGAATGTAAGTGGTATTTGTATAAGGAATATCATAAAAAATTAGATTCATTTGAGATAACAAAGTTAAAAAAGCCACACACACATGATTAATATATGTTAATCGTTAAGTTTTATGTATTTATCTTTTAATTTAAAATTAATGTTTTATTAATATTAGGTTGCCTTTTTATTATGAGATGGTCGAGAGATCGCATTATATCTTCATAACACTGACGAAGAAAGCAAAGTTTATATCGTAGTGTCCAGGTGGTTAAATGTTTGCCACACTGAACTTGAAACTTTTGGAGATAAACTAACTTTTAATGATCAGTGACAGAGGATGAGACCACTCAGGTAAGAGCAGGAGCTAAATAAAATTGTTTCTATATAGAGAAAACTATGTCCAAATTTTGATAAAATTGTAAATGTTTTAACTCTTTAAAATTATAAAGTAAATAAAATTTAAGATCAACGAAACTATAATTTTATAAACTTTTTCAGGCTTAAAACATGGAAATAACCCAAAACTCAGTACTCAATCATTTTATCAAATGTCCAACCGTTTCTTAAAATAGTTGCGAACCGTGACATTTCAATAATGTTGCAATTGTGAACCATAATCTCAGTTGTAGTAATTTTAAAACAGCGATTTGAATCAAATATCATATTTGTGAACCATAATATTATTAAAATATTATATTTTTAAACTATAATATCTTTAAATTGTGTTATTTATTTTTTGCTATTTTCAATTATATTTGGGGTGATAGATACCTAATTTATTCTCCACCTTCTTGCCTTTGACTTTTTAAAGTCACAGCAGAGGGGATAGAAGAAAGTTCCTCCATTTTCATAGACACACACAATAAAAAATCTACCATCTCCATTTATCTATTTCTCTCTCTCCCTCCTTACGTAGACAAAACCTTATCTTTTATTTTATTTTATTTCCAAAACTCCTAACTACCCAATAAAAACACACCACGTTGCACATACTCCCTCCTTCCTACACGTTTCATCAAATAACTGGGCATCACACCACTTCAAGAAACATAGCCGTTATTCAATTCCTACCCTTCTTCCTCCAGCTAATATCCAACAAAACCAAGCCCCTGTTTTTAATTTCTCACTGACTTGTACTTTGTCTATTACCTGCTCGTTTTCTCTCCCTTTCTCTCTCGCCGGCGGCCACCGGATATCAGTGTTCGCTCGCCGGAGAGGAATCTACTATTATTCGGATTCAAGATAATGAAGGTTTTTGTAAAGACTTTGAAGGGTACCAACTTCGAGATCGAAGTTAAACCTGAAGATACGGTAATTTAACTCTCTTATTTCGCTTAAATTCCTCGATTTTCACGCTAATTACACCCATTAAAACTATAATTCGCGTTTTTAGTGTTTAATTTTTGTAATTAACTGCAATTTAGTGTATTTTTTGAGTTGTTTTTTTTTTCTAGGTTATTTAGGCTTTTACGTGTTTGTTTGTTTGTTTTTTTTATCAATTTTTTTTAGCTTCATAATTTAGTATAATTGAAAATGATGATGCTGCTGGTGATTTATTTATTTGTGTTCGTTTTTTATTTTATTTTATTTAATTTAGGTGGCTGATGTTAAGAAAAACATAGAGAGTGTACAGGGAGCGGATGTTTATCCAGCGGCACAACAGATGCTAGTTTATCAAGGGAAAGTACTTAAGGATGATACAACATTGGATGAAAATAAAGTTTCTGAAAGTAGTTTTTTTGTTGTTATGTTAAGCAAGGTGAGTGTTTTTGGTTTTGTTGCTCATTTTAATGATGAAGGGAAAGTCTTTTAAGTGAAAGGAAATGCTGCGAGTTTTGAATAAACACAACAGCATAAATCCAATATTCAGTCCTTGTTTTGGAAGTTCGGTTATGTTCATTAACTGCACTTGGAAATATTTGATGTTTATACAAGATAACTCCTATTGCTTGTTTAATTAATTCTCTGTATTTGCCATGTGAAGATGGGGAAAAGTTTCCCGAACCGACTCTAGATGTGGTTAGATTTGTTGGGGAGTGGAATCTTGTTATCTTTCATTTCCATGGAAATAAAGGTAGTGAGAGAGGTGCTTGCAGGAGTTGCTTTGTGATGTATATATATATTTTAGTTTATTTCTTATGAAGAAATACACGAAGCTTAATATTGTTTTTTGGTATGTTCTTGTAGCACGTGTTAAGGATATATTATTGTACCTCAAGGGTTGGGTTCCTCGGTCCTTTCATACCAACATAGTAATGCTGATATTCATTTATCCAGCTTTACCTGTCTTATAAAATATGATATGGCTTCGCCGCTTCTTGTTGCAGATGTATTTTCTGAACTTATTTAATGGTGTATAAGAATCCTGTATTGATTTTTGAAATTTTAATAGCTCATAAGCATGGTAGTCAAATTGAGATCAACTTGTGAGTCGGTTTTTGAGATTCTGAATCTTATAGAACTGTGAATTGTAAGATTCAGTAACAAATGGAAAATGGCATTATGGAAGATAAATAACATGCTAAATGTTTTTAAAATTAAGGAAAACTGACCATTTACTAAACAAAATGTGCATCAATTCATTTAATTTATTAGTTCTTAGTCAACTAATGATCCCAAAGTCTTAAAGTTCAACATATTGTTCAATGATACTTGATCATTCTAAAGGCTCTTTAACTTTATTAAAGCAGGTGGTCTAGTAGTTTAACTATTTAGAAGATAGATTTTAAATAAGGCTCTTTAACTTATGATATATTTAAAAGCTATCTTCTAACTAGTTAAACTACCAGACCCCCTGCTTTAATAAAAAGTAATAATCACCCTTCTCTTTCTTTGCAAAAATTTAATTTATAATTCATTTCAGTTTCAAGTAGAAATATTTATCAAAGAAAATTGCTTATAAGTTGTTGCCATATATGATCTCTAGTCTTAACATTCCTATTCTTACCATCTTTTTTACAATTGTGAATTTTACATTCATTTTCTATTAGAGTTGTCTTGTAAAACTCATTGAATCGAATTGAATCGTGACTGAATCACAATATTCATATGCATCTGCAGTCTACCCAATAATTCACATCTACCCAATAATTCACATCGTTTTGCATGTGAATTGAGATGGATCGTAAGATTCAAATAGTGAATCGTAAGATTCTAGCAACCATGCTCATAAGAATGGAATTCTATATATGAATATTTGTACATGGTTAATTTTGATTTGAATAACGATGAAAAATGATGGTAGATTTTCCATTTTAAGTCTGATGTAATTTATTTTTAACCATGCTGTCTGATTGGTAAATTGAATAGCATTAGTTTACTTTTTTCAAGTGTGATGCAAGAAATTATATGAATTATGATCACTGATTTATGCATATGCTCAAACATGTGTAGAGTAAGGTTTCATCTGGTGGACCCTCAACTGCACCAGCTGCACCACCAAGCCAAGTAAGTATAAAATGCTGTCTGATTGGTAAATTGAACAACATTAGTTAACTTTTTTCAAGTGTGATGCAAGAAATTATATGAATTATGATCACTGATTTATGCATATGCTCAAACATGTGTAGAGTAAGGTTTCATCTGGTGGACCCTCAACTGCACCAGCTGCACCACCAAGCCAAGTAAGTATAAAATGGTCTCTAATCCTGAGGGGTGTAGTTCAACTGGTCAGGTCTTGGATTTGCTCCTCAGAGGTCACCAGTTCGAGTCCCACAAACCTCAGGGTCACTGGTGGCTTACATGGTCGTTAACTTCAGGGCTCGTGGGATTAGTCGAGGTGCACGCAAGCTGGCCCGGATACCCACGTTAATCTAAAAAAAAAAAAGTATAAAATTGTCTCTACATTTATTCCTTTGGTTGCAGAATGCAAAGATCCTTTCCTTTATTAAATTTTAGGATGGGATACTTTGGTGTGCATGATTAATTATGCTATATGCAAACACTCATGGTGTTCTGATTTTTACTTTGTTAACATACTTTTTAAGGGATAGCTTAGATTTATTTAGAAGTAAATAGGCTTTTCTCTGTCTTTCCGGAGGTCAAGATGGCTTTAATCAATCCCCATGACATATGGATACTCTAGGAGATATTTTTCAGCCTAGTTGTAAAATCTATGGAGTTCTAGTACAAGATCAAAATTTGGGCAAAACATGCATTGAAGATTATAGGATGATAATTTTTTAATGACATAGCTACACTTTACACATGCTTAAATAATGGATCTTGGGTTTTGCTGTATTAGCTTCCCTTTACTCAATCTCCTAGTTATTTTTGGATTTGTGAGGATCGTAATAGTTTTGCTATCAAGAGTTTTTTAAAGGCTTTGCCTTCTATTAGAAGGAACTAAGATGGTGCCACACATTTACTGGGAACAGAAAATACATGCAGAATAAGAATCTACACGCTGTATAGTATCGCATCACCTACAGTTTGAAAAGTATTTTCCTTGTGCCAAAAGTTTAATGTCCCAATCTAATTCTCGCCTGTCAAATGCTCATTTATTGCATTTGCTTTGGCTGATGGAGTACAAACCCCAGAGGTCCCTATTGCCTCTGCAAAATTCTCCAGTTTTCCCGGTGTAAACAAGCGACAGCCACGATCTCATATGCTAATTCCATAAAGCTCTACCCCACGAATGATACCAACAAGTAAAGGATTCAGCTGCTTCCTTGCAATGATAGCACTGATTTATCCACACCATTCCCTTTTATTGTATTTATCCATGGTTGAAGTCATACCCCCAGCACCCCTTGCTAAGCAAAGGACACTCTAAATGTGACTTTGATTTTCCATATGGCTCTCCAAGAAACAGAACTCTGCCAAGATGTTCTCATCATACATGCATTTTAATTTTATTGGCTTAACAATTACCCATTTATTAGATATCTTTTGATTTTGGAAGAGGATAACTGTAGTATTTAATTTTACAGATCTTAAACTTTTTTGCATCCTTCTTTCATGTTTTGTTTATTTTCGTAACAAGCAGCAATTAAAGATGCTCTGTTAGCAATATGATTCAAAGTGTGTTGTTAAGCTCCGTCTGAGATCAATTAATGCAACTGCTTGCTGCACAGGCCCCACCTGCGAGTTCCTTGCCTTCTAATGTGACACAACCATCAATAACATCTCAAGCTCCTGTACCAGCTGCTGCTTTGTGGGTTTTGAATTTAAAGCTTTTTCTTCTTCTTTCTCTGTTTTGTTTATATCAGAATGTCTTTTCATTTTCTGCCATTACTTGGGTTTGTATTTTTCTGGTCTTTTTTTTTATTTTAAAGTTGTGAATCTTGCAGGCCACAATCTGCTGCTGAATCCAGTACTGCTGTAGTTACTTCAGCTCTGTGAGTATTTTCTTGTACTGGTTCTTAACCAATCTTCTTTACTATCACTTTTAAGGGGCATGATACCATGATCGTCAAAAACATAAGTTTCATTATCTACAGCTTTCATAATTCAAGTCACTGGATTTTGTACGCATCTTGAGCTTGAATTTGATGGTTTCCCTTTTCAATTTCCTATCTTTTATGTCATATGTCATGTTTGCACATGGAATTTTTATTTTTTTAATATGTGAGTTTTTTCTAAGAGAAAAGGTTAGTGATAAAAAAGAAAGATCAGCAACAAGAAACAGATGCATTGATCATCATGGCTTGTAAAAGAGATGTAAAATTCATATGTGAGCTGAAATTTTAGAAATCAATATTGTTTTCACTTCCTTTGCTACTAGGGTAACAATCTATTTTACATCCTTACTGATTTAAAATATTTAATTTTAATGGTCAACAAACATAATACGGATGCAATTGACACTCCTATGAATAAGAAAATTATTTGTAGCCCTAATGTTGATCGCGGAAAATACATAGCCTATCAACTATTGATATTATTTGGTAATAAATCTTCATTTGATCAAGAAATCTGTCAATTAAATCTTTAGCTACTATAAGTGATTTTTAAATTAGGCAATGAATTGAAATTTATTGTAAGTTCCTTGAGTTGTTGAGTTCGTTTACACACAATTTCAAGTTATTAAAATCTTGAAGATGACATAACCTATTTCAATTATAATCGCAAAGGAAACAACTGTTTATTTATTTAATTTTTAAATTCTTGAGCTTTATTGCAATCAAAACTAGGACTCTCAAACTGACAATACTTATTCTGATCGGATTCTTTATGCTTTTAATGAGAACTACAAATCTAAATTATTTGTGGGGCCATGCTAGCCAACTACAATAAATCATCTATAACATTTAATGAATATGATTAAGTTGGATTAAAAAGTTGACATCTGGCCAAAGGAGGTTTGAGATTGGTGGGTGGAATGCTTGATATTTGGCCAAGTTTATACCAGTGCTTTGGGTAGTAGAGTTTGTGAAGTATATATGGAAAAGGAGGGAGGAATATGCGTTGACAGTTTTTTGTCCTATGAATTGAATTATTTTTTCTACTCCTTATTGTGTGATAAATTATACACATCTGAATATAGTTTTTATTATATGATAAAATGTACATATATAATATCAAGTTTGAACCCAGTCTTGAGATTTCTTGCAAAAAAATCATTTTATTTCCTGTTCATGGAGAAGATGCATTCATATCCTGATCTATAATTTGAATTTCAAGATTTTGTTATTTTTTTTATCTCATTTTTTACTCTTTCCAAATATTATTTAGACAACAATTATGTTTTTATTATCTGATTTATTTATTTTTTTCATAATCATGAAATTACCATTGGCATGTATTATATTCAATAATAAGCATATAAATGAAAGTTGAACTCAAATGGAATATAACTAGCTATGTGACTCGTGCTACGCCACGGGTCATATATATTTTTTCACAAAAAAATTATATGTAGGCTTTTTCAACGCATATTTGTTCATTGAAAAATTATAAGTGTAAATAAAAAAAATTCATGCATACATGTAATCAAATAAATCGAGAACTGTATGTAAAAAAATAAAAAAAAGTCATTAACGATAAATGAAGACAAAAATGAAAAAATCGATAGATATATTTATAGATCAAGATATTTGATTTTGCAACACGGGACTTTGATCTAGTTGTGTTGAATGACTTTGTTTACCAAAATCAATTTTTTATTTAATCAAACGATAATAGAAATAGATACACATGAAATGTATTGAATTTGTTTACTAAAATCAAATTTTTATTTAATTAAATGATAATAGAAATAGATACACATAAAATTGATTGAATAAAATAAAAGGAAAAAAAATACTATGTATAAGGTTATACATATTATAAATATTATCTAAAAATAAATATTTTTTATTTATATTAAACATAAAAAAAATTATAGATGAATTAGAATAATCTTTTCAAAAATTAAATGCATACAAAATAACTAAAAAAATAATTGCTATTTAAAAGAGACTATATAAACAAAAAGAGAAAAGATAATCATTTAAAAGAGAAAAGAAGTATTAATTTAAATATAAATAATTTTTTTTTAAAAATACATTATAAAAAGCATCAAGTAAAAAAAAAAGTTTAGAAAAAAAAGGAAGGGCTTATGAGCTTGGGCCCATAATTTATTTGATTACAGATGGGGCGTCTACCCTAATTTTGTTTTCGAAAAAAAATTACATAAGATGACGGCTAGATTCCGTTCTCTTTGGTGGTTGGTAAATCGGGGTAGAAGCTTTTTTGACTTTAAAACCTATTTTTCAATTTATTTTTGATCCAAACACTTAGAAAATACAATTGGAACTTTTCTAAACCCATCTATGGCCTAAAAAAACTCAAAAAACTATTCCAAAACCCGAAAGCAATGCGAAACCAAAAATATTTTCGAGCTCATATATATTATTTTAGGCATTTTTAAGATAAAAAAAAACATTTAAGTTGAACTCCCCTTATCAAATGAAACTATTTGACATAAAGATCGACAATTTTGGTGGCTGAAAACGGTGTCAACGATATTTTTCTCCTTACCCTTGGAATCCAACAACTTTCTCTCTCATCTCTCAAACCAAGAATAAAAAAATAAAGTTTTGGATCAAAATTGATTTTCGTTGGAACTTCAAAAATTGAAGGGACCCAATTCTTATAATTAGTAAATAATGAGGACTAAGTTGAACATTTCATAAAAATTTAGAAAAGACCACCCATCTTCTTTGCATGTTTCATTTTAGTTCTTTGTCTTTCAATTTCACAATTCTTTAACAACTTTAACCAAATTAGCCTCCAATTAGGCCCTTAAAGGGAAAAACTAAAAAAAAAACTAAAAATAACAAAAAAGAAAAAGAAGCTCATGGGCACAGTGAATCCATAGTGCCCATGAGTTTTAGTCTACAGTGTTTCCCCCACGTCTTTTAGAGTTCTCTCTATAATAATTAATAAAATAAAAATATCTTTTTCATGAGTTCAGTTAATTGAAATTTTTTAATGGCTAATTCTATATTCAATTGAGTTTTTATTTATCATGTCAATAATTTTATTATTTGGATTGTCAATCTTCAACTATTAAATATGGTATATGTATGTAATTAAACTTGTTTTTATTACATTCACATGTTGAATCAATTTATATAATAATTTATATGCTTATGTATTTTTATTATTGATTAAATTAATATGTATGTTTTCTAGAAAAGTTTGGAGAAAAGGCAATAAGTAGAAAAAAAATTGCTAGTGGTCTAAAGGATTTGAGATTATATCTTGATCTAATAAATTTTGCTATGATTTACATAAAAAAAAAAATAAAATTTGATGCTCTAAAAACTAAAAATAGACAATAAAAGAAATAAAATCACAATAAACCAAAGCAACGTGAGGTTTTGTATGTAGTTAAATAATAAAGTGTTTGGTTAACATGTGCAATTCGTTGTGTTGTTATCAATCAAATGAAGAAAAATGACACGTTTTAAAGTTTCATTTTAATAATAAAATGTGTTTTTAAAGTGAAATTAACAAGGTATCAAATAGCAGTTAAAATTTAACTAATAATATATATATATATTTTTTCCCCCGTCATTGAAGCAGTTTAGATACAAACATGTATGGGCAAGCAGCATCAAATCTCGTTGCAGGAAGTAATTTAGAAGCAACCATTCAAGAGATTCTTGATTTGGGTGGAGGAGACTGGAACCGAGAAACGGTTGTTCGTGCTCTACATGCTGCATTCAACAACCCTGAACGAGCTGTTGATTATTTATACTCTGTAAGTCATTTAAAAACTGTGGGTCTATAATTTTGTAACTTGGTGACTGGATCTAGGTTATGCTCAGTTCTATTCATCTTTTTCTTCACAGAACTTGTAAACTAAAGAGTTTTGGTATATATTGTCCTATCTTCAATATTATCGGATCATCTTGAGCTCTTCTATTTCCCCTGTCCATCTTCTCATTGTCTTTCTTGTATAATACTGTTAAACCTTAATAGCAGTATGCTGTTTAATAGTTAGGTTCATCCAACCTAAGACCTGAACTTTGCCAACAATCCCCACTTCGCAAAAAGAAAACATTTTTTTCCCTCAGAAGTCTCTGTTACCTCTATTTGTTATGCATCAACATTTTGCATGTGAATTAATGATAATGAGATCAACATTTTCATATTTTGATTCAGAGTTTTTTTCCCCCTCCCTTTTTGGTGAGATTTTAGTTTGTTACAAGAGTATTTTACTCTTATGTGTTGTGTTTGTTTATATATTATTATAGTAGTGGTCATTTTAGCAGTTGGTTTACAATACCAGGGTATTCCAGAGCAAGCTGAAGTTCCACCAGTTGCCCAAGTTGTCCAAGGTCCAGCAAGTGGCAACACTGCGAATCCTCCAGCTCTGGCTCCACAACCAGTTGTGGCTCCTAATAGCGGTCCGAATGCAAATCCACTAGATCTCTTTCCACAGGTGTGTATTTCCTTTATATGTACTTTCAAAGCCTCATTAGGGTGGGTCAATTGATGAACATGATTCTTATGGAACTAGGGCCATCACAGTACGGGTTCTAATGCTGGTACAGGCAACTTGGATTTTTTACGCAATAGCCAACAGGTATTGAAGATATTTATTGTGGATCTATGTAAATTCATTAATTGGCTTGAAGTTTCTTATGCAACCCTCCTCAATTTCAGTTCCAAGCCTTGCGAGCTATGGTGCAAGCAAACCCTCAAATCCTACAGGTACCTAGTAGGATTTTAATTCATGTGGTTGTTTCTCCTTGTTGCCATACTTTTAGGTGCTAACCTAAAGATGATCAATGACTTTTCATGTATTGCAGCCGATGCTTCAGGAGCTAGGGAAGCAAAATCCATACCTGATGCGTCTCATTCAAGAGCATCAGGCTGATTTCTTGCGCTTGATAAACGAACCTGTTGAAGGAGAGGGGTGAGATGAATCTGTGTTTAGAATGATACATACACAGAATTCCCTGCATGTGATTCTAAATTGCCTTTACTTAATCAGGAATGTGCTGGGCCAATTGGCCTCTGCAATGCCACAAGCAGTGACTGTCACCCCTGAGGAGCGCGAGGCAATTGAACGTGTAAGTTCATCGCTCGACACAATATATTTCTTTATTATTGGTGCTGAATTTCATTCATCACTTAACATTTGCAGCCAAGTCACAGTTTTGAAGTTATCTGCCGCATAGATTTTCATGTATTGCAGGAATTTAATTGATATTTGCGCCTTAGGTGCAAGGTGTTCAATGCCACATGCATTGAAATCCCTGAATTATCTTTTGCATGCATCTCTGAAAACTCACTTCCATGGTTACTTGATGTCTTCTTGCATTTAGAATTGTGCATTTAATCAGATCATAATCTCCTTTCTCTTGCTTTTGATGCTTAAGAGCGCACATGCTGAAAAACCGAAGAGCTTGATAAGTCTCTAATTTCCTATTTTTAAAACAATCTTTTCGTTGGTCTACTACATTGATAATGTCGATTTGGCAGCTTGAAGCAATGGGCTTTGATCGAGCCATAGTATTGGAGGTGTATTTTGCATGCAACAAGAATGAAGAACTGGCGGCCAACTATCTATTAGACCACATGCATGAATTCGACGAATGAAACAAGTGTTTCCCGTGTCTAGTTGTGTCATATCTCAAACTGTTTTACCTTGTGGAACCTCGTGAGCAGAGACAGTCAAAATGTTGATGTCCCCATTTTATCCATGGACAAACATAGCACCTTCTGCTTTCGTTGTTTTGAATATTCAGCCATCATAATATCATAAATGCATAATTGTGTAACTGTGTTTATGGGAATTGTGGTTTTATCCTGTATCTCTTATTCCAAGACCACAGAAGCATCCGGCTTTCGGGCAACAAGGCTCGTAGGATGACTGGCTTTTTAGTACACTTGTCTTCGTAGCCTTTGATGGTGCTTTCAAATCTGTTACTTATTGCGAGACATGCTGCCAGTTATACAACTTTCTCCCGCGTGAAGGTAACACTGAAGGTAATTGAAATAAGTGCCTCCTAACCTCCATATTCCACGTCGAATGTTCACGTGATGTTGTTCATACATTTATAAATAATATCATACATTTATAAATAAAGGTAATCAAGATAATATTATAAATAATATCATACATTTATACATTTATAAATAATATCATACATTCGAGTCCCCGAGGTTATGATGAAATCTTTACCATCCCAAGTTGACGTAATTTCCAAGATGCTCGAATTGAGTTCCCTTGAACCTTCAGCCATGAGCAGAAAATGTATTGCAGCATTGAGCACACTTTATGTGAAAAATTTGGCATCCATATCCATAAATAATAGTTGTTTCGAAAAGCCTAAAAAGGCCACAATAAGTTTGAACCAAAATTGTCAAAAAAATTGGCTTCATTATTTGCTCTTGATTTCCCTTGGTTCCCATAGTAGGAGTCTGAACGTATGTTTTCAATGTTAGAGACTTGCGAGATCAAGTTTGCTCATTTTTCCATGTATCTGTACGGTGTGAAACAGTCATGGCCATTATGGTGACGTTCCGAGGCAAGCACCTAACCCTAGAGCAGGTCTTCATGTTGCCAAGGTGGAAGGTACACATTAGTCAGCCCTTCCAAATTCAATGTGGGTGGGCTCGGGTTTGCCTTTTCGAACAAATATTTCTTTTTGTCAAAGAGTCCCACTTTCTTCTCTTTTCATAGTTAATTTCTTTCTTACCTTGGCTTTGATCTTTTACATCAGACTGTCAAATAGCATGCTAAGGTCTTGTTCAAAAAAATCATGTTCAATCCCATTTCGGGAACTATCTCTATTATATTCAACTCAAACACTATAAGCTACACGTAAAATGTTGCTCAGATTTTGCTTTCATTGCTGGGACCTATTCCCAGGAACTAATAAAACAAGGGATAAGGAAAGAAAAAGAAGGCAAACTACCAAATACAAGTTGGGATTTAATACGAGAAATGAACAGACTGAACTCCTTAATTGGTGAAGCCCAGTGGGGCTCCTAGATTACCAATGAGGGTTTTGATATATCTATCATCTCTTGGGGATGTCAAGGCCTCTTGGTGAAATATTCAATACGATCTGTTTTATTTGGAAGGTTGTTGACCATTTCAATTAAATGTTGCTTTCACAAATTATTGTAGTTTGTGATGTTCATATTCAAACTTAATAATTTCACCGCAGAAGATTCCATCAAATTTAATGCGATACGGACAAGTTGAGAAAAATATTTGAGATGAAGTTTCGGAGTATAATATAAAGTTCAGTAAAGAGACAACAATCAATATTTATATATGCATGGTTGTATACAATAACAAACATACAATGCGCTACACATAATCATACTCCTATACTAGGTAAACATGTATTTATATACCAGGTGAAGTGTATAGCTCCCTCTAGCTAAAAGTAGGGATGCCATTTGAAGCTTAGACCAAAAATAGAAAAAAAGAAGCATGTGAAAGAGGTTTTGTAAGAACATCAGCTAATTGATCATAAGAAGAGATAAATCGAACATAAATCTTTTTTTTAGAAAATCTATCACAAACAAAATGAAAGTCAACCTCAGCATGTTTAGTATGAGCATGAAAAATAAGATTCATAAAAAAATATGTGGCACCAAAATTATCTCACCATAATATAGTCATAAGAGCCAAGGGAAGCTGAAGTTCTGAAAGCAGAGAAGGAATCCATAAAATTTAAGTAGTATCATAAGCTAAAGCTTTGTATTTGTCTTCAATCAAAGAGAGATGAATTGTTTTTTATTTCCCAGACTTCTGTGATATTTGCGTATAGCCAAAATACATAATATAGTCCCTAATAGAATTTTGATTATCAACATTGTTGGCCAAATTAGCATTAGTGAAACCATAAAGAGAAAATGAAAAGCTACGAGTGATGTGTAAACCATAGGAGGTTGTAGCCTTTAAATAATGCAAGATGTGTTTTACCCCAGCCCAATGAGCATCAGAAATAACATGTATAAACTAACATACCTTATTAACAACATAATAGATATCAAACCTCGATATTAAAAAGCACTAACAATCTATCTATGACGTGTAAGATCAAAGTATAAAGCACCAGATATCATGATCAGCGTAGAAGAAGCAGAGGAAAGAGTTTTAACGAGTTTACATGAAGACATATATGCTATGTGAAGGATATTAAGAGCATACTTGTGTTGTGTGAGCATGAGTCTCATAGAGGTAGGTTTAACTTCATTTCCCAAGAAGTAATGCACATAACCTAAACCTGAAGCTTAAACTTCGAGCTCAGTAAATTAATTAAATGTTTAAGCACAATCGAGTTACTCTCAGTAAGCAACATATCATCAACATACATATGTAATTTTTTTATCTTCTATGGATAAAATAAAAAGAGAGAGGTGCCCATCTTAGAAGCATGAAAGCTAATAAAAAAAGATAATCATTTAAATGATTGTACCATGCCTGATGAAAAATTTGGGGTAGTGTTCTTTATAGAAGAAATGTTGCCAAAATTTTGTAAATAAAGGAATAAATTTTTGTAGTTGTACAATCTTTTCCATGATGATAAGTTCGCATAGTAAAATAATAAGGTTATCTTTACATGTTACAATTCTTTGTCTTAAATGAGAATACAAATTAAGGATTGTTACAAATATGATGTAAGGCAGACGACATGTAATCCGTTAATCTGTTCTATTTAAAACCAAAAAGAGCCATTCACCCATTCAAAAAGATAAAGTTAGGCGGCCGTGCATGAGCTTTTTCATCTAGGCTAAGTCTGCGGGCCCATCTTTCTAGCTCCTAGCATGCATGATTTTTTTGTTAAATAGCACTAAAAGTTTTTTTTTCTTTTTAAGAAAATTTGGAATAAAATTTCTTGAAATAATATTTAAAGAATTACCTGATTATGCTATAATTTTGAAAAAGATCAGAGATTTTTTTATGATAAATTAACAATTATTTATGAATAATTATATATTAATCTAATAAGCTGATTTTTTTAAAAAAACTTTGGTTATTAATATTAAATGAGAATAAAATATATAATCTTCTGTTTAAGAATTTTATATATTATTTTTTGATTTATTATTCTTATATATTTTGTACAAGTTGATAAAAATGATTGATTTATGAATTTCTTTTTACATTTATGATCATAATAAGTTTTTTTTTAAAAAATAAATCTTATGATAAAAAAACATCATTTCGTCAATACAAAAAAGAAATACATGAATAATGAAAAGGATTCTTTTATTATAAAGATACACTTTTTTCCTCGTTAATTCAAGTCATTAGAACTTTTCCCAACATTTACTTGATTATCATTATTTCTTATTTAATAGATTTTATTGCTAAAAAAAAGTCATTTTATTGTAAGAAAAATACATGAATAACAAAAGAAAGTTTTTACTAAAAAAATGTTTTTTCTAGAATTTCAATTACTTCATTTCTTATAAATATTTTTTTTAATTGTCTTATAATTAAATAAGAATAGATTTTGAAAAGTATTCCATGACCTTATTACTAACAAAAACTAAAAGAGGTGGTCCTTTTACTATGCACTACCTTACAAAACATTATTAACTACAATAGTGTATTTTTTTAAATTTATGTATTTGTTCTAATTTTATATTTCAATATTTAGTTTATTGGAGATTATGTTTCATGATTTGTCACAGGTTTGACATATTAACTCAGTTGACTCAAGCTTTTTAGTCTCTTATTTTAATTGACATTTTTTGTTTCAGTTTCATCCTTCAACATCTACAATATTGGGTCGATTATTAATTAGACCTTGTCATTTGTTTCGGTTTAATTTTTATGAGGATATCCTAGTCTCATGACCCGGGTCACGGGTTTTGCGAGCTAACTTAGGTAGACTTAAGTCATTTTATTGTGTCCTTTTTTTAGATTGATTTTTTTTAATTTTATCATTCAATAATAAATTTACGATTTATTAGAAATTGAGATTCATAATTTATTCGATTTGCTTTCCAAGGAGTTATCTCAATCTCATGACCCATATTGCAGGCTTTGTAGGTTAAACCAGGTTGACTTGAGTTATTTTTTCAATTTATTTTCTATGAGATTATCGTGGTCTCATAACCTGAGTTATGAGTTTGGTGGGTTAACCCGAGTTAACTCGTGTTATTTTTTTATATTTTTTCTCAAGAATTAGACTTTATAATTTATTTTGATTTATTTTTTTGTAAGGTTATCCTAGTCTCATGAATCGAGTTATGGATTTAGTAGGTTGACTAATTAGGTTTAGTTTTATGGATTATTTTTTAATTTTATTCTTTAATATTGGATTGATTAAGAATTAAGTTTCATAATTTATTTTGATTTTATTTATATGAGAGTTATCATGGTCTAATAATCAAGGTCATGTATTTGTAAGGTTAATCCAAGTAAATTCAATATATTACCATTTTAATATTATAAAAAAAATTATTGACAATGTTGAATATTTCTTTTTATGTCTAAAAATAATCTGGCTCTCAATACAGTAAGTGACAAATAATATAGTGCAAAACTACATCTAATTCATTTCTAGTATTTAGATCAAACATCCTTCCGTACATGTCTCTTTCGATAAATAAAAAGGACCTATATATGGAGACAGTAAAAGTGGCATCTCTCTTAATTTACAATTGGAAGGAAGGAATGTTTGCATGATGCCATGCTGGTTCGAGCTAGCTTTTCATCCAACTATATATGGTCATATTTAAAACATTAATGTAACTCATGGAGAACTGGGATTTACAGGCTCGTTTTGCTGATTAATTAAGAAAAATCTAGCTAGCTCCCTTAATTCTTTCTTTCCCTATACACACAAAATATATTTGAGTTCGAGGTTATGATGCATCTTTCGTAGTCGGAACGTATTTTGGTTCCATTAACAATAGCTTACGGCTCCTGAAGTTGACGTAATTTCCAAGAAGCTGGAATTGAGTTTCCTTGAACCTTCAGCCATGAGAATAAAATGTATTGCGGTATTGAGCACACGCTATATCATGAAAACTTTAGCATGCCATCCATGCCCATAAATAATTGCCTCGCAAAGACCAAAAAGACCACAATAAGTTTGAGCCAAAATTGTAAAAAAAAATAAAAAAAATTCACTTCATTATTTGCTCTTGATCTCCCTTGGTTCTCATAATAAGAGTCTGAGTGCATGCATCGTTTCAATGTTGAAATAACATTTAGTTAATGTTCTGAAACATTAAAAAATAAACACAATAAAGATATATAGTTATGAACAATCTTCCTATATTTTCTATTTTGAAATGATAAAAAATTATTCTTATAATCATTATTTTGTCTTCACTATCATCTCTCCAATAAAATATATTTTTATATCTTTTATGTTTATTTATCAATTTTATCCCAAGCTAAATCAAGTTTCAGGCGTCTTCATGTTGCCAAGTTGGTAGAGGTACAATTTGTCGGCCCTTCCAAATTCCTCGTCGGTGGGCTTGAGCTTGCTTTTTCGAACACGTGTTTTTGTCGAAGAGTTCCATTTTCTTCTCTTTTCAGGGTTAAAATCGTTCTTAGCTCGGCTTTGACCTTATACATCAGACTGTCATATAGCATGCCGAGGACTTGTTCAAGAAATTCATGTAGCTACAGTGCCCTACTCTCAATCCTCCTTTCTGAAATAATGCATTTAATTACTCTCTTTATCTCTTAAGAACTCAAATCCGAATTTGACCATACACCACAAATTAAGTAGATCCCGCCATTGATAAATTTGGTTCATGCAAGAGTTTCTCGCACAGAGTTTTCAGCTCAAGTTACAGATATATGGAACCGGTTCCAAACCTTAAAGCTGGCCAAGACTTGGTCGCTAGCTTTTCCTATTCTTCAGAGGGATACTCCAAGCTTCTTTCTGTTGCATTTCAATAAGTTAAATTCACGATATATATATATATATATGGACATGTTCATGTATAATTAAATTCTCAACCTTCTTGGTTGGCTAGTCTAAAATAGCGGACAGGGGACCAGTACTAGACTATGATTTTTTTAGGTTCTGATGTATGAAATTCTGTATCGCGCGGTCCATCCCAGCAAAACAGTCCTTGCATGTTTCGCTTTTTCAATGCTTGAGTTACACGATAACAATTAACAAGTGATATGACATTTTCAATCCTCGAGTACTTGCACGTTTTCAAAATCAGTTTCCCCCCCTATATTTGTGGCATGGCCATTGTCCATCTTGCTCCCTGTGTTTTATACTTGGTAGATTGACACCAAAATTGAAAAAAGCTGGTCAATTTTCCTCAATCAACAATCTCGCTTGCTTTCTTACCGATACTAGTTGGTTCAAGTGATTCAATATTTGTTTATCTTTAAGAAGATCTTGAGTTTGAGCCTTGTATATAGAATACAATATCGCTGGGAGATCTTTATTACCTAGTGGGTCGACTCGACTCGACCAGATTAGTCGGGGTCTAGTAGGTTTTTGAATACCAGGGTTTAGACAAAAAAATAATAATTTCACTTTTAAAAAAAATCTTTTTTTTTTAGAAATGACTATTGAGTTAAAAAAACGAGTCACCGGTGAATGGTACAACACAGGAAGGTGGAAATTGTCAAAAAAAAAAAACAAATTTGATTCAATCTTTACGTTTAGTCCCTTCACAATTAATCGATGCAAATTGACCAATATTTTGACAATCTCGATGTCAATCAACAAAAATTAAAACATTGAGTGTAAGATGACAAATTAACACAAACACAAGAGGCAAAAAAGTAATTTTACCTATATAAACTATATCGCGCAGAATCTTATGGCTGCGTCCAAAATTCAACACCCTAAATGCTTGTTTACACCATATGGTTCTGGATTACGCTCGCTTTGCATGACAATTGAGAAGGGCTGGCAAGAGTTTATTTACTATTATTTATTTATGCTAAAAAAGCTAGGAAGATTCTAGCACAAGTCTTTATTGTTTATTCAACGTACGGCAATTTATTTATTTATTTATTTATTTTATAAAATATATAATTAACAAGTATGCACCCATACTTCACTGAAACTTTATTATGATCATTCCACAGCTATCACAATCAATTTATTTAAAATACTATAGCTTAAAGTGTGCCAATATCTTTGAAGACCTAAAATTCAACAAAAATCCAAAAGTATATCAAATGGGAGTTTCGTATTTGTACTTTTCTTTGCCCTTTTTTCACCCTTTCACTCTCATAGGTCATGCATGGCCAACGAAGAAGAAATAGGTTACCTCTTGAAAAAAATAAAATTAAAAAAATAAAATGTCTTTGTTTAAATTATAGCGTCAAGACTTGTGGTTTATTTCTTCTTCTTCTAGACAAAAAGAAGCCGCAGCCACCAGCTAAAAATTGTTTGTCCAGTTCAAAGCTACTGCACCGAACTCTAATTAGAGAAAAGCTACAATCACCTTACAGTTATTGGTCTAAGTAATTACATCCAATCATAAAGGAGACACGTGGTATATTATTAGAGGATACATGGTAAACTTAGAAGTTGACTGTGATAAAAGAATCATCACAGACAGACAGAACGAAGGTCGAAGCACTCACAATCTATATTAAGTAGCCTTCATGGTTATAGTGGTTTGCTTGAGGTACTTGAACTTCCCTGAATAGCTAGGGTTTTGCTTCTTCAGGCCTTTTGTGGTGTTTGAGACCAGCAGCAAATAAATATTATATGAACATGGGGAAGAAACTGGATGCTCTTTTTCGAAGGAAATTCAGTACCTCTAAATTCAGTTCTCTAGCTAAACTAGCAGTTTCTAGGATTGCTATCCTCAAGAACAAGGCACAGGTCAGGTTTTCCCATGCAAGGTCTGATGTAATTCAGCTCCTTAACCTTGGACACCAAGAACGAGCTCTCCTTAGAGTAATTCATGATATTCCCTTTTCCTTTTTGATTCTTTGATCTTTATATCTTTCTATATTTGATGTATGATGGGGTTTGCGCTCGACAGGTTGAGCATGTCATCAAGGATCAGAATATGGTGGATGCTTTTGTTATGATGGAGGATTACTTACATTTCCTGAATGATAGAGTTGTTCTACTTGAAACAAACAGGTTAGTTTCTTGAATTTTGATTAATTAAGTTGATCATTTACTTTTAATTGTGTCTGTGGTGGTGATATAGTGTTTGGAAAAGTTGTTTCCTTTGTTCTGTTATTAAATCATATTTGCTTTGTTTACACAGAGAGTGTCCTGATGAGCTCAAGGAGGCAGTATCGAGCTTGATCTTTGCATCTTCAAGATGTGGTGAATTTCCAGAGTTGCAAGAGATTCGTGGGGTTTTCGTATCAAGATTTGGAAAAGAAATCGCTGCTTGTGCTGTCGAATTGCGCAGCAACTGTGGAGTGAATCCCAAGGTAAAGAGCTGAATATTTGTAGATTAAATTGTTGCAAATTTCTTCTCACTTTTTTTTTTAATTCTTTTTTTTTTTAGATTATACTAAAGTTTTCTGCAAGACAAGCAAGCTTGGAAAGCAGAAAGAAACTGCTAAAGGACATCGCATCTGATAATGGTATCGTTCTGCATTTGGAGGAAGATGCTCCAGTGGTTGCACAGGTACGAAACTTGTACATTACAAAATGAGAACAATTCCGTATGCAATGTAGAGTTTGAGGCTTAAAAATCACTAATGGTTTCAGGAAAAAATGGATGTCAGCCAGCCGAAGCAGCAGGAGCAGCATTTAGAAGATTTTAAATCAGCCAAGTTAGATGTTACTGAGTCCCAAGCCAGGACACACGTTTTGCCTGAGGAGGAGCTGTCTGAATCACTGAAAGGAAGGAAGAAGTACAAAGATGTAGCTGCTGCAGCTCTAGAGGCTTTTGAATCAGCAGCTTATGCAGCACAAGCTGCAAGAGCTGCTGTTGAACTCTCAAGATATGATTCTCAGGACATTGAACGGGATGATCATGGCGATTCTAGTCATGGAAAAGGGACTCTGTATGATTCTGATGGGTCATTGACACCTGAACTTCAAGGCAGATATGAAGCTTCAGAGGAGAACAAGCAAGCTGCAAGAGCTGCTGTTGAACTCTCAAGATATGATTCTCAGGACATTGAACGGGATGATCATGGTGATTCTAGTCATGGACAAGGGACTCTGTATGATTCCGATGGGTCATTGACACCTGAACTTCAAGGCAGATATGAAGCTTCAGAGGAGAACAAGCAAGCTGCAAGAGCTGCTGTTAAGCTCTCAAGATATGATTCTCAGGACATTGAATGGGATGATCATGGTGATTCTAGTCATGGACAAGGGACTCTGTATGATTCTGATGGGTCATTGACACCTGAACTTCAAGGCAGATATGAAGCTTCAGAGGAGAACAAGCTATCAAATGATAGTTTGGTATTTAACGAAATATACACGATTGACAATATCAGTTCTGAATCAGAAGATGAAAACATGAAAGGAAACGGAAGAGTGCATCTTGAGTTTGAAGAGAGCAAGACAAAACCTGGATTTGATAGGACACCATCTAATTCAAGTTCAGATTCCGACGGGAACATGTGGAATGAGAGATATCAACTTTCAGATTCACTCTCCCACAATAAGCCAGTAGGTAACGAGATGGTTTCATATTTGGTTGACAAGAAGGCTGAGAGGGAACAAGTGAGCATTCCATCACCAAAGCACCATGACTTGGAATTGTACAGAAATACTAATTTACTTGCAGATGAAAACCAGCACATCAGAGAGTATAATGCAGTTCATGACGAAGATGTCTCTTATGAGGATGAAAATAAGCTTCCATACCAATCTCCAAAGTGGATTCCACTCAAATCTCATGCCGATGCCATGATAAATCCCAAAAAAGGAAACTATGAGTACAAAACCGCACACTCCACAACTTCTGCTGAGAATTTAAGTACACGTTCAAACATAGACAGGAAGCGTTTATCAGTGAGGACCAGAAGAGCAAGGGGGGCCTGAAAAGAATAAGTGAAAAGCACCAAAATTTTGTTTCCTTGGTTCCATTCAGTTTTTGCTAAGCCATATGTATAGGATTTCATAATTTTATTTCTTCATATTTTGTTTCATAAATAATTGGCGGTTTGCACATTCAATATGAAGTAATAGATAAGAAAAATATTCTTTCCTCTGCTTCACAGGACTTTTATGTCCATGCACAGGTCTCTCTAACTCCCAATATTGAAGATGTGAACATGGTAAGTCAAAATGGCCTTTTTGTGAACTGAAGGTTTAATATTCAGAGATTCAGACTCTCAAATGAACTTTAAACTTCTCATGCCTTTCATAGCAGAATTTCAGAATTTTGTACGGCAATAAATAGATGGACAAAAGTTAGTTATATTTTTCACTAAACAAAGATTTTCTCAAGGCATATTTTAGTAGAAACGCTTCAGGCATATATTCAAATTAGAGGGCAGGTGGGATTTAGTAGTTTGTGAATAGAATGCAAGCACATCGTGCCAAACTCAATTGGTAGGCCTTGATTTTCAAACTCGGTTGAAATCACGCCATTCTAATTATGGGCTTCATCTCTGAAAGGACGACTTTATTTTGGGTGTTTGCATAATCTAAAAGACAGACATAACTCATCAACTATCTATCAGATGCAGAAGACCAGGAAAATGCAGGCTTAACTGGAAGTTCATAACATATTCTAAGTTCAGATTCAAAGGATTTTTGTTGCCTGTAACTGAAATTCAGGCAATATGCGTGTTAACTTTCTACCATTGTGACCAACAGGATGCAGTCAATTGGCTACGATAGACACTAGTGTTCCAGCATTATTAACATTTTGGATGCTGCATCAGGCACCTGTACCATCTAACAATTAACAAGTTTTCAGGTTTTCGAATCCATGCTTTTTACTGTATTGAACAGTGATTTAAACAGCATCGAGAGGATTCCAGTCATTGACATTCCCAATTAATCTGTTTTCGGTCTTCAAGATACGATTTCCCGAATATGATTAAAATTACAGAAACAAAGTTAATGAAAAAAACCCCAGCAATATGCAACTTGAACTTGTTGATTAAGAATGGCAAACAAAGAAATCATATCACATCACACTCCAGTAAATTGTCTTCTAGGGCACGATATACAAATTAAAGAGAGATTAAGCAACCCCGTGTTTCATAATTTTAACAAAGACAGTCCAAACAATCCAAATAAATCTCATGTAATATTTTACTGTGAACCAAACTATACCACATTAAGCCTAAATTTTAAAACTTCTCTGTATTTGTAAGAAAATTACTATTGATTGGAACCTGTATCCTGCCACAATTCAATGATATCAGTAGCCTGATTGAGAAGAGCATGCAATTGCTTCGGGGATATCCATGGCTTGCCTTCTAACAATAGTCTAAGCTGCTCCCAAGCATCTTCCTTGGGCCAAAAGTAGTAGGGACTCAAAGGGATTGTGCCATGGCCTGGTATCACTTGGTTTAGTGCAATTCCAATTACCTTCTGCATCCAAATGAACTTCAATACTACTCTTGGTTTCTCTATTGGCTTCACCACCACTCCAAGCTTCTACAATATTAAAAGGACAAAAAGAAACGTTTCCTTTAACAAATCAATTCTTTCACTAATGTTTTGCCCTATCTTCTCACTATCAAAAAAGATTAAAGGGAAAATAAAGAAAAACCCTTTTAACACATTGCATCAAATCAATTCCATAAAACCCAATTGAGTTCACTATTCAATCAAGAACAAGAAAACAATGGCATAAACAAATAAGTAAGATAAAACAAGTTCCTTGTTGCTAAATCATACATAAAGAAAAGGGCATTCAAAGGTAAGGTATGTGTGTGCAAAATAACCTCTTTCTCAGTGGATGTTTCGTTTTCTTTTTCTTCTTCAGGGAGTGTTTGTTGAGCTTTTGGAGCAGAAAGTTTGAGTCTTGCTGGGGTTTTGAGAGTAGAAAGGGATTTTAAGTGAAAACAAGAAGGTTTTGGTTTGATAGAGAATATAGGGGTTTTAAGGGGTTTACGCAGGAGGCTCTGTGAAGGAAATGTTGAGGGTTGTAAGTGGGTTTGGATTTTGCGTTGTGTGGCCATGGATGCCAACATCTTTCTACCTGTCCTTGTGTTCTTTGAGACAAGAGAGAGATTCTGTGAACCAAGAAGCCACTTTGAAGAAGTATCTTCGCCTGTTTCTCTGTTTCGGGAATTGTGACCAGAGGAAACTAATGGATAAAGGTTCGGGTCGGGTTAATTCGAACTCGAATCTTGGTTGAGTCAAAACTACTGGCTAATGGACACCCTCTCCCTTAAATCCAAAAATACCTTTCACTCTTTTGAAATTTGGGATTTTTTTCCACATATTTTATTTACAAAAAAAATTAAATAAAAAATATTTACTTGGAAAATAGAATAAATAAAATAGTTTGTCAAATGTTAAATTATGAATTATACTTAAGCATGTTCTTTAATGCATGGCCAAGTCCAGCAAAGTTGTGTTATCTAAAAATTTAATTTTTTTTTTGTGTAAAATTAATTTTTTTTTTATTTTTTTATGATAATATTAAAAATAAATTTTAGTATATTTTCAAAAAATATATATTTTAAAAAATAATTGTTACCAACCCAACCCTTTAACTACAGTTGAAAAACGAACATAAAATCCTAATACAAATTAGCAGAAAATCAGACCAATTAATCACATACATAGCCAGCTAATCAGCTTGATTTAATTATTTAGTTGAAAACTAAAGAAATTGATGGCAGAAGTTTCTTAATCCCAATTCCTGAACCCATTTGCTTTGATTCCTTTAATGTTCCTAAGTTAATTAGTTTACAAGATGAGTTTTATTACTATAACTTTGCTTGTCGCGTCTGCTGTTGTTGGTTCAAGTTTTTGCAGGAAATATCAGGGGTGATTATTTTCGGTTCGGTTCAGTTTTTACCTATAAAAACCAACCAAACTGATTTTTTTTAAAAAAACCGATACCGAACCGAAACCGAGTCAAACCGACCGGTTTCGGTTCGGTTCGGTTTTCAATGTAAAAAAACCGAGAAAACCTATATTTTTTTGGGCTGTTTTTAATGGGTTTCTAATGGGCTTTTAATTTAATTTCTGATGGGCTTTTAATTCAATTCTTTTTTTGGGCGCCACTGAATATTTATTTGTTGCCTTCCTAGCAATTTTTTATTTTTCATTTGTTTTGTCTGCAGATAAGTTAAAAAAAAAACACAAGTTAAAATACAAATTACAAAACATTGCCTTCAAAGGACTTAACAAAAACAACAAATAACATTATCATAAAACACTCCAAGCCAAAGAAATAAATCTTCATTTGTACATCAAGAACAATGCGCTTATTGTCATCAAAACCTGAAATTAAAAATATAAAATTATAACATGGTAATTAAATTAAAAGATATAAAAATAAAAGTATTATTTAAAAACAGCAACCAAACATGTATTAAAACACAAAACAAAAATGAAAGAAATTATATAAAATGCTTCTCAATATAGTACAATACAAACAACAACCAGTTCATTAATTCATTGAAAAAGCACAGAAACTTCACTCCAACAAAACCCATCAATCTAAATCTTACAGAAACAAACTATATAAAACATAACCCAGATCATAATTGAATTAAGAAGCTTACAGTCCCTTCCAAACATGGTAAACATGCCTAGCCATTTAGGAGGTAGGTAGATAATCTTACTAAGGAGCAAAGTAGAGAGAGATAAAGAGATAGAGAGAGCAGGAGAAGAATATTTGAAACTTATGGTTGGAGGTGAGTGTATTGCTTTTGCAATGTGTGCACAACATCTAATATTCAAATCTGCATGGATTATAAATCTGTCAACCTCATTAATGTAATGCAGCATGTCAATCCTTTGTTATATATACAGGTTGGTGTAAACTGGTGGCAGGACATGTCAGCACAATTTTTCCACAAACATGATTAGATTAGATGAACCCAAAATTATCTTGTTTCATATACATGTTGATATTGTCACTATTATTTCTAAACTTACATTTACTTGTAGTAATGTTTTTAGTCAAATAAATAAACATCAACAACCATCCCTGAAACTTTTTGTCAAATGGTCTATTTTTTTAGCAGGATTGAGTGTAAATTTATCTTAAAGTGTTTTATCAATCCATTTTTATCCAAAATATATTCTCGGGTTTGAAATAAAAATACAAGATCTTGGTGTTTTCATAACTTCAAAAGGCATTCTTTTTATGTAAGCTCATTTTTAAGTATTGTCTTTAGTATCTTATTTATCCTTTTATGTCTCAGAATGCCATTTTCTGCTTCATTTGTTCCTTTTAACATGTTAGATGGACTCAAATTATTTCAGATTAGAAGTGCTATTGTATTATCATGAGAGCCATTTACTGCAATGACATTTTTCATTTGTTTTTCACTTAAAAGTTGAGAACATAACATCCTACTTAAAACCTTTTGCCTTCATTTATATACAAGTACAAAGTGTATGGAGTTTTTACTGAATGTGATGTGTCAAATGCAGGCACTCTCTTCCTATGTGTTCATAGCAACCAATGTCATCAAAATACAGATAATGAATCTCTCATTTCCTTAATTATCAACGAAAAAAAGCATTCTAAGATAAAAAAACATTCAAAACAGCTAAAGTGAAAACTACAAATGGTTAATTATCAATGAAAAAAAAGCATTATGAGACAGCTAAAGTGAAAACTACAAATGGTTACCTTAGAAATGGATTTTTAAGCATTCAAAACAGCAACTGTGTCTCTGACCTCTGCATTGAAAAGCAAATAAGATATATATAATAGATGATAAACTAACTAATTAATTAATTAAAAAGGATAAAACATAATTAAAACTCATGAGTGAAGACTTGAGATGAGAAACTCACAAGTTGACAAACCTGAGAGAGAGATCCCTAATACGAGGAAGCGACTGGAAGGGAAGCGGATGGGCTGATGATCTGCTGGAGTAGTTTTAATCTCATTTGTTAATCGAACACTGTGTATAGTGACAGATTAAAATTAAAACAGGGATGAATTATTATAAGAGTAATTATCAAGAATTATTATAAAACAGAGATGAACATAGGGTCTTTGGAGATTGACCTTGTCAGGAGAGGGGCGAAGCAGCTCGACCATAGAGGGAGGGGTCACTCGTACAAGTCACAACCCTCCCTTGGGTCGCCTTCTAAGATCAAAAGCTGGAGAATCCTATGTAGTTCGTTCCCTTACGGCTTCCCTGCTGTAAATAGTTGCCCAAGCCCTCTTTTTTGCTACGAAAAAAAGGCATTTTTTTCTCGAATCACCAACACGATTAGTCGTTAATCTATTGTTGAGACTTGAGAGGCTTGATTGGTTTCAAATTTCAGCTGATGCTTGGAGTTGGCGTGTCTCTAGTTGTCTCGTGTTTGTGTTTGAGAGAAGGAGAGGGGGCGGCTGCGGGTGCTAGGGTTAGGTTACTACTGGCGCAAAGATTTGTTTCTATTTATACTATGTTTTTTAGAACCGGTTCAGTTCGGTCTGGTTTAACCGGCTTGTGCATTACAAAACTGAAAACGAACCGAACCGGGATTTTTTCTAAATATTCTAATCGGTTTAATCGGTTTTTTTTTCGGTTTGGTTTTTTCGGTTTTTTTTTCTCGGTTTTCTCGGTTTACTCGATTTTTCGGTTTTTTTGCTCACCCCTAGGAAATATGGAGGAAAATATTTCAGAATGTCGTGGGTTGCTACCTTCCAATTTTCTCCAACTCGGAGGTTGATAAAACAATTATATTATAAAGAAAGAAAACTAAGCCATGAGATAATTTTAATGTGTTAATCAACTGTACTTTTTTAGCCCAAATTAATACTTAGTTAGTTCTTTAAAAAAAAAAGTGGAATTGAAAGACAAAAAATAAAAATGAAAAAGATAGAGATGGTTTCTCTTCTCTTTATTTAATAAGTAATTGGTCCTTTTACTTTTTAAATATTCATAAACTTTGTTATCCTCAATTTTCGGTCCTTGATTTGTAAGAGGTGAGAGATAATTATCGGATTCCGACGTGGAGAGAGAATCATTATTTCACCGATTTCAACAATCAAAATGGTTAAAATGTATGACAATGAGTTTCATTCAATAAGAGAAGTTTTATAATAGTTGTTTAGAACCTTAATTTTGCCTAAAAAAACATATTGAAGTCGAGAAAGAAAAAAATTACTTGATTTGATTCTGTAATTTAGACTAGTTTTTAGATCTATTACGTTGGTAAATTAGTTTCTAGAATTTCTAATAGTATTTTTAAGGTGTTTTTGGATTAAATGGGTTTTTAAAGCAAAAAATATTTTACCTTTATTTTCCAGTCACCATAATGGTGGCTGAAATTTGGGTATACAGACAACATGTTGTCTATTAATTTTTTTTCCAAAGAAAATAAGGATAGACGACAAGTCATTAGCTTCTTAAAAAGATTTTAAAATATAAGGTCCAAGCGCACGAGCCTGAGCTTGGTTGTCTAAATGCTTGGGCTCTTTTTTTAAATGCCCAAGTGTGCTGGAGAACCAAGTCTACACGCCTGGGTTTTTTTGGCTTTTATGAAAGAATTTTATTTTATATTTAGGTGAAAAAAAATTTAAGAAATTTTTTTTATTAAACTCAATTGAATCCATTACCTAAATCGTAGATTTGACGGGTTAAGCCACAACTTTTAGCCTATTATTTTTTTTAAATCATTTTTGGTTTCTCAATTTAAAAAAAAAAACCAATTTCATCCTTTATTATCAATGATATATTTTTTTAGCTTAAAATAAAAAAAGGACCCCTTTTTGGTTATTTAGCTTAAAACAATTGGGCTTGTTTTTGCTATCTTGATCCCACCCACATGTCTTGGTTATTTTTTGCTTTAAAAAATTTATTTTATACATAAATATTCTCATGCACTTTATTATTGTATAATTAAATGATAGAAATGCTTCGAGATAAAAAAAAAATATTGAATCTAGTGATGTGCATGATCTAAGTCGCGAGTTTGACTAGTTTACTTAAGTTTACTTAGGGTTTTTTTTTAAATCGAGTGTTGTTTTTTTACCAATTTCATCCTTCATCATTGAGTTAATTGGAGATTGAGCTTTCCAATTTATTTTCTACAAGATTATCCCTACAAGTTTTGCAGGTTAACCTAGGTTAAATCAGGTGAATCTAATATATTATTGTCTCAATATTAAATAAAAATATCATTTAGCATGTCGTCATCTCAATATTTTTTTAAAAAACATATCTACCAATATGTAGCAAATTTTGAATTCATGTTTAAAATTATTTTTAACAGACACGTTAGTAATACCTATAATTTTCTTTTTGCGTTAGAAATTGTTTTTGTTCCAACTCGTGGCATAGCATCGGCCAATGATCTAATTATAAGAAAATCTAAAAGGTGTGGGGAATTCACTATGCAAAATGCATTGTGGATCCCCTCACATGACATTGTGGATGAACTGTTCACAATACTTTTTTTTTTTAATTTGGCCCTTAGAGACCAAATAGTAGGATAATATATTGGGGATGGGTAAGATTGAAAGATGAAGAACCAAAGTGAAAAACACAGAGGTAATAGGTTGCTTTAACAAAGTTTAGATGAAATGTTTATTGTAGTCCCTAGACTTTTCAAATTATAAATATTGGGTCCATTTGATTCCCAAAATTTAAGGGCAAAATCAATTTTGGTCACAAACTTCATTTTCTTTTTTTTTTGTCCTTTATTTGAGAGAGGTGAGAGAAAGTCGATGAAATCCGATATTAAAGAGAGAAAATTTTGTTGGCATCAATTCCCCCGTTGTACCGTTTGCCTTCCGTGAGGAGCCAATTCTTATTATTTGGATTCCATTGTATTGCTGAACTGCTTTTCCTGTTGATGCTTTTACGGGGGCTGTTGTTCATGCCGATTCAAAATGCTTTCTCATGAGAATATGAAATATCTCTTTTGTGTCCATTTAACGGGAAATCCTACGGGTTGGATTGCTCGTGTTTCTAGTGGGGGTGGTTTGTTAGAGCTCTAGGCGCAGGGACGCGCCAACGAAAGCACACTGCCTAGAATTCAGCAGCGACAGACAACGGCAGCCTTGCATAGGCAGAGATGAATTTGGCAGGTAGCGTGCGATGGTCTATGCGAGTCTTTGAGCTTGCGACTTGACATGGACGTAGGGGCTTAGATCATAGACCTTCTAAGTCAATAGCTGACGCAGCAGAACAGGCAGTTGGGACTGCCATATGGACAGGTAAAACGTGGGTGAAGTGGCTGCATCATAGGGGCGGAACGTGGGTGAAGTGGCAGCATCATGGGGGCAGAACGTGGGAGCATAACTGGGGTGCTCTCTAAGCTGCTGAGATCATGGGGGAGAAAGTATCCCACTGTGTCCTGAAAAATAGGAGATCATGGGTGAGCCTTGCAGCTCACAGACTTGGCTATAAATAGTTGTTGATGCTCTTAGTTGTAGAGAGATGCATAGAGAGGAAATAACATGTGTAAGCTTGATTGTGTAGCATGCGAATTCTATGCATAACACACATTATGTAATCCTTTGTTGACGGGATAAATAAAGGTTGAGATTTCTTCTTGTATTCTTGGTGTGCTTTGTGTTGTGCAATCTACTTGTGTATTCCGCTTGTTTACGTAACTTGGGAAAGTAGGGAAAACCTCTCAGGTGAGGGAAACACTTAGTTATTAGGCAAACACGAGTGTGATTGGCGAGGGAAGGTTGAGTCTAGTGAGGGACTAGGCTGCCGCACAAGTTTATTCGTGGAGCGAAACAGTGTCAAATATGCACGAGGTGCACACTTCGGCAGGCTGTCCAAAACAGTGCTTAAGGGTGCTGGTAGCCATGCCAACAGTGGGATAAATCGGCAGTGCAGATTTGTGCTGCTGAAGGTTCGTCAAAGGGAAATCAGCAGCGTAGATTGTTGACGAACATGGACTGGATGCTGGAATGTCCAGGCCATGCAGGAAAACTCGTCAGGGGGATAAGCTGACGAAAACAGGGGCTGTCGAGGAATTCGGCAGTGCAGACATTGGCAGCCTGAACGTAGATGTGAATTCGGCGGCATAGGAATTGGCGGCACTGCGTACGCGGTGGACGGCGGTGCGCAACGGCTTGTGCAAGTCATGGGTTCGATTTGGCACGATCTGAAACTTGGATGAAGGGCTGTCCAAGGCATACGAGTGACTCAACAGTACGACGCAGCAAGAGCGGGCAGATGGGGCTGCCAGGTGGGCATATAGAACGTGGGTTAGTGGCAGTCATGGTCTTCCTAGATCATGGGATCATGGAGCAGAACGTGGGGGCTGATCAGAGGATTGCTCTACAAGCTGCTGGATCATGGGATCATGGGTAGTAACTGTCCACTACTTGCTGGAAAATAGGCCACTAAGATCATGGAGATCATGGGGGAGAAAGTGCCCCACTATGTCTTGAAAAATAGGATCATGGGTGTGCCTTGTAGCTCACATACTTGGCTATAAATAGTTGTTGATGCTCTTAGCAGGAGATAGGAATGCATAGAGAGGAAATAACGTGTGTAAGCTTGATTGTGTAGCATGCGAATTCTGTGCATAGCACAAATTGTGTAATCCTTTGTTGACGAGATAAATAAAGGTTGAGAGTTTTTCTTGTATTCTCGGTGTGCTTTGTGTTGTGCAATCTACTCGTGTATTTCGCTTGTCTATGTAACGAGAGAAAGTGTGGGAAACCTCTTGGGTGAGTGAAACACTTAGTTGCTAGGTAAACACGAGTGGCATTGTCGAGGGAAGGCTGAGTCTAGTGAGGGACTAGGCTGCCGCACGGGTTTATTCGCGGAGCGAAAAATTACCCCGTGACAATTTGGCTAAAAATGTCGATATAGATGTCAAATTGTTCTATTTGATGATGAGAGTTCACATTATGTGTTTTTACCTTGAAATTTCCTAGAAAAACATATTTGAGCTCCGTAAGATTTTTTTATTTTAGGTTGATTTTGAGTTTTAGGATGATTTTTTAGGTTTGTTGAGGACCTGAATGAGTTTATCAAGTTGTCTAGGATGTTTTTTAGGTGTTTTGAATAAAAAATGATTTGAAGAATGGGTTTTTGGGTTGAAAAAAAATTTGTCCTGATTTTCCAGGCACCACTATGACAAAAAAACTTGGCAATATCAGACAACATGTCATTTAACTTATTAAAAAAAAAAAAAAACAAATTAAGGCGGATGACATCTCGTCGACTCCATCTAAAATAAAAAAAACATTAAGGGCCTACGCCCGGACCCTTACTAGATAGATCAAGCCTAGCAGCGCCCGACCTTTTAAAAAAATTTAATTAATGCATTTTTATATGTATTTTTTCAAAATAGCTTTTAAATATATATTTAAATTAATACCCTTTCTCTTTTTTATTTTGTTTATTTAGCCTCTTTTAAATATAGGTTATTTTTTAGTTATTTTGGATGCATTTAATTTTTTAAGAGATTGTTCTAATTCATTTATAATTTTTATATGTTTTTTATAAATAAAATTTATTTTAAAAAATATATATTTATTTTCTGATAATATTTTTAATATGTATAACCTTGCATAATATTTTTGTCTTTTATTTTATTCAATCAATTTCATGTGTGTATTTTTATTATCATTTGATTAAAAAAAATCAATTTTTGTGAATAAAGTTCTTGAACACAACTATGTTAAAGGCTTGAGTTGGATGTAAAATATTTTAATCTATATTTGCCTTTTAATTTTTAAATTTCTTTCTTTATTTATCATTAATGACTTTTTATTCATTTATTTATTAACATATATAGTTCTTAATTTATTTAATTTGATATATACATAAGCTTTTCATTTTCACTTGGTATTTTTTTATATTAAAAAATACATCGAAAAAGCCTGCATATTCATTTTTTTTTAAAACAAAATTGATCCACGACAGAACACAAATCAAATAGCTAGTTTTATTCTAGACAATGTTGTCTTCCAATTTAACAATTTTATTCCAGAATTGTTTTAAAAAAAGACTTATTTTATACATATCTCTACAACAAAAAATTGTTTTTGACTTTTTTATTTTTGTCTCTTATGTTTGAAACATTACTCAAACACAATCCTAGAATATTCAAATATTACCTATCCCTAAATGTGTGCATTAATTAAAAAAAAACATGATATTCTTGCATAAGCTAAGCTTATTGTTGTTTTAAATCAAGTGGTTTGGATGAAATATAGAGGAAAATATCTCAGTTTATTGAAGGTTGTTGCTATCTTCCAATTTTCTCCAAATTTGTTGCAACCATAGTTTAGTTAGATTTGCATCGATAATGAACATGCAGATAAGGGGAATTTTGATAAGATGACTAGAATCAATGAGAGGTTTTGCAATAATCATATGGCTCTTGACGTCTTTTTTTTATTTTTATATATTGCACATTTTCATGAGCCCATAAAGAAACTCATTAGACATAATATGTCGAATGAGTTTTTTTTTGGGTGCGCGTGCACACACACATATATATAAAGCACCTACATTGCCATTTGCTAAGTTCCTTAACCCTAACAAAGAAAAATACAAGCTATATTTTGAAGAAGTTACTAGATGGTGGTTGTGATACACCGCGGAACGACTTAACTTTTTCTTCAATGTAAATAAAAAAGATGTTAAAACAACACAAGTGTTCCTAAGAAAGTAAAAAAAAAAAATTCTGAGACTCGAGTCATTATCATAATTAGATTTAATAAGTTCGGTTAATTTAAATAATGCGAATAAAAAATACAATGACAATAAATAAATTGAAAAAAAATTGTCAATGTAAAAAAAATGTTTTGGCGACACTAATGTATTTAAAGAAACAAGAAAAATATGAGACCCAGGTCATTGATTTGATTAGGTTCAACAAGCTCGGCTTAATGATACAACTAAAAAAGACATCAATAATAAACAAAACAAAAAATAGCAATAATTAACGATATAGAAAAATGAGCTACCAATATAATTTTTAGGAGGAGAAAAAATAAAAGAATATTGGAGACTAATCGTCGCTCCGCTATAGACATCGTTTTATGTCAAAAAACCATTTTAACCCAAAATATTAAGCTATTAGGAGAAGTTCCAATATATGATTTATATTATTCTCTAACGCACCCTCTCAAGTGAAAGACTTTTATGCTTGAAACTTGTACAGATTTACGCTACATGTGCTTAATTTTATTAACTACAATAAGGTTGGTGGGATTAGAACTTATGACCATTTGACCATCAAATCTTTGATATCATATCAAAGAACCATCTTAACAAAAAAAAATTAAGTTTCTAGGTAAAACCCTAAGATATGATTTATATTAGTCTCTCTTACTTACTTACTTTTATATATATATATGTGTTTGTGTGGGTATAAGTGAGTCTTTCCAAGTGGTTGCAATCATTCAAAAAATTTCATCATCTTGGAAAAACTTCAAGAACTATCTCAAGCATAGGGGCAATGGGATAAGAATTGAAGACCTCATTTTGAGGTTGATGATAGAAAAGGATGATAAGTTATCTAAAAAGAGAACCAACTCTTCTAATGCCCCAAAAGCAAAAGTTGTGAACAAGTGGTAAGGTCTCATAACAAAAATAAAAAAAATAAAAAAAAGTTTGTTGTGAAAGGTAAAGAAATTGCCAAAAAGTTCAATGAGAAGTGTTTTATCTCAGAACAAGATTAGGCATCTGACCAAAGATTGCAGAAACATTAGTAAGGAAGGAAACCCTATGAAAAGGATTACTCAAGCCAATGTCACCGAGGTTGATCACCTCACTAATAAAGTTTCAGAAATGAACTTGTCTTATGTTGTTTTTGAAGTCAACCTTATCAAAAATTCTGAGCAATGGTGAGTTGACATTGGTGCTACAAGACAGGTATGCGCTAAGAAGATGATGTTTTTCACTTACAAATAAGTGGATGGAGAAAACCTATACATGGAAAACGCATCAACCTCTAAGGTACTAGGTGTTGGAAAGGTCATACTGAAGATGATCTCTGGAAAGTTTTTTACCCTGAATAATGTATTGTATGTTATTGATATTAGGAAGATCTTAATGTTTGGCTCATTGTTGTGAAAAAATGGTTGTAAAATGGTTTTTTAAGAGTGATAAATTTATACTATTTAAGAGTGGTATGCTTGTAGAAAATAGATATCTGTGTGATGGTCTTTTTGAAATAAATATAATGACCATTGTAACTAATAATGAGAACACAAGTAAGAATGTCTCTTCTTCTTATTTGTTTGAGTCTTGTGATGTGTGGCGTGACAGGTTAGGTCATATGAATTATAATTTATGTAAAAGTTAATAAACCATGAACTATTACTAAATATGATTTTTTAGAAAAATCTATGAAATTTGTGTAAAATAAAAATTCACAAGACTTCTTTTCAAACAATTGAAAGAAGAAGTGAACATCGAGGCAGAGAAAATTATTATATTACTTTTATAGATGATTGCACAAGGTATTGTTAAACCTATTTTCTTAGGAGCAAAGATGAAGCTCTTGAAATGTTTAAACATTACAAGAATGAAGTTGAAAATTAACTTTATAAAAAGATAAAAGATAATAAGAAGATAAAGCACCAATTGATGAATTTTGTTTTCAAAATGGTATTATCCATCAAACTATTATTCTTTATTCAGCACAACAAAATAACATTACAGAACGTAAAAATTAAACATTATAAGAAATTATTAATGCCATGTTGATAAGTTCGAGAGCACCTCAGAATTTATAGGGGAGTCAATTTTAACTGTCAATTATATATTTAAAAAATACCCTATAAAAAGTTAGTTAAGACACTATATGAATTATTGAAAGGTGGAAGATCTTCCTACAAATACCTCAAAGTGTAAGGTGTCTTGTAGAGCTAGCAATATTTGATCCTAAAATGGTCAAGATATGACATAAAACTATATATTGTGTATTTATCGGATATACATGCAATAATAGTGCATATTAATTTCTTATACACGAGTCAAGTATTGAAGATATTCATCTTAATACTAAATAGAATCAAGGAATGTTATATTCTTTGAGGATGTATTTACATGAAAGGAAGCATGAGAAAGTCATTCATTAAGAGAATGATTAAGGCTAGCTGAAGTGATCATCATCAATCAGAAAATGATGAAGTTGAGCTTAGAAAAAGTGAAATGGAAAAAATAACCAAAACACTTAGTCCTAATTTTTTTTTTAACATACTTGTTAGAAAATAAACTTTAAACCTACTATGAGGCAATGTCCTATCAAGAAGCTTCTTATTAGAAGGAGACAGTCAATAGTGAAATTGAATCCATTATGAATATTTAAATTTATTTTCTTCCTAAAAGTAAACTATTAGGTTATAAATGGATCTTTAAAAGAAAAATAAAAGCTAATGATACTATTGATAAATATAAAGATAGACTTGTTGTTAAAGGTTTTAGACAATAAAAAGGTATGGACTATTTTGGCACATATTCATTTATGTCAAGAATAATTTTCACACGAACATTAATAGTCATTGCAGCTATTAATAAGCTTGAAATACATCAAATAAATGTAAAGACAACTTTCTTAAATGGTGAACTTGAAGAGGAGATTTACATGGAAGAACTCGATGGGTTTGTTGTCAGTGGACAAGAAAATAAAGTTTGTAAACTTATCAAATCATTATATGGTTTGAAACAAACACTTAAACAATAATATGAAAAGTTTGACGAGGTTATGTTGTCAAATGAATTCAAAATCAACAAAGTTGATAAATGTGTTTATGTAAAAAAATACAGATAAAAGCTATGTAATTGTATGTATCTATGTGGATGATATGCTAGTTTTAGGCAACAATGATCATATGATCAGTCTACTAAGAAAATAGTAACTAACAAGTTTAACATGAAAAATTTAGGTGTTACAAATATCATACTAGGAATAAATTTTTTTAAGACATCTAATGGATTGATATTGTCCTAAGATTATTATGTTGAGAAAGTTTTCAAGAAATTTTCTAAAGATGACAATATCACTGTAAAAATACCAATTGATATAAGTGTATAACTATCCAAGAATAAAGGTAAGGGAATTAACCAATTTAAATATTCTTAAATAATTAGAAGTCTAATATACGTTATGAACTGCATAAAGCTTGATATTGCTTATTCAGTTAGTAAACCGAGTAGATTTCTAGGTAATCCAAGTATTGGTCATTGGAAGGCAATAAAAAGGATACTCTAAGTATTTGAGGTACACCTTGGACTATGAGCTACACTATTCTGGTTACCTAGTAGTACTAGAAGGGTAGAGTGACTCTAATTGGATATCTAATACTAAGGATTTGAAATCTACAAGTGGATATATCTTCACACTTGGTGGAGCAGATGTGTCATGGAAATCCTTTAAACAAACATGTATCGCTAGATCCATAATGAAATTAGAGTTTATTGTTCTTGATAAAACTGAAGAGAAAGTAAAATGGATTTAGAATTTCTTAAACGATATTCCATGTTGGCTGAAATCATTGCCAATTATTTGTGTTTATTATGATAGTCAGTCAGCAATTGAAAGGGCACAAAGTAGTTTGTATAATGGAAAGTCTAGACATATATGTCATAGATATAATATCATTAAACACTTGCTCTCATATAGAATTATTTTCATTCACCATGTAAATTCAAAGGAAAATATTACGAATCCGTTAATCGAAGGTTTGATGAGAGAGCTTGTGTATAATTCATCGAGAAGAATGGGCTTAAAGCTTTTAAAAGATGAAAGAATGTAATGATGGTAGACATACCTAGTTGATTGGAGATCCCAAGACCGAGGTTCAAATGAAAAACTAAGTCATATAACATTCTCAGTAGCACTAGAAAATTATTATTTCTTGCTTATTCCTATGATAAAATAAGTGCTAGCCGCAACGTGATAAAGGGTGAGATGAGCTCTTAATGATTTTCATATCATGGTACATCAAGTGAAGTATAACAAAATATTCTTAATGAAAGATCACTTATATGAGTGAGAATATATGGTCGTTTCTTTAAGAATTTCAATAAAAGTTGAATTCTCTAAAGCACTCATGAATTCAAGAGTTGTTTAGAGACAAAATAAACACAACGGTGAGAACGAAAGAAAATCTCTATGTAGAGAACTATGTGAGTACTATTGTCTTAGTTTATATAAAAGGTTGAATAGTTCAAGATATCATGTTCACTATTTAGTCAAGTAAATCTGATAGTATTTCACTAAGAAAAGTTCAAAGTCAAACTATCAAAATCTAGTAATCTATCAAATCAATATCTCTCAATAAATCTTTGAGTCATTTTTAAACTGTTGAGATAGTTTCTCTTCATGTGGGGTATTGTTGAAAATTTGTTTCAAATAAACAAATTATAGGGGAATAAGAAATTAATCTCAAAGAACCCTTGGTTTTTCCACTTAAAGAACTCTTGGTTTTTCTAGATTTAATTCTTGATTTATTATGGTTGATAATGGTGGGAATTAATTTTTATTAATTCCTCAACTTTTTAGCTTCCAAGATTCATTTTAAAAAGGGGATGAAGAAAGATTTTCTAACTTGAATTTTTAATATTTTTTCACAATCTTTCTCACCTCATTTTTAGTGTTTTTATTTTTTTTATGCTTTGGTTTTCCTCCCAAATCTAGATCTTAGGTTCATCTTATTTAAAGATATTTAAGTTTTATTTTCTTTGGTTCACACACTTTGTTTAAAAGTGTATTTAAACCAAGATGGTATTGCTGAAATCTTAGAAGGGATATTGCAAACATCATAGTTGTACAAGTAAAAAGCAATAAAGCTTTAAGAACAAAATATTCATCAATGATAAAAAAAACAAAAATCTCATTACTTTAAAGTATTTCAACATGTAATTACCCCTTTTTATTTTAATTTAAACATATATAGATTTTTATTATTAGTACGCATGTTAGGACTTTGAATTAGTATTAATTGTAAGTATGGATATATGGTTAGTATGCATGCTAGTATTATATTTGTGTTAATAACATGTTTGTCTTGAGTTATTATTTTGCATGTTTATTGATTTAAACTTGTATGAACTTTAGAATTTCCTTGAAAACTTTTTTATGTTTAGCATGCTTTATTATAATAAATTAAACATCATTACTCACTAATCTAATATATACATGTTTACAAAGTTTGCTTTACACCCATTTAAATGTTCTTCAAGTTGTTTAAAAGTTTACAATAGTATAGTAGTATAGTAGTTTATTAATGTATTATTTGATTCCTTGTTATTTTTCAATCAAGTTTTTTCTTAATAAAATTTCAAAACTAAATGATACAATAGTATTTTCTTAAAATATAAAGAATAATTAAAAATTTAAATTTCATATGCATAGAGAATATAAAATATAACATATAAATTATTTTTTAAAATCATTACCTTTTAATTTTGGTTTCAAGATATAAACTTTCTAAATTCAATTTCAATCAATAAAAGGAATTTTAAAAATTATACCAAATTAAAAAAAAAATACTACACAAGATCTGTTAATATTTTTATTTAAATATATATAATTATAACGACTATGATAATAAAAATAAAAATATATATGATAATATAGTTAAATTTTCAAATAACTAATTAAATATGAACAATCAAACAACTAAAATTGTATCATACTTTCTTTTTAATAAATTTGGTGGGGGTTTAAATTTCTAAAGTAGGAATATTTTCATCGGTTAATATGAAAGTATATACTACAAGGATATTGTGGATAATGAACTAGAATATTTAGATTAGAAGTAATTGAAATAATAGGGATAGATTGAAGAATGACCGTCATGTTGAGCTAACTTTCAAATAAAAAAAAAATTGGAAGAGGGAACCTACATGATGCTAATATTTACAATCATTTTTTCATAAAAACAAAAATCACTCATCAATTTATTAATTGATTTGTTGGTTGCTACATGAAAACTCCGTTTCAAATTATTCAATTTCAAATCATATGGATTTTTCGTATTATGCTATTGCTATTTTCTTTATAAATTGTATTATACTTCATCATTCTTTCATAAATTTTAAAAATAATGTAAGAAATTGTCTATTCTATTTTTATTAGCATTTCTCTTGAAAAATAATAGTTAGATACGAAGGATATTATTTTCAGTTTTTGTTAACATAACTTCACCAAATCTACTCAAAATTTAGAGCAAAATGCAATCTAATAATGTTATATTAATAAAATAGTTTACAAGTGAAAATTCATATATTAAAAGATTCATCAAGACAAAATCTCTTGAACAAATAATTTTTTTTTTTAAAAAACAATAATTTTAGTGTAATTTCTTGAGTACATTGGGAGGTTAATGTATTACTAGTTATTTAACACTGAATTAAAAAAAAAAAAACTACTTGGAATGCCATTAAAAATGTTATATGGATTTCTCTAAAATAGCGTGTGCTCCAATATTCTCACCATACCAATTTTAATATCTTAAGCTATCTTATTATCGTAAGGAATACTCACAATTTAATATAATTCTAAACACAGTACCCATAATTCACCAAGATTCTCAGGTTTTGTTTCTCTTTGGTAACTTCCTCTTGATTCTCTTAATTTTTTTGTTCATGCTGTAAACTCTTTCCAAAACATCTTGAATCAATTTAAATTCAGATAATTCACAACTCCATGACCAATCTCATCATCACAATCCTTCGTACCAAACTTAACAAGGACAGAAATTTGTAAATAGCCAAAAAAAAGACTTAAATCTTTAGTTCGTTGGGTGTGACTACGATTTATGCCCAACCTTCTTTCAGAAAAAGACATTGGTGGAGGTAAGTTGTTTGGAACATTGTCACACCATGTTGGCCAACCTCAATTTAAATTGAAACAATACTTGAAAAGCATTCAAAAACAAAGAACTCACCCTGGATGCTCTTATAATCCAAGTTCAGATTCAAAAGGAAGCTCCTTCGTTGCCTGTCATAGAAATGGAAATGGAATACAGGGGGGGAATATAGTAATCTATTTGGCCCTGAAATTCTGCAAGTTTTGACTTCCAAAGTTGGAGCTGACGACTCAACTGTATTATGCAATATTCAAAACCGAGTAGAAATTAAAAATCCAGATAAAAACATTTTTAAATCCCATTGTTTGATGAATATGGTAGTTGGGGCGGGTTTGAGTCCCCATGGATATAAATTACTCTTACAAATGCTGTGTCTTGGACAAATATCCTCTTACCATCAATTTGAAGTCCCAGTTCTCTCATCACTACAAACTAGAAGCTAGTTTAGTTCCTTGCAGTGGGGAATTGTCCCATGATGCAAGAACCCAGCAGGGGTCAAGACCATGCTTCGACATGGTATCTACCATCCTTTTCCAATCTCCTAAGCTGCAAAACAGCAGTTTCCCTCGAAACTCCAGCCTCTTCGGATATAATTTCCTCCAAGGCTGACAATACATCTGAAGGCATTTTGGTTGATGAACCAGAGACGTATATTGAAGCCCCCTCCACTAACAAATTCCAAACCCTCTGGCTCTGTTCCCGCATCTTATGCTGCACATAAACTTTTTGTGGCTGATCTCTTGAGAAGGCTACATAAAACCCTCCACCCCTTGCTATGGATAGCGGTCCACTGTTTTGTGCATGAGACAACCAAAAATCCTTGTACAAGAAGTCATTCTCCTGATTTCGACAACCAAAGAACAACATAATAGGAGCAGCTGAGCCAGACATGTCTTGTATGGCTCTTTCCTCTACAAATCCACGAAAAGGAGCGCAGCCTGTACCAGGCCCAACCAGTACAAGGGGAATTGATGGTGGTGGAGGAGGAAGGGAGCCTTTGCAAAACCATGCTGGAATATATACACCTGTTCATTCAAATAAAAGTTATCGTATAACAGGTGACATGGATCGCTCAATTGGAAAGTTTCAGTTGCATTTTAGCATACCCATACCATCTTGTGGATCAAGTCCAGCTAGCCATGTAGAGCAGAGACCAGTTCGCTTCCTCTTAAAAGGAGTTGTCCATGAAACTACATTCACAGTCAAGTGCACTTGATTGGGGTGAGCTGAAGGGGAAGAAGAAATGGAGAAAGCCCTTGTTTTCAATGGAGGAACCAACTGCACCAGCCACTCAAATGGCATTTGCACAGAAGGGAAATCTTCCAGTACCTATATTGAAAAGATACAATCAAGTCCTTGCAAGGAGCCACTAAACTATCCTAACATGTAAAAGTGGAGCAGCTCAACTCTGATAAACCATTTAAAATGCTGGAGCTTCTCCTACATCCTTTGAGAGAGGACAAACCTAGCATTGTAAAAGGTCAAAGTTCCTATTACCGTTAACCTAGTAATTGACCAATTAAGAAAAAGCAGTATGTCCTATTTGCATAGCTTAATTTATATACTACAGTTGCTATCTTCGCACAAAAGCCCACACACAGAGTGTAGATAATTATTCGGTTTTGTTGACTTCAAGTATATTCCTAGAGTAGTATTACATTCAATAGAAGCACATCACAGTAAGATCTAAAAGAGAAACTTAATTTAAGTGTGTGAGGTTTTATTTCAGCAAAATAAACTGATAACATATACCAACATTGTGAAGAAATGAATGTCAACAAATGATGCTCAACAAATAATGCACAATGCACCATCAATTATGTGCAATAACTCACCTCTAGAACAGTTCTTCGTTCCTTCTGGTTGTACTGGTAAAGATCATCTCTTCCTTCAGGAGAGGCAAAATATTGAAGTCTCTCCTTTTCATGTTCGGCTGTTGCAAAATAACTCATAACCTGAATGAGAAAAGGATTGTCAGTATAAGACAACAGAATAGCACAGGCTTGTGGCAACACCACAACAATCAAAACTGAGCTACCAAGGAGCATGAATATAAGATTCGATTAGCAAAAATACATGACTTTCTTAATTTCTTTCCTTCAATTGAAAGGAAAAAATTCCAATTACAAAGCTTCAACCTTAATTTCCATTAGAACCATTGATTAGGGAAACCGACAATGCTAGTTGGAAAATCAGAAATTGTAAGTTGCCTCACTTTATTATACAAGTTGGCAAAGACCAGAGCATAGTGAAGCTGAGCAACTAAAACTCCCAATCTTATCAACATCTATGGTAAATTGCTTCTAATTCAATAGAATAGGATAAAAAAAAAACAAAGAAATATTTTAATAGATCAAACATTTCTATACCACAGCTAGACATAGGTTATTACATGAGAAAGTTTTGAAAATAATGTAGCTATTGAATGGGGATGAACTACTTTGTGTTGAAACATATGAAAAAGGTGCTGCCACCGAATCTATTTCTCCTTATCATTACTGTTATGAAATGTCAATTTAAGACAGTTTTAATTATTCATGTAAGAAAAATAGAGTAATCAAATTTACATGTGCAAGAAAAGTACAATAATAGTTGGGCACCAATTTTGAATTTACCAATATCATTTTCCAAAATACATCTTTTCTTCCATTTTCTAAAGAAAGAACCAAAAGTGCAATCCTAAATAGCCTCTTCCTGTTTAATTCATTTTCCGAGATAATTTTTTCTCTGGCTCAAATGTGATCAGCAGGAGAAAAGGAGGAAATGGAATATAGAGAAGGATTGGAGGAGCAAGTAAAAACAGCATGTTACATAAGATGACATCTTTTGTTTGCTTGAAGATAGAAGAACAAAAAACATACAGCATCCTTGCCTCGAAGAAATAGCGCCTAGGGGAAGCTGATGCAATATCCATGGTCAATTCCACGAAAGTTTTCAATTTTATAGGGACTTTGTAGTCATTGTCTTCAGCATCACGATGACGACTCTCCATCCCTATAGGATGCACCTGAAACAAAATGCATTGCCCATTATTTAGGATAAAGAGTGTGACAGCTATATCAAAGTGCAAAGTATGACTTGTGCTTCCCCCATAAGCAAGTCAGGGGAAATATGATAAGTAATGAAGTGGTTGATAACAAACAGAATGAAAAAAAAGATTTCAGCTTGCAAGTGTTCAGCTCAAACGTGCCATAAAGGTTAAGGACTATTCTATTTTGAACTACTGATTTATCAATCTAAAGGTGCACCAAGAATAATATATTAAAAATTCAATATAGGTTGGAAAATGAAGATGTAATGAACATTAAATGAAAAGTAGGTACTGTTTATGATGTTACAACTGATGATAGTTATTTCTCACATTGTTTAAGTTTCAATACATGATAAACACCTAACACATTTCCAGTTGAGTATGTGACTGTGAGAGCTGAGAATATGTCTACATTGCTGGATAAAGCAATGTGCTGAAGGTAAGCCATTGATGAAGTACCTCTCCGATCCTGTGAGCCAGGGATATGACTCGATTTCAAACTGTTCACTAGTGGCTTGCTTCCTGTTATATGATATTCTAATACCAAGATGCATTAAGAATGCAGGCTACTAAGCCTACAAACTAAATTTTTTTTATGTTCATGGAATAAACATAATTTAATAAAATCACTTTCACAAGGACTGCATCTATTTCAACAACTGAGCAAAGTCCTCAGTGAAGTCTTTGTTGCAAGAGCAACAAATAAAGGAAGTCTCTGCCAACAAGGGAATGACTTACAGTGATGAGAGATTCAGGATTCAAATTACAACACTGAAGGAAAGCATCCACTGCAGCAGGATCTTGACCAGGAAGAACTTCCAGGACATCACCAACTCCATATTCAATTATCTGTGCAGAGGGTAGAGCACACATAAAAGACACCAAATTGAACTCATTTGATATCAAATTATAATTGAGGTGCTTTGGAATACAAAATCATGTGTGCTCAATCAGAACAAAACAGAGAACTTACAGATGAAACAAACTCAAATTCAAAATGGCGCACATCTTTTCCACAGCCAGCTCTACACAATGGTTGATTCTTGATCTACACAAGTAAGGATAAATGAACAGAGAAATACAGAAGATGCAAAGATGATACAAAGATTGACCAGGCAATTGCTCATGAGAAAGAGAGGAGATTAGTTCTTTTCGATACTGCTTATCGTTTCAAAATAACCTTCTCCATAGGATGAGAAGGTAATAGGTCAAATTTCCATATGGCTAATTAAATCAATTAGAGAAAGAACACTACAGATACAAGTGTCCAGAAACAGACGAAGTAGAGGATGAGAATACTAAAGCCTTCAGCTTTTGAACTACAAAATGTACACGGATTCTGCCATCAACAGAGGCTAAATAAAATCTTGACCAGCAGCCCCTGCTAATAGCAAGACGCTCCCAACAATTACACAAGTTCTCATGCATGATAGCTCCATGACTTTCTGTATAGAAATTGGAGTTTTAAGTATCAGATAGGAGTATCACAAGGAATTTTATTACAAATTGGTTTGCGTTAAGAGCCAAATGATTTGGTGTTTCAGGTTATGATGACAAGCATTTAAGCTTACCATTTTAAGAAAGCAGTCAGGACTATTCTTGATATGAGAAACTTTTCCAGGAGACATGGAGCGAGCTCTACCAGTTTGCATCTGCACATGATCAAGACCTGATATGACCATAAGGCATAAAAACATAAGTGAAAAAACCTAATTCTGCAAATTAATTTATTAAAAAAATTGTAAGCAACAAGGCTACATTTTCCAATTTCCAAGTTAAACTGGGTAGGCAGAACAAAGTGTAAAACTGCACAATTTAATTAGCGAATACAATCATTTCATTTTCATTGATAAAGGGAATAAAATGCATGTTTAGTAATATTTATCTTTGATGTTTGTATGGACAGAGCATTGACTATCTGGGGTTCAGTTATATTACATCAGTCATCACATATTCTAGCCAAGGTTTCTAACATGTACAAACTTGATTTCCAACTCCTACATGACATGAATGAGATGGTCAACTATAAATAAAACAAATGGTTAAGGCAGTAATGCCAATAGCCATTGCACTAGCAAGGTGGTAGACACGCATCGCACAAAAGAAGTATCCCAACCTCAAACCCTGCAACAGCCATATTTATTGACACAGAAAAAATGGTTTTATTCTTGAATAAAAAATGGTTGTACCCTGCAATCACTAGGTTGAAAAACCAGCAAACTCACACACATATATTAACCAAAACATGTTTTTTTTTCCTTTTCTACATTCACAGAATCTCCACCAGATATTTTCCAACTCATCACACAGAAATGTGCATAAATCCCCACTAAAGAGAATAATGCATTCAGAGCATACCTTGGCCCTTGCAATGGAATGGCATTCAATCACAAGAATATATAACAAGAAACCATATCCAAAATGTAGAAGCATTAAACAAAGACAATTGGTAATTGTAATAGCTAAAAAGAAAATGCATTGCCAAACAACTGAATTACCTGGAGCAGAAGATGATTGTAAGTCCACCTTGTCAATTTCATGATATGTTATTTGAAATTTAGGTTGATTGATGAGTTTTGCATCTGATATCACAAAATCTGGACCATTTGGGAAGAATTTAGGGTTAATCTGATACAGCATGTTCCACAAGGATGACATCCAAGGATCCAAAGCACCTTCATACCTAAAAACGAAACCCCACATATTAGATATCTTAATTTCATCTCAATTCAACATCATGCTTTATTTAGGAGAAAAACAAATGCTTTGTTCACAACAAAGGATGAAAACAGGAGAAATTGTAGTTGTAGGTGATGCTAGTTTCTATCCATTAATCTTGTAACATCTAAATAATCAGGAAGAATAAACTGTTCATTGTGCTAACAAAGCCTAAATCCTTTTCTATTGTGATGTAATCATACCCTGAAGGATGCTGATCGTCTCCTAAACCTCTTTCAACAACAGCTGTTGCCCCAAGATCTGAAATTCTTCTGTCAAGCTTCTTTGCCACAAACTGCAGCCATAGCATGCAATACAGATCTGTGATAAAAAAATTACAGGAAAAAAGAAACTTGTTTCCTCATGGGTTATTGAATGGAGGATTACAAGAACGATACTGCCTTATGATTCTATAGAGTACAATCCTAGTAATTTGAGCAAATGATGGGTTATCTGATTAGAGACACCTCCTAACAATAACAAGGGCTGGAAGGTATAAAAATATAGGAACCTCAAAGTGAGCCATTCATTACAAATCAAAGTTCTTATCTTTCACAATTTAAGTTGCAATGGAATACACAGACACACAGACACTTTTCTTAGTAATTGACCCTTCAGAATTTAACAGATAAATCATTACTGCATGATACAAGTCCTAAAGGACTTCAACATTTTTCAAAAAAGTCAAGATATAGTGAAAAAACAATGACAGATAAACTCAATATCCAAGTTGACTTTGAGAAAACAGGGAAAAGAGTGAAATAATGAATGTAACTCTCAGAAATTGCAGTCACTTTTTCATAAATCAAATAATGTCAAAGAAATGAACCGCCAGATTCATCTATAAAAGAAGGGGTCTTTAAATATAATTCATAAAGCAATGCCATTTGAACTATGTTTCTCAACATACACTATTTTAGATCCCTAGTTGAGGTGGGGGATCAAAAAGGTGTGAATTGAAAGAAAAGTTAACGACCACACAGAATGTGCATTCAACATTCCGGAAGATTACCTTGGTCCACTGTTACTACAAGCATTATGCAGCCTATATTAAATATAAGAACTACTTTTGTTGGAATGTATATTTTCAACATTCATCCTAACCACATGCATACAGCCCCTGATTTCCAAATGCTGTGAACCGTTACACATTTCCCCACATAGAAACATAGTAGAGGAACCTTGAAAAAGAAGTAACTACTTGTAGAACTAGAACAGTTATCAGTAATCTTTCAATCATTCAAAAATCAAATCTTCTAGCCTGCATGATATGATAAAGACTCAAGTGCCTAACAGAATCAATGAAATCATACTGCACAAAAGACATTAATATATCTAAACAGAAGATGCACATCATTCTTTTGTAGAGAAAATAACATTACTTATCAAATATTAAACAAAAGTTACAAATAATTACATTATATTTCTGGTAGCCAGAATCACCCAATCCGAAAACAGCATAATGAACTCCTTCCAGCCAATTCTTAGCAATATTTCTCTGCAGAAGATACTTCCAAAACGACTACAGGCACATATTGAAACAAGAATTAGGAACAGAGACCTTCAAGCCTCTTTACCAAACAGATAAATAAAATTCTAAAGAAAATTTCAATCAACCTTCATGGAATCTGGTGTATCTCCTTGACCTGTGGTGGAAACAACAAAAATTACAGTGTCCTCATGAGGTAAAGAACTCTGAAACAGTAAAAATTAAAATCTGGTAAGCATTTCTCCCAAGCCATCAGTGAAAATTAGGCAAACTAGAAGAACTCCTTTAAGACAAAAAAATCCAAATACTAAATTACTAAAAAAAATCCAACTATACTTTCTTTCACTTTCCTTCATTTTCTCTATATAAAAAATCTGAAATTCAGAGTAAAATCGTGCTACCATTTCAAAAACGCATAAGAAAATTTCCTTTCACTTTCCTACAAACAAACACAAAATCAGAGATTGACTGGAAACTTTCCATTATTTTTCAAGCATAGTTTCAAACTTTCTAGGAAACAAAAAATTCAAATTTTCTCATACTTTCTCGTATTTTCTCTGCGATCAAGAAAAATTCCTTTTTTAAAAAAAAGAAAGAAACTTACAGCATCAAAATCGTCGATAGAGCGAACAGAGGCGGCGCAGCCTCGTCGCTCGGCTTCGCGGCCAATACGCTCCGCCGCATCCAAAGCGTTTCCGGTTTGAGTAGCGTATAGTATCAGTAGCTTTGCTGGTTCCTTTTCCATCACTATAAAACTCAACAATCAATTACTGTGAAGGAAAAACCAAATTAATTTATGCTTGTGGAATTTGAAGAGCTGAGGAGAAAGGAAAGGAGGAGGGTATCATTGTGGGCCGCGTTGGACCCAGTTTTCAATTTGTGTATGGATCTTATGCCCTGGCCAAAATGATGGATTTATGGGTGAGATTTCTTAGGTTTCTAAAACCTTCTAATCTCTAAATTAAATTCAATTTAAATATATGTTTGTAATTATTTTAAGTATCAAAAATTGAATAAAATTTAATTTTTAAAAATACTATAAAAATAATTTGGATATTAACTCTTCTAATTTACATAGAAATTTTATATTAAAACTAGATTTTTTAAAATATTCATAGTTTTAAATTTTTTTTAGAAAAACATTTTAAGAAATAAGATGAATGTGATAAGAGTAATATAAAAAATAAAATAAATAGAATTTTATCTATTTCAAATATGTGAATTAACTTATTTATCAATTAAATTCAAATTAAACACTACAATTGAATTTAACTATAATAGAGAATTGATTCTAAACAACCAGTAAATACTTTTATAATGAAGAGGATATATAATTTTTTTTCCTTTATGATAAAGTGTTCTAGCATTAGTTTTATGGTTAGGTTTGTATCGTACATTTGATCTCAATCAACTAGTGGAAATGCATCATAGGAGTGAAGAAAAGTTTCTCTTGAATACTTATCAAAATGGGATGGAATAAACACAAGAATGTGAACTCTAGAGGTGCACATTTCAATTTTTTAAAGGTTTTTGTAGTTTGATAATAGAGTTGAGCAAGTGTTGTATTGCTGAATTAGAATTTTGGATAGTTTTAAGGAATGCTATGATGAAATATCTTGGTTTGGTCTAAGAAAGGGCTACATTTACCAACATTACTTCATATAGATTATCGGTCTGCATTTATAATAAAACATATTGTTTTTCTAGTTTTTAGAACTGCACGTATCTTTCTTTCAACTATGAACTTATGCAACTTTAAACACCAAATAATTAAATGTCTCCGGGCTCCTAATGATTTAAAGGCAAAAAAGTTTAGATTAATAATTTATTTTATTTTCACATGTATTCCAAAAAGTATAATTAAATTTAATTATGTGATTTAATATTTTATTCTAGACATAAAAGTTATAATAGTTGATGGATTAAATTTGAATCATATGTGGAATTGAATTTAATTTCACAAGTAATTTAGTTCTAAACAGGTTTAAAAGATTTTAAATTCAAACATCTCATTTGTAAAAAAAATAAAATTTCCAAACTATAACATATGCCTAGTGAAATTTTGTCTTAATTGAATTGTCAAAGTTTGATAGGCCAAGAATGTTTGAACGAACCCCTTAGAAGAATCCCAAGTTTTTAGTTTGAGTTAGACCAAGTTTAAACCTTCTATTTTATTTTATTCTTTGTTGTTGTTTTGCACTTCTGCTCATTCAAAGTTGTTACAACTTATTTCCTTGAAATAAGGCTAATTAGTTTCTTGAGTTAAAGTTAATCTGTTAAGCTTAACTCTATTTATTGGAACGTTAGCAATGAATAAAGAATAATAATTTTCTTACAAATACTTGTGGTTTAGTTTTCACCCAAATACAATAAGTATTCATCAAAATTGTTTATGTTGCTTGATTAGGATCTATCATTGGTATCAAAGCACGGTTACAATGACATCCAACAAAAAAAGGATTGAGGCTTTGAAGGCTGAACTCATTAGAGTTCAAGATGGAATGCAGTGAATGAAGTTAGGTTTAACTAATAAGCTACACCACTTGGAGGAAATCATCAACAAGCTATTAGAAGCTTTTCTTTCAACTAGAGAAGTCTCTAGCAACAACAACCATGGATGAGACGGATCTTTCCATTCGCATCTGGAGGAGAATGATGGCAATAAACAGATTTTCTCTTCTAATATGGTGAAGTTGGCATTTCTAAAATACTCTAGAGAAGATCCGACTGAATGGCTTAGCAGAGTAACTCAATTCTTTGAATTTCAAGGCACAATCAATAATCAGAAGGTATCTCTAGCATCTTTCCACCTTAAAAGAGAAGTTAATCATTGGTGGCAATGGATGCATCGAACCTACTAAGTGGAAGGCCGTTTGGTGACCTGGGTGTTCTTTGAAAAGGAATTGTTAGCTCGTTTTGGACCGACAAATTGTGAAGATTTTGATGAAGCTCTATCTAGAGTTCATCAGGTTGGATCCCTTCGTGATTACCAAAAAGAGTTTGAAAGGCTAGGCAATCGAGTTCACGATTGGACATAGAAGGCTTTCCTTGGCACTTTCATGGAAGGATTGAAAGTTGAGATCGCCGATGGAATTTGAATGTTCAAGCCCAAAAAATTGAAGGAAACCATCAGCCTAGAACAAATAAGGGATAAACAGATCGCCAAAACAAAAAGGTTCACACGACCTTCATAGTTGAACTGTGTACCTACCACCATCACTCTAGTGAATTGTTCTACCCCAACAGCAATACCCAAGAGATTGAGTTGGGATGAAATGTAAAAACAGAGAGCACAAAGGCTTTGTTTCAACTGCAACAACAGATTCACCCTAGGATATAAGTGCCAAGGACCTCAACTACTTTTTCTTAAGTGCCAAATCAAAGAATATGAGATGGAGGGCGAAGAGTTGCAGATGACAGATACTTTAAAAGATCAAACCGAACTAGAAATCTTAATACATGCACTAACCGGCTGGACATCCCCACGAACCATACGAGTAGTAACTACCATTGGGTCTTAAAACATGATGGTGTTGATTGATAGTGGATCCACTCAAAAAATTTTAAGTGAGAAAATAGCCAGATTACTTCGACTTCCAATGGTACTAATAAAATCGTTCGTTGTCCGCATACCAAATAAGGAACGACTATTCTGTTTGGGTCGCTTTGATGAGGTACAAGTGAATTTACAAGACATTACTTTTTCACTTACCCTCTATTCTCTACCCTTAGCAGGATTTGATATGGTGTTAGACATTCAATAGTTGAAGATGCTAGGCTTTATGGTCTGTAATTGCAAACAATTAACCATGGACTTCTACTAGGATAATCAAGCACAAAGATTACAAGGAATTAACCAACCTATTTAAGCAACATCATTGGCGTCGGTTGTGAAAGAATGCGCTAAGGTCAAATGTTGTTTGCCATCTATCTACAAGCTGCCAAGAAGTCCATATGGGCAGACACCAGTCCTAAAATGCAACAGACATTGAAGGACTATGCAGATGTGTTCAAGGAACCAACCACACCACCACTTTTAAGAGATATTGACCATCACATTCCTTTCAAAAAAAGATACTTAACCCATCAATATACGACCTTATAGATAAGCATATTTTTAAAAAGCAAAGATTGAAAAACAAGTCTAAGAAATGCTCAACTTGGGAGTCATTCGACCTAGTACCAGCCCATTCTCATCTCTCTTTTTGTTGGTGAAGAAGAAATGTGACACTTAGTGATTTTGCACAGACTATCAAGCACTAAATTCATCCACCATCAAAGATCGATTTCTCATCCCTATCGTAGACAATATGTTAGATGAGTTGTATGGGGCAACCTATATCACCAAACTAGACTTGCGAGCTAGATATCATCAGGTATGAGTACATGCTCTTGATATTCCAAAAACTACCTTTTAGAACCCATAATGGCCATTTTGAGTATCTAGTTATGCCTTTTGGCTTGTGTAATGCCTCTTCCACCTTCTAAGCCATTATGAATTCCATATTCCATCATCATCTTCACAAGTTTATACTAGTTTTTTTTTATGATATTTTTTTTATAGTCCTACCTGGAAATCATATATAGAACATGTTAGAACCACATTAGATATCTTGAGACAACATCAGTTTTTCATTAAAGCAAGCAAATGTGATTTTAGAAAACAGGAACTGGAGTATTTAAGCTATATTGTGACACATCAAGGGGTAAAGGTAGATAATAAAAAGATTGAGGCCATGGTAGCTTGGCCACAACCTGTTAATATTAATGAATTGCGTGGATTTTTAAACTTGATAGGTTATTACCGGAAATATGTTCAGAATTATAGACTTTTGGCTCATCCCCTTACTAATCTCCTCAAAAAAAGAAGCTTTTGATGGACTGACAAAATAAAAGGTGCATTTAAACTGCTCAAGCAAGCCATGACAACTACCCCGACTTTAGCCATGCCTAATTTTAATGACTCTTTCATTGTTGAAACCAATGCCTTAAGTGACGGAATCGACATTGTCCTTACTCAGTAGGGTCGACCAATTGCATTCATGAGTTACGCTTTGGGAATTAGTAAATGAGCATAATCTATCTACGCCAAAGAAATGTTTGTGGTTGTATAAGCAATTCAAACACGGTGACCCTATTTTTTAGGTAGAAAATTCTTCATTCAAACTGATCACAAGAGTCTCAAATATTTCATAGAGCAACATGTGGCCACTCCCGAACAACAAAAGTGGGTAGCAAAGCTTTTAGGCTATAACTATGAAATTCTTTACAGGTCAAGACGTGAAAATTCAACAGTTCATGCCCTTTTCTACCGCCCTGACAACCCCCTTCTTAATCCTTTATTTGTTCCACAAGTTACTCTTTGGTATGCTATGAGAATGGTAGCAAAAGATGATCCATATATACAGTAAGTGAGCCACCAATAAACTACAGATCTCACTGGTCCACACACACTGCAAAATGGTCTTTATTTCTACAAAAAAAGAGTAATTGTTCCATAAACTATCCGCATCCAGCTGCTACATGAATTTCACTACAACAAAATGGCACGACATTCTGACATATTGAGAACATTCAAAAGGTTAGGTCAATAATTTTATTAGCCATCCACGTATCGATCTGTCCAAGATTATATTGCGCAATGTGAAGTTTGTCAAATAACCAAAACTAAAACTCTTACCCCAGTGGGATTACTTCAGCCATTGCTCATTCGTTATCAAGTTTTGGATGATATCAGTTTGGAATTTATTGAAGGCCTTTCACCCTCCCATGAAAAAGATGGTTTTTCTGGTGGTCGTAGATATACTTAGTAAGTATGCTCATTTTGTTGCATTATCTCATCTATTTTCTGCAAAGATTGTAGCTAAACAATTTGTAGAGCACATCATCAAACTCCATGGCATACCAAAATCAATCATTAATGACCGCAACCTCATCTTTATCATCAAATTCTAGTAAGAATTCTTTAATATGTCAAGAACCAAGTTGAAATTGAGCTTCGCCTACCATATGACCATTTTATCATTTTACACACCCTTGATACAAAACAAATAGTGTACGCCTCTATAGTACCAGCAGCACTAAAATTAGTGCTTTTACCATTATGTATTTTTTAATCCTATTATCTAAGAGTCCTATTGTAATAAGTGTATCTATTCCTTCTCTATGTAGTGTTTTTACCATTATTTGTACTGCTCCAATATGTATATATTGTACTTGGGATTGAACTGCTATGTTAAACAATACATTAGCTGTTTCATCCATTAATGGCCACGAAAATGGTATAGTTACTTACCTTGGGCAGAATTTTAGTATAACACCACCTGCCACATTTCAATAAGGATGACACCTTTCCAAACCTTGTATGGTCTGTTTCCTCCTTCCATTCCCTTTTATTTAGCTGGGTTATCTTGGATTAACGAAGTATATTAAAGCCTTTTAGATCGTGATGAATTGCTCCAACATTTGAAGAAAAATTTAGACATGGCAACTAATAGAATGAAACAAACAGCAGACAAAAAGAGTAAGTTGTAGAGTTTCAAGTAGGTGATATGGTCCTTTTAAAGCTATATCCTTATCGTTAACAAACCACCTTCAAACAAGTTCTACGACCTTTATCAAATCGAGAAGAAGATCGACAATGTTGCTTACCAACTACAATTACCAGCATGCACAAGGATCTACCTTGTTTTTCATATCTCTCTCTTAAAGAAATATGTTGGGGGTCCTCCACAAGTTACCTTAGAGTTCCCACCTATTATTGACAAAGGTGTAGTTTCTAGAGAACCAGAAAACATCCTTGATACATGCTAGATTAAACATGTTGATAAATTTATTGAAGAGAGCTTGGTGAAGTGGAAGTAGTTGCCTATTGAAGACACTACATGGGAAGACACAACATTGTTGCATAATCAGTTTCCTTATCTGGACCTTGAAGACAATGTTCTAATTGGCGGAAGGAGTATTGATAGAATGAGAATATCTGAACGAACCCCTAAGAAGAATCCTAAGTCTTTAGTTTGAGTTAGACCATGGATTCCATTTAATTTATGCATACCACAACATTGTTTTGATGGGATTCTAATATTATAAATACAAAATATATTAGAAAATTTAGGTAAATCATTATAGCAGTTCATATATCATAAAGTTTTTCTTCTCAATTTCATTCTCAATCCTTTTTGTTTTCAATCTTTGTTAGAGAGAAAGTAACTAGAAAACAATAAAGGAGTGAGAAAGTTATTGGTTGACCATATTTTGACCATGAAAAGGGGTGTTCTTGGTGTGAACATGTTCTATTAGTTGAATAGAGTTTCATTGAAATGTTTTTAAACATTCATCTTGCCTAAAAAGTATATCGGGATCAAGAAAGAAAGAAAAAATTTCAATTTCACTTTGTATTTTTGGACCATTATAGGTTAATAAATTGTTTTTTTTTAGGTTCTAAGAGTATTTATTAGATGTTTTTAAATGAAAATTGGTTGAAAATAGATTCTTAAACCTAAAAAATGACCCCATAATTTTTCAATCACCACTATACTGACCAAATTTTGACAAGCAAAAGCATCCGAGAAAGCACTTACAACGAAGTCAAGAAAGCTATGACCATTGAAAGTCAAGAGTGAACATGATCTTCATCCCACTTCTAATTCCAAGCATTCTAGCTCTACTGAGGTCAGTATTGCTTTTCCTGTTACATATGTTAGTTTTTTTTTTTATGAAGTAGGAATTATCCAAGGCCTAACCGTCATATAAAACATCCAGGAATTGATTTGGAGTGAAGATATATACAAGTTTTTTAGAAATCAAAGGCACTCAATATATAAGGTTTTGACTTACCAGTTCAAATGATAGATGGCCCAAAAAGATGATGGGGGAATGCTATCATAGGCTAGGAAGTTTCAATTCTCATCTGCTGAAAAGAAGCTCTTTGCCTTTTATTTGCGTAGGTAGAGTTGTAGCTTCACTGACAATTTTGTCTTCATCTCTTTACGAGATTTTGAATTCGAACATCTCTTTTGTGAAGAAAAAAAAGGTTTTAATTTCCATACTACAACATATTTGTAATGAATTTTTGTCTAAATTGAATTGTGGAAGTTCCAAAAATTCCCAATTGATTTTCTATATCTATGTCACCCAATGAATTCCATGTAATTCACTTGTTTTATGCACCACGACAACATTGTTGTGAAGGATTCTAACATTACAAATACAAAATATATTGAAAAGGTTAGGTAAATCATTGTAGCAGTCTACAATACCATTTTTTTTTCAATTGTAGTTTTTTATAACTAATTTCTTAAAATTTGTAAAGAAAAGAAAAGATTCGACAAAAAAGGATCAAAGTGTAAAATAAAGAGAAACCACATGACCTATCTAAGTTTTGGAGGACAAAGTTCTATTTCATCCTTCTATTTTCATTTTTCTTCTTTTACAATCCTTCAAAATTTGGTTTATTTTGAATTGGACTTCTTAATTTATTTTGGTTTATTTTCTATGAGGTTATGGTGGCCTCAAACAAACATTCTAACATTGAATTGATGTTTAATTTTTTGAGCCTGTATTTTTATTATCATATAATTAAATAAAAATAGTTTTAGGAAAAAATTATAAAATTCAGTGGAGTCCATGACTAGAATCACGAATTTGACAAGATAACTTGAGTTGATTAGGAATTGAGTTATATAATTTATTTCAGTTTGCTTTATAGGGGAGTATCTTGGTTTCAAACAAATATGCCAACATTGGATTGATGATTGATTTTGTGAATTTCTATTTTTGTTATCATATAACTAAGTAAAAAATAATTAAAAAAGGTTATTGAACCTAATGGAGTCCATGACCTAGGTCGTGGGTTAAGTCACGAAGCCTAAGTCGATCTAATATATGTCTCAATATTACTTTTTTTTTTAAAAACAATTTCTTAATATTTTTTTTTTTAAATATCATCTTGAATTTCTTTTAAAATTAAGTTATGTTTTTACCGATCATCTAGATTACTTAAACTCGTCAAATTGACTGGATCACATCGGAGCAACCTCCACACAATTTATTTTCAAACCTGAGTTAGGTAAATAGTCAGGTTAATACATTGAAATGTATTAAATAATAATATAAAAAATAATTCCCTGTAACTTGGTGTTTTTCAAAATATTGTTGACATTATCATTAATGATAATGTCAAGAAAATTATCTAGTTTCAGTCCTACAAGGCATAATTTGTTAATCTAAGCTTATGTGTACACCAGGCAACCATATATTTGGCCATGTCATGGGACACAATCACTCTACTTTTACTTGATCAAATGCTAGGAGCCCTCTGGGTAGATAAATTGGAAGTCGCTCATGTGATTTTCGATTTCAAATAGAATCACGCATCTATAAGTTGAAAATAATGTTTGACTGATTGTTTATTTTCACGAATCATTCAAAGGTTGCCTTGTTTATTTTTTCAATTTATTGTTAGTTTTGTGAATTCTTTTTAATTTTTTTTAACAAAACAATGATAAAAAAAAAAAATACATGATTACTGCACAATTCATTAAATTCACTGCAATGAAAGAGATACTAGACTAAGTTGGTTTCACAATTATTGAGATATACCACACAGCATTTATCTCATTCCCCACAGAGTTTAAGAAGAAGAAAAAAATACCAACCCATTATATAAAAATTAATACGACAAAAGTCAATGGCCTGCCTAGGCCTCAAGTTACAGGAAGGCTTAGATTAAGAAAAAAAAAAAAAAAAAACTGCATTATAAACGATAAGTACTTTATGTTCTGTCAATCTCACTGTGATTCTGGTTTACCACTGCCATTGCTCTTATTTGCGGCCATCGTTTTGTTCACAGTATCTTCATCAGGTTCTGCACGCTGTTTCCCATCAGATTCCAACACTGCTTCCCCCGATATTGTTATCTTGGTAATTTCAATTTCTCACTGTTATCCTGCTGCTGATCACTGCTCTTAGATTCATCCATGATCTTGCCCAAAGCATTTTCAGCTTCAACATGCCTTCCGCTACTTGCTCCATCCTCTGCTTCCTCAGTTTCATGTTCAGAAAGCAATTCTGTGGGCAGAGCATCCGATGATCATGGAACAACATTTTGCTGATCTGGAGGAACCTTGAGCTGGTCATGGTCCTGCACTATATTTGCTTCGACCTGTTCTTTAACTTCAACAGGTTGAAGATCATCTGGTGATACTTGACTCTGATGATCAATACTGTTACGTGGGCTATGCGTTGTCTGCTCATAATCTTCCACTATATTCACTTGAGTCGACCCTTCTGTATCCTCAATAACTTTAAGATCAGGTGAGGTTTCTATATTCTCTTGGCTAGACACTGCTCCCTCTTCATCCTTGTGGCTCAGTGCTTCGTCGATAAGTTGAAGATCAGTTGAGATTTTTACATTTTCTTGGTTCAATGCCACTCCCTCCTCTTCTCTATTATGATATTGATCATTATAGGGTTCGGGTTTGATATTATGTCCTAGGTCATTAGAAATCACTTCTTGATGCTCAGCACCGCTCATATCACCTTCATTGTTGACAGGTTTGGATGTAGGAAAGTCTTGAAACTCACTTTCTGAAATAGATTTCTCAACCAGGACTGGTTCTTGAGCAGCACTTTCTGCTTTTGAAACAGTACCAGCTGCATCAGTTGAAGCAGGGAAAGACTGGAAAGCATCCCAGTCATCTTCGTCCTCTTGGTCATCTTCCATGCTGACCTGGTCAAAGTGAACAGGGGATGATGGGGTAGAACTTTTCTGTCTACTTCCTTCTATTGGCAGTGTTGATGTGGATGATGTTTGGGAATCTTTTGGCACTGGTAATTTTATTTCTAATGATGCCACAGTTTTCATTGGTGATGCATTTTGATGCTGTGCCACAGAAGCACGGATTACCCCCTGAAAGTAGAAAATGAGAGGTCAAAAAGGAAGTTCCATTATAAGCCCAAAGTCAAATATAATATTCCCACAGCAAAAGCACTGAAAAGGAAAGCCCACAAACTACTATAATCGACTTCCACCATTGTTAAGAATAAAGACCAGGAACAAGAATTGCTGAAAATAGACAAATCTTTCCAAATCCTCTCATGCCTCACCACTCCCCTACATGTGCATGTCTATGTGAAAGCACGCACGCACTCAAGCCACTCCCTTCACATGTAAATTGCACTCTAATTCAGTCTTTTGTTATAAGCCGGACTCTGAGAAGAGATGCAACAGCTTGTTGTCCAAGTCACATCTGGCTCAGGAAGCCTTTCAAGTTGCCATACACTTGAGGTGAAAGTAAAAGTTGCAGATTGAAGGAATGAAATTAGAAAATATTAAAACCATGTTTAAAACAGACTGCAGCGAACAATGAGAAACACAGAATCCAGTTGACAATGATGACAAATAATAAGAATAGTGGGTCTTAATTGGGTTAGCGGTGCCTGTCTAACAAACTATGAGAAAGCACAACTAGCATCTTTTTTCTTTTTCAAATGAAATAACTTTGTATATTAGAAACATAGCAAAAAAAAAGCTACATAAAGGAAACTATATAAAAGTAGTAACCTGAAGTTGTTGTTTATGTGACATGGGCATTGATAACAAGACATCCTTAAAGTGGACTGCCGATGAAGGAATTTGAGCAAGAGAAGAAACAAGCCTTACAGCATTGGTTCTTATATCACTGACTTCCTGTCATTAATTGTGCGGCAATGTTAATAAATATTTAGACAATCCAGTTCTAAATTAAAACTTAAAAAGCTGTCAAGATTTGTCAACCTGAGAGGAATCATCTTCTGATGCTGAGAATATCATGACAATGGCTTTGAGAAGCAGATTCATGAAGCCTCTCTGACATTCATTTGCTTTTGAAAGTGTTTGTAGAAGCACTAGAAATCTCAAGCACTCACCAGCAATAGACACAGATTCTTTACTTACTGGTTTCTGTAACAATGGAATATTATAATTTGTTTAGAATGGCAGCATTCAAGTTTAGAAGTGCAGGTACCATAATTTTAATTAGCAACTAAAAGCAAAACCTTCAACGAGGTGTGGATTATGTGGAAAATTTCTGTAACAAGCTCTCCACTAAAAAATATGAAGAAAGAACTGTCTTCTATGTTGGTGCTTCTCTGAGTCATGGTTTTGAGCACTTGCAATCCAATTGCTTGAACCTGTACACAAGGTTTACCAGGTGTCTTTCAATGTTGGGAAAAGAATGTGGCCATTCCTAAAAATGCTTGCATGAATATCAGCTTACCTGTACATTTGAATCTTTCAGCACAGTCTGGATGTATTTGCTGCAATACTTGAGCACAGCAAGACAAATAGTATTGCTGTCTTCAGCTTGTCTGCCAAATACACTTTCATAAACTAGCTTGGCAAATAACATCATTTGCTCAATAGAGAAAGAAAGCTTCAATTGCAGTAACTTGAGTAAGTCAGATCTTTTGTTCTCCAGAAGGTGAATGCCCTTGATGCAATCCTTAATCAAATCAGCAATCACATTCAGACAAGTTCCCAGGATTGCCCTCAGATGACTGCTATTATTACCATGTTCAGCAGAGTCTGCAACACAAAATTCAATTAACTTCCTATGAAGCATTTATTATTTGAAAACACATTTACTTATCAGGATTGAGGCATCACAGCACGGTTTTTTTCCTGAAAGAGATAGATAGAAAGAAGGCACACACCACCACAACATGCAGTACAAACTGAATTTCTTTATTTGTCAGTTTTTTATGATGAAAGGTAAATTTCTCCCTATAATGGAGTCATTCAGAATACCTGTTTGGCCTGTCAAATGAACTTCTGAGTTTAGTTAGCTGAGAAAGAGACTGCTTTTATCTACTTATAAAACGTGGAAAGAACAAGTGCACAAAGCCCTTTGCTATTCTGCATGGTACCTTCCCTTCATTATTTTCTGCCAAGGGATTTCCTAAAATGATTTACCTATATTTTTTAAACAGTTCAAGTAATTTCTTTTTAGGGAAAAAGTAAGAAGCAAGCCGTAGGGGAGTAAAATCTTGTCTCCAAGAACACAAGGAAGTGAAGTGAAAAACTGGCAATACCACAGGAGTGGTTCAGTTTATGATTAATCACAAGAGAATGAATTCACTAGCAGCTACATTGCAGCAATGTCAAGTACCGAATGCTCACCATCAACAAGTTTCTTCATCAAGGGAATCACGCACTTTACAAAGTCATTAACTGTTGAAAAGCTTAACTCTGTCAAAGCTTCTCTGATACACTTGTAACCAACCAACACTAAGGCCACGACCACAGACTTTAATTGCTTCTGCATATTAAGGCACAACTTCAAGGAAAATTCACTCAGCAGCTTAAAATGGTAAATAATGAGATAATACTAGAAATGATAGATGAACATTTTTATGGGTAAATCCTCAAGGAAAGATATAATATACCACAGAGTAAATCACATTAAGTATAAGAAAAATCTAAACTGAAATACCTAACCCACCTTCGGTTCGCAACGCTTCACAAGTGTCTTTGCTGTAATAAACAATGGAGATATCAACTCCTCACAGTTTGAGTGATCTGATAGGACCTCATAGGTTCTAAGCACCAGTAAGATGGAAAGTATCAGCTAAAGATGTTTCTTAAGGAACACACTTAATTAAATGCCTAAAAAAAATTAATTTCTAATGCTATTTTTTAAAGGCATGACCTCTGAAAAACATTGAAGATATAAGCCAAGAGAAGTTCCACGACCACATAACCTAAAGCTTCTGCTTCAAGAAAATCTGCGGGACAATTCTGCACAATCTGTTCCAGAAATAAATTAGAATCAACTCAGCCCAATAGAATGCAAACATCCAATGCAGACATCAAGCTAAAACTCATCATTTTTACTGCTAAAAGTCTGATCAATCCTGGAAAAGGAATTAAATTTAAGCAGAATCCATCATTAATCTTCCAATCTACATGCTAAAAGAACTAATTCCTTTATCAGCAAAAGGTATTTATAAACACATCACTAGAAGGACATGTTGCAATGCTGCGCACAGCCATCAAGACTTAAATAATTAGTAGCAGTACATCAACAATGTGAAATCTCTTTAATGCTCCAGTTAAAGTTGTAGTAGTTGTTGTGCCATGGCATGCAATCATCTATCACTGCTTAAATGGTGCAATAATTCTAATTAGTTGTGGATGTTCAGAAAACAAGCATGATTTTCTTTAGACTTAAAGAGGAGCTTTCACAAAACAAACATCAATTATTTGGAAAAAATGAAACTTGTGAAACTTACCTGTGATAGAACTGATATTGAAAGAGTATTCCAAGAATTATCCATGTAAATAGAGTAGAAGAAAACCTGCATTGATTCAGGATGATAAGAAGGCATAAACAAGTAGGGCATGGCCATGGATATTGAGCATAAGGCAGTCATCTCAGAATCACAAAAAGGTAAAAGCCCTTCACCAGCAGATTCACATGATAGTGCATGGGAAGCTAAAAGATGTGTTTATTATACTATGTATTCTTGCAATGAAACATGTGAAACTAGTCTTATGAAAGTTCAAGTACAATAGTTTTGTATCTTATATCGACATGAAAAATTGAGTCTTCCTTACAAATGATCTATCATGCCTGTCTTCCTTGCCATGACATGGACATGATTGAAAATTTGTCACCCAGAATTTAATGTTGAAAAAAATTGGATTGACATCCTGAGATGCAAGCATCAAGAACACACATCACTACAAGCACAGAAGATACTGTCTTCATTCTCACTTCCTATCCAATATGGCTTTTAGAAACACATGCAGCACTAGAGTTTATATCATTAGGGCCAAGTGAATGACATCACAAGTTCTTTCTAACAAGTCTAGAAAGATGAAACACAATGAATCAATGAAGCAAAGTAAGCTTTTACATGTTTTTTGAGCAAAGGGCAAAGAAATAGGACACAACCTGCAGCAATTCTCGGCAAACATCCAGAGTAATAAATTCTTCAGTGAAAAATCTTTCTGTCAAGAGAAACTGGAAAACTGGCAGAACAATCTCATATTGCTTCAAAGCTGCAGTATTTGTCTCTTCAGTTGGCGAATCTCCACCGTATCTTACTTCAGCAGAACTTAGTAATATTATTCGTCTAGTAAGAGTTGGATGTTGTCGCTGAAATAGAACAAGCAGGGAAAACCCCCATAGAAATCGATAATCTTCCAACTTGAGTTCAACCATGCTATATCCAGATATTAAACTATTATTTGATGTATTTTCATCTGTTTCCTTTGAATTCCCATGGGTATTTGCAGGAATTGCATCTAATGCAAGTGCTTGCAGAATCACTGGCCAGGATTCCTCTAAACTGAGCTGCACTTTTGATGAAACGATAGGTGATTGAATTCCATCAAGGAATGGATTCCACTGTATGGAAAGAGCAACTAACTTAAACATTTCCTTGATAAACACAAATGAAATCAAACAAGACAGCAATCAATAGCATAAAGCTAGCAGACTGCTATGCTTACATTTTTCTTGGCATCCAGGCATAAGCAAATATAACTGTAATCCTTCAGAACCCCAATCCAGTACTTCCCCAGAATATTTGAACTCTTAGAAAACAATGGTAACAATGCTAGATACTCGTCTGGAACTCCACTATGGTGTCTCCTCAAAAATGAGAAAGTGTAACATTTGAGAGAGGCATGAGCAGCCAGAAGTCTTATCTTGATCTATTAAATCTTCAAATTAGTTAGTAAAGTCCACTGCATGCTAATGTATACAAAAATATGCAGGACATAAATGGCTACTTTGTTCTATTACTGAAGCAACAATCACTTGGTATACCTTGCATGAGACCCACTCTGCGAATGAAGGATAATAAACATCCTTGAAGTCATTCAGTGGCCTAGAAATTAATGAAAACATGCGTTTAACTGCAACTTGATCACCACCCAGTACTCCACTAGTCATTATCTAAAACACAAAATGTCAATTCATTTTCTTATATGTACAGAATTTCAATTACTTTAAGAAAAAAATTAATCACATATGTTAAGTCAGAACCTTAGTGGCCAGCTGAAGCCCTGCCTCGAGAAGAATAGGACCAGAAGATGCATCCAATGCTGTGCGAACAGCAGATACTAGTTGGGCCTACATATCAAATAGCCCAAATTAAAAAACAGAGAAGCATAAATAATTCATATGTGCATGTATGAATGTATTAGTGCATTCAGAGAAAAACAAATCAATCAACAGTTTGTATTTGTTCACGTCAGACTATTTAAGAGCCCCTCTTCAAACTCTACTTTGTTAGTATAAAGAAATATTAGATGTGAATTAACAGTGAAAACTGTTATAATATTCCACTATGCATATTTTATCAACTAAGCACAGTGGTTGAACTAGTACAGGTGAGCCAGACCATTAGCCAGATCAATGTCCTAACAGAATTTAATAACTAAGCAAATAACATACCTGGTATTGTTCCAGTAGAAGATGTCCAGGAAGCTCTGGGTCTGGAGATTTTTCAAACTGTAATCCAAGAAGATAAAAATAGAACAAATTAAGAGGGAAATTTTTTTTATTTGACAAACAGAGAATGTGGAAAGAAAAAAGCTGCCCCAACAATGTAAGGCGGAGACATTAACCGCACAAAATGCCACAACTAAGTTATAACATGTAACAGCTAACAAGCATAACCCATCATAGTTCTCTGACAGTTGCACAACAAAACAAGATCCATTATTTCCTCATCTCCTCCACATCTGACATTGACTTAAATTAACATCGCCAATTGAGAGATTTCAAGTACAAGAAAGGATCAAAGTTCATAGGGCAAAGAAGACTTTGGAGGAACCCCCAGATATCACACATGCCTCCACAACAAACAGCAAGCTGAACTCCAATTTTTCCTTTTTATCCTCATTAAGCCTCCAACATAAGACATTGCTTCCTGACCACTGAGTTGAGCCACCTAAAGACAATTTGATTTTGATGAAATACAGCTGGATTTTGATTCAAATTCCTCGAAGTCCACATATATAGTGTTTGACTTTGCATACTTATTGGTAGAACCTGTAACACATCAGTTGGTGGCCCTATCCCACACCCGTATATCACCTCTTACATCCATCACCTATTAAGCATCATGCCTCAAAGATTTGTGCCACTAGTTCCAAAATCAGCAGTAAGCTACCTAGGTTCATAGCAGAAGTCCTAGCATCCTCGGTTCTTATATAAAGCAGCAGAACTACCACAAAACTCAAAGCAAATACAAAACATTTTCTGACATGAAGAAACAAAGTGCAATTAAAAACCAAGTTTAGAAGCACACGATGCATGCTAATCTCACATGGGCAGGAAAAGGAATGTAACTACAACTCAATATATGCATTATATGCCACCACTGTTCTCCATACAGGATGACGACAAAGTATCTAACTGGAACTTAATTAGCAAACTGAGTGGAAACAAAATACCTAAAACTTTTCTAAAGCAGTGTCCAGCACCCATATTTACCTTGTCAAGAATTGCAGTTAGGAGTCTCACACCAATTGGCCGCATGTTTTCAAACTGTATTGTGCTAATCTATGACAGATGAAAGATCAAAACACTGTCAAATTTAATATGTGTGTGAATGTGTGTGTATCAAACTAATACAGCTGTTCAACAATGACAATATCCACACCTGATAAGCCAGTGAAATTAACTCTTGAACATGGAGAACTAGCCAGTCTCGCGAGAGTTCCCCATTAGTAGATTGTTTCCTCGCCAAAGAGAGAATCAAAATGAGCAGGATTCTTACCAACAGCTATGGGCAGATGACTCAAACACCTAATTTCCACCAAATTAAATAATTAAATTACTATGATGTTGGAAATAAAGTCAAATCAGAAAACTGATTTCAACCAAATTGTGACCAGTGCTTTCTATGGCAAGAGAGGATATTAGGTTCATGTTCAAGTGACACAAGGCTTGCACACAGGACAACAGGCATTAAGCTGCTCGTACAGTGAACTCCTTTGAGTTGAAAGTTGCAATATTAGCTTGACCAAGTACAAACTGGTTTTTGTTAAAGCATCTTTTAAATCCAACAACTTAAAGTTGCAGCCTTTTTGGCACATATAATAACCATTTACAATAAAATTTTGTTTAGTATGCATATATGCACACAATCAGTTGACAATATTCTCATCAAAGCGAGTGAGAGAATAAAGCAAGACTTCCACATTATTTACTGACTCGGGTCTCAATTTGGAGCCAGAAACTCATGTACCATTCAGATAATATATGGAATGATCATATAAATGAAGTAAATGATGAAAGGTGCGATGATAACGAGAACCTCTAAATTAGATTCAGGTATTATTGAAAAGAAGTAAAACATGATGGCCAACTAGTTTTTTTTTTTTTTCCTTGTGGTCAGCAAAAACAACTTAACAAAAATAAAAATATATATTATAGGACAAGGAAACATGAATGGTAGAGAGGAAAGATATGTAAGGTCATACTCGGCAGCAAAAACTCTAGTTCGGTATCTGAGGTGTTTATCTCTATTATGATTGATCCTGTGAGCTCCAAAAGCATAACCTTGCACTGGCATGCCTTTAGAGCTACTAACCATGTTTTCATCATCTTCCCCAAGGTCCATTCCTGAGTCGTTGTCTGGACCATTTAGACGATCATTTCCAGCACTCCTATTGGTATCAGTATCTTGCCTTCCCAATGTAGCGAGTACCTGGAAAATATTAAAGATTCTCATTTATCACAGTCGAGGCAAAATAAATTTTCTAATCAGCGACCCAATTTTTCCAGAGTTCAAAGGTTCAAAAACTCCACAACTTCATCTATAATTAGAGACCAAATTAAGGCTGGATTTATTGTTGCTCAAGCGAGTCCCTGCAAGCTATTTCATAGGTGGTGTTATCTCTGTCCATAAAACATAAGATTGGTAATGGTTCTCATGTTTTCTTTTAGGAGAATTTGTTGGAAGTTATTTCTTGTTCTGAATTCATTTTGCCTCTGTATGTAGACTGGTAAAAGGGGGGTGAACTCTGGAGTGGTTTGGAAATTCTAGTTTTAGGTTTGTAGAATATCTCCTCTGTTCCATATATACATCCCTTCTGTATAGTTCCATCTCATTTGGAAATCAAGCTTTTCAGCTTGGACAGGGTTTCTAAATAGGATAGACACTAATGACCAATTGCAGATGAGGATGCCATGATGTCAAATCTCTTAAAACAAGCATCATATGCTCCCACAACCAGTGAAAGACAGATATCTCTTTCTTATATTATTCTGTCGCTTTAAGTACTTGGGATTGTAAAACTCTTTGGAGACAGGTTTTTTACAGTAATTTAGTTTCTTGATAGAGAGGAGTGCTATAATACTTCAAGATCAGATTCCATATAAATATCTAGGATATAATGGTCCCATCTGCCTCTTAATGGTATTCTGATTCAGATGCTTCTTAAAGAGCATTAGCTGACACTTTGGGAGCCTTGGCCAGACAACCAACAAGAGCCTGAAGGGCTTGTTTGTTGCCAAGAAAAGTGAAGAAATATCATGGATAAGAGCAGTCACCTGAAAGCATTGATATTATGTAAAACCGTAACTTGCTTCATTTTCTAATCTCTACCACTAACAAAATCATACTATGGTGACCCAAGTTCAAAAGGCAGCTCAATGAAGAAAACCAGGGTTTGGCTTGATATAATAGTAAAGATTCTCCAAATATTATTAGACAAAGGTTTATGTTATTCTCTGCATAGAATCATATGCTTGGTCCCAAGAAAAAAAAAATATTCTAATCTTCTCAGAGGTAGCTTTCCAGGAACTTACCATATTACGACAAATCAATATCCAGTGAGATGGACATGAAGGGCATGAAGCAAGGAGCAATCGCATAATTGTGGCCTGTACCAGACTCCCAATCCTTCAAGAATAAGAGCAATTTAAAGACCAAAAGTAGAAGGAAAGAACTGCAATACAAATGAGTTTGTATCTCCCACACACAAAAGCACACAAATTGTTACAGAAAAGGTCTGCTTTGAAGCATTCTTGCTTACACAGGATAAAGATTGTGAAACATTATTTGCAACAAGTGATTTCTAATGATATTCTAGTCACTGATACAACAGTCGAGCAAAACCTGAGATCTCTATCGTATTTAATATAAGCAAGTGCAACAGACACAATTTATCATCCTTATGTTGCTTGAAAGGACTCAATAGAAAGTAAACCACCTTTATATTACCCCCAGCATACGGGGTACGAATGACAGTGACTATAACAACCAAGAAAACTGATCCTAATTTAAGTCTGCAGTTTATAGAACTTTGTAAGTCAACAAGTTGTACAAGATACTTATAAAATGATAATAAGTTCAGAACTCATGCACTTCTTTGCAATGAGCAATCCTTCAACAAGACAACTTTAGTAGCATTCAGCCTCTTCTAGCAAGAATGAGTCTTAAATATCACTTCTTGATGAACAACGTGGCTAAAATACTACTGATTGATTGAGGATGGAAGAGTGAACATACTTGCTCACCCAAATATGATAGGGCACTTTAGCATAGGCACAAGAAAGAATTCACCTTACAAGCAAAAAAAAGACATAAAAGTTCATTGGAAACAAATAGCAACTTTGCAATTCCAGCTTACAGATCAAATGACATGAGGACATATATTTAACACTGCAGCCACCACCATTCATGATACTGCAACCTAGGTACTGATCAAACATCATGGTTAAAAAGGATATTGTTGACTTACACAGAATCAGTTTCCTCGTTCAGCATGTGAAACAAGTTATCTTCTATTTGCTCATCACTGATAGAAACCTGCCAAGGAAATTTTAAGCACAAGGATTGGACATATTGGGATGAGGTTTGATGCTTGGCAAATATGAAACATAAATTCCATGGCTACTCACTGGATCCTTTTCAATGAGATGCCGGAGGGTGGAGACAGCAAGATGCCTTAAAGTTGGCTGCTTCCAATGAAACCAATTTATATTATTTAAAGGAATGATAACAAACAACTTTTCTTTTTCAAAGAACTAAAAAGGAGCAAAACCTGTCCTGATGACAGAGTTGAGAGAAGCGTTTGCACATGAGTGTGCACAGAAACAGCTTGCGGAGCAAAAAGGACAAGTTGCTGTGTAAAACGAACACTCCTGCCAGATTGATGCAGCTATTAGTTAAAATCTTCAACAGATAGAAACCCAAATAAATAAATAAATAAGAAAAGTTTGAAGCTTATTGTTTTCAATAAGATCACAACAATCATAGTTGCAGAAAAGAGTTTCCATTGCAAATATCAGAATGGGAAAAAAAAAAGGAAACAAGCATTTGTCAGCATACTCTAGCAATGTGGCCGTTTCTTGCCAGGAGCTTATCTCTGCAATGACAGACTGTATAAAGAAATCATCAGATGAATACGATCAACTTTATGGAGAAAAAAAAAACCCTCTATGAACTACAAAGTATAAAAAATCCATTTCAGCCAATGTAGATATATAGTTTTGTTTGGCATGCAATGCCAAACAAGTGACAGATGGTAAAGATAATTGTTAGGTAATTAAAATGAAAACCCCTCCTAAAAAATAATTCAGAAGTACAGCACTTGTGAAGGCAATACCTTGCAGCGTGAAAAGAAAATGCTTCCAGGGGCAAGTTCAGGACCAAGAACAGCAACAATAGCATTTATAAGGCGGCCCACTCCTTGCTGAAAGTCAACCAATCCATTCTCCTCAGACAGAAGAATGTCCAAAGCAAGCCCAAGTGTTGCCTGCATACAGAAGGATAAAGGAAAGAAGAGCAAGGACAAAACATCAACAAATCAACATAAATGATTACATATGCATAGCCACCATTCACTTATTTGATGACCAAATAAATCAAGAAAGATAACTAGCCAAAAAGTTAGATTTGTATTCTCATTAAGAAACATAGCAAACTCAACCGAGCATTACATTTCATACAAATGCAACAGATTGAAGATTGGCCAAGAACTCCATTTTTAGACAAGTTTGACTTCAAAAAGGAGTACTGAATAGGATACTTGACTGTCAATGCAAGGCACAATCCACACCTAAACCTTCTTTTATGTGATCAAAGTTATCGAATCACCAACAATATATCAAAAGAGGTGCAGATTCTCATGCATCAGCGCATGTTTCAGTTACCAAGATTGATCATTGTTTAAGACAGAGAGAAAAGGGAAGTAATAAAAACGACTGAAATGAATATAACAAAGTTAATGAAAAGCCATCTTTGGAAGTATATAGACTGACTATGATGGATACAATTATCCCACCTTTTGAACAGTATAAAGTGAAAACAAATTCAAGTACCTGAACATGAGATACATATGAGAAACCAGAAGCTTCAATAGTCAAAAGAAGACCATACAACGACCAGATCTGTAACCCAGTAATCGTACTTTTAGCTAGCAAAGATATTGAGCTCACAGTTTGAGGCACTAAACTTGACAATGCCATTCCTCCAGCACTGCATAAAAATGTGTTGATATTCTGTGATTAATACATACAAAAAACTATCAATGAGCTTCGTTCTGAAAGAGTATAATTTTAACAAGCCTGTATGGTTGGCCAACAAAGTCTTTGAAATTCCATCCAAATTTCAAAATTTCACACATGTAAGAAACATGAATGTGACCCAGCTTTGTTTTTGCTAATATCCTTGGAATAGCATAACAATCCCTGAACTAAGAAACTGCTCCCATTGAATTCTAAGAGCACCTGGTTCTAAACCCAGAATGTTGTTGAAAAAAAGAACAAAGGATAAATCAGAGTCCAAGTTTCCTTTTGAATATAGGTGCAATGGGGAAAAAACTCAATTCCTATATCAGCATTATGACAACAAGATAACTATTTAAACTCATTTGCTAATCATTATCTTGATGTAGAAATTATGACACTGACACAGTAAGGGCCAAAGGATAAGCAAGTTTACTTAAGTTAAAACCCTCAAAGACTAAGAACCATAGTTACCATAACTACAGGAGACACTTAAAATATTTAATTTTTATTCATCGAAGTCTACCTACCAAAAAGCTATTTCAACCCTTTATATAACAAAAAAAACTAGAAAAACCTTGTAATATTGAGTAGAAAATAAAATAGAAAAATTATTCCCTTTAAATAAGAAATTAGAAAAACCTAACAATATTGAATAGGAAAATAAAAATAGGAAAACTAGAAAAGCCTAAGCCTAATACTAAATAAGAAAAATAATCCTAAGATGAATAAGAAGAAATAAAAATAACTAAGAAAAATATTTATTTTTCCAAAAAGCTCATGCATCATACAGTCAAACAATGATTTTAAAATAGCAATCATTTTTACTCGAATGCTAATCATTGTCTGTATCTTCTAAAAATAAATTATAATTGTATTCACAAGCCACTTACCTAGCCACTTCTACACATGAAATGACACAATATTTAGAATTTTCTAATTACTTGATGCCTCAAATGTATCAAAAACCTTTAAATGGAAAAAACAATCACTTGATAGCATTGACAGACTAGGATATCCACTCACCAAAATTTTATATCACAATACTTACAAGCACTCCAACCTTATATTCAACGACATGACAAACCATGGAAATGCACAATTTTAGCTAATTCTTAGGTTTCCTAAGTTGTCAATTAAAATATATGCAATAGACAATAGATTTGGGTAAAAGAAGAAAAAAAGAATCTTTCCCTGAAGACCTTTTTTCATACCCAACTTTAAGTATTGTTGTAAATATAGTAAATCAATTATAGGATTGATTATTGTTCTAAATAGAGTAAGTCAACTATAGGGTAATCAGTTATAGGACTGATTGCAAGGCTGATTTATATGCATTCAATTATAGCTTGATTCTAGGGATTTAGATTAATCCTAGACCTGTATATATACATACTATACTCATGCATCAAGTATAAGAAAGATATCATTTTCATACTCACAAATCTACATGGTATCAGAGCCATAGGATTCTCTTTTCTTTAGCGTGGCCCAATTGAGTCACAATTTTTTTTCCCCTACTGTTGGTTGTCCTGCTTTGAGTGTAGTAATGGCAGAGGGTAGAAACACAGAAGTGCAAACTGTGATTTCTGATGTTGTATCTATGACAACAAAAATCACAGAGCACAAACTGAATAATACTAATTATTTGAATTGGAGCAAAACAGTGCGAGTGTATCTTCGTAGTATTGATAAAGATGATCACCTTGTTGATGATCCACCATCTAATGCTGCAGCAAAGAAGGCATGGTTGAGAGATGATGCCGGAATTTTCCTGTGATTCGAAATTCTATTGATACTGAAGTGATTGGTCTAGTTAATCACTGTGAATTTGTTAAAGATCTCCTGGATTATTTGGCTTTTTTATATTCTGGCAAAGGAAATATCTCTCGTATATATGATGTGTGTAAGGAGTTTTATCGCCCGGAGGAAGCAAGACAGGTCTCTCACTTGAATATTTTATGGATTTTAAACGGGTATACGAGGAGCTGAATTCTCTTCTTCCTTTTAGTACTGATGTGAAAACTCAGCAATCTCAACGTGAGCAGATGGCTGTTATGAGTTTCCTTGCAGGTCTGCCACCAGAATTTGATGCTGCTCGAACACAGATTCTTTCTAGTCTAGAGATAACCACTCTTCGTGACACCTTTACAAGAATCTTGCGTTCAGAAGGATCTCGATCTGCCCCTATTGTCACTAGTGCCCTTGTGAGTCGTGGAACTTCAAATGAAGCTGGTCGAGGAAGTCGAGATAGTCAAGGCAGTCGTAAGAATACTGGTTTTCAAGGCAGTTGGAGTGGTGGTGGCTTAGGTAGAAATCTTGGTCATAACAAACCGGTTTGTTATTACCGTGATGAACCTGGTCATACAAGACGTACTTGTTGGAAGCTTCATGGTAAACCTCAGCAGCAAGCCCAAGTTGCTAATATTGCAACTCAAGGAATCAACCATGTATCTACAGTGTCTTCATCTAATGATAAGTCTGTGCTTGTCTCTGCTGATGAATTTGCTCGCTTCACTCAATACCAAGCCTCACTAAAGTCCAATCCTTCTACAATTGATGAGTCGAGGTAAACCCACTACATGTCTTGTGTCATCCTCTAGCAAATGGGTCATTGATTCAGGTGCTACGGACCATATGACAGTGACAAAGGTATTCTTTCCCTTTTTAAACCTTACAAAAATCTTCAAAATCTTCCTAGTGTTACTTTGGTGATGGGTCAACCACTTCGTTATTGGTTCTGGAACAATCTCTCCTACATCATCTCTTTCATTATCCTCTTGTCTTGTGTTTGCCCAACTTTTCCTTCAATTTACTCTCGGTGTAGTCAAATCACTAAGGCTCTCAATTGTTGTGTCTTATTTTCTCTCGACCTTTGTTTATTTCAGGATCTTATGACGGGGAAGATTATTGGTAGAGGACGTGAATCTGGTGGTCTTTATGTGCTTGAAACTACTATCCCAAAAATGCCAAATCTGAAAGTGCCAAAACTTGTTGCTTGTTCCAGTACTATGACACCTCTCGAACTTCACTATCGGTTAGGGCATCCTTTGTTACCCATTTTAAAAAACTTGTTTCCTCATTTCCAAAAGTTATCTCATTTAAATTGTGAGTCTTGTCAATTTGCCAAACATCATCGCTCTTCATATGTACCAAAAGTTAATAAACGGGCTACGTCCCCCTTTGAGTTAATACATTCTGATATTTGGGGTCCTTGTCCAGTACTTTCTAAGTCTGGATTTCGATATTTTGTCACTTTTATTGATGACTATTCTCGTGTCACTTGGTTATATTTAATGAGAAACAAATCAGAATTACTCTCTATATTTAGTGCCTTTTGTGCTGAAATAAAAACTCAATTTAATGTTTCTGTGCGCATTTTACGAAGTGATAATGCAAAAGAGTATTTTTCCAAGCCTTTTAATTCCTATATGTCACAAAATGGAATTCTTCATCGGTCTTCATGTGTTGACACCCCACCTCAAAATGGTGTTGCAGAACGTAAAAATAGACATTTACTAGAAGTTGCTAGAGCCCTCCTTTTTCAAATGAATGTCCCTAAACAGTTTTGGGCAGATGCAGTTTTGACTGCTTGTTTTTAATTAATCGTATGCCCTCATCTGTTTTGGCTGGTCTTTGCTCCTCATTCTATTTTGTTTCCTTCTCATTCCGTATTTCCAGTTGAACCACGCATTTTTGGTTGTACTTGTTTTATTCGTGATGTTCGGCCTGACGTGTCTAAACTAGATCCTAAGTCTCTGAAGTGTGTCTTTTTAGGGTATTCTCGTCTACAGAAAAGGTATCGATGTTACTCTCCTGAGTTGGGTCGTTATTTGGTGTCATCTGATATTTCATTTTTTGAAACCACTCCATTCTTTCCCATGTCAAAAATTTATAATTGTGAGGGGGAGAATGATGATATTCTAGTGTACAATATCACCACTACTATTAACCATGCTTCCTCAAATGACCCAGTTCCCATAAAACCAGTCATCACCCAAGTGTATTCTCGACGTCCTCCACCAGACAACTCACGTCCTCCACCAGCTCCTACGTCTACAGATCCTAGTCTCGATCTTCCTATTGCTGTTCGTAAAGGTAAAAGACAATGTACTCATCCTATCTCATCGTTTGCTTTTTATATACATTTGTCTCCTTTGCGTTGCTTTATTGCTTCTTTAGACTCTGTATCTGTTCCCAAAACTTTAGTTGAGGCTTTGTCTCATCCTGGTTGGCGAGCTGCTATGGAAGAAGAGATGAGAGCTTTAGACGATAATGGCACTTGGGAACTCGTCGACTTACCAAAGAAGAAAACAAACTATTGGTTGTAAATGGGTGTATGTTGTCAAGGTCAATCCTGATGGGTCTGTGGCTCGTCTTAAATCCCGTCTTGTTGCCTAAGGATATGCTCAAACATATGGAGTAGATTATTCTGATACCTTCTCTCCAGTGGCTAAACTTGCATCTGTTCGTTTATTTATGTCTATTGCTGCTACTAATGATTGGCCTTTACACCAGTTAGATATCAAGAATGCATTTCTTCACGGTGATCGAAGGAAGAAGTGTATATGGAGCAACCACCTGGATTTGTTGCTTAGGGGGAGTCTAGTAAGGTTTGTCGACTTCGAAAGTCCTTGTATGGGTTAAAACAGAGTCCACGTGCTTGGTTTGGGCGATTCAGTGAGGTTATTCAAGAATTTGGTATGAAGAAGAGTAAGTGTGATCATTCGGTATTCTACCAACAATCTGAAGTTGGCCTTATCTTGTTGGTTGTGTATGTTGACGATATTGTTATCACTGGTAGTGACAGTAAAGGCATCTCAACTCTTAAGTCTTTTCTTCAAGCAAATTTCCAAACTAAAGATTTGGGGATGCTAGGGTATTTTTTAGGTATTGAAGTTACAAAGTGTAAGAAGGGTATCTTTCTATCTCAAAGAAAGTATATTCTTGATCTTTTGACAGAAACTGGAAAGTTGGGTGCCAAACCTTGTAGTGCACCAATGGTCACCAACACACAACTTACGCGAGAAGATGGTGAGCCGTTTGCGATCCTGAGATGTATCGTCGATTAGTTGGCAAGTTAAATTATCTAACGGTGACTCGTCCCGACATTGCATATCCTGTTAGCATTGTGAGCCGCTTCATGGCTTCCCCACGAACCACCCATTGGGCAGCCTTGGAGCAGATTTTGTGTTATCTTAAAGGAGCTCCGGGCGTGGTATATGGTATAGAAATCATGGTCATACTCATATTGAATGTTTCTCGGATGCGATTGGGCGGGTTCTAAAATTGATAGAAGATCTACTACGGGTTATTGTGTTTTTGTTGGGGGAAACTTGGTGTCATGGAAAAGTAAGAAGCAAAATGTAGTCTCTCGTTCCCGGTCTTTGAATCGGAATATAGAGCCATGGCACAATCCACGTGTGAACTTATATGGATACAGCAATTGCTCAATGAGATTGGTCTTGGTAGTTCACTACCTATGAAGTTATGGTGTGACAATCAAGTCGCTCTTCACATTGCATCAAATCCAGTTTTTCATGAAAGGACTAAGCATATTGAAATTGATTGTCACTTCATCCGTGAGAAAATTCAGCAAAATGTGATCTCTACTAGTCATGTCAAAACTACAGAGCAGCTGGGTGATATCTTCACTAAAGCTTTGAGTGGTCCTAGGATTGAATATATTTGTAACAAGCTGGGTATGATTAACATATATGCTCCAGCTTGAGGGGGAGTGTTGTAAATATAGTAAATCAATTATAGGATTGATTATTGTTCTAAATAGAGTAAGTCAACTATAGGTTTGTCAGGTTATAGGGCTGATTGCGGGGCTGATTTATATGCATTCAATTATAGCTTGATTCTAGGGATTTAGATTAATCCTAGACCTGTATATATACATACTGTACTCATGCATCAAGTATAAGAAAGATATCATTTTCATACTCACAAATCTACAAGTATAAACCCTTTTTCAATCTTGACCCTGAAAACCTTTTAACCACCCCCTCTAACTACTAACTCTCTACCAAATAACTTATATTTAGGTAAAAAGAAAAAAAAATCGAGACTTGGTACAAATTACCATCAAAAAGAAAATTCAGAAGAGCTTCAATCCCCAAGAAAAATAGGTAATGACACTCCCTCAAAGCAGGCACAAAAGAGATGCCACAACAACCAACAAATCTCAAAGGAACTGGTTAGATATATAGTGGTTAGACAACCTACCTAGTTACTTTCTTAGTAAAATAATAAGACATGTAAAGAGAATCAGTGTCAAATACAACCAACAGGAATGCAAAAAATATAAAATAAAAAGGAAACTACTATTCACCTGCGATGAATGCAGCCAAGTGCAAAGGCAATTGAGCCAGCATAGTTGAAATCTGTTGCACCGGGAAGGTCACCTAGAAGCAACCTAGTCTTTTATCATCATGAAGGCGAGAGAGCGAGAGAGAGAGAGAGAGCATCAGGTAAACACATGAAATAGAGAGAGCTATCAGGAATTCTAGATGAGAAGAAAACTATAAAACTTTAACCTCCATGAAAGATGTATAACATCTCCACATCACAATTACAATCAAGTTCATGAGAAAAATTACAATAGACATTAGTGTGGAACTAACCATTTTGGCTGTAAAGATATCATTTCCCAGGCGAGCTAATAGACCAAGACCTTCTGACGATGCTCTACGTTGGGATGCACAGATGTCTCCCTCTGCCAGAATACTCTGACAAATTAAAGTAAGCAAATGAAGAAAAGGGCATAGTGACAACCATATCCATGATTAGTCATAGATTCAATGCAAGGCATTCTGCTAGGGGTGCCTTTGCTTCAAGGTAAATACAGAGGTGCGATGTTACAAGAATAGTTATTGAGAGAGTAATTGTCAAGAGTGAGTAAAAGTTGGTTTTTAAGGATGTTTGCTTTATTAATAAATTGAAGGGTGAATAGTTGGAGGAAAGAGAGAATGAATAAAATATATTATTACTTTCGAGATAGACAGAGATTAAAAAAAGAAAAGTAATTTGAAAACTTAGTTGGGGGGGGGGGGGGGGGGGGGGGGACACCCCCTAAAAATTAAGTACCTGAAAAATTGCCTGAGCTCCATTCAATATCTCAGGTCCCAAAGGTTGGGGACGTAAAGCAATCAAAGCCTGAAAATACCATAAAATCCTGAATGAAAAATGTTGAACCATACAGTGAGCTTTAAGCAAATCAAAAAGGGATTCCAAGAACCTTCAATCCTGCGAGTAACCCAACACATATATTGGTAACACTGGCTTCATGCCATGATTGCTTTTTCCCAGCTTTTAGACATTGCTCAACCATTCCAAGAAGCAACAACATCCCACCACTATCCTGGGATATATTATCAGCAGAAAAAATAAATGTTAGACATCTCACCCTTGCAACTAAAACATTGATAAACAAATGTCAAGCCAAACACTAGATCCCCTTACTTGAGAAGCAAACATGATTCCGAAGCAAAGGAGCATCTGGTTCACCAACATCTTGTTTATTGTTTCCGGCTTCAAGAACAAAATAAAGTCCAGGATAAGGAGTAAAGTAACATAACAACAAGAATAATAACTACAAAAACAAATACCATAAAAAAAAAAAAACATCTAACGTCAACTAGAAACAATGAAACAGTCATTACCAGAGGAAAACTTGAGGGTTCATTGTCCCATACACAAGGCATAAGGCCATCTTTTCCACCTTGAAAAGCACGAACTTCATCTTCAAACCAATCCCTAATTAAAGACATGAGCAAAAAAGTTTTTAGAGAGAGAGTTCAAGATTCTATATGAATTATTGAAACATGACATGATGATTGTAACAAAACAATTAACAGAAAACCCAACTAATAGAAATTGTAAAAGAATGGTACAAGAAAATAATGAAGATCCAAGCACCTTCCAGGAATCCAAGGACCCAACCATGCATCTCTTTTGTCCAGCAGTAACCTCAAGCATGAACTTTCCTCACATCTAGCAGCATCCCTTTTATTCAACATGAAGGAACACAAACAAAATCAGTCATGCAATTCTTTCACACACACAAAACTGAAAAAATATATAAATTTTGTACATTGAAAAAGAGTGTCAATCTTCACAACAAAGAAACAAATGAAAAACGAAATAAATTACCACCATACAAGTATAAGACATGATTACCTAAATGGAATGGTACATAATTGGATAATCTGAGGATGGTCACTTTTATATGCCATTGAATCAGGGACGGCCCGATAGGCCATTAACGTTCTGATGATGAAGATGTCTATTGCAGGCTTAATATTAGGCAGTTCTTTACGTTGTAGCAGTAGTATATAGGACAGGGCACTGTTTTATAATACAATCAAATTTTTAGTATGAATCATAACACTTGATGAAGCTAAACAAATCAAAATCCAAAAGAAATGAAGAGGCTGGGTGCAGGTTGAAGAAACTCTGGTAATAACTGTACCTACTCAAGTATACCATAACTGGTTGAAGTAGAATCCCATTGTTTGCTGCATTATGAGAAATAAAGCATCTTACAAATGCTGTCAGTGCATCAACAGCAGCAGACCACACACTACAAAAAGCAAAAAGAAAGAGCAAACACAATAACATCAGTAGCAACATGCTGTATCAAAGGCATCATTTCAACTAGAAATGGTGATAAATAGGAAACAAAACAAAAGGTATTCTGGATTGGATATTTAGCAGAGATCTATCTCACATTCAATGAAGCATGGTTCCTACAAGAACTCCAAATTATTCTCTAGAACTCATCCTTTTCATCATAAAAATCCACAAGAAAACACGGAAACAGAAAAACAGCAAGTCTGCGTATTTCTACACTCTTGTGCTAGGGTTCATTAGAATACCAAAAAAAAAGGCTGACAATATTTCTCCACTCTTTTATACTCGTATATGACAAGAGTGTCAAGATCTGATTCTTCCTAGGTCAAAATTGAACCATTCACTCATATTCGAAACTGATGTTGTTTGTTTCATTAACTTATCATCAATATTTGAAAATTTCATCTAAAAAATGTTCACAGAATTTTTAGTTGAGGCTGAAAAGCGACCTCATAAAACATTTCGAGTGATTTTTTAAGATATGCTTTGACAAGGAGGAGACAGAGCGTCTTTCTAATTATTGTACGATGACTTGGGATATGTGGAATAAGCTTATTACTCCAAGTTACAAGCATCCAAAATAAGTGAAACGATACTCTTCATGCATTGCTTTGGAAAAGGCAATGAATGCAAGATTGTGAAAATGTGCTACTGGCAAATGCTATCATCTTTTAGTAGAGAAAACTTCTAGAATTTTCAAGCATCGTGCTCTTTTAAGTGATTGAGGGAGGATAAAATGATTCAAAACCTGCTTAAGGCACACTAATTCCAAATCACTTTTTTAGGTTTTATTAGCTGACATTGAATGAGATGGGAAGGCTACTGATTGGATGCCTTACTATCCTTTGTGCAATTGTGCTCTCACCTTCAATCAACCAAAATTTTCTTTTCATCCCAAAAGGGAAGTTTTTTAATATAACCACATTCTAAGCTAAACAAAAAGAAAGGATGCGTTTGTTTCTTAAAAAGAACTGAAGTATAAAGAGATATTGAAAGATGGGATCACTTGTCAGGTGCAGACAGAGTATTAGACAAACAATCCTTTGATGTATGAGCTTACCATATAGTAGAAGCCAAATCTTCAATTTTTTGAATTTCTCGTTCTGGATTTCCACTAAAGAGGGTAGCCCATAGCAAAAGAATATCAAAAACCTGGTCTTCAAGCTCCTACATGCATCAAGAACAACACCATAACTTACATATAGTGGTTACAGAGACTAATGAATAAATAAAACCATAACATTCACGCTGTGATTACAGTACATAATGAATATAGAATGGCTGCAAACCTGCTTTGGCATTGAAGATAATAGCGAGGACAAAAGTAACCATCCAGCTTCTTTCTCAACTATTGCAGCTATAGGATTTCTTGAAGATTCTGTTAGCATTTTCTTTGAAAGTTCCAGCACTGATCTTGGTAATCTGAGCACAAGAAGACAATTATAAAGCAGTTTTAACAGTCAGACGCAAAGATAAGCATGAGTATAGCACCAAGAAAATAAATCCAAATGAAATGATGGACACACCAATATGTGGTCCACATGCAAATACATCTATCATGTGCTGTAAAATATCTTATGTAACCATGTTTTATGTTTATGGGAATTGGAAATTTCAACTCAAATAATAGGTCTGAAGAATCCTAGTATAAAATCATACTTCCAATCCTGCAATAGATTGAAAAGTTATCCTTCAATATTTTCAATGTACCGGTGCCTATTAGGTATGTAAAGTTTGAAGACCCTTCAAATACCCAACTTTTAGTTAATGCATGCATGATTAAAAGAAACCAAGCGACTCTAAAGGAAATAAAAAGAAACTAGTAAATCAGAACAAGAGGGCTTTCTAGAATAAAGGAATTTCCCAACCAGACAAAAGGGTTCTCCAGACCTAGGAACTTAATAATTGTTAGCTGTAATATCTTGATTTAGGAAGATTGATTGATAAATTAGTTGATTTAGGGAGCTTGATCTAGAAAGATTGATTAATAGGCAATTAGTTGTATATAGTTTACCTTCTTAGAGATTGTAATTATGGTCCAGTAATGATTGTAGGATGTAATTATGTTAATACTTCACTATTTACAGAGGAAAAATCCTCGATTGAAAAGGCATTTGGATCATTTTGACAAGGTATTAGAGCTAAAATTCTAAATTTTGTGCTTAACTCTTTTAGTTAGTATTTTTTGTGGATCGTGTTGTGGGATATTTTTCTTGGGTTTCTTTCTTGAGACTTTACTTGGCTTAGGGCTATGGACAATTTCTGGGTGTAGAGAGATTCTGTTTTGGTTGGACATTACAGCAGCATAGTTAGGTACTTTTGAAGTTCCTATTCCTAACAGTTTAAAGTTCCTTTTTACATCAAGCTCTATTTTTTCACTAGTTCAATTCTTTTCTTCTGATTTATCATGAAACAAGAAAATTATATTGTTTGTTTTAATGGAAAGAATTACTCCACTTGAGTTTCAATTCAAAATGTTTGTTAAGGGCAAAGAATTATGGGGTCACTTGGGTGGGTCATCTAAGGCTCCCACTAATCCCAAGTAGATTGATTCCTGGGAGAGCAAGGATGCTCATATTATCTCTTGGTTACTAGGTTCTATTGAACTACATATGGTGAATAATCTTCGATCATTCACTTTGACTATGGAGATTTGGACTTATCTTAGGAGCATTTATTCTCATAATAATGTTGCCCGAAAGTTTAATTGGACTTAGAAATTGGCAACTACCACCAAGGTAATTGGAATAAATTAGCATTTATTCTGGATTTCTTAATTTATGGAGTGAATATGCTAATATGTTCATTTTACTATTCCCAATGAGGTCTAGTCAGTGAAGAACAATGCCTAGTCACTCAACCTAGTCTTAATTCAGAAACTATCTACGATAGTTAATGTGGCATATGCTGCTTAGGGCAAAGGAAGATCCGACTTAACGCTATAATTGCAAGGAGTTTGGACATATTGCAAAGCGCTTTAACAAAAAATTTTGCAATTATTGCAAAAAGGAGGGGCACATCATTAAAAATTATCGAATTCGACCTCAAAATCGACATGCTCTAGCCCCTCATAATGCTGTCCAGTCTAATTTTGTGGCTGCCTCTTTGGTTCCTTCTCTATAACAACAATTTGTAAGCAAATTTTTATCTCCTCTCACTTGCGAGATGGTCCAACAATTGATTTTTTTTTTGCCTTCAGCATACAAGGTAGGGGGAATCTACTTACTTCCTGGTTGATTTTGTAGTTTCCAATCATATGATAGAACATATGCTATGCATAATATTTGTAAGTATAAGAGTGACAACATATTCAAACAACCAATGACAGTGCTCTTCCTATCACTGAAATTGGAACTTTGAGGTCTTCCTTTAATAATGTATTTGTGTCTATAGATTTATCTACCAATTTAATTTATGTGGCCAATTGGTTGATAATAATTGTAAAATTCACTTTGATCATGATGATTGTCGTGCGCAAATCAAGTGTCGGGGAAAGTGATAGCAAAGGAGCCTAAAATGGGTGGTCTCTTTCCTCTCCAATTTTCCATTCCTAGATCTGTTTCTTTCGGCTGTGCTGTGATTGTTAATAATAGTCATGTATGGCATAAGAAATTAGGACACCCCAGTTTTGTTGTTTTTACTTGTCTTATAAAACATGTTTATTTGGGCAATAAAGATTTGTTTTTACCTTGAGTCTTCTAAGTATGGTTCTTGTAAACTTGGTAAAAGAAAGTCCTTAACCTTTATTCACATGGCAGTCAAGCATCTACTTATTTTGAGATCATTCATACTAATCTATAAGGGTGTCAATTCTGTTATTTCACATGCTTAGTACAAGTATTTTGTGACTTTTATTTATGATGATAGTCATTTTTTACGGGTATATTTTCCTCATTCTAAAGCTGATGTACTTTTTGTCTTTCAAACTTTTTTTGCCAATCAATTTTCTACTTGTATTAAGATTAGTTTGTTTACCTTTAACTTTTGAGTTTGCAGTGCAAAAAACACAGTAAGGTGTTTGGTAACACACCAAACTGCGTTTTATACTATGGGGTCCATTAAAAAATTGAGTTTGAAACGCAGTTTTTGTGAAGCAATTTTTACATGCTTTTTTAACTGAGTTTCAACGCTGTTTGTTTTTGCGTTTCAAAAATGCTTTTGAAAAACTTTGAAATTTTTTTATTTTTTTCTATACATCAAATTAATTTTTTTTTTTTTTGTGTTTTCAAATCAATTTGATGCGCTAATATCAAAAATAATTTTTAGAAAATAAAAAAAATTATTTTGATGCATTTCCAAGTAAAAAGCACTTTGAAAAGCAACCGCAACCACACTTCCAAACACAACAAAGCTACACATAAACCTCAACCACAATTTTTACCAAACACGTATCTAAATCCAACTGACCACACCTAACCACACTTTTTTAAAACTTACTTTTTTTTAACCACAACCACAAAAGCTACCTCAAAAACAACCACACTCTAAAGATATGATTATGGGGGTATATATCCATGGACTTTCAATTTTATCTAAATAAAGGGTATTATCTCCTAATGTTCTTGTCCATCACACCTCAACATCAACATAATAGGGTTCCATAATGTAAGAATCATCATCTTTTAGATATTCATACTTTGTTAACTAACTCTTTTGTACTACCTAGATTTTAGGTAGAAACATTATCTATAACTAAATATTTAATTAATCGTCTACCATCCCAAGTTCTCAATTTTGATTCTTCATATTTGGTGTTCCTCCTGAGTACAACACCCTTCGTATCTTTGGTTGTGTTTGTTTTATTCACTTACAATCCATTGAATGACACAAGTTTGCTACTCAATCTATTGGATGTGCTTTTCTAGGATATAGTAATGTCCATAAAGGGTTTGTGTGATATGATTAGGATGCTAATATCCTTCTGATTTCATGAAATGTGGTCTTCTTTGAAAATCAATATTTCATTCAATCTCATTCTCATGATTCCTTTTTAGTTTTGCTCTCTAATTTTGATGATGTGTTGAGTTCTACTAAACAATTTAAGTCAAGAATTGTATATTAGATATGTAGTGTGTATTTGGCATTGTGGTAGATTTTACAATTACGATTTAAAAAAATAGGTTTGAGAAAAACACTTTTAGTTATAATTTAAAAAATATATGTTCAAAAAAATATATGTTTTGTTAAAACTATTATGAGATGTATTTTTGCATGCAAAATAAATGAAAAACAAGTCATTTTAGCTTCTACAAAACCAATATTTGAAATGCTTATATGTGAGGTCCGGTGCAAAAAGTAGAAGCTATTTGGCTAACCAAATAGTTTCTCTCATTGTGGTTTGGCGAAAACCAGAAGCTACCACAATACTAAACGATCTTGTAGCCACTAGTCACATTGTCTGATCTAAACTTCTACACCAGATCATGTTCTGGCTGAACCTCGTCAATCATCTCGGATTTCACGTCCAAATTCTCTCCTGCAACTCTTCAACCTACTCTTAATACTACTACTAAACCTAAGTCTTACTAAGGAATATTGTTCATTGTCCTGATGGCATCAAACTTCTTGACTACAAATGGGTTTATACCATAAAGCTGCATCCTAATGGTTCAATTGCAAGTTACAAAGCCTGTTTGGTGGCTCTTGAAAATCGACAAGAGTATGGCTTGATAATGATGCGATGTTTGCACTTGTGGCTAAAATGACTACGATCACATAGTTATAGCTATCGCTGCCTTAGAAGGGTGGTTATCCCAACATATAGATGTGAGGAATGCATTTCAACAAGGAGACCTCAAATAAGAAATATATGACTCCTCCACCTACATGTTCACTCACTCCTCCTCTGGTTTGTCGTTTAAAGTGATCTATATATGGAATGAAACTAGCACCACGTGTCTGGTTGGAGAAGTTTCATTCTACTCTTCTTGATTTAATTTTATTCAAAGTTAGTTTGACTCCTCTCTCTTACTTCGAAAGATTGCTATTAGAATTGTTGCACTTCTTGTATATATGAATGCTATTGTTATTACAAGGTCTAATTCTCAATTGATTGAGCAACTAAAAGCTCATCTTTACACTTCATTTCATAAGAAAAATCTTGATACCTTGCAGTATTTTCTTGGTAAAGTTGTCCAACTGGTACACTATTGCAACGACACAAGTATACTCAAGAGCTTCTCACCCTAGCTAGTTTAGTCCAGTAACTTGGTCCTTGTACAAATGGAGGTAGACTTGAAGCTACAACAAGATGATGGAAAGCTATGATTTAATCCCTCGTCATATCGAAAACTAGTAGGGAGTTTGAAGTATTTGACAATTACTTGGCTTGATATTTGGCAATTTAGTCAGTTTATGCAGGCTCCTCGCCATCCTCACTTGATCATTGTACGACATATCCTTCATTATCTCATGGTACTTCTGGTCACAGGTTATTCTTTCCTTCTAGGACTCTTTTACAGTTGAGTTATAGTGATGCGAATTGAACTGGTTGTCCTGACTTGGTCCATGTTTTTTGGTTATGCCCTTATTTCTTAGAAGAGTAAGGGACAGAGTTTCTAAATCCTCAACCGAGTCTAAATATCATGCTATGTCATTCATATGCTCTTAAATTGTTTGGCTTTGGGGTTTGTTGGGCAAACTTGGCATTCCTCAACTTACTCCTACTCCTCTCCATGCGGATAACACTAGTGTTGTTCAAATTGCTACCAATCTGATTTTCAATGACTGCATCAAGCATTGCATTAGATTTTCATTCTATTTGTTAAGCACTTGACCAACATCTGATTACTCCTCCTTACCAAGGCTCTATCTCATCATCAACATCAATTCATAGTTGACAAATTAATGCTTTGTGATCCACACACATTAATTTTTGGGGGGTGTTAACTGTAATATCTTGATTTAGAAAGATTGATATGCAATTACTTGATTTAGAAGCTTGATATAGGAAGATTGATTGATAGGAAATTAGCTGCACATAGTTACATTTTAAGAGAGATTGTAATTATGTTCCAGGAGTGATTGTAGAATGTAATTATGTTGATACTTCATTATTTAGAGAGAAGAGATCCTCCATTGAGAGACATTCAGACCATTTTTACAAAAGAAAAATGACCATTGGCAGCTGCAAAACTTATCACTTTGCTCGAAAGGTATGGGATTCGAAATCTATAACCAACTGTGTTGCTTTTATATAAATATGCCAATTATCTCAAAGTTTGGTAGGATATAGTAGGACATTTTGAATCTAAAATTACATAGGCATTCCTCAAAGTGAAATTTCATTCATTCATTGTTCCCCTTGGTTATTTTTTTTCTATAATGGACTCTGACTATTTACGTGAGCATTTGAAGAATAAATTACAATGACCAAAGAAATACAAACTCCCAGTTTGAATACCAAGCCACTCTTGCTGACTAGGTTATTAGGAGTTTATGGAAATGTGAAGCAATTCACTTTGAAACTCAACAGTTTGCAAAATTAAATCACGTTCAACAACCATGTAACATTAACGAGTTTATTGGAAGTAGGAACTAAACTAGAATAATTACCTGGCTGGATAACCAAGAGGCAGTTTGGGTGAAATAGAAACCAAAGCAGCCAAAACACTAGCTTGTCCATTCAAAGAATCAAGCTCAGTTTTCAGATTGCTTCCCTGTAGGAAGAGAATTGGTTAGGGAGCAATTATAAATGAAAAGCATGCAAGATCAGAAGCATAGCTTCTATTCGAGAATTCAAATTCAAAAGAATATCTATACAAAGAAAAATTCAAAACAGTGTGCGCTTGTATGAAACTACTTTTATAGCAGACATGTACAGAAAACCTCAGCCTTGAAATTGAGAGGGGACACAACATGGAAACCATCAAGAGCAGAAACTTTTTATGAGATGGAGAGTTATAAGAATACAAGGTGTATCTTTATAACTCAAGAAATTATGATAGTTTGATCAAACGATGAAGGAAGGAAGAGAGGGAGGAAGAGAGAAGAAAAGGAACTGTACAAAAAGGATCCTAAATTTTTTCACCTTATGCACTTCAAGCATTAAACTGATTCCAGATTAGTTATGGGAAGCAAACAAGACATTTAAATACAAGGGAGCAAACACTAACACAGATAGAACAAGAACCAAGTGTCATGTCAAAATATTAACTATACCTTTTCAAATGAAATATTGTCTCTCAAAGCACTTAGTGTGGTCACAACATAAGAAATCAAACCACCAACACATGTAGGATCGACCTCAGCCAAAACACGCAATGCCAAGGCAGCCTCAATGCGTACCTAGCCACAAGTTTGCAATTAATATTCAACTACCATGGAAACCATATAAATGCAAAAACCAGAAGAGTTAGAACACTGAAATAAAAAACACTATCATCATTAAGTGTAGAAAAAAATGGCAGCAGGTGAAGATAGGGAAACATAATAGAAAAATGAATTTTTCCTACCCAGGTCCCCCCAGAAGTAAAATACTAGCATTTTTACTGGTTTTATATTTACACCAGAGCAAAAAAAAAAAAAGGGGAGACGTTGAGTTTATAGATAAGCTTATATCAAGCTCATATTTTGATAGTTGTTTAGATGCCACATGCATCTAGTTCATCTCTTCTTCTTGCTTTTATTCTTTATTTTGCTCTTTTCCTTGTCTCATTGAAGTCAATGTTCTTTTAATAAAAATTTATAACTGGTCTCTCATTCATAACCACCATAATTTCCACCACTTTTCCTTTGCGAAACAGCTTTGTCCTGCACTATGATGACACAATCCTAACATTCAGTATCTTCAATTTAAATTAACCATAATTCAGATCATGATAAGGCCATAAGAAAGGTAAGGGTAGTAATTCTAGTCAAACAACAGTCACAACATTTAAGTGGGGACTTTACCATCTGTTTGACAACTAGATAAAACAAGAGGATGTTCGAAATAACTTTACAAAAAATTTACAGAAAACTATTTGAAGAATTATAATAAGATTTAAAGAGTAAGACATAATGAAATCCTTACAAGTTGAGAAGAATGAGATACTGCAGCAACAATTGTGCTATCAAAGAGTTCCTTGAATTCTAATGGAACCTGAAAAATAAACAGGTCAAGTTCCACGTTAAAAAATACTATTATTATGCATATAAACAAAAATGTACATAAAACAGCATAACAGTCTCCAATCCTGGGATTTCATGTAGTATTAATCACCAACAAGTAATTCACAAAAAGCGTACTTTATTAGTAGGAAAAACAAGCATAAAGCTTCTGCCATCAAATTCAAATCAACATGCTAAAGTGATGCACTTCTTGATTGAAATGGAGATATTAGAATGATAAAACTAGGGACCAGCAACGATAAGCATGCTAAAACCAAGATATGGTTAATAATAGCAGTGTGTAATTCAATTATACCATCAAAGAAAATCTGCTGGTACAAATTAAAAGATATTATGAAAAGAGACTAAAAAGAAGTCAAGAGTTAACACATAAAAAAGAGACCAAGACTGCTCTACCAAAGGGCTCACTTCTGATCTGATTGATTAAAAGAAGGTTATAATTGTTAACCCCTGGTTAAAATAATTGAAACCAAAAAAACAATCTTGACCCGGTAATGAAATGGGTTAAATAAAAAATCAAAGAAATTTAATTTAAAGAAAAGGGATGAAATCTAATGAAATGAGAAGGACTCGTTAGAAATTGGTGGGGTTAAAATCAAAATATGAAATATAGTGGGTAAAAGTGTAAATTCCAAAAGATCAACCTATAAATACATCTCTCTTTCTCACTCTTAAGGCCGGCAGCTCACCAAAGGAGGAAGGGCATGGATTTTTTATTTTTTTCTTCTCCATCTCTTGATGAAATCACTTGGAAAAGGTTAGCAAAGAGTGATTAAAAGAGTTTTTGAGTGATCAAAAGAAGAAATTAGGTGGTTTTTACAGAGTTAAAAGTTAGGGTTAGGGAGCTTAGGAGCAAAAAAGGAGGTGAGAAACTTAGCTTGTTCAAAAAGTTAGGGAAGGGAACTTAGCTTGTTCTTGCAATCTCCCACTTGGATTAGCATTCAATTAAGGTGAGAAACTCATTTAAAATGTTTGGTTTTAAATGATTATGCACTATGTGAATGGATGAATGTGTTAGTGTTGCATAGATGTTGAATTTCATAAATTCGTTGGTTAAAATGTTAAATTTGTGATGGAATAATGTTTAATGACATGAATAATGACTAGGTATCAATTCAATTGAGAGAATTGAAGAAGAAAAAATCCATCCTCCATATAAAGCCAATTTCGGCCTAGGAGAGGAAAAAGGGAGAAGTGTAGGAAAAATTCAATTAATTACGATTCAAAAACCATTTTATCACCAGGTTAGTGACATTAGACTTAAATATGCATGCCTAAATGAATTCAATTAGGAATTTATACCTAAATTGTAAGTTTTAAGTTAGGGTTTATATTGAAATGTGAGGGAAATGAGAAATTTATTTTGTTTGATGTAATTGGCATAGAGATGAATGAAAATAACTTAGAATATACACAAATGAAGAGAAATCCTAGTGCTATTAAAGGGGGTGGTGCCGACCATAAAGGGAAAGAATTAGGAAAATTAGAACAATGTATATATGTTATTTGTTTACTTATAATAGCATGTATTGAGATGTGGAGAATGAATAGAAAATAAATGGAAATCTTGTATTTAAATTGTAATGAAAAGGTTGTTTGTGCCTTAAATTACAAACATTGAGACTTCGTAAGAATTACAGAATTTTTGTGTTGTGTTGAATTATGGTTTGATGAAGAAATGTTAAAGAAAATGAATATGTTTCTTTGAGAGAATTTTAATTATTTCAAGTAGGATGTGAAATGAACTAATTGATTGATGGGGAGGCTGTGTTTAATGATGTTATAAGACATGTGGAAGAGAGATACTTGTCTTGAATAGGAAGGAAAATGAAGGAAAATACTTGGCTGCATGTTAGAAACCTTAGATTTGAAACTGGACAGATTCGTCACTCAAGTTCCAGGCGGTTTCTTCACAAAAGTTGTAGTTAGGGATTTTAGCTTTCAAATGAAACTGACCTTGCATAATTTGGAGTTACAAAACTCCAGATATGGGAAACAATCTAAGGGGAGGTCGGACTGGAACCTTACTAGACAGTCTTACATGTTGTGATAACAGATAGATTTTGGTGTGTTAATGGCAGAATTGGGTTTTATTTCCTTCAGCAAAGTTGTACTGGAGTATCTTAGCTTTCAGAAGAAACAAACCATACCCAAATCCGAATTTTATAGCTTCAGATATAATCAAAACAGTAACCAGTGTTCTAGGGGATAAGTAAAAACAACTAGAGTAGCCGACTCTAAAAAATCTTTCCTTTGATAAAAGACTTAAATGATAAAGGTTTTGAGAGTGGAATTTTTATTATAAGCTAAATTGTTATTAATGATTAAGTTGTGGGTGAACTTACATTGAATTACTAAATGGGGAGTCATGTGTATACATGTTGATACAAGAGAGGTTGCTGGAGCAGGATTCCAAGGCAACGAGGCAGGACCTTCACGAGCAGCAGGTAGGAGACTGACTCCTCTATTATAAACATGCTAGAGCTATTAATGATAATTCTTTATTTTTCCGTAAATATTAGATGTATTTGGTTGTATGGGATGAGAGATGAATACTAGAAGGGAATATGAAATTGACTAGTACTCAGTGTCGTACTAGAGGCATCAATTTGATTGATGACTAAAATATAAAATTGACTAGTACTCAATGTAGTACTAGAGGCATCAATTTGATTTGATGACCAGGAATATGAAATTGACTAGTACTTGGAGTAGAACTAAAGGCATCAATTTGATTTGATGACCAGGAATATGAAATTGACTAGTACTTGGAGTAGAACTAAAGGCGTCAATTTGATTTGATGACTAGAAATATGAAATTGACTAGCACTCAGCGTAGTACTTAAGATGTCAATTTAGTTGACGACAAAGATACGAATTGATTCCGCAAAGAAAAAAAAGAATGGTTTAATAATTGATTGTCTACGTATAAATTAAGTAGAAGATTTCTTTATCTTGCTATAACATATTTTAGTTATTGCTAATTGTTATAAACTAAATTGTTTACAGGATCTTCACAAGCTCATGATATGCATAGATCACTTTTGTAGTTTCGTTAAATAGTTATTAAAGTTGTAATTAAGGAAAACATAAACTCCTTTTCTAATTTTGAGTATGTTCTTTTGGTATGTATGTAAATTTTAATATTAGGATGCATGTATCAGCTAAATTTATTAAACTATGACTTTAGAGATTCTTAAATCAATCCTTCTTTTTCTTTACAATTATAAATGCATGAGATTTAAATTATGATTCTTTTACCTTATAATTATTGATTAGTTACTGTGTGATGAATATGTTGTGTTTATTGATTGTAGTATGAAATGATGGATCAAAAGAATAGATGTGGTCTATTCTTGATGGTGTTAAATTGTGGAATTGATCCAGGATGATTAGATCGATAATGGAGATTGAAAATAAAAGTGAAACAGGTCCATGTCGATAACTTAGGATCTCTCAATTTAGAGGAGACTCTGTTGAAATTTCAATAGAAATTTGGATAAGATTATATGTAGCTTACAACATATGTATAAAAAAAAATCCAGATTTTATGATCATCCATCATTGTATAGATTAATGTGTTGGTAGAAAACAGGGTTGTTACAATAACAATGGATGTTCAAGACAGAGATCATCATAACACAACATCTGTTTGGTGAACAGAAGAGACTTGCAAGTAACTATTGAAACAGCTTTGATGTTCCCAACTAACCAAGACAGGTAAAAGGGGAGGCAAGCAGAGGATAGACAGAAGACAGAAGTGACACTAGAGGGAAAGAACAAGGAGAAGCAAATTTAATGGAAGGGAATTAGGGGATCTAAACAAGAGAAAAGATAAAGGGTAAAGGAGGGTAAAAAAAGAGATGCAACAGCCGCCAGGGCTGGAGCAGATCTGTTTTTCAAGAAAAGGTAGAGCTTGTATATGTCGTCAAGCTAAAATAGTACTGTTAAAAAGTTTCACCTTCCCAATCAACTCAAGGGACCATCATTATTCAAATTATGTTGACCATATTTTGACAATGCATTAGAAAGCAGAAGGAACCATTTTATATGAACAGTATAGTAATGTCTGACCTCGCCCAATGTTTTCAAAGTGTATGACAATGTACGTAAAGCAGCAATTTTCATGGAAGGAGTGGCATCAGAAGACTCAAGCTGCAAGTTTCCAAGAGAACAGAATCAAGACAAGAACCAGCTCATGATAAATCTACCTTGTTCAAATTTGCTTCAGCATACCTGCTTTCCTAGGAAAACTAAAAAGCCCCTTTGAGTAGGTTCAGTCATCTGATCAGTTACACCAACTCTGAGGACGTAAAGAATGCAAGCCTTCAAAACACCAAATGAGATTAGTTAGTAAGTATTTTGATAGCATGGAATGCTACAAAGCAAGCTCTAGATGCAGAGTCAGTAACTTGCATTCTTTCAACTTATTTTGATTTTATTCCTGTCTACAAACTAGAAATGAAAAAAAAAATCTATTATGATAGCCTTATTGTCAGATGCCAGTATATCCGACCACTCTGATAAGACTATGTCAGATCATAGTTGTACCAAAAGCCTACAATTACAAATCCAAAAGCCAGCAACTCACAGAATTTGAGAATCCTAATTCGGCACTTATTTAACAAACTACTTTTACACTACTTTAAGTTAATATTTATTCAACTAGTTCGAAACTACTTTCTCTTCCATAAAACATTGACATGAAGCATAGCAAACACTATCCTTGAGTTCCTCTCGTCCCCACAACAAAAGCATGGTATTCCAAAGTTATTTTAAAACAGGTATTTGCTAGAAGATAAACACGACTAAATTGCAAAAATACTAACAAATTCTTTGACAACAAAAACAAATTGCAATATGGAATTGAAACGTCAGATAGCAGAACAGCATACAAAAAAATCAAAAGAATAGGAAGAACTAAGCCATGTCCCACTTCAGCTTTCCCTATGTTTAATATATATTCCACTTTGTAAAAAGAATACAATAAAAAAACAGCACAGCATTATCTCTTCATCAAACATCCTACTTGCAAAAAAGATTAAGAAACAAATATGCAATTTCTGTGAACAAATATGAAAATTCTGTGAAGCAAATACCAGTGCATGAGCATCAACAGAAGTATCTGAGCGAAGCATCTCCATAACCTGCAAAGCATACTGTTGAAGCTCGCTATCTGGATGCAGATACTTTAGACGAATTGCCTGCAATATATAGTTTAAGGAAAAAACAAAGTTAGAAACCAAATAACAAGGTTGAGATTAACTAAAGCTCACACTTCAAACCAAGCTCAACTATTAGGCAACACTCCAATAAGATAACTGGGCAATATATTTGGGCAATAATTATATTGATAAATTGATGATGTTCAACAATAGACTATGAATAAAAATTCTAGTAAATATTTCATTCATTAAATTTTCTAACATTAGACTTTAATCAAGAAAGAAATCTTTTAAAGGAAACCAAAGGGTGGGCAACCAAGAAAATAGATAGCACAGTAGAAGCATGAGAGAGAGAGAGAGAGAAGAAGAAGAAGAAGAAGAAGAAGAAGACAGGAGAAAGGGCTAGGATTTTTCAAGGTAAGTTTTGTTAAAAAAATACCTGTAAAAAGTAAACCCAAGATAAGGTTATGCCAATTCGCACATCCTTCAACCGAGATCCACTCACTGCAATTTGTACTGTTTGTGAGTAGTTGTAGAAAGCCAATAAGCATGTAGACACGCACCAACTTTTAGATGAGCTACTCACAGGCTATCCAAGCCATCATAAAGAAAACCAAAACATAGAAGTGATAAATAACCAAAGACAAAACAGAACAGCAAAACCAAGTTTCAATTCAAAATTATAAGCACCATCACTTGATTTTTCAAATTAACCAAATTCAGATCCTTGAAAATATAGAACTCTTTCTCCACTGGAAATCAGTTGCCCCATATTCAATCCTAAAACTTGAAATACCCCGTACTAAATAAAACACCATCTATACATATTACACCAAGACTGTGATTTAATAAACATGATTTCAGAAGAAAATAAGAAGGTGCCAACACCTGTCAAATGTATACTGGGTGGTAAAGTGAATACCTTTTGTGAAGGGCAAAGCCAAATGCCTCTGCAAACCACCTTCTAGTTTTTTTGCTGGAGGAAAAGGACCTTTTCCCCTGGGTTGAACCTAGTAAAAGACAACAAACTATGAGATAGCAGAAAGGAAAAGAAAGAGGGAAAATGGGGGCCAAAAAAAGAGACATGACAAGAATCACATGTTTTATGAATACCTGAGCCTCTGGATTCATTCCAAGAGCTAGCAATGAGCCTAGTGCTTCAGAAAATGCATCCCTGACAAGTGATACAGGATCCTCAAGGGCCTACTAAGAGCGACAGAAATTTTCAAATGTTCATAACATCAGATTCTTAAATATTAAATGTCTGGATGGTAAAATAACAAGGAAAACATCACTAAGGAAAACCTGCCTTGACACAATAAGAAGCTGAATTCTCAATTTCCCCAACTCCTAGGCATGGTCCACCAATGCTAGCAAATGCCTTCAGACAACGAGCTCCAGCTATTCTAACAACAAATGATTTATCTCCTATAGCAAAACGTGTGATGAGACGGAATGCCTCCGTATATGCTGTAGATGCAGCACTACCACCAGACCCTTCCAAAGCTTTTTCAAGCATAAGTAGAGCCTCTTGTCTCACAAAATCCTAGAGTTTAACATATCCAAAAGCATAGTTACAGATAAATGAACAGTCAAGAAGCAAAAAGAATAAAGAAAACTACCCCTGTGATAATTAAAACAGTTTTTTCAGCCAAGTAAATGGAGATCAAATATGATTTAAGGATTTCAGACAACCATAAAAGTTAAGAAATTCCAAGAAGCCCAAAGAAATAAAAATTCAAGTCAAAATTAGCACACGGCAAACCAGTTGCTTAATAATTATTTCACGCCTCAACTCACTCACTAAAGGGATACTCAATGCTTTCAAATGCCTTTGCAATTTCTCTCTCCAAATACTGCAAGACTTAAAAGGGCTATTTGCCATTCCATTAATTCATACCACTTCCAATCCTCACAAATATCCCTCTCAAGCAAACTACCTAACAAATCACTAACTTTGGTGTGATCCTAAATAATAAATTAATGAAACGAATAATCCTCAATTCTCTAGGGATTTAAGAACGTAACATTGGATACGCTAATTGCTTCACTTTTGCAAGAAAGTTAGGTAAGATTATATAATATAATCAATGGTAGTTAATATTTAACATGTTGCTTTCATTAAGGTTCTCATGACAAAAACTATTGAATCAACAACCCAAAATTTAAATTGTGAGGCATTAGATCTTATCTCACTAAAAAATCAAATATATGATAACTTTGGTACATTAAAAAGCTGGATAAATCATGCATTTTAAGTTTTCTTTTTCTTTTTTTCATATAGTTGATCTACCAAATCAGATCTATCCATCTATCAATTTTGAGGTGGTCCAGCTTAGAGCATCTCATTAATATTAAGTGTCAACCACTTAAAAAGGCAGAGCAATGCTAGCCAACCTTACTTCCTTGAGCATTCAAGAAAAAGGTTTCAAAGCATCCAAGTGACTTTAATCCAAAGTGGAAGAGAACAAGCCTCCATTAGACTAGAAGATTCCTCTACAAGCCCCAGACTTGTGATGTTTTATCTATTGACCAAAGGAACTAACACCACTCCTCACATTGAGAATCTCAATCTGAAGAAGGAAAGTGTCAATCAAGTGGCATAGCAACCAGAACAACACGTAAAGTTCTATCCTCTTGCATAGTCCTAACTATTCTATTCCATTGGTCCACTTTAGACAGAAAACCTCTGTCTCTGACTCCTAGGTGAATACCTACCTTTTTGCAGCAGCTTTCAATTTAAAAATTTCAAGGCCTAAATCTTACACAAGGAGAAAAGACTTCCATACTAAGGCATGTAAGAGAGCATAAACACCTATATCAATGTGCAATAAGGTTAGCAAAAGAAAAGGCAAAGGTCAATATGTACATATAACACATTGAGCTGGACTACCTCATGAAACTTCATAAGTTTTGAGGCAATAATAGTTGTTTCAGGCAATCCTGAGGTAATTTTTCTTCCGAAATGCTGATATAATTCTCCCAAGCATCGCACAGCACCTACAAATATTCAAAAACATGATGAAGATCAAACGATAAAAGTTTAACAAATAAGAAAAGGTGAAAGGGTAAAATGCTTCACTAACTGACTGCAATAATGTAACACACTTTTTATAACTAAATTCTAATCCTGTACAAATAAAAGGTTTCTGATAGAATGCCAGGGAAGAGCAAATAGTTTTACTATAGGTTAGACAGAGAGTTGGGTGCTGCCTAACATCTAAATTTATGTATGATGTAGTAACATTCATATAAAATAGTTACCCAACATGAACTATTTAGCTTCTTTTATTTGTGAACACTAGAAGAAATGAAATCTGAAAAACACTAGAAGATTATGGCATTGTGCAAAAAAAAAAGTAAAATGTAAGGAATAATGCTGACAAAAAGACAGGCTTTCGCGCCTTGCTAAAGTTTAGCTAGAAAAGTTCTCCTAGAAAGCCCTTAAAGCATTACACTATAAAGATTTGAAGATGGAAAAATCCTTAAGAATTCTAGAATTCCTCTCTAACAAACACTAAGGAACTGCAAACATCGCACAACCACACAAAATTTTACAATCCTTTCTCCTCCCAAAACCCACCAAGTGCAGCAGCAATAAGCCTTCCACCCTAATGGTGCAAACGCATTGCTCATTGCAAATAGCAAATGACCTACTCCAAATCTCCCCACTGTTATGAAACACAGAGCACAAGGAAGACAGCCTTATACCGCCTTCTATATTACAATAAATCCTTCATACTAATTTACAATTCACCATTGCCCATGTGAAAGCACTGACATACCAACGATGGCATCTTGACTTTCCAAATAAAATTAACTACAAGGAATCAAGTTCAGAGAAGAGAATGGAAAGCCTTGCAGGAATAAATAAAAAAAAAAAAGATGCTTCCAAAAGTTCACACCCTACTATTGGATGTCAAGAAGAATCTAAAAGATTTTAAAAAAAAAATGAAAAAAGACATGGACACTCCTCGTTTAGGACTTTGGAGAAGTCCAAATCCAAGGCTTTACCTTTTTCCATTTTATAAAAATATAAATGGGTGCTTTGTACAATTTAAAGTGTAGAAAAATGAAATAAGTATCAGCTTTTATTTGCATTAAGGAAACGTTGGTTTTGGGTGGAGGGTGGTTACATATGAAATTAACTCCATGGTCTCATGAGACTGGTATTGGGGACTCTTAGAGATTCACCCAAATGTTGAATCCTGGGGGGGAAAAAATTGTGCATTAACCCATATGTAATCCCTGGATTTCAAAGACCACAACTACATCCCCTGAATCACTCCAAGTGCCATCTACAACTTCTGTAAAAAGCACCATAACTAGCACCATGAAAGCCATTGCACGAATGCATACAAATCATTTTTTGGCATCCAAGAAAAAAAAAATCCATTCAAAAGGATTCTCAAATCTTTCTGCTATCTACTAAAAAACTATTTGAAAACACTTTAAGCATTACACCAATATCTTATCCCACAACCAGTGTTAGCACTACACCAATATCTTATCCCATAACCAGTGTTGTCAAAGGCAAAAGGCACTAAGCCTGTAAAATGCCCAAGGCACTAGGCGCTCGCCCAAATGAACCAAGGCGATATGCTATAAATAAAAAAAATATATATGTAATATTATATTATATAAATCTAAAATATATATCTTCCCAGTTAAGATTAGATCAATAGAAAATCAAAAGAAAATATAAAATACCATAACATAGTCATATAAAGTTATGTTTTTCACCTTTAAAACAAAATAAGATAATTTAAAGTAGTGAGTAGCCAAATAGATTAAAATGCAAAATTAAATATCATCATCTTTATTCATTAATCTTCAAAAACATCTTCTTCCATGCTTTCTTCTCCTTCACTTGAATCCTTCATATCCTCTGTTTCATGATTATAATCCAAGTCCTCATCTCTCAAACCATACTACACTTGTACAGATGTGTTGTTCTCCGACTCCCACTATTGAAAAAAGAAAGTGTGGCTGGTGTTTCTCTTCTAAGTGCCCTTCATTGTGTGTTTGTCTCCCGCTTTAATGATTTTTTTTTTATTTTCTTACCCTAATCTTTGTTTTTTTTACAAAATACCCCTAATTTGTTTCTTGTGGTAAATTAAAAAAAAATGACAAATACGTCAAAACATAAATAAGTTAAAAAAACATCCAACAGAAAAGGAACTTCAAGCAGGCACTAGCCTTGATGCCTTGCACCCACTTACAAGGCGCTCGCCTAGGCGATGCTTCATTGAAACCCAACGCCTGAGGCTAATAAAGGCACTGGGGCCTCGCCTGGCCTGGAGCATCTCTTGACAACATTGCCCACAACTCCCCAAAACTCCCAAAAATTCTAGATGCTGCAATAAGACCTAATCTTACCCGTTCAGACTTCAAACATATATCTAAGCCAATGTCGTCCTGTCCCAGTGACAAGATTGACATTTCACTCAGGAAAGACTTAGTTGCCCGAAAAGTAAGCAGCACGCATACAATTACTGCAATAAATCCAAACAGCTAGCAAGGAGTTTCAACAGTGAAAAATGTATCCATTGATAGGGGGGGGGGAATTCAATTTACGATCAACTTGCATAAAATGCTAGAAGTAAATTTATATCATAATTTTCCATATCCAAGAAAAAAAAGTGATATTTTGAACCAACCGGCAACTCTTTGAGGTTCGCTTCTCTTAGCATCAGAAAGAAACCCTTGGAGACTACTCGCTCTGGAGTATATCGAAATACTATCCCCTCTAGATATGATCTTAGCCATTGCCACTGATGCCAAATGCCGCACTGGCCGCCGCGCGCCAAGCTTGAGCAATGAATACAATGCATCCTCGCATTTTCTTTGCCATAACAATATAGATTCCTGACATTATTAAACCAAGAAAACAAAACGATAAATCAAAGAAAATCCAAAACGCACCGTAAAACAAAAAAAAAACTAAAGACCTGCAGATTTTCGAAGAATTAAAAAACAAGGTGTTTTAATAAAAGAAGAGAGAAAGGGAAGGGAAGGACCCGTGGCTCTTCATCGATGGCGGAGAGGAGATCGGAGAGGAGATCGAAAGAGAGGAGAGGGTCAGGGGATTGTTGGCAAGCGGAGGCTCCTATGGATTCTAATTGTGCGACTAAAACACCGAATCGAGAGAGAGGCACGTTCTCTCTCACGAAGTTCTTTGACATTTTTTGTTTCTTTCTTTCTTTCTTTTTAAAGATCTTGTATTACAGGGATTGAAGAGAGAGGGACTGTAGTTGAAGAACTAGACGCATTGTTGTTGTTGTTGTTGTTTAAATTTCTCTAAGAAAGAATTTTACAGGCTCGGTTGGGTAGAGACGAGAGAGAGTGAGTTGGATTTGATTCGAAGGGATTTGTGTTTGTTGCTCAGACTTGAAATGAATTGAAAGTAGACGTGTAAAAAAAAAAAAGTTCAGCGATGGCGTTTCTAAAATGGTAGCAAAAATGTGGAGAGTTGTTTAGGATTGTAGTAGCTTTTATAATTATATGAAAAAAATTGTTTTATAAAAAATATTTTTAATAAAAATTGATTTAATATTTATATATGTTTGGTTAAAATTATTGTTAAAATTGAGGTTAAATAAAAAGTAATTTAATGTGTTTAGTTAAAAAATTATTTTTTAAATTATGGTTTTTAATTTAAATATTATAGATTTAACTATTGCTATTACATTATAAAATAAATAATATTTTTATTATTTAATTAAACTATCTACAATTTCATCAGGTATGAAATACATCCGACAATGCTATAGTTTTCTTGGTTTCTTAAGCGCGCAACAACTTCAGGTTAAATATAATCAGGAACAAAATTGAGATTGAGATCAAATTCTACAAATGTTACGTTATTAAGCGATCTCTGTCTAATTTATGTAGTGTCATTGAATAATGCTAAACACTAGTTTTTTGAATAAAACACAATTAAAAAATAAAAAATAATTTTTTTTATTTTACCGGGTCGGACCCGGTTCAATGCATTTTGCGCTTTGGACCGGACCCGGTCTGGCCGGAACAGTGGAACATGGTTGAACTTCTCATCCGCGCAAGAAGCAGCACAATGCTTTTCTTCTCCCTACGTTTCGCACGCAATTTACCGTGGGACCCATGAACAGTAAACTACTTTTTTTCCTTAACCAAACATGTTGCATCTGCGTTTTAAGTAAAGAATAGACGCAAACGCTGCCTAATTGTAAAATAAAACGATAAATAATAAATTTGGTTAGATTAATAATATAATTATAAAATAAAAAGTTAATGATAATAAAAAAAATAATAACTAATTATAAATATTATAAAAAACACCCTCTAAATATTTCTAAAATTAATTTTATTTGATAAAAAATATAAAATTAAATAAAAACAGGACAATCTTAAAAAAAATAAACAAGATTCAAAGCTTAATTATTAATAAAGCAACACTAAATGATGAATTAAAAAAATCAATTTTAAAAAAAAATAAAAAAACTCTAACGCTTGTAGTCTGGCGCACAAGCCAGCACACCGCTGACTGGCAAGACAGCAAGGTCGTTGCCTCATCAGACACAACGCCTCTCCAAAGAACAGCGTCCCTAGTCATTTAGAGTGTGTTTGGTATTGCGGTAGCTGTTGTGGTTGTGGTTTGAAAAAAGTTGTTTTATAAAAAGTACTTTTAGTTGAGGTTGGTTTCAAAAAATAGGTGTTTGGTTAAAACTGTGGTTGAAATTGAGGTTGAAAAGAAAGTAGTTTAATGTGTTTGGTTAAGAATGCTTTTAAAATTGAGGATATAAAATAATTTTAAAAAATATATATTAATATTGATGGTTTTAAATTTAAATATTGTAGAATTAATTACTCCTATTACATCATGAAATAAATAATACTTTATATAAAGTATTTTTTTATTATTCCATTAAACTATTTGCAATTCCATCATCTATAAATTTCATCCGACAAAAACTACAGTTTTCATGACTTGCAACAAATTCATAAATATAATGTGGTGGTTGACGCGCACCAACACATTCGATAGTTTTTTATTGTTCCATTAAAAAGATAAAAAATTATAAAAAATAATTAATTAAAAAAACACAATTCTAAATATCACAAAAACCTATTCATAATTACCACCTAATTTCAAAACATAAATCAAAGTGTTAGGTCCACACATATAATCCAAAATCGATTATTTTTTTTATATATAATAAAACTAATTAATTATTAATACCTTTTTATTTTAAAAATTATTTATTTATTCTCTATGTATTTTCTTGGAAATGAATTAAAAAATAAAAAATATTTTTTATAAATAATACATAAAATAAATTAATTTTTTAAATAAATTTTATACGAGAAATATATCTCTTTTCCAAAGCTATCATAATTTTTTCTAAAATAATAATAAGATGTTGTCATTATCATACTTATTTAATATAAAAATATCATTAAAAAAAATGACATCAACTAATCTGGAATCTCTGCATTCAAAAGCTTTTCTTTTTTTATTCTCATTCTCTACTTTCCACGTTTTCTAATCAGCAACCACGGCAAAAGCAAGACAGCCTTACTTCTGCATTCCTGCATTTGGAACACATATTTATATGGGACCCATGCATCAAAAAGTGTGGCCTATTGTTTACCAAACACATTGTAATTTTGAACGCAGCTAAACGTGGACGTAACCACGTAAACAAACACAGTTTTAGTGTGAGGCGCGAAGGGTTGTCCCTCGCATTACTAACTGGCAACGACAACAGTGGATGCCGCTGGCAGTGGGCAGAGAACCCACTATCGGTAATAAAGAAGAAGAAGATAAAGAGGGGCAGAGACTCTGATGTCTCTTTAGAGTTTGGGAAAATTACCCTCTTACTCTTGTCCTTGTTAATTTTAAATATTAAGCTTTTAAGTTTGTATATTATGAACACGTTCCTAAAACTTTAAGCCTTATTACAATTTAAGGTCTTAAGATAAATTATGAATTTGCCCTCTATAAATAAAATTTAGATTTTGTACTCTTAATTAAAATTAATTGTAGAATTACCTTTTCTAATAGGATTATGAATGAATTAAATTGTTTAATTTATTTTTTTTATTTTTATAACATCATAATGGGATTATGATTTATTTAATTAAATGGTTTAATTAAATTTTAGAAAAATAGTTTTTCTAATTTAATTAGAGTTTTTAGGCCAAATTGTTTTTTTTTTGGGAAATTATCAAATTGAATTTCATTGGATATTTCTAAGTGTTAAAAATATTATTTTAAATTGCACATAAAGTCAATAATTAGAATAGCATGCAATATATTTTAATTATGTATATTAAAATATTTTATGGATGATGAGTGATTGTGGATATTAAAGACCAATGTGATTGTGTTTTTATTTTATGATTGTGATTTTTATTAAATAGGGCATGTATGTCTTGTCTTATCTCTATTTTTTCTTTTGGATTGTAATTTTTTTCTCATCTAATTCCCCTAGAATATAACTTATGGTTTCTTAATTAATTATATAAATGTTATGTAATTTATAAATGTAGAAATCTAGATAGAAAATTATTATGTAATCAAAATGCTTGTGGTGAACTTATGAAAACTTATTACTGCTACCTAGAATTTGACCATCTAATTCCCTTCAATTGCTCGAGAAAATTAGCTTAGATATATTCATAATCATCCAATTAGAATGACATATTAGGGGTGTGTGTTTATATATAAATTGTTATGTATGCAATGTATATATGTTATATCATCTTATGTATGAGACCTAATTAATTGATAATAAATCTCTCATTAATATATTAAGTACATGTTGAGAACATGAATAGTTGTCTTCTAATTTTATATGCATAAAAAAAAAGTTCTATTCATGGATAATTTGTTGAGTCACTCAAGATTATCATTAATCAAATATGTTTAATGCTATAAAATTGGATCTTACTTAACTAACTTGTATGATTTGGATGTATCACTTATGATTATATGAAGTTAGGCGAAATATATATGATATGTTTAGATAAAAATTTTTTACCTAAGTGATTTAGGAGTCACATAAAGGTGTGATTAATACATTATATTATCTATCTAATTTAATTTATTTTGATTTGTTGAGTCACTCAAGATCAAATAAATTAAATAAGATCATAACCCACTAGGAAAATCTAAAAGAGATTTCTTGTATTAATAGAGAGAGCTATTAATTTGCAAGAAAAATAGTGGAAGACTAAATTAGGATTAAAGACGTTATCTAAATTTGAAATTAAATATGTATGCATGAAACTAATACTTGCTCTCTTTACATTAATTGGTTGATAGATAAAATAAATAGCAGCATATCCCTATGAAGCATACTTGATGCTAACAAATTGACTGGACTAAATTTCTTAGACTAACACTAAAATGTGAGAATTGTTCTCAAGCAAAAAAATAAAATTACATGTTCTTGAAAAATCCAATTTCAAATGCCTATGTTGATGATGTTAAAGATGAAGTTAGGAATGAACATCATGATGACAATGAACAAACTGTATTTTTTATGTTAGCCAGTATGTCACCCGAACTTCAAAGGTAACATGAGAATTGTTTGATAAGGATAGTAGGACTGAGAGGTATGAGACCTCTAAGGAATTGTTCCATTGCAAGATGATAGAGGGTTCTTCAGTGAACACCCATGTTTTGAAAATGATTGGCTATATTGAGAAATTGGGCCAATGGGGTTTTGTCATGGACTATGAGTTAAATGTTGACTTGGTCTTGTAGTCATTACCCTAAAGCTTTTCACAATTCAATATGAACTATCATATAAACAAGTTGGATAGTATATTATCAAAATTACTTAATATACTTAAAACTGATGAAAGGGCCTTTAAGCAGGAAAAAGGTTTAGTTATTCTAATTTAGTCTTTTAGAATGTCTAAGAAAAAAGATAAGAAGAATAAGAGTGTTGTCTTTAAAGAAAACAAACCTTTTGGAGGCATAAACAAAGACATGGGCTCTTATCATTGTGATAATAAAGAACATTAGAGGAGAAATGACAAGGAATACCTTGCAACTGTAAAGACAATGAAGCTTCTCCTTTAGACATGTTTATAATTGAAAACCATTTTACAACTTTGCATTATAGTTCTTAGGCATTAGATATGAAATATGGTTTTCATATTTGCAATTACATGAAGAAACTAAATTATAAGATTAGTTGAAGGTAAAATAAACCTCGACTTAGTAATAAAGTAAGGGTTGTTGCATTATCAGTAGGAACTAGTAATGCATTAGTTGTAGGAACTAGTTATTTTGTTTTGTCTAATGGGTTGATACTAGAACTTTATAATTGTTATTTTGTTCCAATATATTAAGACATTATTTTCATTTTATTTAGTATTAAATGGATTTGAATTTATTATCGACAATAAATGTTATTCTTTTTATAATAATGATGTTTTTATGAATCTGGTAATTATACAAATTGTTTGTATATACTCAAATTTAAAATGCTCAAGTTTAATATAAACTATAATAAAATATAAATACAAATTGTAATAAGTATTAAAAAACTTCGATTGGATCAAGATGGTTAATATTTGACCAAATATTTCAATGATTATTTAAAAGAGAATGAGATTCTCTACACCTTTTAAAACACTATTTCTAGATGAAATATATTCTCAAGCATAGTTATTAAACCCGGCTGGCTTTGACGGGTTGACCCGGAACCCTGTCGACCGGTGGCTGGACCGTCCGGTTTAATAAAAAGACCGATTGTGGCAATAACCAAAAAACCCGGTCGACCAGCGGGTCGATCCATAACCCGGGTGACCCGGGCAAACCCGGACGAGACCCGTTGGATTTTGTATCAAGAAATGGAGAAAAAGGTTGGTGCTGTGGTTGTGAAGGATAGTGAAGACTTTTGTGCTGGTGTGTCATGTTGTAGTTTAGAGAAGACTATTCACTGAAGAGAATTGTAGCTGCTAGCCAGAGCTGGAAGGAGAGACCTTGTGATGGGAGTTGTCTGATTATCACTATTGACTTGATCGAATGGATGTAATCTTTGTTGTAATTCTGTCTTTGGTGTGTCATATTGTATTTTAGAGAATCTGTTTTTGTTGTCTGGTAGAAGGATTTTGATGAGGTCTAAGTCATCTTGAGCCTTCTTCTTGCTGTTGAGGAATTGCCATACGCCGCCAAGGCGAAGCTTTCACTTTCCTTGAAGTGTTCTTTGCATGGGTGAATTTGATAAATTAGGGCTTTGATTTTGAAAGGGTTGTTTATAATTTTATATACATGTTGGCTATGCATGGGTGAATTTTCTATCTTACCCTCTGTCTTATTTTGCCAACATTATTGTTAGAGAAAGATTATTTCACCTTGGTATTTATAAATACGAGTAAAATAAAATAATTTGATAAAAAAATTTAAAATATTTTTTAAAATTTTATTATTTACAACATATATAGCTTATATTTACATGGATTTTTTAAAAAAATTTCATATAAAATATTAAAACTTTAAATATATTTTTAAAATTTTTCCGGGTTGACCCATGAAACTCGAAACCCGGTCCCTTGGCCAGGTCAACCCCCGAGTCGGCTTTAATAACTATATTCTCAAGGCTAAAACATTAGATGTTTAGCTCTGAACCTTAAAAAACATGAAATCTCTATAAATTTGGTAGGGCATGCCATGCATCAATGAGATAAGAACCTCTCATGGAAACTGTGAATGACATGTTGCTCATAATTGATGGCCCTACTAATTGCTTGAAAGAAATATATGATATTTATTCCAAGAAATAACTTGAAGATATGGATTTCATGTACTAACCAAGTTTGGAACTTGGTTAATCCACCTGAAGGGATAAAACCAAATGGATCTAAGTGAATATTTAAGAGAAAGACTAATATGAAAGACAATGTACAAATATGCAATACAAGCTTTAAGGAGTAGGAATATCCAATTTTGATGGTATAATCAACATATTTGATTTCATAAAAAATATGGATAAACCTTGTGTTTACAAAAGGTTAGTAAGAGTAGTGTTATTTTTCTAATATTATATGTTGATGATATATTATTGTTAAGAAATGACATACCTTTACTTTACTCAATAAAGTTTTGGTTGCCCAAGAATTTCTCCATAAATTAATTGGGAGAAGCAAACTATATATTGGATATAGAGATATATAAAGATAGACTTAGAAGGTTACTTAGATTGTTCAAATCCATGCATATAGACCATATGCTAAAATAACTTAGTATGGAAGAATCTAAGATGAGATTCTTATCTATTTTGCATGGAACACCTCCCTTCAAAGACATGTGGTTTAAGACAGATTGAGAGAGATATGATGGAAATGGTATCCTATACTTGGCTATAGTATCCATCAATAGATAAGATAAACTAGAAGTTTAAAATTGTCTGAATTAATATTGTTTCAATGAAATGTTGGAAAAGTAATAAATACCGGTCAATATATGTTTGTGTTATGAGTTGGAAGAGTTCTAAACAAGAGAGCAAAATTGATTCTACAACTGAATAAGAGTATACCTCCAAATTTGAGGAAACAAAGAGATTATTTGGATTAAGAAGTTCATCAATGAACTAGGTTGGTTCCTAATATTGTTGATCCAGTTGTTCTGTACTGTGATAACAATGGAGCTATTGCATAAAAAAAAGAACCAAAGTCTCACTAATGATCCAAACAAGCACTTAAAAAATTCTATTTAATTTGATAAATCAATGAAATGAAAGATGTAAAGATAGAACGAGTATCTACAGAAGAGAATTTAGAAGATCCTCTTACCAAGTCATTATCCATGCGGAAACATTAGTGCTATATGAAGTGATATGATATTAGATACATGATTGATTGGCTTTAGTATAAATGGAAGATTGTTAGTTCAATATGTTATGTAGTCAATCGGTTGGTTACACGTGGTTTATTGAAGATATTAACATAAAGGTTTGTGCTTATGACACTCACACCAGATGGATTGATTGAAGGGTTTTTTAATCCCGAAGCTTATAATCTTGAAGATGGTAGACTTATAATGGCTCTTCAATTCCATCCATAGTGAATTACACAAGAGATAACTATTAGTTTAATATGCCCCGTAGTCAATCAGTTGGTTATACGTGGTATTATTATATTCATATAAATACATATTTATTATTAATAAAGACTTAATTTATCTTTAATATTCATATAATATTAGATTAATGAATCTAATATTTAATTTATGAATCTAGAGTAAAGATAAAATTTATGAGGCAAAAACGATGTGCAAAGGAAATTATAAAGTTGTTATTAATAAGAGATTCTTATTGCATCAAAGCATTGATTCTAAAATGTTCTTGATTGTTGCTCTCTTAAATACTGGATATTTATTAGAACTGTAGAAACTGGTACATATTATGTTATTTCCTTTATGAAATAAAGTAATTATTCTCATAAGCTGAGTTATAAAAGATACCTAAAACTAATATGTAGGTATTTGTTATAAGATATGTACACTGAACTGACTCGCATAAGAATTCCATATGGAGATATATCAAATGTCTAAGGAAAAACTCATATGATAGTTGTGTAAGTGATACTTAGACTTAATATCACTAAGTTATCTTATATAGAGAGTGTTATGTTTTGATCCTATCACATATTATCTTGGTAAAGGTAACAAATAGGCAGATATTAGATATAACATAAACTATATGAAGGTATTTGAGTGATCAATAGAGAATTCATCGCTCTAGATGAATTAGGGAAAATGTTCCACATGTTCTTAAATAGTATTAATTGTTAAATCTTGCGCAAGGTGGAATGAGATTGAGAAAGAGTTTCAAATCTTATTCAAATGATCAGTGACTACAATGTTATGAATAAATATGATTTGACATGATAGACATACTTCATGCTAAAATGTTACTGAAAGATTAAGTCAAACTACTTATGACTTTCCTAATATTTGGGGGATCATAACATGTTGATAGACGGTGCACTTGTTCTTCAAATATAACTTAATCAGTTATTGAATTGATAATAAATTAAATTGTTTGATTTATTTAATTCTATTTATTTAGAATTATAATTTATAGTTGGGCCAACATATTAGGAACCTAATGGGTTACACACATTAAGAACCATTAGTCAGAAATTAAATTCGTATAATTAATCAAGTGTAACTCGACTGAAAATAATTTTAGAATTTAAGCAGTAAAATATATTTAATTCAAGGGTTATAATTACAGTCTTAGAATAATCAAGTATGGACTTGATTAATTAAAATTCTAAAATTATTCTTAAATAATATATGGATATTATTTAAGTGGCAAGTAAATATTTTTCTATTTATAGGGTTTTTAGAATTTCCTAGACAAAAAAAAAAAATGTAAGTCACAGAATATAGAGCTAACACTCTAGGTATAACAATCCTTCTCTCTTAAATAGGGATTTAAGAGACTTTTCACTAGTGATTCGTGTGGATTACCGTTGGAGGCTGGACAATTTAACGAATTGTGGTTTGTGACAATTCGATCTTTAAAGAATTATTCAAAGCCAGAGAAGATCAGATCTTTAGGTAATAAATTCCTAAACAATTCTGAATATGTCTAATAGGATCCTAGGGACTCTTGAATAATTTTCTTTTATTGTTTTCGCTAAGTATATGATAGTTGGGAACCCAACAATGGAATCCTTATAGCAGTTGCTAGAGTACCATTTGAAGATAACCTAATGATACAACTCGCAAAGGATTTTATTGTTGGAATTTATTTATAAAACATAGTTACTAGGCTTATTTGAGGCTAAATTTAAGGTGAGTTCCACTCAGTTTTAAGGTTAAAAATTTATAAAAATTTATTCTTTTGTATAAGTTCTTCAACATGAAACATTAACAAGATTAAAATAAATTATATGAATGAGAAATTGAAATAAAAAACATAGGTTGGCTAGTTTGTTATAAAACCCAAAACTATCTATCCCATATAGAAAAAAATATAAAGATATCTTTAGTTTTATTTAATGAAAAGTTGAAGGGTCATTAATAAAACTAAGTAAAATAGTATGAGTTTAATCCACTAGTGCTCAACACAGGCTTAAAACTTGAATTAAATGAGGGGTGGATGAAGAGTTTTTACACTCTTCCTCACCTTAGTTTTTAGAGTTTTCTTGTCAATTTTGAGTTTTGTTTTTGCTTATAATCTAAGGCTTAGGTTTGATTTTGTTGAAAGATACTTGAGTCCATTAACTTTGGTTTGTAAACCTTATTTAGAAATACATCTAAATAAAGTGATGTTGTTTGAATCTCATGAGGTTTATTACAAACATACTAATTACATTAAGTGAGGAGCAATAAAGTCTTAAAGATAACGAATTCATCATTAACAATAATAAAAACTTTAATATTTTTAAAGTACTTCAACAAGTACAATTTTTTATTTTAATCTAAACATAGATATATTATATTCCTATTATATATGCTAGAATTATTTTTCAATATCTGATGCAACTTTAAATATATCTTTAGTATGCTTGCTAGTTTTTAGTTTTGATTCCAAATTTACCATGTTATATAAAAATGACACACTTGTAGTTGTAAACATGTATGAATTATAGTTTTTCTTGGACAACTTTTGTTTAGTATATATGCTATTGTAATGATAAACTAAACTATCTATGTTTTATTCTAATCATCACCTAATTTTTGTTAAACATTGATTCCTTGATAGTGTTAGAGTATGTACTAACTTAGTTAATAATTAACTGCAAGAATGATACTGGGATGGTATGAAAATCCAACAACAAATGTCACTCACACAAAAGAAAGTGTTTTCCGCTCACCACTCTAAGATTTTGAACCAAAGAGATATAGATGCAAACAACTCATTATTCTAAAAATACAAATCAAATCACCACTTTACAGATACATTGTCAAGGAAATAAATCTACCACTAACAAATGAGATACAAAACTTAATAAATGCCAATCAGCCAAGTTAAAAGATTTCAATCATGGTCTGAATCAAAATTATATACTTGAAACATCCTTCTAAGTCTAAAAAATACCAAAATAACATAAATCAGACCTAAAAATTGAATTTAATATAATTCTAGAGAATAAATAATAATAACTTATAATTGACTCTAAGTAGGAAGCATTAAAATTAAAATTGATTTAACTCTTTGTAGAAAACTTCAATGCATGCATAACTAGATAACCTGAAAAGATGATATTCTAAACGTGAAAACCATATAGGATAAGCTCATTTCCCATGCAATAAAGAGATGAAAATTTAGGCTTGAAGTTGATCACAAGCTGATAACAAACAACCCAAAAAAATCCTTCATTTATAATGCTAACCAAATTCAAGTAACTCAACTCCATTTGGACCAGTAGAGGACACTTCTGTATCATGATCCCCTAGTTGAAAAAGACTTGACCTCTAGTCAAATGTTGAATCATCACCCTAATGAGATAACTTAGCCATGTTAAAAGTGTATGAAATGTCCAAGTAAACGGGTAACTCAATTTGGTAAGCATTTTCACCAATTCACTTTAGAACCTTAAATGGATCATCAACCTTTGGTTTGAACTTAGAAAATCTACCTTGTGGGAACCTTCCCTTACTAAGATGTACCCAAACCAAATCACCTTCTTTGAACTTTAGATACTTACAGTACTTATATGCTTAAGTTTGATAATTCTCATTTTGCCTTTCAATCTTGTCATGAACTTGTTTATGAAAGTTTTTAAGTTGTTTGACCCTTTTTTCAGCATCACTATTGAAATTCAGACTTGTTAGAAGAGGAATAAAGTCCAATGGACTAAATAGATTCTGACTGTACACAACTTGAAAAGGACTACAACTCGTACATTGGTAAATAGAATGGTTGTACGCAAATCCAGCTTGTGGCAACACCAAATCCTAATCTTGAATATTCTTCTTCACCAAACTTCTCAAAAGACTTCCCAAATTATGATTGACAATTTTAGTTTGACCATCAGTTTGTGGATGATAAGTTGTACCGAATTAAAGATGAGTTCCAAGCTTTCTCCAAAGTGTATGCTAAAAATGACTTATGAACTTGGAATTGCGATTAGAAGTGATTATCTTTGGGATACTATGAAGTTTAACAATCTACTTAAAGTATAGATCAACAATGTTAGTAGCATCAAATGTCTTGCTATAAGGACAAAAATACACCATTTTAGAGAAACGATCAACCACCACCATAATTGAATCTTTGTTCCTTAAACTTCTCGGCAAACCAAGCACAAAATCTATGCTGACTTCATCCCAAGAGGATTTTGCTACTGGAAGTGGAATGTATAAACCTGAATTCTGACTATGTGATTTGGCAATATGACATATCCTACAATGTTGTATAAACCTTGTGACATCTCTCCCTATCTTCGACAAAAATAAAAGAACATCCTGAATAACAAATGTTTTATCTCTCCTAAAATGTCCTCTAAGCCCATTGTTATCAGCTTCAAAGATAATGGCTTCCCTCAATAAACCTTATGGAATACACAATCGGTTTCCTTTATAGAGATAACCCTCTAGCACAACAAAATGCTTGGAAAAATCATTTTCACAGTCAACCCATATCTTGCCAAAATCACCATTATATTTGTAGAGATCTTTCAACACTTCAAAACCCGTCATTTCCACTTACAAATTAGTAAATAATAAGTGTCTTTGACTCAAAGCATTAGCAACAACATTATAAGTTCCAAATTTGTGTTCCATAGAGAAACTAAAAATTTATAGAAATTCAACCCAAAAAGCATGTCTTCGGCTAAGCTTTTATTGGCTATTAAGAAACTTCAAAGCCTTATACTCAGGATACATCATAAAAGCTTATGGATGCAAATATTGATACCAATGGTATAAAGCACAAACAATAACATAAAAATCCTTGTCATAAACTGAATATTTCCTTCCTGAATCAACGAGTTTCTCACAATAGAAAGTAATATGTTTGCTATTTTGATTAAGAATAACACAAATACCAACATTAGAAGCATCACATTCAATTTTAAAAACTTTTTGAAAATCCAGTAGAGAAAGAATAAGTACATTGATCATCTCTTTCTTCATAACTTCAAAACTCTTATCGACATCATTAGTTCACTCGAAACTACCTCATTTTAAGCATTTAGTGATTGGAGCAATAATGGTAATGAAGTTTTTGATGAAATATCGATAAAAAGATTCTAAGCCATGAAAACTTCAAATATCATGAAGAGTTTGAGGACGTGGCCAACTAAGAATCGCTTCAATCTTCTTAGGATCTATCTTCACTACTTCTCTAGACACAACAAGACCCAAGAAAACAAGGCTGCTAATAAAGAATTCACACCTTTTCAAATTAATATAGAACTTCTAACTCCTTAAAATTTGAAATACTTCTTGTATGTGATTAAAATGCTTTTTTTTTAAATTCTTATTGTAAACAAGAATATCATCAAAGTAAACAACAATGAATCTACCAATAAAAGTTTTAAACACACCATTCATCATTCACATGAAAGTACTAGGTGCATTTGAGCAAATGACATAACCATCCATTTATAAAAGTCATCCCTAGTTTTGAAAGTTGTTTTCCATTCATCATTAACTTTCATTAGGATTTGATGGTAGCCATTTTTAAGATCAATATTTGAAAAAATAGTAGCATCATGAAATTGATCTATAAGTCATCTAGTCGGGGAATAGAAAATCGGTAGCCAATAGTGATCTTGTTCACCACCCAACTAGTAATGCACATTCTCTATGATTCATCCTTTTTTGGAACAAGAAGAGTGGGTACAACACATGTATTTTTTCCCTTACTAAGCCCTTCAAAAGCAACTAATTAACCTGCCTTTATAACTCTGCATGCTCATTTGCTAGGTTTACTTATTTGAAAGTATAATATCTGTAATAAAGTTAATAAAATGTTGAATATCCCTTATTAGAGGAAGGCTATATGGTATTTCTAACTATTTTAGAAAATTCATCATGCAAATGTTGCACTTTTGGAGGCAACTCATTTATTTCAGCATTTTTCTAAAAAACAACAAGAGTATAAACCAAATTTACATCATTAACAGACCTTTTCATTTTGGTATAAGTAATCAAAAGTGTTTTTGTTTGTTTAAATGGTTTGAAAATAAGTCCTAGTTTGGAAAGACCTAAAATAACCTTTACTCCATCTTTTATAAAGAAATAAGTATTCTTAAAACCATCATACTGAACTTTACTATCATATTTCCATGAACGACCAAGTAACAAATGACATGCATCCATAGGTATTGCATCATACCAAATTTGATTTGAATACCTTTCTCTAATGGAAAATAAAATAAGATATCTATTTGTCACCTTCCTTTCATGCTTCTTCTATAGCCATCTCAATTTGTAAGGTTGAAGGTGTGTTTAGGTCTTGAGCTATAACTTATTCACCATAATAGTAGATATAACATTGACACAAACACCACTATCAATGATTACATCATAAACTTTCCCATTTGCATTATAACAAGTGAAAAAAATGTTGTAACAAACCCAATCTTCACTCTCATCATGAACAACGCTTAAACTTCTTTAAATGATAAATAATTCACAGATAATCAGCATAAATCACTCTACCTTCTTGATCTGTCTTATTTGACAATTCCTATTTACCAACTGTCTCTTCCTTTATTATAACAATAATTTTATGGTTTGGACAATTGTAAGCAATATATCTATACCTTTGACACTTGAAACATTTTTTTGAATTAAAGTTTGAAGAACTCACTATTTTAAAAACCAACTCGTACACTACCCTTTCAAATAGCCTTAATGATCGAAGGTTTTGCTGCTAGAACTCCCTTGGAGAATGAAGTACTACCCTGATTGGAAGAACCCTCCTTAGATACTAATTTTCATCTAGTCTTTCTAACCTCCTTCTGCTGCTTTTCCACATTCAAAGCAAGTTTTCTCATGTCATTGAATGTGCAATAAGGCTGTAACTAAACCATATTAGAAATTCATTCCTTTAACCCACCCAAATATCGAGTTATTGTTTTCTCTTCAGATTCAATAATATCACACTTTAGCATGAGTAATTCAAACTCCATCATATACTCCTCCACGGTCATTCTAGATTACCTTAGGTTATGAAACTTGAGAAAAGTCTCTTGTTTATAATGTTCAGGTAAGAATCTCATTTTAAGCTCCCTTTTCATCTTCTCCCAAGACTTGATCTTACTTTTTCCCTCATGAGTTCTTTGCTTTTTAAGATTCTCCAACTACAAGGAAGCATACTTTTTGAGTTTTAAAGCCACCAACTTTAATTTTCCATCTTTAGAAAACTCTTTGAAATTGAAAATCCTCTCTATGATTTGAAGCCAATCAATAAACTCATCAAGTTGTATTTCCCTTTAAATTCAAGAATATCAACCCTCATATCAGATTCTTAATAAGGTTTTTTGTTTCTTTTTCTTCAATGTTGAGATGAACAACCATTGCCATTTGACTTATAGTGAGGTATGTGATGAAAATGATTAACATCATCCTTATTATTACTAAAAGATCCAATTTCAATATCGGTCTCATCATTATCGTCTCGATTCTTATATAATTTAAGATGATCCTAGAGTTGCTGGATTTGCCTTTACATTTCATCCATTTCAAGTGCATGAATATCCCTTTTAAAATCTTGCCCACATCATTTATGAACAACCATGGTTGTAAAAAGCTCTGATACTAACTTGATACAGGTATCATATGAAAAACCAACAACAAAGATCATTCTCACAAAAAAAAGTGTTTTTCGCTCACCACTCTAAGGTTTCAAACCAAAGAGATACAAATGAAAATAACTCACCACTATAAAGATATAAATCACCACTTTAGAGATATAAAGTCAAGGAAATAAGTACACCACTAAAAAATAAGATACAAAACTTGATAGATGTCAATTGACTAAGTCAAAAAACTTTTATTCAAAATTTTCATAAAGATCCCAATATATGGTCTAAATCATAATTATACACTAGAAACATCCCTCCAAGTTTAGAAAACACCAAAACAACATAAATTAGATCTAATAATTAAATTTAGCAAAACTTTAGACAATAATTAGCAACAACTCATTTTTAACTCTAGGAAGTGTAAACAAACACCTAAGAAGCACTAAAATTAAAACTGACATAACTCTTTGTAGAGAACTCCAATGCATGCATGGTTAGATAATCTAGAAATACGACATTCAAAACTTAAAAACCATATAGGGTAGGCTTATTTTCCCATGCAATAAAAGACTAAAATTTAGGTTTAAAGTTGATCACATGATGAAAACAAACAACATAAAAAGTCCTATATTTGTAATGCTAACCCAAATTCAAGTAACCCAACTCTATTTAGACTAGTAGAGGATACTCATGTATCAAAGAATCAAGAGCATAAGTTGTACAAATCAATTAAGTTAAGTAGATAGTTGTTTAATCGCATTGCACTCCTTAAGTTTCTTTAGTTTGTTATAACTCTCTCTATGTATTGTGATAGAATACAAAGTGAAAATCAATTAAGCCATTCAGTTTAAAATTCCCCTTTATTCTTATATTTAGTTTGTTTACTTTGTATCAGAATATTAAAAGGCAAACACCTAACCCTTGCTAGTACTTTTTCGCTTCCAACACCATTTGTTTCAAGTAATGGCCTCAAATTCTATTGCTCTTTTGCTTCCCATACCAAATAGTTGTTTAATCTCATTTTACTTCTTAAATTTATCTAGTTTGTTATATCTCTTTATATATTGTGATTGAATACAATGTCAAAATCATTTAAGACATTAAGTTTAAACCCTATTTATTTTTATATTTAGTTTGTTTATTTGGTATTAGAGTATTAAAAGGCAAACACTTGATCCTTGCTAACACCTCTTCGCTTCCCATACCATTCCTCTTAAGTAATGGCCTCAAATTCCATTACCTTCAATGTTAATATCTCTCTTCCACAACCCACTATTTAAGTTAATTCTCAAACTGTTTCTAAAAAATTAGATGGTCCTAACTATATACCTTAGAGCATTCAAATTATGGTTTTTTTAGGAGTGGTCTTGCTAATCTTATGGATAGAATTGTCCCTCCTTTACTATAAAATCTTTCTGAAGGGTCACCTAATTCGACCTATACAACTTGATCAAGGAAAGACAATTGTTTATTGAGTTGCATGCTTGCTTCTATTACATAGAAGCTAGTCTCTATTGTCTATGGTATGAAAACATTTAGACAAGTATGATATGCTCTTCACAATCATTTTTTATTAACTTCTGGGTCTAAGATTGCTCTGTTAAATAGACAACTTCAGACCATTACTCAAGGTCATCGGTCTTGTATTAATTTTATAGAAGAAGTCAAGAGCTTGGTTGATCAATTAACAACTACAAGGAAAAGTACTGATGATTAAAATCTCATTAGCTTTCTATTGGGAGGACTTTGGCCAGCCTTTAACCCTTTTATCACCTTCTTTAACTTTACAAGTCATCACAAAGATATTTTTTCCTATGATTTCAAGCTGAACTCTTGAGTTTTGAGACTCTCATTGACGCACAAGCCAACCTTACCATTGATCAACATTATGCATTTACAGTAAATAAAAAAAGCCTTAATGTTTCCAAGGAAAAAAATATTACAAACACCTCCAAAGTCTCAACTACATCATTCATCTTATAGTTAAAATAAAAATAATTCTACTACTCATCCCAATCAACCTACCAATGAAGACCAATCTATTAGATTTGTAATAAGAAATGTGATATATTACTCCTGATTATTATCATTGCTTTGACTTCTTTTTTCAAGGATGGTTGCCACTTGTTGATCTTACTATGGATGCTGAAGTCAATAATTCTATTGATCAACATGTCCAGTAAATAGATAATGGAGCAAAAACTTGTGTCATAGCCAATTCAACAACTTTAACTAACTAATAATCCTATGAGGGTGGTGATACTTTTCAAGTTGTCAAAAAAACTAGAAAAACTTTAAACTTTGATCATACCTACTCATCTTAATCAACATACTAATGACAGACCAAATTGTTAGATTTGTGGTGAAAAAAGATATACTACTCTTAACTATTATCACCATTTTGACTTTCTTTTTCAAGAATGGTTGCAACGTACTAATCTTACTACTATGGTTGCTAAAGTCAATAATTCTTATGAATAACATGTTTAATGTGTGGATAATAGAGCAAACACTCATATCACTACTAATGCAATAAATTAAACCAACCAATAGCCCTAAGAGGGTGAAGATATTATCTAAGTTGGCAATGATAAGAACTAACAAGCATCACAAAATGATACATTAAAGGTGCTAATTATGTCAATTATAAGGTCAAGGGCTAATAAGATTAAAGAGGTGGTTTTGGGCTCATTTTGTTTTTCCTAATATATAATTTTATGCTAACAAGCATAATTTTCAATATGATCATTGGATCAAGCTAACATTTTACCAAAAACTTTTAGAGGCATTGTTTTATATGGGGTTAAAATTTTGTAACAATATGAATTTAGAAAAGCCTTGTAATAAATATAAAAAGCTATTGTGCAAGAATGACACTATTTTTCTAGTTGGCTTTGGATTATCTTTTGTTTTGATTTATGGATTTTCAACAAGGTATATTTATTATTCTATAAGGATCTCTTATGTGGGCTACACATATAGGCAATATCTTAAGAAATTATTTAGGTAGTGGTTTCTTTATTCTGTAAGTAATCTTAATTTAACAAGGATTCATAATTAGTAATTGATTCTTTATTTGTTAAAGAAACATATGTGGCAGCTTAAGAGTTCTATTTATGCAAAGATTCCATATTTTTAAGGACATGAATTTAGCAGTTTGCTTGAGGAGTATGCTTTCATATTTTGTAAGGATATACGAAAATTAGCAGCTTTTTTTTTTCCAAGGACTACGTAAGTCGACAACAACCTTTATTTATACAAGGGATGAATTCCTTTATTTATTTGGATAACTGATGTGCAAAATTATGGTTTGAAATAATAGACTTGGGATTTTGTTTAGTTTTCATACTTTAAGCTTTATTTCACATACTTTGTGTTTTATTTAAATTGGGTTTAATGTCACCCCATTAGTTCATTAAGGTTGAGTTTATTTTGACCCTTTAAGTACTCTTTTGTAAGGTTTTCAATTTAGATTTATATTCATTTTTATTGTTGCATATTATGTGCTTGTGCGTGATAGAATTCTTACACTTTTGATTATTCATTGAACTATCTTGACTTGTCGAAGAATAATTATCTTCGTGGTGTCTTCCTTATACTTTTCGTTCGTGAATCTCTATAATCATTAGATAGGGGTTTATTTCAGTAGTTTTGGTTCCTCAGTTTATATAATTATTAGGTTGAGATTTTATCAACCAAATTTGATTTTGGATTTCTTAGGTTTGTTTTTTCTTACACGTGGGTTCTTATCTTTTAGGTTCACATCACTACTCGTCCTAATCAACCTCTTAATGACAGACTAATCCGCGATTTATGGTAAGAAAGGAATGTTGCTCTTGAATGTTATAATCACTTTGACTTTTCTTTTCAGAGATGGTTTCCACTTACTGATATTGCCACTATGGCTGCTGAAGTTAACAATTCTTATGACCAACATGTTTGGTATACGGATAGTGGAGCAAATGCTCTTATCACTACTAATACAAAAAATTTAGCCAACCAAAAATCCTATGAGGCTGATGATACTATCTAAGTTGGTAATGTCTCAGGTTTAGTTGTCAAACAAACTAGAAATTGAACTCTAAACCTTGATCATACCTCATTCAAACTCATCAATATCCTTCACTATCATAATGCTTCTGTAAATATTTTATCAATTAACCAAGCCTGTCTACAATGATTGCTAATTTGTATTATCTGATATTGATTTTTGTGTAAAGAAAAATAAGATGGGTTGCATCCTGCTTCAAGGACTAGTTGAAAATGGACTTTTTTCCACTTGTTAGTCATAAGAGCTTTTTTAATAATCTGCATTGCTTACTGCTATGCTAGGAATAAAAACTTCATAGAAACACTGGCATAAACGTACAGGGCATCCATCCAAGTCCACCTTGAATCGTTTGTGTAATTATTTATCTATTTATGATTCTTTTAAACAATTATGTTTTTACAACTCTTGTCAATTAGGAAAAGCTATAAAACTTCCTTTTAGTAGATTCATATGGTGTATCCATTGCAATCTAAATTCAATGCATTTGTTATTTTCTAAGAATACAAAGCTCTTGTTGAAAATTTATTCTCTTTTAAAATTCAACAATTACAATTAGATAATGGGGGAGAATATCTTTTCAATAATTTCAAAAAAAATTTAGCAACACATAGGATATATCATGGATTAACTTGCCTTTATACTTCATAATAAAATGATATTGCCAAAAGAAAACATTGACATATCCAAGAAAATGGTTTAACTTTATTAGCAACAACAAATCTACCAAATAAATATTGGATTGATGCCTATTTTACAACAATATTACTTATAAATCGCCCACTTACTTGTCCTACACAATTTATCTACTTACTTTATGATCCATAAAAAACTGTCATCGTACAATTCCCTTAAGATTTTTGGATGTTTCTGTTATCCTTATTTATAACCCTATAAAGATCATAAACTATCTTTTCATAGCAAACAATGTCTCTTTCTTGGGTATGCTAATCAACAAAAAGGATATAGTTTCCTAGATTTGGACACATTTAAGGTCTACATTTTCAAACATGTAGTATTTGATGATAACTTTTTTCAACAAAAGTAAATGTCACATTTCACCATATAATGATAGCAAGATGTTGACAAGTTTGTTTCTTATCTCTTATGCAATTCTAATATCTTTAAATTCTGAAGATAAATATACCATCTAATTCTTCTCATGACTGATACTGTTTAACCTTCATCCTTTTTTTCTCTGATTAAAATATTATATCACAAATCCTTTAGACCCCAACCTAAACATAACTCTATCCTTACAAATTCCTCATTAACATCAGACATGTCCCACTCTTCCATCTCCATAAAGTCCTCAACACCCATAACCTGACATAGTTATCATTACACATTCTAAAACAAGAAATTAAAAACCTAAATAATATCTTGGTTTTAAATATTTTATACCACTTGTCATCTTTTTTATTCTTTACATGATATACTTACAGAATATGAGCCAATTTGCTATACACATGCAATAACAAAATATGAAAAGAGACAAACTGTGAGGTGTGAATTTGATGCTTTAATAGAGATCAGATGTCGTCTTTATGTTCGAGGCCAAAAGGTAAACATGTTGCGAGGAATAAATAAGGATTTAAAATTAAATGATATACTGAATATAACATTGAACACTACAAAGCCAAACTTATGGTAAAGGAATTTGATAAAAAAAATTAAGAATTGACTACTTTGACCTTTTCTCTCTGGTAGTTAAACTAACTACAATTAGATTGGTTTTATCACTTGCTGTAACATTTAATTGGAAAACTAGATAACTAGATATTTCCAATGCATTTCTACATGGCATCTTTAATGAAAAACTTTATATGGAACAACCTTAAGAACTCATTTATGAGACTCAACTTGATCTAGTGTGTCATTTTTATAAATATTTTTACGGCCTTAAACAAGCTGAGCTTGGTTTAGAAGGTTATCTCAACAATTACTAAAGCTTGGTTTCGAGGAATCCAAAGTTGATTATTCTTTGTTTATGTTATGTACTAATAGTTTTAGACTTTTTGTGTTAGTCTAAGTAGATGATATCATTATTACTAAATCTAGTTCTTCTATCATTCATTCTCTCATTGATAGTTTAAAGGGAACATTTCATCATCTTCATGATCTTCTTGACATCACAAAAATGATTGGTGTTAAACATCTAGCTTGTCCTATGACTTTAGGAATGAAACTCTCCTCTAATAAGGGCATAATTATGTCTGATCCTATAGAATACACTTCTAGATATTTTCTATATAGTAAATCAATTATATTAATTTATATATAATTCATTGGATTGTAGTTAAAATGGTCCTTCACTGTTTGAAAGGCACAACTGACTATGATCAATGTTTTATGTGACTTGAATTGGGTTGGCAATCTTGATGAAAAAAGAAGCATAAGTAGATTTAGTATTTTTCAAGGCAAGAATATAATATCATGATATGCCCAAAAAAATAAGGAGTTGTCTAACATTCAAGCATTGAGGCTGAATACTGAAGCATGACTTTAGCTAAAACAAAAGCTTATTGGATTTGGGTGTTACTGAAGGAGTTTCAAATTTGTCTTTCCTCACCTCCTACTATCTGATGTTAGAGCACTAGTCGTAGCCTCGAATCCTGTCTTCCATGTAAGAACAAGCATGTGGAAACTGAGTATCATTAATTACCTGATTAGTTTGCTGGAGGTGTTAGAATATGTATTGACTTAGTCAATAATCAGTTGCAAGAATCAAGATAATAAATTGTACAAATCAATTCAGTTAAGTAGACTGCTTAATTTGTAGGAAGTTCTTCCAATGATTCTGTCAACATATTGTCGCAAAGAACCCAAACCCGAGGTAGCTTGCCTCTAATCTTTGTCAAGATATTACATTGCCATTAGCCTTCCAGAGTGTTATATACAGTGTGCTGATCAAGTGGAAGTAATCAGTAGCGAGGAAGATAACATAGGCAAGCACTCGGAGGACTATGACTCGCTCACTGAACAGGCAAATTAAGCTAAAAAAACCCACATTCACCATTCCCATTAAACAGAATTCTTCGCATGACCGACATAGACAGATCCTTCTTATCAATATTATTTCTTAACACTCTCTCTACGGTCTTGAATGGAGTAATGGTTGAGAAAGTGCTTCTCCTTTAACTTCAAAGTACATGCAAATTGGCAGCAAACTTTATTCATCAAATATCACCTTATCTGCTTTTTTTATTCCATCTGTTTTAGCTTTTTTCCCTCTCACTTTTGAGCCAATCTCCCATCCGGAATCCCCAGCCCAGAAATTAGATTTCTTTGTCAACCATATCTGGTAGCTCTAATCAGATATTCCAAATGAAGCGTTAGTTTGATGGGTTTGGCATAGAATTTGATTCTGTCCTCTGTGTTGTGCTCATTTCAATAAAACGAAAGCTCTCCAAAATAAACAGACGGATGCTAAGTGATTCAGTACAATATGGTAACAATGTTAGCAATGTATAGAATTTGATTCTGCCAGACATCAAAGCAGCGCAATGTACAGAAAAGCAGAAACTCCTAGTCCTTGAACAATGTTAGCAAAATATAGAAAACAGTTCTAGTTCCCAAAGGTTCACGTCTTAAAGACCAATCAGGGTTTTGATTAGAAAACCACCAAGTTGAAGCTGAAGTATAGTTGTTCATGGATACCAAACCCAAACTGAAAAAGGCATTCTATGTGGTCACAGGATTTGGAGGATCGATCTGTAAACTTTCAGGGGATTTGATATTCCTGTTTTCTTTACAAAACCAGCATCCAATTATGCAAATCTATCGAAACAACCTGTTAGATATCCACTTTATCTCTATAAAGTCACCAGAAGTGGTTTTCTATATACTTACATATCATATATAATCATATCTGCTACTGATCCTATAGTCTCTGCACAATACGTCAAGCAATAAATTCCCGATAATTTCCTTTAGAGGATGAAGTGGAGGAGTCTCAAACAAGTTTTGGTGATTTGATAAATTCATGAGAGCAACCGAATCAAATCTAACTTGACAAAGTGTAGAAATTAACTGCGAAGACACTTGCAATAATGAAACCAAGATGAGCAGAAGAATAAGCATGAAGCAAATGAAATTTCAAATCCAATATCGAACTGTAAGTCGTAATGGAAGAGCAGAACATGAACTCATTGTGATACGAGGTTAGTGGAATTTGGAAATTAACCAAGATGCAAAAAAGCTAGCATAGAAGCTCTTCTTTTTTAGTCTGACTAAAAGCTGTAATATTTTGCAAAAGATCAAGGGGGTGTTATAACCAAGCAACAATGGCACAGCCTCTAGAGATTCTTTGTCTGGCTAGCTGGTGTGTGAAAGAATTGCATTCCCTCGTTGCATGCTTGAATACTATCTGATTGAACGAGGAGAAACGATCAATAATCAATGTCATTGAAAGTTAAAAATATTCATCTATCTACAATTAATATACATGCATATTAGTGCAACTATCATGCGAAACAAGTGACAAGGAATAAAGAAATTTAGAATAGAGGATGATATTATTATTTGTTAATTTGATATATATTTTATATTAAATTTTTGTAGAGTTTATATAGCCATATAGTAAGACACATAAAAAATAAAATAAAATAAATTATAAAATATGCTTGATTATCTCCTTTGATTAAATGATTAAAATAATTTTTTGATTACTTTGAGTTGTTGAATTCCTTGATCTATTTTTTTTATTCATTAGAAAATAATATGTTTATTAAAATAATATGTTTATTAATTTTTTAACATGCCCCCTCAAACTCATAATAATTTGAGTTTAACGTATATCATTTTTATTGCCATTGTAACCTTATCTTCAAGAATTGTATTTTTCTTAACATGACTATTCTTAGCCATTTTTCTCCTCATGGTTGCTACCACATTTCTCTAGCCAAACATCTCTTTTTAAGATTTGGCTTTTCAAGTGACCCTTTTGTTTTGGCTTACTCTTTATTAAAATGATGTCTTTTTTTTATTAGAACTCCTTAGCCATTTTCGATCTCTTTTTTTTTAGGAAGAACTCTCTCTTTCTCTCTCTTCCCCTCTCTCTTTTAATGAGTGGTTTTTTTTGTACCACCTTTATCGGACTTATCAACTTATATTAAGTCTCTCTTTTTTTTTTATGTCTTTCTTTTATTGCAAGATCTCAATTCTTTTTTGACGTCTTGTACTTCTATTTTTTTTTTTGTTATTTAAATGTCATTTGGTCATCTATATAAACTTAAGATTTCTCCTTATCATTATTTAATGTATCATTGAAAAAAAAAATAGTAAATAACATATTTGGTAGACCGTGAAAAGAATAGAAAACAAAGTATTTTAAAATGGTTGGATGGATGACATAAAATAGTTTGCTAAAAAAAAGAAGCCAATGTTCAAAGCAACATTGATTTGTTTTGATACAATGTTAAAAAATCATTTCAACTCAAAAACTTGCTAATCAAATAGTCACGAGTTCAAATTTCATCACCCTCATTCTCTCTTCTAATTAAAATTAATTAATAGTACAATGTAATGCGAGTCTATATAAGTTTACTTGAAGGGGTATGTTAGACAATAATATAAATAAAATCTTAAGACTTCATCTAACAATATAAGTTTTTGAATTGAAATGATTTTTTGATAAGAACGACGCTTGAACATAGAAGTATTGTTACTAATTCCATTGCTCCATCTCCATTGTATACTCAGATTTTAGACAAAAGTGCTATCATCTGTTATTTTTCCATTAATATAGTTTAGATGAAGCATCTCTTAATGCCCTCAATATTTTATTTTTAATTATAATACCACTGCTTTGTGCTATAGATCACTAGCTACATTTCTTGAGCAGTGAAATTACTGCTTTAAACTTCTAGACTTCTGTTCTATTGCCCTCTCATACAATGCTTGTGATGCTGGTGCTTTACTTTAGTTCTCCAACAAAGGTTTCCATGATCGTCAATAATATGCCTGCTACAACGATCCTTCAATATATAACTATTTTTTGCTACCATGGTAATATTCCTTTTGTAGAAACACCATTAATTTAGGTCATTCCTCCACCATCCTGCCAACTAATTAAGATTCATATATAGGAAAGTAAAGCTTTTCTCCAAAAGCAAAAGCAACAAACAGAAAGTATTGGGAAAACCAGAACAGGATAAATGGGACAGAAAGCAAAGACATATAGATACATGTCTTAAAGTATGTATCTTACGAACAAAATGAATCTTAAGTTATGACACAATATAGATTGATCACAAATTAAGAAGTTGGACTTTGATATATAGAAGAAGGAAGCATGAAACGCATTTCTTTTGTCATTGGTTGATGAAAGTCTTGATATGGGATGCCATCTCTTGAACGCGGGTATGAGAGAGATGAGAATTATGTAGAATTTGAAATGCATGCCCAACTCCTTTGTACGTCACTGTTTCAACTCTCTTACCAGCTCTAGTCAAGGCCGAACAAAATTCCGAGTTTCTGTCCTTAAGTATATCCAACTCAGATATGCCAACCATTATAGCTGGAAGTCGTAGGTCACGCAACTTGCTTGCACCATTTGCTAAAGGGTTGCAGTATGGATGATCACGGTTAGATCCTAGAGGTAGTGATAACCGCCAATATGTGTCAGAAGCCGACAGAGTCAGTGCTGAGTTAGCTGGTTGAGTCATATTTTTCTCAGACAAAGTTCGTGCCTCTCCTCCAAAGAAAGGTTGGATCAAGATGATACCCTTGAAACACAAAGGCTTTGTCATGGACTCAGGATTGTATCTGGATTCTAGCCTTGTGGCCACATTGTAAGCTATGTTTGCACCAGCACTGTCACCAGCTAGGAACATGCTAGAGAAATTGCACCGACTTAACCACCACTTATTCTCGGGAGAACCATTTAGAGCCTGTTGTTTTACCCATGTAAAGGCGTCGATGCCGTCATCATAAGCAGTAGGGAGACGATTTTCGGGGGCCAGCCGGTAGTTTATGGATAAAATAATGCAACTTGCTTTAGAGGCAAGATTGGCCAAGAACTCATGGTAACCACTCCAAGCAGCTGAGCCAACACAAAATCCGCCTCCATGGAAGTAAACAAGCAAAGGCAGCGTGCCTGAGCGGTTTGAGACATAAATGCGAGCCCACAAGTTAGTGAACTTGTCGATAACAACATCTTTTGCTGTCACATCATTTACTGTCGCCACGTTGCAAGGAACATAGGGAATGATAGGAGGCCTTTCGACGTGTCCATCTTTGTAAACTCTGATGAGTCCTTCGATTTCTTCAATGATTACTCCATGGGAGTTCTTGCTCGTTTGACGATTAATTCTTGGATCGAAGGAGATGGCAGCCATTTTTTTTCTTCTCATACAAGGAGTACTGGGATGGAATGGACCATTTAGTGTGTTCTGCTATAAACCTAAAGTCTCTTTATATAGAGAGCGAGAGATAAGGTCAAGGATAAAGCTCTGAATGGTGAGGGAACCTTCCTTTCCTTACTATCTGACAAGTTGGCAGATAGTTGAACTCTTGCTATGACATCACTTGGATTCTCAGATCATGTGGGAACTCCTACTTTCCATCTTTTTAAAGTAACATTTTCCAAAATTTTTGTTTTAAGATTTATGAGCTTGTGATTTTTAGAAATAGTATTAAATGACCATCACTGTCATCAATAAATTTTTCTAAACTTTCTGCTATACGTTGATCAACATGAGCCAACATTTGAGGGAAATCTTATTCTTATCCGCTAAATATAGCATTTGAAGAAGAGTGAATAGCACAACTTGCATTACAATTTGACTTTTGTTATTGGATAGTTACATGTGAATATTGTTTGAATTCTTCATTGTAAAAAGGGAAGATAATGAAAATCAACTTGTTCAAAATCAAACATGGTTTAGAAGAAAGGAATCCCTCTACATTGACAAATGAATACGATGGAGTCAAACTTAATGACAGTTAAACTTCCTAGTTTATTCTTTCAATTATTCCGTGTGATATTCTACACTTCTCCATATTCTTTGTTCTTGTGATGTTATTGCTGTTTTCATCGGCCCATAGTATTAAGTTTCCAGGTAGCAGAATTACAAATGAGCATCTGGATTATTTATACAGAAGCCATCAGAACACCACCTGATTGGACAAGCTCATGAAAGAAAGCTAACAAGCAAAGCAAATGCTTGATACGCCAAATATTTGAGAATCCAAGCTCATGTATAGGTGATTTGCATACATATCTACTGCTGCAACGAAAGCTCCAAGTTAGAAAATTTGTTAGTATTCATACGCCAACGGTTTCACTGCTATCTTGAGTTGATTTTGGACGGCGAACTTTATGCACCAAATATCCTCCAATCTTCTTATCTAACTTTTGACTCTGCGACTTCCAAAGTTGCATTTCCACCTCCTTTTGTGCAAATCCCTCTGCTGTGATCTTCAGATGGAATTTAGATCACTTGTATAGCCGCCATGGAGATAGAAAATAATGACATGATTTTTAGTGGTGCATTTGCCATATAGACACGGTAAGCCATTATTACTGGTATTTGACATGGAAATAGAAGCTAATGACATATATATTTTAGGCATTTCATTATTGAAAAATATAGTTTGAGATCTCTGCTTGTCAAATCATATTGTATTTTGTGGAGAGATCTCCAACAGGATATGATCCTGCTATCAATTGTTGAGTTTAACTGAGAGCAAATCTTTCTCAAATCATGTTACAAGTTGATGATGTACCAAAAATTCAACTAGTCTAGAAATAAGATTTCTGGGTTGGATAATTGGTTAATTAATTGGTCTTAGTAATCTCATTCATTCTCCTTAGTCAAGGTAGTTGACAGCTTATACTTAGTGCTTGGTAGGTCAAGATAGCTTGCAGCTAATACCTGTCACTACTAGAAAATCAGCGAAAACCAACGGACTTATCGACAAAAAATTTTCGCCGGTAATTTTTACCGACGGAAATAATTCCGTCTCAAAATCTTTCGGTATATACCGATAGAGAACATCCATCGGCGATACGGTCGGTATAAACCAGCGAAATCCGTCCGTCGGTATATACCAACCATATCGCCGACGGACTATATAGTTTTTTTGGAAAGTTGCAACGGTGTGATGATGTGGATTTGTTTCAGACGATATTACCGATGGAATGACCGAGGGATTCAAACCGGGATCTTCATATAGTGACGTGGCACTTTTACAGGCGGAATCACTGACGGGTATACCGACGGAACGTGTCCGTCGGTGATTCCATCAGTAACAATCAATATATACCCACTCTGCCGACACTCTCTTCCTCTATTTCTCCTTCTTCTTCCCCTTCTTCTTCCCCATCCCACCTCTCCCCTCCCAAACTGCAGCCAACCACCCATCCCAACTCTCCCCTCTTCTCAACACAAGCACTCAAGTTTCTTATACTTTTGTACGTGGTCACAATATCCGTTCTTGTGGATTTTATTATTTTTTGTAAGTAAATCTATCCTTTTTAGTTTTAACATTTAAATGTGAATTTTATTGTTTTTTTAGTATATGTATTTTGTTAACATATGTACTTGTTTGATTGTTATTTGTCAAAGAAACTTGTAGTATGAATATATAATTTTGTAGTTGTTATAGTTTATTTTAGATTTTGTCAAATTATATTTGCTTGTAAATTGTTGAAACTTTGTTTGAATTACACCGAATTAGATGTGTTGTGATGAAATAAATAATAGCTTGTTTAACGGGTCTGTTTTAATTGTTATTAATTCCATTGCGAAGTTGTGATTTCCGTAAATTTATATATGTATAAATTTGTATGGACGTTGATAGTTGATAATTGATAATGAATATTTAACATAAGTGTTTTTTTAGTTTGTTGGATAATGTCAGGGAAAACCAATATTTTTGTTATGTTTATTTACGTAACGTAGTTAATTAATACATTTTGTCATCATAATTTTATAGAGGTTCGATAGAAGTCATGGATGATCATTCATGATTGTATCGGGACTCATCCCAAGGATTGCGGAGGATGGATTATTGTAACGGGGTTCAGGGTTTTATTAATTTTGCAACATCTATCCCGAGGAATTTTACTGATGGCGGTATTAGGTGTCCATGCAGGAAGTGTAAAAATTTAAAGTTTCTGCATCAAGATGTTGTAACGATGCATCTTCTAACCAAAGGGTTCATGAAGGATTACCTATGTTGGTATGCACACGGAGAACTATTTGTTCATAATAAGAGCATAGGAGAAAGGGTGGTTGGGTCAACTTCTAGTGCTAGCAACGTGCATGGAGTTGCAAATGACAATAATAATCCTTACAAGAATATGGTTATGGATGCAATAAGAATGAATCAAGGTAATGTCAGTGAATGTCCAATCGTAGAAAAAGAACCTAATGCAGATGCAGCTAAGTTTTTTGATCTGTTGAAAGATTCTGACGAACCATTATAGGATGGCTGCACAAACCATAGTAAATTATCGGCCAAAGCACAAGTGTTCACCATCAAGTCAGATCACAGGTTGAGTGAGGCCGGTTATGACAAGATTATCGAATGGGCAAGAAGCATTTTACCTGAAGGGAACAAGCTGAAAGAGAACTTCTATGCTGCCAAGTCCATGATGAAACTAGGATACCTGAAAATTGACATGTGCCCTAACTTCTGTATGTTATACCACCTAGAAAATGCTGAGCTGACGGAGTGCATGACATGTGGGCATTCCCGTTACAAACCCAGAACTGACAGAGGAAAGACTCTCGTGGCATATAAAAAACTTAGATACTTCCCAATCACACCTAGACTGCAAAGGTTATTCATGTCACCAAGAACCACTGAGCACGTGACATGGCACCAATCACATCATGCGGTTGATGGAGTGATGGTGCATCCTTCTGACGGCGAAGCATGGAAACACTTTAACAGTGTGCATCCTCACTTTTCAGCTGAATCAAGAAATGTGCGTTTTGGATTGTTTACAGACAAATTCAACCCATTCGGGTCAATTTATACTCCTTTCTTGTTGGCCGGTCATACTGACGGTTTATAACTTGCCACCGGGGATGTGTATGAGGCCGAAGTTCATGTTTTTATCTATGGTCATACCTGGTTCGAGCAGTCCGAGGCGGAATATAGATGTTTGTCTTCGACCGTTGATTGATGAGTTGACGCAGTTATGGTCCTCTGGAGCTTTGACTTATGATATCTCGAGGAAACAGAATTTTGTTATGAGAGTGGCTTTGATGTGGACTATCAATGATTTCTCAGCTTATGGAATGGTTTCTGGTTGGAGCACGCATGGAAAACTAGCATGTTCATACCGTATGGAGAACAACAAGGCATTCACGCTAACAAACGGGGGTAAAGCTTTTTTTTTCAGTAACCGTCGTTTCTTGCCACCGAATCACAGTACGAAAGAACAAAAAGGATTTCTTTGTTGGCGAGTTGAAAAGGATGTTGCACCCCGCGTCTTTCCGGTGAAGAATTGCATGATGCTGTGTCAGAGTACGATGACATTATGTTTGGTCTCCAATCAGGTAAGCATAAGTTTCCTGGTTTTGGTTTGACCAATAATTGGGTGAAGCGAAGTATCTTTTGGGAGCTTCCTTATTAGAAGACCAATCTTCTCCGTCATAACCTTGACGTCATGCACATTGAAAAGAACGTGTTTGGGAATATTTTCAACACCGTCATGTATGTGAAGGGGAAGACAAAGGACAACATCAAGGCTAGATTGGATGTAGCGTTGTTCTGTAACCGTAAAAATATAGAGTTGGTTTGTGATGGGTCACGGGTCGCAAAACCAAGAGCAAGCTTCATGTTAGAGAAAAACGCACAACTATTAGTCTACAAATGACTTAAGAGTCTGCGTTTCCCTGATAGACATGCCTCGAACATATCAAGGCTGGTTAATATAGAGGAATGCAGATTATTTGGAATGAAGAGTCATGACTGCCATGTGTTTATGCAAAACTTGGGTCTACGGGCTCTCCAACACTACAGCCGAAAACTTGCGGTCAACCTGTAGTGTCTCAACCGTTGGGAGCTCTCCATCTGTATCGAGCACCCAGTCTAAGGAGTTCGTGGCCTTGAAACAACAATATGAACAACTCTCGACGAATTATGATCAACTCCGTCAAATGGTCATGGAGATTAGATCAAGGATGGGTGATGATACATTTGCAGCCCCTTTTTTGCCCTACGGTCCTGGGAACAACCCGCCTCCTCCTCCTCCTCCTCCTCCTCCTCTAGCTCCTCCGCTATTCTAGTTTAATTTTGTTTTTTAAACACATTAAATTTGTAATGAATATTTGGATGAATATTATTTAACATTATTTTTATATTTTTAATGTTTAATACAATTTTATTTGTTTATTAAGCTTTTTTACTATTAATAAATAATTTTTTTTTAATATTTTAAATACATACCGATGGTTTTCCAAACGAAAACCGGCCGTCGGTATTTAACCGAGAGTTGCCAAACAATTACCACCCATGCCACAATTACCGACGGATATATTCCGTCGGTGTTTACCATTACTATTACCGACGGAATCTATCTATCGGTATTTGATAGAGTTCTGAAACATTTACCGTCATGCCACCATTACCGACTGATATTTCATCGGTGAGTACCGTTGAAAATGCAGACGAAAGGATTCCGTCGATAATGTTCTCGCAAGAATTATTTTTTTTGCCGCACTTCGCCGTCTGTAAGATCGTTAGTGGTTGGTTTTTTTTATTTCTGACAGAAGCAGCGACAGAATGGGGAATTACTGACGATCAATATTCGGACGAACGGATTCTGTCGGTGAGGTCGTTGGTAAAAATGTTACCGATGGATTTCGTGCCTTACACCGACAGAATTAATCCGTCGGTAAAACTGTTTAATGGTGTAGTGTGTAAAAGGTTCTTTTTGGTGGAGATGAGGACTCTCTGATATTTAAATAAGTATCTTTTTAGAAAGAGAAAAATACAATAATATTCTAAAAAGAGATGTTCTGAAAATATATATGCAGTAAAGAATGAAAATTATGAGCCTATGTTCTGAAGATCTCATGGTGTATTTATACCCCATGAATCTTGTTTTTTTGTGAAGAGAAGGGTCTGCATCATAGTTATCCTGATAGGAATATGATGGGTCATTTAAATACTTTTATACACGTAAAAGAGTGTAAGGAGATTAGAGTTTAAGATGTCAAATATAGCTAAGCCTATGAAAGCTGAGTTCTTCCACGATGTTCTAGATCCAAGAGAGGATGGTCATTCCCTTGAACGTGCCTAAGGGAGGATGGTCGTTGTCTTGAACTTGGCTAACTACTAAGTTCAAGTGCCTTGGGTTTGGCATGTTTGCTAGATTCATGTTGTCGTGGATTTGGTTGACTACCAAGTCCAAGTGCCTTGAGTCTGACATATTTGCTAAACTCACGCCACCTTGGATTTGGTTGATTGTCAAGTCCAAGTGTCTTGAGTTTTACATGTTTGCTAAACTCACGCCACCTTGGATTTGGTTGACTGCCAAGTGTAGGTGCCTTGGGTTTGACATGTTTATCATACTTACGTTACCTTGAACTTGGCATGTTTGCCAGACCTATGTTATCTTGGATTTGGTGGATTGTCAAGTCCAAGTGCCTTAGACTTGCCTGATTTGCCAAATTCAAATGCCTTAGAATTGACTGACTATCAAGTTCAAGTGCCTTGGATTTGACATGTTTGTCAGACCCAAGTTACATTGGACCTAGCGGACTGTCAAGTCTAAGTACCTCGGGTTCGGCAAACACGTTATCTTTAACTTGGTTGATTGCCAAGTCCAAGTGCCGGGCTTGACACACTGTCAAGCCTCCTATCTGAGGCATCCCATTCCCTTCAGCATGCCTAAGAGAAAAAGGGTTATAAAAGTTTTTTAAGCCCGTTAAAAATAGACTTATCACAAGTTGAACTCTGAATCGTATCAAGTCCATTTTAGGTGTACTGTTTAGCACATTCATTCAGCTGTACTAGATATTCCCTGGTAGAAAAAGGGAAAAGCATAACAGGAAAGGAGATAAAGAAGTATTGAGCACGTGTAAAAGCACATTCTTGAAATTTTATTCTTTGTATTCTTCCGAATCGTTCCTTCCGTTTTCACCTTTCTAGCCTTCAATAATGAAATAAAGTTGTTTTTCCCTGGCATTTTATCTCCTCCGATTAACAGAAAAAAAATAATCAAAGTGTAGATGATTCACCTTCATATTATTCTGCGAAAGAAAGAAAACTCAAGTTTGAAATTTCGCTAGTGAAGAATTTATGCTCTTCAAGGGCAGAAACTAAAGCTCTTGCCACCCTTTGAATTCTATCAAATTTGGAGAATCACCCATGTTTATCTTAGCAATCTAGCAAAGCCCTTTCTGCAAAAAAACTAATTGATACATACATATATATATATATATATATATTAGACTGATCAAGTGACTTTTCAAAGTTATATGGACCCATAATGCATTAGTCAATCAATGTCACCGAATTTCAGTATCATTCAAGATTTTGAAATTCATGTCTGTAAGATGTCAAAGTAGATTCACTAAGGACAAACCAGAAAAGGAAAACAAAAGATTCTTTTCTAGGAAGGAAATGTGCTGATATATATGCTTTACAGAGTAGTTCCAGGCAGTGCGTGTGTGAACCCAGAACATGCACCAATGATGGAAGCACATTTTGAGCATTCATAAAAGAGAGGTACCTAAACTAGCTTTTCTGGCATGAAAATTTGGAATATAGCTGTCCAAAGAAAGACAAAAGAGCCATGTCGTGTGTCAGCTAAAGCCAAGCAGCATTATTCATGACCCTGAGGAAGTGTTTTATTTTCGTAGAAGTAACCTTCTGTGTTTAATTTGACCATTTTCTGTGGTGCTGGCTTCTCAAAAAGAAATTCTGTTTCACAAGTTCTTCTCTTATGAAAATTCATATTTTATTGCAAATCATAAATCACTTGGTATCTTAGAAAAGTAAGATACTTTTGTTCTCCTTTTCTAATCGCAGAGAGGTGCCGAGATCAATTTTTCTGCATGAAAGCAATATTCAGCTGGTCCCATTTCAGAGATTTTATGCCACAAATATACCCTCATAAAATTACTCAACTTCAAAGTTTGATCCCATTGAAGTCATCAAAGCACCTCATAAATCTCAAAACTGAAGATTTTTTTTCACAAGAACCAGTGAATGATGGTCATATTCACCTCAGATAACCCCATGACAGCAACTCCAGATTCTTTGATCTTTACATTCCACCAGAAACAAGCCTTTCAAGCCCCATGGATGGGCAAATGGACTGCATGCTATCTTTATCTTTACTCTCGTAGACATTCCCTTCTTTCTTCTCCTTCTTTTTGACCAACTCCATGGACACACACGTGTATGAGAAAAAAAGTTCTTTATCATGAAATCTTGTAGGATCAATGCTCTTTATCATGAGATCTCGATGGATCAAATTGTTACCAAATAGAATTTTTCTTGTTACAAATTCAATAACCATGTACTGTACTATTTCTTAATGTCAACATATACCTCGGTGCCACAGTCAACATGGCCAGATGCGAATGGAAGTTCTTAGAACCATCTCTTACAGTTGCTTCAGCTTCAGAGAGAAGTAGCCAACAATAGAAATTCCACTTTTCATTTTCGGATTTAAATTATTTTTTTGATTCGGAAATCTACCATAACATAGTGCAAGACCTTATTATCTGGACTTAATTGATTCAAAATCCAAAATTTGAAATTAATTACAAGATTTTGGGGTTTAATTGCTTGATTAATTTGGACTAAAATGAATCAATTAAAAACAATTGGATTGAAATGGAATTAAATGGATTGAATTAATTGGAATTAAATAAACGAGACTGAAATGAAATTAAACATAGAGTCAATTGGTACTTAATATTTTATCCTTTTCAATGTGGTCATTTGCTTCCCAAACTTCCTAAATCACATTTTTATTTTTAATTGTGACTCTAATTGAATCAATTTATTTCTCTACATTTAATTATTTGTTGCAAATTTATTCTTGGTTCATCAAATCTTTATTTCTTAACTGAAAATGACTTTCAATTTCAAATTAGCTTTTCAATTAAGCCCTCCTTAATTTTTAACATAACTATTTATTTCAAAATCATCATTGAACTTTAAATTTCCTCCACTCTTCGCTAAATTAAATAATTAAATCAAAATAACCTCATTTCTCAATCTCTTCTTCAATTTAACCTTTAATTATGACCCAAAAATTCCCAAACTTAATTTTTGCTCGTGATACTCAATTATTGATCCAATTTCAACCATAATTATATTTTGTTTTTAATTTTTTTTGTATATTTTTAATTTTTTATGATTTTCAAGATTTTTTACAAACAAAAATTAAAAAAAATAAAGAAAATAACAAAATAATTAAAATTAACTAAAATTACTAAAAAGACATTTTTTTTGGGTTTTCCTAATTTTGGACATGTGCAAAAATGGGGGTAAAAAGTTGGGTTACGATAGTTGCTCTCTTTTTACAATGATTACGGTGCAAAGTCTTGTGTGAGGCTTTATATAGTAAGTTTTGTAAAGAAAAATGATATTTAACATGAAAGGGATCCAGTATCCTTTAGTTCAACAGAGGCATTTAACACCTTTATAAATCACATAGTTTGAATAATAGGTATTCGATACCCTAAAATTTTAAAAGATAGTCTTATTCTAATGAGTAACCTATCCAAGATGGTCTTATTCTTATGGGTGAACTACCTAAGTGGTCTCATTCTTATGGGTGACCTACCCAATATGGTCTCATTTCTGTAGGTGACTTACCAAAGATTTGAAATGTTTGGGAAATTTAATCATTTAGAGAGATAACCTTCCTTATGGTTTAGAAATGACTTACTTGGATGTAGGATCTAGCTTGAGATATTATAATTGCATGGTTGAGTTTGAAACTTCCTGATGGAAGGGTTAACCTTTTTGTTTTCCTAATTGTAGAGTTGAAATTGATGCTTCCTGATGATAGAGTTGAAAAATAGAGATTCCTGAAGACAGGGTTGAATTTTTCTTTTCTAATGGTAGGGTTGGATTTTCTTATTGTAGGGTTGAAACTAGGAATTCCTGATAACATGGTTGAAATTTCCTTTCCTAATGGTAGGGTAGGATTTTCCTGATTGCAGGGTTCAAAATAAAAATTCCTAATAACATATTTGAATTTTCATTTTGTAATGGTAGGATTGGATTTTCAAATTGCAGGGTTAAATTTTCATTTTCTAATGGCAGGGTTGAATTTCTTGATTATAGGGTTACAACTTGGAATTCCTGATAACAAGGTTAAAATTTCCTTTCCTAATGATAAGGTTGGATTTTCTTGATGGGAGGGTTGAATGACAATTCCAGATGACATAGTTTAACTTTTCTTTCCTAATAGTAGTGTTGGATTTTCCTTTCCTATTGGTAGGGCTAGATTTTTTAATTGTAAGGTTACAACTTGGAATTCTTGATGACAGAGTTAAAATCTCATTTCTTAATGGCAGGGCTGGATTTTTTAATTGTAGAGTTAAAACTTGGAATTCTTGGTGACAAAGTTAAAATATCATTTTCCTGATTGCAAGGTTGAATGAAAATTCTTGATGACAATGTTAAGTTTTCCTTTCATAATGGTAGAGTTAGATCCCGGCCCCCGATTGCAGGGTTAAAACTTGGATTTTTTTATGACATGATTAAAATTTTCTTTTCTAATGGTAAAGTTAAATTTCCTAATTGCAGGGTCAAAATTTTCCTTGATATCATAGCTCAAGGATAACTTCTTCGTTGACTTGGATTCATCGAGGCTTTCTTGGACTCCATCGAGGATTTTTCCTATAAACTTTCTACAAAAACATTTTGCAATGTTTTGGGTTAAATGATATACATGCATCCTTACTTAGTTTGAAATATAGATCCCCTATTTTCTTTATATCTCTCTCTTACTTGATAGATGAGGTTGACAATTTCTTATACGAGTCTTCTTGGTCACTTGACTCTTTAGCCCAGTTGAATTTTTTTCTGTGTGACTAATATATTTGACTACCATTTTTTTCATGTAGCCTCGACCTTGTGCCATAGATATTTCCTTCTTGTAGAATGATGCCCTTCAATTGTGGTATTTTAGCGCCATTGTGTGCTCGTCGTTTGTCTTGATGCTCTATTTTCTCCTTTTTAAAAGGATTTCAACAAGTCCTCTACTGTTAAGGATTGTTTTGAATTGCCCTCAGCTGATTTGGCAATTCAATTCCTTTCAAAGATTCATAAAAAGGTACTAATCTTTGGCAGGTATCATAACCATTTTTAAAAGAAAAATCATCTTCCATCCATGAAGATGCCCATAGTTAGACCATATTTTGACAATATGTTGTTACTCTTAACTACTAATGGGGTTTACCAAATCATTCACTATCATTAACTGTTTCCAACCACATTGCCACCAACTACTTTTATTAAGCATATTATTCTTATAAAATTACCCTCAACTATTTTGGCTATAAACAATATTGCCCCTAGCTGAGGTGGCTCATATCCATTATCATCATTTAGCCTTTTAGGCTCCATACCACTATCATTATTAACCAAAATACCCTCGAGCTAAATTTGATCATTAGTCTTCCTGGTGGGCTATATAAGGTTCTTATGCATCAATATCATCTTTGCCAAAAAATTTGCAAATTTGATCGATGACCTTTTTTTGTAAATCATTTTTCTTATCTTGGGAATAGACCATAAATTTAAAAATAGTATTCTTTTAAATATTATTGTTTAAAATAAATCATCGAGATGTAAATTTGAAAGTATTTTCATGGAGATTTTAAACTTCTTTGGTCGAGAATCCAAAATTCATCATTAAATAATAAGATGCACTTTGGTATATGGGCTCAAGGTTAATTAGATTTAAGAAAAAAATGATTTATTTATAAATTTAGCTATGAACTTTTGCGTTGCAAAATTAACAAGAAAGGTTCCAAAAGTAATTCTTAGCTTTCGAAAGGGAAAACATCTTGCTTATATTTCATTAAGCTTATCCGTTTTTTTTTTTTTGTAAAGACTGGATGATTCAATGAAATGAAATTGACTTGTGGTGCACATTCAGGTTATGGTTTTGCTTCTTTTTTTGGAGGCTAACATTTTTCAATGCAGAAAAGTTGTTTTTGATGGGAAAAAAAATGACTTATAAAGGCACACAATATAGGCTATGACTCATAGCTATAAAAGAATGGATAATCATGAGGCTTAAATGGTGTTTATAGGTCAGAAGATATAGGATCACTTATTTCTTGTTGAGATCTTTTGGGTTGGTTTTGACTGTTTAACAATTGATGTCATCATGATCTCTATGATATTGTTGTTATTATGAGCATTTAATAGGTAGCTCTGCCCAACATTTCTATGATGATGTTATTATTGTTGAGAGAATAAAACAAGAGATAAGAGTTAGTAGAATATCAAAATCTACCAAATAAAAGGTTGTTTATTATGAGGAAAAATGATGTTGAGGTGAGCAATGTGGAAGGAGGGTATAAGAGTAAAAAGAATTACCTAACACAAAACTACCAGACCACGTCTTTCCAAATATCCAGTATTAACTTTGCTAAGCCTCTTCTGGTAAACTAGCCCACCAATCCATCAGAAAACCAAGCAAAAAACAATCCAATAAGAGCCTACCAAAGAAATCAAGAACAACTTTTGCCTCTACCTATGCTCTTAGTAAAAATATATGCAAAATTACTAAGTATATGTTATGTGGCCCCTCTTCCATTTCCACCACTAAAGCCTCCTTTTCTAAATTGGTACAAACCAGATCCAACATGTGAGTACCATGCTGGAAACCCTAGTCATAGTATTGATACTTGCTCAGCATTTAAGAGGAAACTCTTGTAATTATTCAAAGCATGATGGACAACCTTTAAATATAACCCCAACATCAATTCTAACCCCCTGCCTAATCATGCTTCCAATAGTAGGGGAGTAAATACAATGGAGTTTGGAAGAAAGAAAAAAAAGGTTTTAAGAGTAACCATAGATAGGTTGTATGACATGTTAGTGCAAGATGAGTGTTTACTAATAAAAAATGAATCAAGTTCAAGAAAGAGTGATAATTTTTATAGGTTCCACGAAGCAATGAGATATAACATCGATGAATGTGAAGATTTTCACCAGAAGATGATATAAATGATGACTTGTGGTTTGTCACAAATAGAGAATGGATGTTGTAGGCTTGATAAGCTTCCAAGGGAGGAAAAAAAGATGTGTAAGCTTTATCATACTGCGAGCGATCCACCAAAGCTCATCCTGACAAGGCATGCCATTATTTATAATGGGAACTATAATGCATTGCCTCATAATTACAGAAATTCTCCCAATATTGAGGGTACTACTCCTATGTTTTAGATTGATATTGATGGATTAACTCGAAGTGGCAGGTGTTTCACACCTGAAAAACTAGAAAAGTAATGAAAAGCCAAAAGCAAAGAGGTTGTCAAAGATATGAAAATAAATAAATTTGTGAGTGAGGTGAAGAAAACCCCTATCAGGATATCCCTTATGTCTCTTATCTTGAGTTATGAACCCCACCGTAATGTGATGCAAAGAGTGTTGAACGAGACATATGTGCTCCAATACATCGTCAAAGGACTATAGAGCATCTGGTTGGAAGAGTCCATGCCACAAATTACTTATACTTCATTAAAGATGAGCTCGATGTTGAAGAAACATGTCATAATAAACCTCTATACATCACTATGAGGTGTAAGGATTGTACCATTGGTAAAGTATTGGTAAGTAACGATTTAACTTTAAATGTACTCCCAAAGTATATGTTATATGAAATGCTAGTTGATTTAACGCATATGCTTCCAAACATCATGACAGCTAGGGCTTATGATAGTTCCCAAATGTAAGTGATGGGGGCATTAAAATAAAGTTTTTCATTGGCCCACAAGTTTTTTTGGTAACCTTGCAAGTGATAGACATCTACCCGGCATACAACATGTTATTAAGAAGGCCTTAGATACACGCCGCTGGCACTGTGACATCATCTTTATATCAGTGTTTGAAGTATATTGTGAATGGAACAGTGGTGACAGTTATGGCTGAAGAGATGGTAGTTCACTATATAGAAGCCAAAGAGAGCAAAGATAGAAATCTCTATGCTTTTGAAATAGTTAATACAAAATGGGTGCCAAAAAATATGGTATTGAAAAAACCGGTAATTTCTAAAGTCGTAAAAATGCCGACCAAATATTTCTTAAAACATAGACTTCCTTTCTAGTATGATCTTATTTCTGGGAATCCTGAGAGGACAAGTCTGATAAGATTGAAGACTGCAAATAAGAGATTTGGGTTCGATTTTAAGCCTAGAAAGTAAAACTATAAAAGAGTTATTGATATTAAACAAGAAAAAAAAACCTGACCAAATTGGGAGGAAAAGAACCAAAAGAGGAAGAGATTGTCATCCCCTGGATTCAGGTATCATTTCCTAAAGTTGCTTATGTAAAACACACTTTAAAGATATGATGGGTTTCCATACCCAAGGCTTGGCTACTATAGGCATCAACACAATGGAATAAGATGAGAAAAAGGTCAAGAGCTCTAGTGAGAAATGAAAGGTTATAGAAGGAGAAGAGTTGTTACCACAACTAACTGTCCACATCTAGTCAAATTTGCTACAAAATCACCATCCCAAAATCATTGAAAAATAGAGGTTTCAATTGTTAACATTTGTCTAGAACCTCTCATTTTAATCAGAGGGATAAGGTTTAATCAATCTATGTTTGAATCCATCAAGAATCCTAGCAAAACCCTATAAATACCCCCTAAAAAATGAAGAAAAGAGAGAGAAGAAAAACATGAAGAAACACACTGTGAAAAGATCATGGTGTGAAGGTTCAAAAACCTAATATAGAAGGTCTAACAAGCTTTGGAAGGAATAAATATTAAATGGAAAAAAAAAAGAAAAGAAAAGAGAAAAGAACGAAAATAGCAGTCCATAGCCAGCAAGCTTGAAGAAGGAATAACCATGTAAAAGTTGAAGAGTAGAGTCCATGTGTACTACCTTTTCATGTTTTCTTAATGTTTAAACTTCTTTTGATGTTGTTAAGCTTACCTTGTATTTTTTAGTTTGATTTTGGCGCTGGAATAATCTGATGTTTTTCGGCAAAGTTTGTTTTATTCTTATTCTTGTTTTAAACATGTTTTAGATTGCTCAAACTTTCATTATGATAGTTTGTTTTAGTTTTGGTCAATAATATGTTAGAGAGGCTTGTATTAAAGGCATAATTGTTGGTTTTAATGCTTGTTTGATTCTGTGTTTTTAGCACAATAGCATGTTGATGATGTATTTGAGGTATTTTGATTGGTGTTTGAATCTTTTTTGTAATAAAATAGTAAGTTGCTTTTGTTTGTAGGTTAAAGATTTTGGAAGTATGTTGATCAATTTGATGCCTTTTATTGCAAGTTCATGGTTCATACAAGTATGTTTGGGCATAGAAATGTTAAAAATATCAAGTTTTGAATAGTGTGACTATGTTTGTTGTTTAGCTTTGGTAGTTTTGAACTTTTAAACTTCATGCATGTTATTTATAATTTGATGTTATTTTTTAGTTCTTTGGATTCAAATATGCTTAATATTGGTAATGTAGTTTGTGAGGACCAAAAGCAACATGTTTCAGAAGCCTAAGAGGCTAATTTTGGGTTTAGTAGTAGGCTTAGAATTTATGGGTTATTGGGTTTTGTTTCTTTATGTTCTTGGTAAGAACATTGCCTTGGCTATATGATTTAGACCAGCTTTGGTCCAATTCTTTACACTAAACCATTTGGGTAACTTGACTAGTAGATAATCTAGGGTTTCTTTGCATCAATAATAAATTTATAAGGGATTTAATCCTAGAGTTTCAGTTTTGATCTGAAACCTATTTTAACAAAATCGTGTTGATACTTTGATAGCCGAAGTGAATGGATGATAGATTATGGATCCTTGCATGATTTCAAATAAAACCCTACCCTTGATTGCATGAAAACTTGTCTGGATTGAGATTTGTGTTTGTTGGGTTCTTGATGAATGTTTTCCATATTCTTCATGGTTTAAGTTTTTGATCCATTTTTCTGTGAAAGTTTTTATATTTTGTATTAATTTTCAACTTTGACTTTGTTTTCATTTAAACATTTGTTTTAGTTTAGTTTTTAGCTCAAACCTTGGTTTTTGGTTTGGTTAATGGTTGAACCAATGTCTTTAGGTTGACCTATTTGATTTTGTTTTTGGTCAAGTACTTAAAACTTTATTTGTTTGGACAACCTTTTATTAAGGATTTTTTTGGCCTAGGAGGGTGTTTGACAAAAAAACTCTTTAGTCCATTTTGACAGTTTTCTAGGGAAAGAAAAAGATGGTTTTACCAAACATGACCTTACAAAAATAAATAATTACAAGAAGAAAAAAACAGAAAATAATTTTTGATTGTTGCTACGGCCTAATCCTTAAAAAATGCATTTTATTTATAAAAAGGAGAGAAATGTTTTTAGCATTTTTTTTAGACAATTTTTGTGTTTTGTTTTGCATTTTGTTTTTGGAATTTATAATAAGTTTGTAAAATTCCTTAAGGATTTGACCAGTATTTCAATAACTTTAAAAATTTTAATTTCTGAAAATTAATGGTCAACATTCTGGTATAAAATGGAACCTACCAGCAAGATGGTATTTAAGTACCAAGAGTTTACTAGAAAATTCTCAGAATTATTTTAGATAATCACCAATTTTAATTGGAAATATTTTTCATCACAATATATGAGTTGTGAAAAACACTTTTGCCTTTTAGGATATGTGAACCCTATCAAGACACCTATATGGATTCTTCCTATAAGAATTTACTTGGGCATACAAGCCCATAATAAATTTGAAATGCCAGATTTTTTCATGGATATAAATATTTGATTTGAGCCATAAACGGACCACCGGTTAGGAATCCTTCAACACCTTTAAACCACATCCAGACCACACAATGCAACTTATCTCAAGTAAGGTGTGCTAGGGTTGCTAATACATTCCTTAGTCACAACTAGTCATTTACCCTTGAATTTCAGATAAGATCAGTCCATCTGGGTCTCCTAATGACCCTCAGCCAAACAATTAGATGGCAACTCGTTGATCCCGACATCGTAACGTTGCGCGCATATGTGCAACAATGAGGTTATGGATTTTATTAATTACACTCTATTTAATTCAAAAAATATTTGTGGAAGCGGTATTGGATGTCCATGTAAGAGGTGTAAAAATAAAAAAAAATCGATCCAGATGTTGTAACAATGCATCTTCTATAAAATGGTTTATAGAGAAATATATGTGTTGGTTTGCAAATGGAGAACCATATGTTCCATACGAGACCATGATAGAAATGATGGTTGGGTCAACTTCTAGTTCTAGCATCGTGTTTGGAGTTGTAGATGACAATTATAATCCTTATAGGAATATGGTTATGGATGTGATGTGAATGAAATAGGGTTATACAAGTGAATGTTCAATTGTAGATGAAGAACCAAATGCATACATGAGCAGGTTTTTTGATCTTTTGAAAGACTTCGACGAACCATTATGGGATGGGTGCACAAATCACAACAAATTAGCAGTTGTTGCACATGTGTTTACCATCAAGTCAAATTATAGGTTGAGTGAGGCCGGTTACGACAAAATTATTGAATGAGCGAGAAGCATTTTACCTTAAGGTAATAGGCTGAAAGATAACTTTTATTATGCTAAATTCATGACGAAACCCCTCAGCCTAAAATACCATAAAATCAACATATGTCCAAACTTCTTCATGTTGTGCTACCTTGAAAATGTAGAGTTGACTAAGTGTAGAACATGTGGGCATACTTGTTATAAACCTAGAAATGGTGGTGGAAGGACTTTTGTTGCACATGGAAAGCTTATATAATTTGCAATCACTCCTAGACTGCAAAGGTTATTTATGTCTCCAATGACTATTAAGTACATGGCATGACATCATTCATATGATACAATGGATGGAGTTATGGTGCAACCTGGTGGTAAAGCCTAGAAACATTTTAATAGGGTGCATCCTCAGTTTTTAATGGAATCAAGGAACATGCATCTTGGGTTATATATAGACGGATTTAATCCATGAGAGTCATTTGCTACTCCTTATTCTTGGTGGTTGATGATACTCACGGTTTACAACTTGTCACCAGGGATGTGTATAAGACCGAAGTTCATGTTTTTATCTAAGGTCATACCTGATTCTAATAGTCTGGGTTGGAATATAAATATTTGTCTTTAACAGTTGATTAATAAGTTGAAGTAGTTATGGTCACCTAAGATTTTGACTTATGATGTCTTAAGGAAATAGAAATTTCAGATGAAGGCAGCTTTGATCTAGATTTTCTTGTGTATGGAATGGTTTCTGATTAGAGCATGCATGAAAAATTAGCATGTTCATACTATATGAAAAATAACAAGGCCTTTACGTTAGAAAATGGTGGTAAAATGTCTTTTTTTATTGCCACTGGTGGTTCTTGCCAATATATCATAAGCACGAAACAAAGTTTTTTGTTAGTAGAGTTGAAAACCAAATACAATGTCATCGTACTGCGATACCACGTCATACAATTCTTTACTCGATGTTGCACCACCGTTAACATCGAGTAGAGAATTATATGTCGTGGTGTTGTAATGTAATGACATTGTGTTTGGTTTTCAATCCAATAAGCAGAAGTTTCTTGGTTTTGGTGTTACCCATAATTAAGTAAAGCAAATTATTTTCTAGAAGCTTCTTTATTGAAAGACCAATTTCCATTGTCATAACCTCAATGTCATGCACATTGAAAAGAACATGTTTAAAAACATTTTTAATATAGTTATGGACGTGGAAGGGAAGACAAAGGACAATATGAAGACTGACATGGATATACCTTTATTTTGTCACTATAAAAATATAGAGTTAGTTTATGATGGGTCACGGGTCGCAAATCCCAAAACCAACTTCACCTTAAACAAGAATGCATAATTACTTGTCTACTAATGGCTTACGAGTCTATGATTTTCTATGGATATGCTTCAAACATGTCTAGATTGGTGAATTTGAAGGATTGCAGATTATATGGAATAAAGAGTTATGATTGTCATGTTTTTATGTAAACATTCATAGAGATTAGTCACTTCTTTAGAGATATATGCTCCAACAAGTTATATACACAATACATAGAGATGCTTGAAATGAATATCGTCCAAACAATTTGTAAACTAGAGATAATATCCCCTTCATATTTCTTTGATTCAATGGAGCATCTATCCATACATTTACCGATTAAGAATTACATATGCATCGTAATTAAATTTCTTGTTGTCTTTTTTTTTTAATTCAGAACATTCATTTAATTCCATGTAGATACTTGTTCAACCTTAAGAGAAAAATAAAAAAAAACAAGGTGCATGCTAAGGCTTCTATATGCAAGGTTTATATTGCTTAAGAGATCTCAACATTTATCTCGTACAATTTTGAGTCTCACTTGAGAACAAGAATCAATCATGTTCCAAGACATGACGATAAAGGGGATGTATCTTCGAGTGAACACTTGTCAATATTATCATAATAAATAATATATTGGTTGTTGAATTTAAAATTGTACATAAAGTTACTTTGAGTATATAATGTGATTATTTGTTAAATACAAATACAAATTTAGTTTGTGATTTTTGTGTGTATATATATATATATATATATACAAATTTAGGTGGAATTATTTGAAAATGAGATCGGATTTAAATTGATAAGAATATTGAAATAATGATCGAATTTCAATTGAAATTTGACATTATTCAAGTGGTTAGTGTGTCAAAGCTTATGAATTGGTTCAAATTAATTATTTACTATTCATTAATTTAAATAAACTTATATTGAAAAGTTAAAAGCTACATAAATTAAATAAAATTAATTGGTTTGTGAAAACATATTATTAATGTGTATTTGTAGGTAAACAAATTTTGGGTAGTCTTTTATATAGAGAAGATACTGACGAATTATTTTAAAAATAAGAATGTTTTATGGTATCTCAGTCCTTTAATTTGTGTAGATATCTAGGGGAAAGTCAATAGTGCGTCGTACGAATATAATCATTGCTAGTTTTTCTAGTAGCACTTCTGACGATCATGAGTCGTTAAGTGTCGACCATGAACAGACACTTAAGATACATGCAGCCTCTCTCTTAACATGGGCTCGTCAAGTGCGATGTCGCCACAAAATCTCAAGAAGCCTTTCTCATTCCCTAAATTTTTTTTCTTAAACTATATTCTTGTATATTTGTTGACTTAAGCATAAAAGTATCCTTTTTTTATATAATAATTGAAATGAAGCTAGAGCCAAAATTGCAGGCTAAGTAGCAAAAAGCAATACGAAGAGAAAGAAACACAAGAAAAAGCAAGGGATTACAAGAAAGAAATACCCAAGCAATCCTTGTAAGCCTATGAACACACTTCTATTAGGAAGACCATAAAAGGATCCCCTCCAAACCTCTAAATAAATCCAAACCTGTGTATAAAAAGTTTTTATCAATTGTATTTAACAATAAATCAAGACGTATTTAACCATAAATCGAGACATGAAGAATCAGCTCAAACAATGTATTCCAATTGCAAATCTTTTCCTAGAAAACCAACTTGTTGCTAACCATCCAAATTTCTCATGCTATGCCGAAGGCTAGCACTCAGCATTGCTCTGAAATTTATTTTTTACAAGTGGAGACCATGCAAGTAAAAGGTCATCTATAGTGTTAGGTATGCATCATTGGATGCTCAACCATTTCATAAAACGATTCCACAATTTCCAAACAAACAATGCATGAAAAGATGATCCACGGTTTCCATAATTCATTACAAAAAGGGCACATAGATCTATCTCTAAATGCAAAAGATGTCTATAGCGTCGAAGTGTCCTGTGTATCCATGGAGGACTTGTTTTTCATGGACATCCCCAGGCCAGAGATAGAAGCTCACAGACTAGTCACGCCCTCATCGGTTTACATTCGTTTATCATTTACTTGACTCGAGAGAACAAGATGACAACAATATTTTAGTGAGAACCACAGTAACCTTCACAACATAGCCTCGATCTGCATTAACCTTCATTGCATAGCTTCGACTTGCATTAACCTTCACTGCATTATTCATGTCCTTTCATCTTTTGAACAAGAAATATGAACTGTGTTCATTGATGGAGTCTTCTCCAGAGCCAAGTACCAATGGTAAATTGCCAGTTCTTCCCTATATGTTCTTAATTAGACTTTCTGTTTGCCACCAAGTTTTAATGCAAGATGTTATTTATTGTCAGTGGATCACTATTTCAACTCCTCCTCACACTCGGAATCAGAAAAGAAATCTTAAGGTAAGCTGCTATTCCTAAGTAACTAGCCGAGATTGGTTGATTTATGGATAGCTAATGCCTTTTCTTTTATCTTGTGTAAAACAGATGCATATTTAAGGCTTCATAACATAATAATGTAAAACAAGATTGAATTATAGCAGTGCTAATTAATTTAACCAGAGATAAAAATAAAAATAAAAATAAAATTGATGAACATCTATGCTCTTTAATTTTAAATTGTTAAACTAATAACTTTTGAACTACATCATACAGCAGCACTAATTAAAGATGGTTATGATAGCAGCAAGATTGTTCCATGTTTCTCTGCTGCTTCTGCTTCTGCTTATTGCCTCGACTTGCAGCCAGCATAAAGTGACCAGACAAGAAAAGCCAGAATGATTAAAACGATAACTCCTACGACCAACCCTGCAGTAATGTAATCATTCATCTTGCTTCTTCAAATCAACCTTCTAGCTGCAAGTACTGTACCTGCATGCAAGCCCAGATTAATGGATTCTAATTAACATGCAAAAAACTTGCATAGAATTTAAATGCTCTTAACATTAATTAATAAGAGAGGCAAAGCTAGCTCACTAGTCTGATTAGTCAAAAACAATTTCCAGCAGCCGGGAGTACTCACAGCAAAGAGTCTGACCTGTATTTATATTGAGTATTCAGTAGTCTGTAGTCTATACAGGAAAATATTGTTTTTATCCAGTATAGGAAGTTTGGCTACAAGATGCACAAAACAGTATAGGAAGTTGCTTCTTATGGAATAGGAAGTCATTTGTCCGAAATAGTATAGGAAAATTTTCTTTTGGCAGGTCCGATCACAACTATACGTACATGAACTTTTGTGTTAGAATTTTGTAGTATAGGAAAGTTTTCTTTGGGCAAGTTCGACTACAACTATACGTACAGGAACTCTTATGTCAGAATATTTTTTTTTTCCAGTTTATTTCTGGAGAAATTCTCTGTTACAAGCCGACATATAAGCAAAATACAGGCAACACAAGCTGCATCATGGAACGGAAACCTTTCTCTCGACGGCGGGCAGATTATGTCTCATCAAATCAGAGCTCTCAAGCTTACCTCTATATTATCTCTCTCTTTACAAAATCCCAAAAACAGTGGCCAGGAAAATCTTCGCAATTCTAAGAATATTCCTTTGGAGCGGATTGGATGATAAGAAAAAGATGTGCAAAGTGGCGAGGGAAAAATGTATTCTAGAGAAAAGTTCTCCATTTTTTACACTTACAGAAATTGCATATGCTGTCTACTTTCATTTCACTTTTTAACTCTACAATGTATTTGGTGTTGGAAATTTTGTTAAAACATGGTTAATAAGCATATTGAAAACATGGGGTATACTAATTTTATAGATTAAAACTTTATTGAAATTTAATCTCTAACCTAAATTCTTTAACATTAACCATTAATATATCATTATTTGCTCTTATTGCTTTCTATTTTGTTCTTCATACTCCACCTCTAGTTCGACACTCAAATCAGGTTTCACAGCCGCAACTTATTCTTGAATCAACTCCTGAAAGGTCGGTGATGACTATCTTGGACTGGATTGTGGGGTACCTAAGGTCAAGACACTACATCCCACTCTTATATCTTGGGTCGTAGTCATAAAAATAACGTAAATCTGATTTCTAATGGATCTATTAGTAGCTCGAATCATAACTTCAGATCATATTCCAGATGGGTTGAAGGGTCCTCTATGTGTTTGGCATGCATGCCAGTGTTATATGTTTTCTAAAAAAATACAAGTCAAAGCTATTGACAAAAAAAAACATCAGTCTAAAAATTATTCAAAATCTTTCAAAGTTTACTTATAACGAACGTCTCAATTTGGATGTTCATGAATTTGTTTCACTCCTTTTTCTCTATTCTCCTTTCATATATGTGTTTGCATATATAACTCCATCACTTCGTTCACTTCGTTCACTTTAAAGTTGTGTAGCTCGTTAGTTAAAAATTATCACAAATAATCATTAATATTTGAAGAAAAATACTTAGTCTTACTAAGCACTTTTCATTATAAAAAAAAAAAAAAAGTAATTAGCCGGTATGCTTACTCATGAATCCATGAATTTTCTTATTTATGTTCTGGGACCTAGACTGTAACCGCCTCTTGAAACCATTCGAGATGTCATCAGTTCTAGATATTTTTTCTAATTATTTTTCATGACATGTGGTCTAAAATTCTTCCACGCCGTAAAGTCATTCAACTCAACTATTTTCTTTACATATGTGTAGGCATCATACCAATAATTACGTAAGGATACACATTCATTTGCCATAAAACCTCCATTATCCCAGCCTAAAACTGCCATCCAGTTTGGTAAACTAATAGATAAAATAATATAAAAAAGAAATGTAGTTTCGTTATGCAAATGGTGTTTTAGCAACTAAACTTAGTTATTTATTTGTTTTTATGTTTCAAAAGCATTTTTAAAAAAATTTAAAAATTTTTATTTTTTTCTTTGTTTCAAATTAATATTTTTTTATGTTTTCAGATCACTTTGATGCATTAATATCAAAAATAATTTTTAAAAAATAAATAAAATATTTTTTTAATGCATTTTCAAATAAAAAATATTTTAAAAAATAATCTCATTCCCAAATAAACTCGAAACATGCTTTGCACCCAGCATATACCAATGACAAGAGCACCCCGCATTTAACACATGTACAAATGGAAGTGTCAAACCATCCAAGTTCAGTGTCTCTAACATAGAAATAAAATGTAAATTCACTAAATTTTGACATGCACAAAGGAAAGGAAATTAATTATAGAACGAAGGAAAAGGAAAAGGAAAAGGCCTTCCTAATTATCATTCCTGCTTGCCCCCAAATGAACTCAACAGTCGGAGCTCTGAAAATTTAAATGCTTTTACCATATTAGAATTTGTTTTACAGTAGTTCTAATTATAAATTTAGTGTAATCCTATAACATGCTCCTTCAACATTTATTATTATTGCCTACAACTTCATGTATATTATTAGAATTAAAAATTGAGCTAATTATCTTTTTTAATATGGTCTTATAAAAAATATAGGTTTTTTCATTAGAAACTAACACAAGTATTTTTTTAGAAGATGCATCATTATAATATTTATTTTATAAAACTTTTTATTTTTATTTCACATGTAAAGATCTAATTTCATTATAGGTTGAACAAACCTCACCTTTTTTATGCAATAATTGGTTTTTGATTCGGTACATAATGAGGCACTAGACCTAGTTTTACACTAAATATCAACCACCAATAGTTTAGTGTGCAAACATTTTGAAATATGAACTGAAATAAACACAAAGTAGGGTGTGGAAACTTAGATATCGTATAGCCTTTAAAAGTGTTTTGCATAATCAATAGTAACGTATTCATATTGAAATAATAGAACTTGTGTTGAAAATAAATTAATATTCATATTTTAACAACACAATAAATAAATAGTAACATATTTATATTGAAATAATAGAACTTGTTCTCTCTTGACTGACCCTATACGCTTTTAAAAACACCATGCTTTTCTTTATATTTTAGCACTCATGACAAGCTAATTTAACCCAATTAGCTCAATTCACCCTCCATTTGCATTTGTTTCAATTTTAAATTTCAAACCCTAATACAAAATTCATAATTTAAACATCAATTCTTTCAATTGGATTGATACCCATTAATTTTTCATGTTGACAAACATAAAATCAATCATAAAAACAACAATTTCATTGGCTAAAATCCATAGCTCAAGATCCATGCCACACTAACATATCCAATATTTCACATAACATAAAATTGATCAAATTGATCACTTAAGATGAGTTTGTTACATTAGTTAGATGATAATTCAAGTGTAAAATGCATGAATAACCCTAGCTCCCTTCACCCTTCTTCTTCTTCTTCTTCTTCTTCTTCTTCAAATCTCTCCAAAAACCTTGCTTTGATATTTCTTAATTCCTAGTATGAATATGTTTTTCTCTCTCAAAATCCTTTCTTTTCACTACTAACCATCACTTTTTTAATCCCTCAAGGAGACAAGAAAGAAAAAGAAAAAGAACAAGAAAGAAAGAAAAACACTCTTTCTCTCTCTTGGTTGCGCCCCATCATAATATATTTTCTAGTAGCCAAAATGATCTGATATTTTTATTAAATCGGTCTAGCTATTTTCTCAAAACAACTAGACTATTTTTGGTTTTGGAAAAATACACATATATGGCCATAAACTTTTCCTTTTCCTTTTTTTTCCCTTTTTATTTTCTTATCTTATTTTATTACACTACAATTTCTATTACATTATTCATAATTTATCTTGAGGTTTATAACATTAGAAACTCTTGTAGTCCAAGCCCATGCACAAGTTTACGGCCTAAATAAACCTAATATAATCTCCCTTTGCTGTTCAAAATTAACCCATTACAGGTCTGGACTGATTGGGTTGAAAATAGTCAAGAAAAAACACTTTGTCGACAAATATGCCAAAACAGTAATAGCAAGTGTGACCAATTTAAATAATATGTTCTCAAACTTTGATTAACCTAAATGTTTACAGCAATATAGTTCTACGTGTTTAGTATCTCTCTGTAAAATTCCAGCTCGATCCGATATACGGTTTGAGAGATATGATCGATCTTACAAAACTTGTGAGTAGATATTTTAAGATAAAATTCAGACCTAACTTCGTTTTTATCAAGTATTGTTAGAAAGTCATTAATATGTTATTATTGTTAATTTGTTAATGTATGTGTTAAGAATTGAATTCCAAATAGAATTCAATCTCTAAAATGTTATAAAAGTAAATTAGAGGTCAACTTCTCTTATTTATAATTCTAAAATGGAGAAATTTAATGTTAAAATTAATTTTTTTCAAAATAATCATCTAGCCATTTTCTAAAAAGACATTTGAAGAAATAAAATGAAAATAATATAGAAATCAAAATGAATTGAGTATTATCTCTTCCAAACATGTGAATTCAACTTATATATTAATTGAATTCAAACCAAATAATATAATTAAATTCAATTACAATAAAAAATTAAATACAAACAACCTATTAATTATTTCAATCAGTTTTTAATTTTTGAATTTCTTTTGACATGTTTAGATAGAAGTGAGAAAATCAAACTAGGTTTTACTAAGACCCACTATGTCCAATGAAATCTGGACATGTGTATAACAAAAAAAAAAAAAGAACTTGAGCTGGATTAAGATGTTTTAAAGATAAGGGATGTTCTTGACATAAAATCAGTAATATAAGGACCCCGAGCTCCTTAACCCTAACTTTTTGTGCGCGCTTGTGCTTAGCTTGAACTTCCAGAAAGCCCTAAAAACCCAAACAACACATTACACGCACACACAGAGACAGTTCCTCTCTACAGTTCCATTAAAACTCCGAACGACAGCAAACTCACGTACTCTCCCTCTCCCTCTCTTTTATTTTTGAAAGAGAAAAATGTCGCTAAGAGTATTAAACCCTAATGCGGAGGTTCTCAACAAATCGGCGGCGCTTCACATGAACATCAATGCCGCTAAAGGCTTACAAGATGTTCTCAAATCCAATCTCGGCCCCAAAGGCACCATCAAGATGTAACTGTTTCGCTTTTTCGTCTTCTGTTTTGTTTTTTCTCTTGTTGTAATTTGTTTTGTGTTTCTGCGATTTAATTACTTTGTGTTTTTGTGTTTTTCAGGCTTGTTGGTGGTGCTGGAGATATAAAACTCACAAAAGATGGAAACACTCTTTTGAAAGAAATGGTTTGTTTTTTTTTCTTTGGTTTTCTCGATCTGGATTTTTTTGTGATTAAAGGCAGAGTTAGGGTTTTATGCTTTTCTTTTTTTTCTTTAAAGTGAGTCTTCCCTAAGAAATGAGCTCTAGAAGCAACTTGAAGCAACTTTAGATTCTAAATGCTGAGTTAGATCTAAAAAGACAATGGGTATGCTATTTGAGGTTTTAAATAAACAATGGGTGTCTATTGGTGGGTTTTTTTTAAAAAAAATTGCTGGAATTTCTTTGATGGTTGCAGCAAATTCAAAGCCCTACTGCGATTATGATTGCAAGGACAGCTGTTGCCCAAGATGATATAAGTGGAGATGGTACGACATCTACTGTGATCTTTATTGGAGAGCTTATGAAGCAATCTGAACGGTACATTGATGAAGGTTAGCGAAGCTATATATTATGATTCTCTTGAGTTCTATACTTTTGATGTTTCTGTTATTTCTCATTTTATGCTTGCTTGTCCCTTCTATTCTTGAATCATTTATTTTTTCAAATGTTTAGAGCCCTAAATAAAGAAAGACATGTTCTGACAAGACAGGGTAGTGAAAGGTGTTAGATTCTAATGCCCTAAAGTTCAAACAAGTTGGTGTTGTTCAAGGGTTGCATCTGTGTTGTGTTTGCGCGTAGCAGAGGCAAGAATAGAAATTTGCAAGTTTTTGTGTATTTGACCTTGGAATAGTTAAATTTTGCTATGATTAATTAATTTATTGCACTAGAATTTATCATCAAGGCACATCTTCATTCTGCTGTTATACTTTCTCTGATGGTAAAAATAGTTGTATCTTGTTGTTCTTTCAATTATGCCTTCTAGGTTTTGGAATAGGGATGCTTGGTTCTTAGTCGCGAGTTTCATTTCAGAAAATCTACAACATTCTCATATGGTTTTTTTATTGCTTATCTGAGGTAACCTTTATATTTTATTCATGGGTGTTTATTTTGTCGTAAGGGATGCATCCACGTGTCTTGGTTGATGGTTTTGAGATTGCCAAAAGAGCTACTCTCCAGTTTCTTGAAAAATTTAAGACACCAGTGGTGATGGGTGATGAACCCGACAGGGAAATTCTAAAAATGGTTGCAAGAACAACAATAAGGACAAAGGTAAGGTCTATTCATCAGTTTACTCTTCGTTTTATAACCTGTTTGGATATTATTTAAAGTTGACCTTATTCTCTTGTGCAGCTATATGAAGCTTTGGCTGATCAATTAACTGACATAGTTGTTAATTCGGTGAGTGTAGCCAGTGGTGTTGATATATCTTGAGGCTGTTGGAAAAGAAGATGTTTAAGTCAGATTTTGACAGCTTCTATTTTTGCATTAACTGTGATTTACTTGTTTGTACAGGTGCTCTGTATTCGAAAGCCTGAGGAAGCCATTGATCTATTTATGGTGGAGATTATGCACATGCGTCATAAATTTGATGTTGACACAAGGCTTGTAAGTTAATCTTTTTTCATTTAATCTGGATTCCTGTGGAATATTTTCACCTGGAATGTGTTAAAATTGTTTTACAGCTCCCAATTTCCTGATTGACTGTTTTAGTTAGGCTTCAAGAGTGAATGTTTCAAATGGTTTTCTCAAGTTAATTTATCTAGTTAGGTTCTTTATAACTTTGGTTTTTGTTTTGGCACAAGAGGGTATTCACCAATGATGGTTGAGTACTTAAATCATATTGAATAGAGGTCCTTCAAGATTAAGATTGAGGGGTCACAGATCTTCAAAAACCCTTCCATGTGAAACAGAATCATTTTTTTTTGAATGAGATGTGTTTAGCATTGAAATTAAATGGAATGCACTGCTCTTTTCCATTATTCAACCTTTATTCAGTAAAATAATGCTACTTGTTAGATTTTTCTCAATGCTGTTACGTTGGATTAGGTAAACTTTCCAGGATATTGATGATTGGTTTTAGTTCGAAAGTTCGCAGGTGTAGCTTGGACAACTTTTAGTTATTGTTCATTTTTTTATTTCTACTTTGATATAATTTTTGTCAGTGTTGTCAAGAGGTGCTGAGGTGGCACTTGCCTGGGCGCTCCAGGCGAGGTGAGGCTCCAGCGCCTTTATTAGCCTTAGGTGTTGGATTTCAATGAGGTGCTGCCTAGGCGAGCGCCTTGTGAGTGGGTGCAAGGCGCTAAGGCTAGCGCTTGCTTGAAGTTCTTCCTTTTCTGTTGGATTTTTCTTTCTTCTTTTAAAATGATTTATGTTTTGACCTATTTGTCCATTTTTTTAATATACCACAAAAAAACAACTTAGGGGTATTTTTGTAAAAAACAAAGATTAGGGTAAAAAAATTAAAATAAATCATTAAAGTGGGAGACAAACAGAGAATGAAGGATACTTGGACGAGAAACACCAGCCAAACTTTTTTTTTTCAACAGTGGGAGTCAGAGAACAACACATCTGTACAGGTAATACTTTAATTTTTTCTAAACAAGTGCAGTATGGCTTGAGAGATGAGGATTTCGATTATAATCATGAAATGGAGGGTGAGGAGGATTCAAGTGAAGGAGAGGAAAGCATGGATGAAAATGCTTTTGAAGATTAATGAACAATGATGATGATATTTAATTTTGTTTTTTAATCTATTTGGCTACTTACTACTTTAAATTATCTTATTTTGTTTCAAGGGTGAAATATAACTTTATATGACCATGTTATGGTATTTTATATTTTCTTTTGATTTTCTAATGATCTAATCTTAATTGGGAAGACATATATATATATAATTTATAGCATATCGCCTTGGTTCATTTAGGCGAGCGCCTAGCGCCTCGGGCATTTTACAGGCTTGGCGCCTTTTGCATTTGACATCACTGATTTTCGTCTTTTGAAGATAACTTCTCTACTTTTCTAAAAACTTTTTGTCCCAGTATTTACTTGTTTTGTCTTCCAGGTTGAAGGTCTTGTTCTTGATCATGGTTCCAGGCATCCTGATATGAAAAGACGGGCAGAAAACTGTTTTATCTTGACATGCAACGTCTCTTTGGAATATGAGAAAAGGTATACATCTTGTCAACTTGAATTTGATTGGAATTGATGTTGAATATGAGCTATCAAGAACTCTGTAGATAGAGCTGTGGTCTGTTTCAGTTCATTGGAAGCTAATTTTTTTTTCCACAGTGAAATAAATGCAGGATTTTTCTACTCAAATGCAGAGCAGAGGGAGGCAATGGTTGCAGCTGAAAGGCGCCAGGTTGATGAAAGAGTTAGAAAAATTATTGAACTAAAAGATAAGGTTAAGTTACACATTCAATACATTTTATGTTCATGTTACTGTCCCTGCCAACATCTTGGTTTCTGAAGTGTTGCTTGTACTTTTGGTCTTCCAGGTTTGTTCTGGTACAGACAACAATTTTGTGGTTATTAATCAAAAGGGAATTGATCCTCCATCATTGGACCTTCTTGCACAAGCAGGGGTAAGTCATGGAACAATTATATTCTGTTCCCTAGTGATTGAATGCGAGCAATAATTAGCTACTTGATGCAATAAACTCGCTTCAGCTTGCTGCAAATCATGTTTATGTGTTAGTATTGGGTGTTGTCTTTCATTCTGTTTTCACTTATGGTGTATGGCATGGGTAGGGATTAAATGTTACTACAATGATCAATTTTGTTTGTTGGAAATATTATGAGAGGGGGGATGATTCAGGGATTATTAGCTACCCTCCAAGAGGGTGTAATTATAAACCTTGGGACAAGAAGGAAAAGGCTTTTAACTAGGGTGGAGGGTGGTTGGGTTTGTCTTTCTGCCTTTCTTCTTCCTCAAATTTATAAACCATATTTTCTATCTTTTACTTTTTACTTGCACCTTATGAAGCATATTGTTTTATTTTTTCTTCATGTAATTTCCATTGGATCTACTGTAAGCTTGTTTGCGAAGGTCCTACCAAACATTGTTATATCTTTACCAATTGCTTTTGTGACAATACATCCTCTTTTCTTAACCCTGTAACAAACGCGCGGACACCATGTTAGATTGATTTTGAACCTCATAATCAGCTTTAGTAGGATACAAATTTCACAAGTTAATGATTGTTTGTGATAACAATTGGTTGCACATTTTGGAAGCCTTCCACCTATGTTTTATTTTTAATTTCGTGAAATCATGCCATATGCTCAATGAAATAATTATTAAAAGCAAATAAGCAAGAAGGCTTAAGTTGATGGAGGTACAAGAACCACTTGCTACTTCTGTAAGTCTCTTGATTTTGTGAAATTATGGATGCAGGAATGGAGACTTGAAATGGTTTTTCATTATAGTTTAGATTGTAAATATGGCTAGAATACCTGCCACTGTATGTGGCTCTAGTTTTGGATGGTTACAAGCAAGACTTGGCTTTTTGAATGCTTTGTCTTGGATTAGATTCCTTTTTACATGGTACCTAATGATATATGTAGGATGACTATTGCCAGTTTGAAATCTGGTATTCTACCTGCTTGCCCTGATGTTGTTATTTAAAATGGGGCTGATCTGCTTTCTTATGTTTTACAGATAATTGCCCTTCGAAGAGCAAAGAGGAGAAATATGGAACGCCTGGTTTTAGCATGTGGAGGAGAGGCTTTGAATTCTGTTGATAGTTTAACTCCTGATTGCCTTGGTTGGGCTGGACTGGTTTATGAGCACGTCCTTGGTGAAGAGAAGTATACATTTGTTGAAAATGTTAAAAACCCCCATTCTTGCACTATCTTAATAAAAGGTATAGAAGCGTGTATACATCCTCAGCAAACTTGTATAAATGTTTACGATTTTCTTTTTTATTTGTTCTAAATGCTATCAGATGATTTTTTCTTGTTTATTTTAATTGCTTCTTTTAGGCCATTTAGCCATGAGGTTGAAGTATGTACTCTTTTACATTCAAGCATGAAATGTATATTCGTCTTGCAATTTTGTAATTTAGCAGGGGTGAATCATCACTCGACTTTTTTATTGTTACAGGACCTAATGACCATACAATTGCCCAAATAAAGGATGCTGTCCGTGATGGCTTGAGAGCAGTCAAAAATACTATTGAAGATGAAGCTGTGGTACTTGTAAGTTCTGCTTGCAGAAATCTGTGACATTTGTATGTGCAATCATGCTTGATTAAATTGTTGCATATTGGTTTATGTAAAGCCGTGCTTGTGGCCTTTGATGGTGACTTTGGAAGTTCTGTGGTACATCTAAAATGTGGTTCATGTATATGCAAGTTATGTTTCTGCTCAAGTGAAGTGTGCTTCATGAAAAAGCTGTTTCTTGTATGTACCGGCAGTTTAGGACACAATCAAAAACCAACATTAGTGTGAATCAAGAGTGGTTTCAATCAAATAAACTTAAAATCTAACTTGCATGAATGCTGATTAGAATGAAATTTGTGTATGGTGGAGCTGTGGACATCAATGTATTTGATTATAGGATGAAAATAATTGACTTGAAAGTTGAGATTGGCCTCTTGGGATTGGGTGAGATATAGAGTATTGACACGTTTTCTGTTGTAATTCTTAGCATATAATTCTGCAAATAAGCAACTATTTGTCGATGACTTGATTCAGTGCTGAAATTTCTTTCCCACTCAAATGATGTCATTTATTCTCTTCAGGGAGCAGGAGCTTTTGAACTTGCAGCCAGAAAACACCTGATCAATGAAGTAAAGAAAACAGTTAAAGGGGTAAATGCCTGCCTGTTTTCTATATTTGAGTAATTATTCCTATCCCCTGGTTAATTTTAAACTGGTGTTTGCAAATGTGGAACAGCGTGCTCAACTAGGTGTTGAAGCTTTTGCTGATGCCCTTCTCGTGGTGCCCAAAACTCTGGCTGAGAATTCTGGGTTAGACACTCAAGATGAGATTGTTGCTCTCACGGTAACCATCAGAGGAATCCATCCATCATCCTTTTTTTCTGGGGGAGCAAAAGACACAAGAAAAGAAACTGATTTAAGCTTTTCTTGCATGTTTATTCAGGGAGAGCATGACAGGGATAACATTGTAGGAATAAACCTCCAAACAGGTGGGCCCCTCGATCCTCAGGTGGAGGGTATCTTTGACAACTACTCTGTCAAGCGCCAACTCATAAACTCAGGGTACACATGAACTCCTAGCTTTGGAGTCTGTCCTTTTTCTCTCTCCCTATCTCTCTTCCCTCGGTCCAGCTTTTGTTATACTACATAAATGTACATATAAAGAGATACGTTTTCCAAACTTCCCCTAAATGATTAAACTAGAGAAACCTGTTGAAGTTCTCTCAGGATTGAACTCTTAACATGCCTAACCTAGTTATAATCATGCTGCTGTAATTTTCCAGGCCTGTGATCACATCACAATTGCTACTGGTGGATGAAGTCATTCGCGCTGGGTGTAATATGAGGAAGCCAAATTAGTCATGGATATGCTCCTGCATTTTTATTTTATATTTTAAAATTTTTGCCTCGTGAGGATGTTGTGCTGATTGGATGTGTAACAAAACCCCCTGTGCCTTTATGCAATGGAGGATGGTTGTGTATGTAGGATTTGTGTTAGAGGGAATCTCCATTCATAATGGAATTTTGATGGAGAATGAACATTACTTTGTTAGCGGTATGCTTATCGTCCATATTAGCAAGCATTCATTTTTTTGTACCCACTGATCAGAAATTTCGTTCCAAGTTGAGAGTTTCAATTTTTGTAAGGTCTGTATGCTATTTGTGGTCCTTTGTGTGCTATGTGCCTGCCTGATTCTATTAAGGAGCAAGTGGCGGCATCATGCTAAGTATTTCGAGGAGCTGTTTGGCACTTGAATTGGAATCGGAAATAGAGTGGAAGTATGGCAATGGAATCTCAAGGCATTTGGATGTTCTTGGGGATCAGACTTTCTTAGTTGCTTGACCTGACATGCTCCCTTCGACGGCTTCGGGGGTTTTGTTGCTCTTTCGGCTGGTTATAATGGTTATCGGTGCGCCTTGAAACCCAGCCTAGTCGACCCTTAGATTGGGTTGGGGTTTTTTTTAAGCTCTTTTTTGATGTTGTGTTTTAATTAAGGGTTAGCTAAATTTTGAAGAAATTAAAATTTTATTAAAATTTATATTTTTATATTTTTAAAAATAATTTTAAAAAAAATACTGTTTTAATATATTTTCAAATAAAAAAAACTTTAAAAGTAATTATTATTATATTTTCAAACAGCTGTTTTAGTTTTTTTTTATTATTTTAAAAACAAGAAAAAAGGCGGTAAATTGAGGTTTTTCTACATCAATAATTTTATTTTTAAAAATCCTCGACAGAAAAGATCAGATTATCCGTTTTGATTCTCCAGATTGATATTTATAGATAGATAAACAATGTTTTGTATTTTGTATTTTTTGTGTGTTAAAGTCGCATTATTCCATGATAAAAAATAAATAAAAAAAATCTTTGCAAACAAAGGGTTTACCGTTGTGACTTAATTTAATCAATCGAAAACGCTGACGTTTAGTACGAAGCAGCAGAAACCAAAACTTGTCTTTCCAACGGTCATATTTTTCTTCGAAATTCAAGAACCCTCTCGCTATAAAAGCAACGGTCATCTCTCTCCCTCCCCTTCCTTTTCACACACAGCCCCTCTCTCTGAAAAAAAATCTCTCTGCGCATCTAAAACAAAAACAATCAGAGATCAAAAGCCTATCATCAATCAGTGGCCTCAAAGTAAGTTTATCAGATCTAATTTCACTTTCTAATACTTTGGATAGCGTTTTAAATTCTTGAAATCGATTTTGTTTTCTTGTATTTACCTTTGAAAAACCATAATTGTTTTTTACCCTATCCTCTTAAATGAATACTTTCTTGGTATTGATGCTCTAGTTATTCTCGAATTGTTCAAGTTATTAGATTTGCTGCATGTTTTATAATCCGGTCTGAATTTGTTCTCTATGATTTTTTTTTGTGTGTGAAGTAGAGATTTTAATTCTCTGTTTTCTTAGAAGTAAATCTTCTCTGTTTTCTCAGCAAACAAACAACTTTCTCCTTCTCCGTACGCGTGCAATGTGTATATGATCGATCTTTACTTGTATCATAAATACATTTGATTCTGCTGATTTTTCTATTGTTATGTAAAAATCTAGCGATCTGGTTTTGGGTTGCTTGGTGCACTTAATTTTATTTTCAGCATAATATCTGTATTTTAAACACGGGGTTAGGACAATGAGTCTTTTAAGTTGACGGGTCTTGTATTCTATTATGTTTTACTGTGATTAATCTGTTTGTAGAGACTAATCAGTTTTAAAAAATATTTGAAAGGGAATCAGAGGATAATCAGTTTCAACAAATATTTGACAGATTGCTACTTCTAAACTTTTAACAAGGTTTGATTCTTTTTTCTTTATTCCCTTCCTTGAATGGATTGCTTGTTCTTGTCTTTAGATTTTGGAAAATCTTGCTTTCACAATCTACTTTCATTTTCGCTTGTATTAGTACTCATTGTTGTTGCTAGATGTGTAATCCCAAATCTCTATATTTCATGCTATTCTGTTTGATAGAGGATTCAAAATAACGAAAGTATGATTTGTGATCAATGCCACTGTTACACCAGATGTTGAATTGGTTTCACGAATTCGTCCATCTTCTTGGCAAGTAGTGTATGTTTTATTGATTATTCAGTTACAATGATTTACATATACCATGCTTGGTAGAGCTATGGAGATTCTAAGAATTTCAGGAAATGTTATGGGAGTATTTGTCCTAGAGTTTAGCTGGTTTGTTCTAACTTGCTTCGTGTGGGGTTTGTGCTCTTGGGGGTAACTTTTTTTCTTAGTTACTTTTTGAAACTGAATTTATGGAATAATTCGGTCATCCTTTCCTTATTTTACATGGTTTATCTAGGGTATTAACCAGTTCCAATGCTTTTGCAGAATATTTCTTTGAACTCATTTACAGCACGAATGGCATCACTAGTGAGTAGACGGACACCTCTCGGTGATTTGTCAAATTCAATGAAGGCTGTTGCCTCTCGAATTCCACATGACGCAAGCAAGATGAAAAGTATCTCCAAAGCACCAGGGAAATGGCAAACTGCTGGCAGAAAACCACTCTCCGACATTTCTAATTCAAGGAAGCCTGAGACAAAAAAGCAGAGTTTCAATGCAAAGAAGCTAACTGTCTTGACAGAGGAACCAGATCAAACCAGTGCAATTGCAGAGGAAAAGTTTCTGCACAATCATCAGGAATGCATCAAAGCACAGACAAGAGCTATGGACATCAATGAGTTTCTGCAATCAATTGGACTAAAAGATGGTAATGGGAACTTAACATTCTTCTGCTTATAATCACTGCAGAATCTTTCCTTGTAAAATTCAATTCACATTTTATTATTTTGTCCAGATTTTTCCAAGCAGTTGGCAACTCCATGTTCACCGCTGGCATCAATTACAATGAAGGTATCTTTGCTTATTTCCCTTTCCTCGTTTCTTCATTCGGGTCTTTCTTTCTTGTTTCATAAACTAACTTTTCCTTAATGAATTATCTAAACAAAATACTGGTTTCTATTTAATGCTCAGAGTCCCCCTAGGCCCTTGCAACTGGAAGCGACGGTCGAGCAGCTCCTTAAAGATCAATCTTGGGAATTCAATCTTGATTCTCCATCTCCTTTCAGAACGCCAATATCACCAAGGAATTATAGGGACTGGAAGGATCAAGACTACTGCATCAGCTTTAAGTTGATAGAAACCCCATAGTTGCCAGAGCATTGATTTCTCTCTTCAATGCTCTGCATCTATGTTATGTCAACTCTTTTAGCCTTTTGATCTGGACTGGAAAGGAAAACCTTTTGATCTGGACTGGAAAGGAAAATTTCCTTTTTGGTGATTTTTTGGTTATTGTGGAACGACTGGTAGTGCAGTAGCGTGACATCCATTCTTTAGGATTTGTAGTCACATCATGTTTTCGGATCTCTCGGTGAAGGTTTCTGGTATGTGTTTATTCTTTAACTGGGATTGATGATGCTAACTTTATCAATGTTTCTTTAACACCCTCCCTTAAACCAAGTTCTTCAAATTTCTTCATGCCCAGAACAAATCAGAGACTTTGTAAAAATATCAGCAACTTAATCTTCAGACGAACAAAACTCAACCATGATTTCTTGATCATTCACCAAATCATTTGATGCTAATATGTTTGCGCTACGACCATGAAACATGCGATTCTTTGTTAATGCAATAGTATATTTATTGTCACAAAAGATCTTTGTTGGCTTGTTTTGATAATGTTGCGACTCACTAAGCATTTTTCTCAACCATACTGTTCGAGTAGCACAACTTCCAACTCAATATACTCTGCCTCGGTAGTAGAAAGAGCAACCACTTGTTGTTTCTTTAATGACATCTTTGAAAGTCATAGGATTACAATATGAGAATATATAGCAAAATAAGTACATGGATTATCGATTGATCGATTCTAGTTTCCTTTCTAACACGCATCCATATAGGTTTTTTTCTAACACGTTGTGATTGTTGATCATTATTTGTTGATGCTATTATCAGTGGGATTTGATCATCTACTAATTGTGGTGAATTTTTCATATGACTCTTTTTTCTCATCATTAAGTTTCTTATTTTCTAAAACAACTTGTTCAAACTCCTTTTCTATTCTTTCTCTAAGAGAAGCACAATATATTAAAGCTCACTTCTCTTTTCTAGTTCAAATACTTTCCTTTTATCTCTTAAATAGCTTTTTATCTCTTTAAGCCTTTTATCAATACTGCTCTTCATTTCCTTTTTTTGCATCTAAATGCCCAACAAGATGTCTGTTTGTTTGTTTTGAATCCTGTTGAACCATTAAAATGTTCTTGCTCTATTTTTTCGATGAAATCTTCACATTCATAATTATTAAGTGACTCAACATCTTATTCATGTTGATCTTGTATTACTTTTTTATATATTTTAAGGCAATCAACCTCATCTTTGAGCAACCTAGAAATAGCTTCTCTCTTCTTAGCTACACGTTTGACTTTCTTTTTTAACTTTTCTTTTACTTTATTAATAAACTCCCACTTGGTTTCAAATTCACCCTTTTCATTTTTCTTGTTCATATGACAATACATCATTAAAGACACCTCTTCCTCCTTTTCTATGTTACAGCTTGCCAAAAACAAAGTCTTAAAAGCGCACATTTTTATTATTTGAGTTTTTAAGCTGGCACTCATACTAATAATGATCAAACCTTTTGCAGTGATGACATTGAATATGAGATTTACAATTTTTCCTATGGTGATCATACTTCTAGTATTTATGGCATTGAATTTGAGACTTGTGGTGCTGATTTGAATCTCCTTCACCTTTATTTTTTGTTCTTCCATTGTAACCTTGACATTGATCAAAATTGTTATTTCTTCCACCTCTATCTCTATACCTTTACCACATTGATTGTGCTTAATTATGTTTAAAACTTTCTTCTTTGTCATCATGTTCAACTGAGATTGCAATTCATCTTCAATGGATACTATAGACTTTTTTGAATTCAAGCGAAGTTCATGAGCTCTGATAAACCTTGTAATTCATCAATTGACATCTCACTCAAATCTTTTGATTCTTTAATAGTTTCTACCATGTACTCAAAATGAAGTGTTATGCTTCAAAGCATTTTCATTATAACTAGAAGATCTTTCATCTTTTCTCCATAACTAGAAATCTAGCGAGTTGCTAAACCCAATATACTTAGGTTTATTTATATGCCAAGCCCAAGTTAGTATGGGTTTGGCAAGTTGTCAGACTTAATATGCTTAGGTTCAATTATGTGTTGAGCCCAAGGCTACGTGGATATGACAAGTTGCCATATCCAATATACTTGGGTTAAGCCAAAAGCTGAAATAGAGGTGGTGGGGGTCCAGCAAGTTTTGAGACCCAATATGCTTGGGGTGCATCCATGTACTAAGCTCAATGTAACATGGATCTAAGAAGTTGTCAGACCCAATATACTTGTGTCCAACCATATATATTGGGCCCAACTAAACGTGGATCGAGCGAGTTGTCAGATCTAATATACTTGGACCTGACTTTGTGCTAAGTTCAAATCAACATGGGTATGAAAAATTGTTAGACCCAATATATTTAGGTTCAGCCATGTACCTAGCTCAAGTCAACGTGAGTTTGATAGGTCGCTACACCTTACATGCTTGAGTTCAATCATGTGTTAAGTCCAAGGCAACATGTCTCCCCTAGGTTTGGCTATACGTCAAACTCAATTGGTCGAAAGATCATTAAAGTCCATATAAAGACCATAGGGTTTTGTCTTTAGCCTATTAGCATGAATTGTCCATGTTAGAAATAATCATCACCATATATCCATAGATGTATAAAAAGTTTTTCAAAGACCTACCATATAACATCCCTAAAATTTCAAACAATATCAAGTTTAATATTACGTTATGGTTTACGAAAAACCAAGGAAAAGTTTTTTTTTCTCTACTAAAATTTCAACAAAATTCTGTTTGAAAACTCCATTTTCCTAATGTCGATATCATATCTTAATCATTATTCAATCCATTTAAGATCCATTCAACTAGATTGTTCCCACAATAATCATTAACGATGATGCTTTATCATATTTTTAGAAAAAATAATAATCAATGAACAACTGCATTACTTGCCACAATGACTAAGAGTTCATGATTACAACTTAATTTATACATTATAATAACATGAAGTTTATATATGCATTACATAATATTTATGGAGAGATTACCGATAAATATCATACCATGCATATTTACAAAATGTTCATACTTTAAAACTATTCGATATTAGTTATGATTACATATTTTAATAGTCTATGAATTTGTCATTTACAAATATAAATAACCAAAATAAATAATATAAATATGTCCCTAATATGAAATCTAAACCAAAGACAAAGACGATAAAGTAACTATTCATGCCAATCTTGAGTTGTACCTAAAACACCCACACAAAATAATCATGAATGCTTCATGATTAATCTCCACCATTTAAACTAAGTAACTTAATTTCGGTACTTCATCAAATAAATGTAATTATTAAACAGAATACCCTCTACATGTAATTCATACTCCATTTCCATGTTACAACATACCAACTATCTAATATTTTCGATTTAAATTCGGCAATCCATATTGAAGAACCTATAATTTGGCTTTCCTTCTCGAAAGCTATTCATTATAACAATTCCTTCAACGAAAATCCACGCTACATGACAATTCCTTCAATGAAATTCCATACCTACAACAATTCCTTCAACAAAATTCCATGCTACACGACAATTCCTTCAAAAGAATTCCAGACCATACAACAATTTCTTCAACGGAAGTCTCTATCACATGGCAATTCCTTTATCGGAATACGAAATCAATTACGACATTCCCTTTAGGAGGCCTTAGTTCATCATTTAATAAAACTCTTTTGTCACACATATGCTCAACAATATTACCATGTATTCTTACATTTAAGGAATTCATAAATTAAATGAAAATGCGCAAAACAAAAAGTCAAGCTGCATGGCACCTACGTGTTGCTGTCTGGCACATAATAGTCCCTACTAGCACAACTCAAGTGGCCTCGCTTGCATCATCATCACCAAACACATTTTTCAGATTCAATTCCAGTCATCTTATTTCAAGCAATTTAATTCTCAATTCTTCAATTAATCCAAGTGTTACCTATTTATCTAACATGCTACTTAACACAAATCAAACATAACAAAATAGTTCATCATTTAATCTATATTCAATTTTATACAATTTCATATAATTTACAATTTCTTCCTTCCAAACCCAACCATTTAATTACTCAATATTTCATTGTTTCATTAATTCAACTCAATAAAAATCATTATTCGCATAATCCTACACTCATTTATAACACAATTAATAGTCAATATCATAAATGCATAATTTATCCTTATTGTTCTCTTTATGGTTGTTCTTATGATCCTTTTTTACCTATCAATTTTCTTCATCATTCTTCCATGAATTCACTCCCATAAATGTTTATAAAATTCCTAGAAACAATTTCTAAGAAATTTACTTTTACCCAAATTTCATCTCGAAAATCCTAATTCAATTTTACTAAAATTTGCTCAAAATCAACTAACTCTTGTTCAAATTGACATAGTGGAGTTCCAAACATCTTACCTGATTACAAAATATATTTCAAAAATCAACAAATTGAATTTTCCAAAGCTGCTCTTTCTTCCTTTTATTTCTTCATTTTCTCTCTCTAATTTAATCTCCCCCCTCTTTGATCTTTTAGAATTTCTAGTATTGATGTGTTCCTCTCTCTTTCTCTCTCTCAAAACCCTATCTTTTCACTTATAGACCTTACTCTTTAGTCCTTCAAGGTGAAAGGAAGGAAAAAGAAATGAAAATGTTTTTTTTCTTTATTGCTGCACACCGTCAAGTTATAACAAAGACAATTGCTAAAATGGTGTAATTGTTTTGGGAAACACTCTGACTGTTTTTTTTAAATCGGTCTAACTGTTTCTGAAAACAACTAGATCATTTCTGCTTTTTTTAAAACATATATATTCGACCATAAAGTTTTCTTTTTTCTTAACTCTGCTTTCCTTATTTATTCTATTCTTTTTCTTATTTCATTTTATTACACCATAATTTCTATTACATTATTTTTAATTTATTTTAGATTTTACATACCTTATTTTCATCTCATTAATGATATGTAAGGGATGTTTGCCCCTCATTAATAAAGTGTAAAGATTTTTATCTCTAATTAATATTATCAAGACCAAATGATTCAAGTTCCTCCACTCTATCACAACGACAAGTTCTTGGATTATAAATATCCGTGAATTACCCAAGTAAAAGGTTCACACTTCTTACTCTCCAGGCATTCATAGATTAACCGTTTAAGCATTTATTATATAAAAACAAAAACAAACACTATTGTTCTTGGATTTTTAAGCTATTTCTTTTATTTATTACAATATCCATTTAAAGATATTGATTTTATTATTGGAAAATCCTTAAATCCAACAAAAAAAAAACTGTTTTGCGGGTATTGAATTTCCTGGGCTACGGAGAAGAAAAATATTGATACATACATTTAATTAACTATTATCAAAACATCAAATAACTTGAATTTTAAGTCATTGAATTTGGGGTCATCATCTGAAGAAGTTATAACACCATGACCAGAACCTAAACTCTTTAATAAAGTAAACGAAATGATTCATCGATGATGTAACTCTTTGTTGGCATTGTGATAAGGCCTTGCCAATGAATGATGAGCACGCTAATGACTATGGAATTTTATAGTGTTCATACAAAGAATTTTTTTAGTTCCAAATAATTATTTAATTTCATTTATTTGCAAGTGATTACTTTTCACCAAATGCATCTCAAGATGAGTCATAACTCATCACATACCAAGAAACCTCCTCCAATTATTATTTACTATAAAAAGCTTAAATACTTCATCAATTTATTTTTTATTTGTGGAAAGTACAAACCATTTTTTTAAATATTTAGAACAATTTGTGTATAAAAAAAATAAAAAAAACATAATTAATTAAGTTAAAAACTCTGTTGACTTAGTAACATGTTATTAACCCATTAATTTTTTTTTAATTATCTTTATTAGGACACCATTATTAAGATTTTTTTTAAATATATATATATATATATATATATATATATATATTTTTTTTTTTTTGAAGTCGATTGAGATCGACCGTCCAACCTATAATTCAAGTTGGGTTTTAGAAAGACGGAAGGAGCATAATGGGATAATAATTGATTAGGCAAAGGCTAAGGCTAAGGCTAAGGCAAAGGCAAAGCCTAACAAAATTCCAAGTCCCAATTTTCCTTGAAGTGATAACCAACCTAAAGAAAAGAAAAAGAAACTCGGGCCCACCACACACAGACCGTCGAATCATCAATAAATTAAAGGCTGCTTTCGTTTTAGACTTTTTAGCCTTCCGACTACACACGCACACAGAGGATCACTCGTTCAGACCATCTCCGTTGACGGTCAAAGCTAGAGTGTCCTTCCCAAAAATAATAAATCCGAAAAGAAAAATACGAACTCCCACGAAATCTCCGCCACCCAATACTTGTCACTTTCTCATTGGACCCCTAGCCTCATGACCTCTCTTTTTATAAGCCCAAAGTACCCCTCCCTCGCAGTCTTTTTAACGAGCCCAAAATACCCCTCCCTCGCAGTTTCTTCCCCTCCATTTCACGCACAGAGAGAGACCCGTGTCTGCAGATTCTCTTTTCAAGGTAGCGTTACATTTTTTTTTTGTTTTTAGGGTTAGATCTGTGGTTTTAATTTTGTGGATTTATGTTATTTGTGATTTGTTTGGATTTATTTAGTGTGTTTTTTTTTTCGATCTGCTGAGATTTATGTGCTTTTTAATTTTTTTGTGGTTTGTTTGGATGCTGAGAAAGTGTAGGAAATGTTGGTCTTGGTGTCTTTTGGTTTATCTTAATGTGTTATGACGCTTAACTGATTGGTTTCGCTAAATACAGGAGGTTTTTTGTTTTTAATTTTATTTTGGAGATAGCAAAGCATATGAGGTCAGAATTGATTGTTACGATTTGCCGAAGAATATTTTTGAAAGTAATGGGATTGTTAGCTTGGATTCGGGCTCTTAATTATGGGGCCAAGAGTCTGAATTTCCAAGTGAAATTGTTACAAGATGAAACTTTTTGTATGCTAAGGTGTGGTTTTGCGGTTTCCATTTACGTCTGTGAATCTGATCTGTTTTATTAACGAGAAAATGTTGGAGAAATTAAGGAATTAGAGGTTGATTTATTATTAATTGGAGAGTGGACATTCATTTCTAGATGGTCGGTTTTGGGATTAAATTTTTTGTTGTAAAAACAATAACGACTTTCTAAATGACTTGTAGAAATCAGATCTCATAACTTGATCTAGGGCTGTGATTTTGTTAATGTTGCAAAGATCTTTGAAGGATAATTCTTGCCATTCTTTTTGGGGTTGTTGAGAACTTTCTTAGCGTCTCTAGGCTCTAGCTGACTTGGTTCAAGCTTGAGGGATTTCATTCTAAAGCTTGCAAAAGGTCTGCAATTTTTGTAAATTATTAATAACTTACGGATGAAAAAGTTAAGAATCAATATATGGAGACATGTTATTGAGTGGTTGATGGAAGAGTTAATTTATGAATCTGTGCAAGCTAGTTATGTAATTAAATGTAGCCCTTAGAGTTCGATATTGTCCAGCTCATTCTACTGATACATGTGTCTGCAACTTCTTTGCAGAAGTAACTTTTAGTTTGATATAAAAATGTCGCCAACTGAATCATCACGTGAAGAGCATGTTTACATGGCCAAGTTGGCCGAACAGGCTGAACGTTATGAAGAAATGGTGGAGTTTATGGAGAAAGTTGCAAAGACAGTTGATTCAGAGGAGCTAACTGTGGAGGAAAGGAACTTGCTCTCCGTAGCCTACAAAAATGTCATTGGAGCTAGGAGGGCTTCTTGGAGGATCATATCTTCCATTGAGCAGAAGGAGGAGAGCAGAGGAAATGAAGATCATGTCACAATCATCAAGGAGTACAGGGGCAAAATTGAAGCTGAGCTCAGCAAGATCTGTGACGGAATCTTGAACCTCCTGGAGTCGCATCTTGTTCCCTCTGCCTCATCTGCTGAGTCCAAGGTATTTTACCTCAAGATGAAGGGTGATTACCATAGGTATCTTGCTGAGTTTAAGACGGGGGCTGAGAGGAAGGAAGCTGCTGAGAGCACTTTGTTGGCTTACAAGTCTGCTCAGGTGGGCCCTTTTTGTGCCAGCATGTTGCCAATTTTTATAAATTTGAATTGTTATTGTCATTGTTGTTTGTGCTATTTAGCTTTATATGTGCAACTATAATTTCTCTGCTTAGTTTGCTTTTGTGTTATTTGTTGCAGGATATTGCACTTACTGAACTGGCTCCTACTCACCCAATAAGGCTTGGGCTTGCTCTTAACTTCTCTGTCTTCTACTATGAGATCCTTAACTCTCCTGATCGTGCTTGCAATCTTGCCAAGCAGGTATTTCCTTGCATACAATAGCATTTAGCATATATTTGCCTCTATGTTTATAGGCAAGTTGTGAAAAGCATATTCTTCTGTTTTCTTTTCATTATTATTTTGAGTAATAGGAAGTGATTGGTGTTTTTCTTTGCTTTTGGGAGCTTATTTGTGGCTCTCCATTCCTCTCGTTGGTTTTAATTATTAAATTTTATAACTGGCATGGAATTGGATCCTAGCTATTAACTTGTGGAAGCTAACAGTATTTTGAGTGCTTTAATAGGTGTTGGGTCAATAATGTTAAGTAAATTGTTTGCCCAAACTTGGTTTAGTTAGTTTGTGAAGCATTGATGCCAGTACATTTGGTTTCTCCCCTAAATGTAACTATGTATTGGTCCATAGGGTTGTGTCATGTTTCATTAATGTTCATTCATTGAGATATCTTTTTTGTCCCTTCTTCACTTTACTAAATAATATTAAAATCTAGTGAGATCAGTTTGCTTTGTAATTGGTTCATACCAGTACACTCGTTCTTTTATACTCAATTTGTTCTGTATTAATATAAAACCTAGTTGATAAGCCATGTTTCCTTAAACATAAGTTGATCTATTCAGCCCTTAGTGTCGATATCTTTAATTGCATACCAATCACTGACCAATTTCTTGGTCCTATTGACATCACTAAAAGTACTATATTTGGGCAGGCTTTTGACGAGGCTATTTCTGAGCTGGATACATTGGGTGAGGAGTCTTACAAGGACAGCACATTGATCATGCAACTTCTCCGAGATAATCTGACACTCTGGACCTCTGATATCACGGTCTCTCTCTCTCTCTCTCTCTCTCTCATATTCATATTCTTTCCCCAAGGTTGCACACGTGCACACCCATTTGCACATTTGTGTAAGCATGCATTTATGTACATGTGTTTGTTGAGGTTTGGCCGACCCCTGAAGCTGTCTAACCATTCTCGCTTCTAATTACAGAATCATTAAATCCTGTTTTGGAACCATATGTGCAGAATAACCCATTTGTGCATTGCATATTTTTAAAAACGCTATGTGCTTAGCATTTGGAACTTGCAACAATCACTACCTGAGTGGACAGAGTTGACAACATTCTCTTAAGTTCAAAGGCAAATTATGCCTGATACTATATGTTATGTTCGCCAATTTATGTTGGCTTGTTCAGGACCTTTTTTTTTTATATCACAATTCATCATTGTTTGAAGTTATAGGGCATCTTATGAGAGACCTAAGCAGAGTATGATATTAGAATGGTCTTGGGTGGTTTTGACCTGATGTTGCTTATGCATGAGCAACTGCTTGTAACTTTCAAAGGCTTTTAGTTTATATTATTCTGGTTATGCTTGATGTGTTCATTATTCCAATTTTAGGATGATGCGGACGAGATCAAGGAAGCATCAAAACGTGAATCCGGCGAGGGGCCGCAGTGATGAAGTTCAGTTCATAGGATATATGCACTCTGTACTTCTATCTTGTGAAATTTACAGACGCCTGTGGGTTGTTGTAGTTGGATTTATTAATGAATTTGATAATCTTGAGTGCCGTGCCACAGTACTTGGGATTGAAATGTACCAACAGATTATCAAGTTTTTAGTATTGATGCCTGCAATCTGGGTTGATGTTTTTATCAGATTTTCATCTTCCAATTCTGGGTTTGATGTTCCTTGTGGCTCTGCTATATGATATTACATCAGTGACGAAACTACTTGTTTCGAATTTTTAGCATTCAAAACCCTGTTTGGTTTATCAGTAACACCTTTAGGTGGTTGTAGTAGAACAGAACAGGAATTATAAAAGTTCCCGAATCAGTTTCCCTCCTTTTAGGTCATCAGAACATCAAGCATATACCCTCCAAAGTAACTTGCTCCGATGGAGTATAACTGTGGATGATTAAAGTTGAATGTATAGGCGTTTAATCAACCAGACCAAGTTGGACTTCCAGAGAATGCCAAGTGGACGAGCAGTTTGTACGTGTCATTGTAAAGTACTTAACTGAAAGGGCAAAAGACAAGTAGAGAGTAGAGCCTTGCCATGGCTTGAAATGGATTAATTTTTTGGATTTCTTCGTTGTGCTTTGAAATGGATTAATTTTTTATTTGATGAAAAAACATTTTAAAAAACATGGGAAATGCATTACCAGATCAAGTAGGGTTATAGATGATGTTACAATGGTTGGCATCTTAAAATCGTGTTGTAAAATGACAAGTAAATTAAGCCTACAAATCCACAAAAAAGGAACCTCAAGGTTGTCCATTTCCACTAAACTACGATTCTGGCTAAAGCTTTTTAGACCACTGTCCGAATCCAATTCACCTCGCATAAACAAGGCGATAGGCAGGGAAAAAGGGAAAACCCCCACTGCCACCACTAACCCCAAAAACCCTTTAAAAAACCTCCTCTTTATAAATACACCCACGTACTTATTTCTTTGTCGCTTTCTCTCCAATGGCAGTCGAGTCCTCTGTGATTGCCTGGTAAGCATCCTCTCTCACTTTTAACTGTATAAAACACATGTGTACAAGTAAAATCATGGCAATGTTTTCGGTTTTATTTTGTTTGTGTAATATGAAACAGGGGATCGGGCGAGGATGGCCAACTAGGGATAGGGAACAACGAAGACAAAGAATGGGTTTGCGTTGTCAAAGCTCTCGAGCCTTACAAAGTTCGCTCTGTTGTTGCTGGAAGTCGCAACTCTCTTGCCATTTGTGATGATGGCAAGGTTTTTATTTTTCTTACCCTTCTCTGGCTTTAGCTGGAATGCTAGTATGCACTGAATAGTTTGTTTGATATCAATGGTAAAAATTTGATTTAAGCTTGTCTTATTAGCTTCTAGTGAAAAAATAATGATTGAAAGTTCAGCCTTTTGACTTATAGTAAAGTTTTAAATTTCAAGTCCTTTAAGTAGCTGATGATTAAAGTAGTTGAATTTTTTTTTAGTGAAATAACCCTGAAATTTATTTGGATTAAAGTAATTAAATAACTTGATTAGATTTATTGACTTGTTATTGATTTGGACTGAGTCAAGAATAAAAAAGAAGAAGCTCAACTTGAATGAATTGTTGAGGACACTTTTGTTTATGCATGCAGCATTTTTTTTGGTTTACAATATGTTGGTGTTAATGTAAATGGGTTTTTTGAAAAAAATATTTTGATTGATATTGCTAGTTGTTTACTTGGGGTTGGAACCAAAGAGGGACATTAGGACATCCACCAGAGACCAAAACCGAGAACATTCCTAGCCAGGTCAAGGCTCTTGCTAATGTCAACATTGTTCAGGTAATATTTTTTCTTTGGTTATTGTTTTTGGAAACCATGATGATTATGCTTCTCTTTGGTTATGCAATGGTTCGTGTGTGTCTAAGTCTGTGTGTCAATCATTTTGTTCTAATATTTTGTTTTTGGGTTTCTTGATTTTTAGGCGGCTATTGGTGGCTGGCATTGTTTGGCTGTTGATGATCAAGGACGTGCTTATTCTTGGGGTATGCAATGATCCCCTTTTAGTTTTTTTCTTTAATTAATCATCTCATTGTCTGCTTATAAGAATGAATCATTGAGATAACAAGGAGGTTTTTTCCCTGTATCTGAATAGCATTGCTTGGTTTGGTTAATTGCTGCATGAAAGAAAAAAGTTGCAGAAAATACAATGATTTTGTTTTTTTGTATGAATGAAAATTCATGTTCATACTTTTTTCTTCCTTCTTTCTCATGAATGTAGTTTGTTTACTCAATGTTCATATATAAGTGGAAGAACTAATGAATTTAAAAGTATGATACATTTTTAACAATGTAGGTGGGAACGAATATGGCCAGTGTGGTGAAGAACCTGAGAGGAAAAATGACAATGGGAGGCCTTTGAGAAGGGATATAGTCATCCCCCAACGCTGTGCATCAAACCTTGTAGTTCGCCAGGTGATTTTCTTTTCTATCAATCATTATAGAGTGCAGGAGTTGAATTATTTTAAGGAATCCATTTCAATATCTTCCCCAGCACCTCCCAAGCTGTATGAAATATGAATATGGTTTCAGACTGCCTCCTTGGTTGTTATGTACAAATGAACACTCAGGAATCTACTATTTGTATTTAATTTCATCCCCTTTTCCTTGTGTGGGTTTTATTTGCTCTCCGAATGATATTGTAGAAGAGGATGGTTAACTGCGCATGCTTATTTTTCAAGGCATTAATTAAGTCTATTAATAGTGTGTAACTTCCTCCTGCTGCTGCTTGCTATAAGCCAAGAAAGCTGACCGACAACCTTAGAGTGACATGAATACTCAAGAATGGTATTTGAGATGTTAGAGTGCACGCATGAGTTGTAATCCTGCTTCATTAAATTCTATTCCAGCATCAGGCATCTTACTCATTGAGGCATAAGCCTTAAGTATCGGTTTTATGGATCATAGCAATTTTAGACTAGCATGCGTACAACTTAGAAATTTGCTTTCACTTACCTCCCTTCTATATTTGTGATTGTACTTATATGTTAAATGACATGTCTTGGCCCTCAATTGCTTTTCTGTCTGTTCTAATTGCTGATATGTCATCCATCTCTAATTGCTAATTTTTTAGGTAGCTGCTGGGGGTACTCACTCTGTGGTTCTCACACGTGAAGGGCATGTATGGACCTGGGGTCAACCATGGCCTCCTGGAGACATGTACAGTTTCCTTGACTTAAATCGTCAATTATGTTTTTACATATCCCTGTTTCTGGTCCTTGCTACATGCTTTTGAAGTGTGCTTGTATTGATAGCTTGCTGCGTCCTCATATTATTGCTGTTTTAACCACTTACAGCTTTTCATATTTTCAGAAAGCAGATATCTGTCCCTGTGCGGGTACAAGGTCTTGAAAGAGTGAGGCTCATTGCTGTTGGGGCATTTCATAATTTAGCTCTTCAAGAAGATGGAACTTTATGGGCGTGGGGTAATAATGAATATGGACAGCTCGGAACTGGTGATACTCAGCCAAGATCACAACCTATTCTTGTCCAAGGACTTTCTGGTCTCAATTTGGTTTGTATTACATCCTTAAGTCCCTTTCTGCTTGACTTCTATTTTTATTCCATTTCATTAGGCATCGTTAGTTGCACAATACAGTTTCTCAAAAAATCTCATCTGAAGTGTTAGGATTTATTGATGAATGGGTTCCTCATTCAAGTTTATTTTTGAAAATTCTTCTTCCCAGATTACCTGAATAAATCCTTTGAAAATATGTCATTTCTTATAATTGGTTGTTTGGAACCTTTCTATGAAAACACTGCCATCATCCAGTCTGAGAGTGCCCCATATGTAGTGCCTTGGCATGATCAAGGTACAATAGTTCGATTTAGTGCAGTGCAAACATGAAAGCTTATAAAAGGGTTGAAGACTCGTGTTACTCAGTGATGCAGAGAATCTGCACTTTAAACTTGTTGACTTCTAATGAAGGCTTACGCTAATGTGCACTGAGATTGGTGATATGGAATGAGCTGTTTTCTTTCTTGTTAATTTCTTAGACATTTTGTGCTTGATTTCAGTTTCATATCTATAATAGCCTGAGTGTATGTCTAGGTTGATATTGCTGCTGGTGGATGGCATTCTACTGCATTGACTGATGATGGGGAGGTAAATATGCTCTTTGCTGTCTAAAAGTTTCTTTAATTAGGTTGACCGCATGCTTGTCATTATTATAACCTGTTCAGGTGCAACATTGTATATATCAGAGAAGTTCATTCAGTTCTGTACTTTCATCTTGAGCTTATGTTTTATTCATGTGGGTTATGTTTGGTATGATTTTTGCAAATTGATTCAAGTTGTTTTTCTTGATTTTTGACTCTCACAGGTATATTTGGATAGAATCATATTTTGACTTAAATCAAAAGTTAGTTACAAATCCAAGTCAAAATTGTGATTTAATCAAAAGTCAGATTTTTTAATATTTAACTTATGGTATATTACATCTCTTCCTCAAAAGAGTTGCTTTCAAGTCTTAACAAACATACTTCTAACTTAAAGTCATTTTAACTTTATTTTTGTCGTAAGTTGTCTATGAAAAACAACTTCTGAATTATGACTCAAAGTCAAAAGCTACTTTGTGTGGCAGAGCTTTCCTAGCTTAGGATCAGAAATTCCACTTGTATCAATCTTTAAAAGGCTTGTATCTTAGGTTAAAGAGTTTGCTTTTAGCTATTAGCTTTCGGGCCATATATAACCCCTTTCTCTTCTCTGACTTTTACATGATGCTTGAATTGGATCTTGCTGATTATAAATAAGAGACGCATCCTTACTCTCAGTATAGGAACTGTATCCATTGCTTTGTGAATAAGGCTCCGCTTGACATGACTTGTGGAAAATGGTTTTTGATTTTGAGCCATAATTCGAAAGCTATATTTCTTAAATAGCTTATGAAAAAATAAGTGAAGATGTTTGACAAAAATTAACACAAAGCAACATTTTTTGATGAAGGGAGGTGGTACAAGTTAGAATCAATTAGTTGGAAGTTTAAAAATTTTAAAGCAAAATCTTGACTCAATTTTGTAACGATTTTTTGATGAAAGTCAGAAGTTATTTCTAATTAAACATATTTTTAACTTTTCTTGAGTCAAAAGATAAAAATAACTTATTTAATTTGTGATGTAGGTAGAAGCTACATAGGACAGTAACAACATGAAATCGCAAGAAAAAGACACATAATACTTAATGAGCAAAGAGGGTTGTAGATGTAAACCCTGAATTCACAACTTTATTATCTGAAAATTAAAGCATATGGTAACTGCCTCCTTAAAAGATTTACAAGACATTTAAATAGGTAAGAAAACCCTATCTTAACTAGGAAACAACTAGGAATCTGAAAACATAAAGGAAGTAAACAAAAAACTCGAATTAAAACATAAAATCCGAAAAAACATATGAAAAATAATAAAAAATACCATATCAAGAGCATTAGTGCTTAAAACATGATTCTGAAAGATCTGACGGTCTGTTCAGCAACATAGAGGTTGCCCTAGGGAAAATTGCTCGTAGAATCACTTGTTATTGTAGTCTTAAAGAGCTAACCAGACCTGTCATTCCAAATTTTTTTTTCTTGGGTGACTCTCCGCTTTACCATACTTGCTAGCCCGATGCTCAAGTTCACAACATCTGAAACAACGAATTCTAAAACCGGAACCTTGACCCGGTGCCTATTGATTTTGTTGAGCTGGCCTAGGTTGTGTGGTGGTAGCCTTCTAATTATTGATATGCCCACCTATATTATTCTAATCTACTTGGAAACTTCTACTCCTAGTCCTAGCAGTCTATTGTTTCTCTATTGTCAAGGCATTTGTTAAGCTTCATAAACTATTAATAAAGACTGGAGACACAATACCTCCTATATAGACTGCTTTAGATCACTTAAATACCTTGCAACTAACTGCTCTTCTGTTTCTGCTAGATTCCAAGCCACTAACTGGTAGAAATCATTAGTGTAATCATTGAAAAACTTACCTCATTATCTCAGCGTGTGAAGCCTCTAGTATAAGGTTTGAGAATAACTGAAAAGAAGGAACTGCTATCTCATCTTCTTCTTCATTTTATCCTAGTCATTGATTTTCAATTTTCCTTGCCTCTCCTGCATCTTCTTCAACCGTTCCCATAGGTAGATGCCTGACCTTTCAATTTGATTGTGATTAATTTAGCTTGCGTCTACTCAGGAACCTCCTTATACTTAAAAAGCCTCTTGACTTTGTTCAACTAGTCTATAAACTTGTCTGCCTGTAAGATTCCAATAAACTTAGAGATTTTGATACGAAACCTGAAATCCCCAAATCTAACCTCTTCCCTGTCATGAGGTTGTCTTTTCCGTTCACGCCTTTGGGTTTTAAGTACTAGCCAAGGTCCCGTGATCACTCTCCTAGGTATGTTCACGTTGCTCTTTCTCTTCTAGTCTACGAGTCAATTATGCGATATGTCTTTGCATGTCCTTCATGATGAGCTCTTGGATGTTTCTCCTCGAAAGGGAGCCTCCTCATCCTCCCCCTGGACATGCCCCACTCCATAACCATTTCCTACCATGGTTGTTAACAATTATCGATGAAATTACAACACACAACAAGCAATATAAAACTTAGGACTGTTAGACTCTGATACCAATTAATACAGGTAGAAGCTACGTAGGACAATAACAACACGAAATCACAAGAAAAAGACATAAGATACTTATGAGCAGAGAGGTTTTTAGATGTAAACCCTGAATTCACAACTTTATCCTCTGAAAATTAAAGCATATGGTGGTGTCTAAAAACATTTGTTAGGCCATTTACATAGTCTGTCTAGGCCAAATCCCTATCTAGTAATGTTAGATCATCATCTAAATACTTAGAACCACTTGTGTCTACAAGCCTGACTACATTAATTTGCAAGTCATACCACCAGAACTTAAACCTAGCTTCCTTCTGATTTTGTTTTTAAGGCGAATCAGGTGTTACCTTCCTTGTTGCATATGCTACATATGTCACCCGATCTGGTTTTGTTTGTCTTTACCATTTGGGTTGAAAATAATTTTTTGCTTAATACCTGTCTTCTATTGCAGGTGTATGGTTGGGGAAGAGGTGAACACGGAAGAATGGGATTTGGAGATAATGACAAGAGCAGTAAAATGGTCCCCCAAAAGGTTAATCTTTTAGCAGGGGAGGACATTATTCAGGTATCATCAACATATGCATTTGGGAACTCTCGGAAATTCTTATTTACGGTTTGTATATAATACAAATTTTTGGCTTTGGCAACCCAAACTTGCAATTCCTTTTGTTTGTCATGTGTGCATAGGATTGTAAACTACTAAGTTCTACAGAATATGCATGATATGTTTTCTGAGAATGCTCGTTGATATTGAACAATTAAGCTCATCTTTTGTGCCCCTAATATACTGAATGATGTAAGGTCTTTTCGGGACGATGTTGAGCATTTGGTGAATTTTGCTTAAACATCAAACTGAACTTGGCACTGAGGTTAATGGTGGAAACATTTCCCTGAAGTACATGACTGGATTACATGCTCACACATTCACGGGGCCAACTATCTCTGGATTTGGATGCATTAATTTCAGCGATCATAGTATATTGTTAATAGTAATACTTAATCATTGAAGAGCAATTACTCAGGTTTGACAGTAGGTTCCCTCAACCCTTGCTAGGAGCTTTAGGAACTCTGGGAACTGTTTGATAAGGACTTGCAAGCCTTTTGTTTTTTTAATATAATTTCTAGTGTTGCCCTATATTTGAAGCACATATTTTATTTTGTTGTGACAATCCTCATTATTGTAATTGATTGTAAAAGAGAGAAAATTGAGTTGGTATTTTTTAGCTTGCTATGGTTAACCAGTGTAATATCCTCCCATGGTTCAAGATTGAACTGGTTTTATTTGCAATCCAGGTATCTTGTGGCGGGACTCATTCAGTTGCGTTGACACGTGATGGGCAGATGTTTTCCGTAAGTATAATCAGCTCTTTTTATTCCAATGGCAATGACATGATATATGGGTGGAGTGCAGTTTTTGTTCATCATAGAGGTTGATTCCTTATCTGCATCTATGCATAGTTATTCTCTCTCTCTCTCTCTCTCTAATATCTTTGCCTGCATGGGCACTTAAACACACGTACATAGGTTCACAGATATTTGCACTTTTTACCACTTTCTCAGCAAACGACTTGTTTTAATATTGAGTAGTAATATATGCTGACCGGATTTTCTGGCAGTTTGGTCGAGGTGACCATGGACGGCTTGGATATGGGAGGAACGTGACTACAGGTCAACCAGTGGAAGTGCCAATAGACATCCCGCCTCCTAAAAAACTTCGTGACAATGGAGACGAGGGACACTGGATTGCTAAACTTGTTGGTTGCGGAGGTCGCCATACTTTGGCGATCGTGGAAATGGCAGAGAATTGAATCTAAATAGATTTGACATGATGTCTAAAAGTCTGATTTTGTATTACGAGACAATGCAAGACCAACTCAGAGAACATTAACACTGGATAATTTTATAAATTACTGGATGGTATTCACTTTTCCATTTTACTTACGGGAAGAGTTCAATTTCCATGTCATGGGATATGGTTTTTGATGATGTTTCAAAAAAATCAAGTAGTTTGGGGTTAAGTTTATGTCTTGGATAATCGGTTAATTTTTTGATTTTGACAATCTAATCCATTCTCTTTAGCTAAGGTTTAGCTAAGGTGGCTGGAGGCGGGTGCTTGATACTCGCAAAAGATCTTTTTTAATGAATTTATGGACCCTTTAATAATCAAGTCAGTGATTTTTTAAAAGAAAATACAATAATATTACAGATAGATATTCTATAAATGAATATGCAATACAAAGGACATTTCAAACCTTTTGTTTAAATGATTTATGGTTTATTTACAATCTATGAGTCTTTTTATGGAGATAAGGAGTTAAGGAATAATATTGTCCTAATAGTATTAAAAAGAAAAAATATCACTAACATATGTATTAATAAGAGATATTTATATCTTTGATACATGTATTAATATAGAATGGAAATATGGTGGACTCTTAAAAAAATTTTACACACTATCTTTTACACAATATTAATATCGATGAAAATATGGTGGGCTCTCAGAGAATATTTATACAACTAATGGGTTTTGGGATAGTAGGATCCAAAACGCAGCTAAGCCTAAGGGAGGTTGGGTTTTATGGGGTTTTTTTTGGGCTATTAAATTTGAGTTTATTAGTAGCTCTCCAAGTTTTTGTGATATTTATATGCAAAGACTTGTAAAAATACCTAGTACGACGAGTTTGTCAATTTTATTTTGTATGAGAAATGTAGTGAAAACCTCAGTTAATATACCTGAGAGCCTATGTGTAGGGGATACACAATGTTTGATTTTTTTTTTAAAAGTATGTAGAGGTGAATCATGAAGGATCCATACTTAGAAAATTTTCTAAGAGGGTGAGGTGAAACCATATAGGATTCCATACTTAAATTTTTTTTCTAATAGGTGGAGAAACCTAAGGAAGGTGAGCCTATATTTAGAAAGTTTTATAAGAGGCTAAGAGGAATCCATGAAGGGTGGAATCTATTTTTAGAAAATTTCCAAGTAGCTGAGGGGAACCCAAGAAAGATGAGTCTATATTTAGAAAATTCTCCAAGAGGCTAAGAGGAACAAATCCCCATCAATGCCCATACTTGAAAAATTCCCAAGGGACAAAGAGAACAGACTTATATCAACGTCCATACTCAGAAAAATTTCTAAAGGGCAGAGAGGAATCCAAGGAGGGCTAGCCAATACTTAGAAAATATTCTTAGAGGCTTAGGGGAATGAATCTCAATCGACACCTATACTTGGAAAATTCCTAAGAGGTGGAGGGGATAGACTCATGTCGATGCCCATACTTATAAAACTTTCTAAGGGGCGAAGGGGAACGCAATGAGGGCTATGCTATTGCACTAAGGAGACCAAGTCAATCCATTTCTTGAAGAGTTATTGCATTTTCTTAAGAGTTATTGGAAGTCTGAATGGGCAAAAGTCTGTGGTAACAGGTAGATCCATCAAGCGTTCTAGCCCAAATGTGTCATGAAATGACTTGGAAATGTCATTAGAAAGAAACTGATGACTTTTTGATCAGTTTTCCACATATGACACCAAGGATGATATCCAAAAAATCCAAGTAGCTTGGGGACAAGACTTATGTTTTGGATAATCGGTTAATCTTTTGATTTTAGTAATTTGATCCATTCTCCCTAGCCAAGGTGGTTAGAGACAGGTGCTTGATACTTATAAAAGGTCCTGATGATGTTCCAAAAAATCAAAGTAGCTTGAGGGCACGATTTATATCTTGGACAATCAGTTTATCTCTTGGTTCTGACAATTAGATCCATTCTTCCTAGCCAAGGTGATTGAAGGCGGGTGTTTGATACCTGCAAAATGTCACATTGGGTGAATTTAGAGACTCTATAATGATTAAGTCAGTGACTTTTTAAGAGAAAATACAATAATATTACATAGATATATTTTGGAAATAAATATGCAGTAGAGAATGAAGATTTATAATCTTTTGTTTAAAGGATTCATGATCTATTTATAGCCCATGAGTGTTTTTATGGATATGAGGGGCTAAAGTGTAATATTGCTCGATAGTATTAAAAAAAAATAATATTTGAGCACGATCTAATGGTTGGATAAGAAGTCATGACCCTTTTGAGCTGTTATTTGATCTAGCGCGACTAGACCTCCTCTTGGACCTAGACCTATCACACTGGTCCATAAATATATCTGCTAGGCCATCCACATAATCTATCTAGGACAAATCCTCATCTAGTTATGACAGATTCTCACCTGGCTGTCTAGAATCATCCATTATCACAATCCCAACTACATCAAAGGGTAATCAAGGCTTGATGAACAAACTTTAAAGCTGTCATTGTTGAGTCAATCATCGCTAGTTTGTCAGCTAATACCTTAAATTTATCTAGATAGACTGTGGTAGATTCGGTCCCCATCCTTGTTCACTTAAACTCGTTTCGGAGTTGATGTACATGTGTTCAGACACAGATGCATAGTGTTCCTTTAGGACTTCCCATGTCTCATGACAAGTTTGCATGCCAATAAGATTAGGAAGAACTCCAACAAAGATGGTTGATTGCAGGCAAGTAAGAGGATGTCGATCCATAAGCTTCCATTCGTCATACATTAATGGATTTGGTGTGAGAATATAGCATCTGGATTTGTGATGGATTATGCTGGACTTGGAGTGCACCCATCTAGATGTTCGAAGTATCCCATAAAACAAACTTTGTAGAGTTTGCTGTTACATTATTTGTAGATAAAAACAAACTAAAACAAAAGAGATATCCCATGAAATATGTAGGAGGTTATTAGTTCGATAGCAAAACTATTCCACAGTAGGAACTTTGCTAATGACAGCTGATTTAATGAGATAGATATAAAATAACGTGTATTTTGATAGTGCTTCGGAAGGTCGATCTCAAGACTTGTAGCAAACTATCATGAAATGTCTGAACACTACTTAATATTTGTTATAGCGGTCACGAGTTTGAATTTCACCATCCCTATTTATTTGATAAAAAATTAAATATAAGATAATGTGGACTTGTGCAAGTTTCAAGTTCAAAGGACTAAAATAATTTTATTAATTCTTTCTTACCGAGAGTCTATAATTAAATAGAATAAATGAGATAAGATTTTATCTTATAAGAAAACTTCCATAGGACTTTATATGATTTCCATTTTATTTTTAGGTTTTTTTTTTTTCAGAGAGAGGGTGTTTATGCTAAAACAATTATTCTTTATTGATGGTATAGAGAAATAGTGGCAGTAATAGAGAGATAAAGACAGTAATAGAGTGATAACGATGACGGTGGTAGCAATAGAAATAAGACGGTTATAATTTACCAATCAAACACAATTGTTCAAAGAAATATCAAGAAAGGGCATGATTAGCAATGGTTTCGCCACTGGTTGTGGAAGAACAAGATCCAATACCTTACTTTTTGATGTCTTTAAATTTAATGTAGGATTTCAGTTTGGAAAGCCTCTTAGGGCTTTTTCTTTAAAGAAAATTGGAGATGGTAAAGTCAACTTCAAGATAAGAAAAACTTCAAATTTTATCAATGTCTAGTAGTTAGCATATTCAGAGAACATCTCATAAGCTTAATTCAATTGCACCGTTTGTTTTTTATTATATTATATAGGTTTGTATATATTAATTTTTTATTTTTATTTTTGTATTGTAATCTCTACATTAGTTATTGAACATTGTCCTATATACATATATATATATATATATATATATAAAATATTAACTAAATAATATATTATTCTTAACTTAGTATTAGAATCATTACACTTTAAAAATCTCTTTCCTCCTCTCCAATAGATTTTTCATCTCAGCCTACAATGCATACTTCTTCTTCTCCCTCTACTTTGGAAGCTTCCCTAGCTGTTTTCATGAATCCTTAGACCTTTTCTTCTCCCTCTTGTGGTTAATCAAAATTGATTTTTGATAACAATAAGATCGTATAACAATAACTATGCTTGTTAAATATGTCAAAGACTATATATATTTGATGGTGGATTTCATATCATAAGGTTTTTGGCCTATTAGTAATAAGCTACGCGAAGAGATTACGGTCCGAATCATTCCTCCATATAATTTTAGTTTAAGAAAGTAAGACAATAGATTTTCTTATTATTTTTATTTTTATTTTTATTTTTAGTCTAATGATAGCAATTACTCACATATCAGTCCCTATCTATACGCTAATTGTCAATCGGATCATTATCCTAGTACCCTTTCAAGAACCCATTGTGAATTTTTTAATAAATTAGGTATTTTTTAACTTCTCCGTATAACAAAGGTACTTTAAACGGAAAAATATATTGGATTATATTCTTATTAAGAGGAAAACCTTAACTGATTTAGATGGGACTAGATGAGCTGCATAACATATCACATGTTCAATTTCAAGTTCGGTATACTTCCTACGAGAAAATTAATATGGAGTCGAAGTCCTTGTCCGAATAATACTGTACTACGTCCTTCCTCCTATTAATTAGGACAAGTAGTTGTAATATTAATTTCATATTAATTACTCCTCTAATTATTGTATTCGTAAGTTAAGGTTTTATTGCAAACATGGGCGGTTGTTCAAAGCCAGAACCGGACTGGATTAGATAATCCAAATCCTAATCCAAAAAGAGATCGTTTAATTCCTTGTAATGTAATGGTAGATTCTAACCACTATAAATACAAGGTAATAGCTACGACCTTCTCAACATTCATTATCACTAACACAATATTCGTTTCTCTCTTTTGCTTACTGCTTGCTTTGCTCTCAAATAATGGGTGCTGGTGGTTTTGTTGCCGGTGATGTTAAAAACTATCCCGGAAAGGTCACTCGGCACGTGGTAAATGCTTGTGTGCTAGGAGCCATGGGAGGATTAATTTTCGGATACGACCTTGGTATCTCGGGTGGTGTGACGTCTATGGCTCCCTTTTTGAATAAATTTTTCCCAGATGTTTATCGTAAGGAAGCATTAGATACATCCACTAATCAATATTGCAGATTTAACGATATGGGGCTAACCTTGTTCACATCTTCATTATACCTGGCTGCATTAATTGCATCTTTTGGAGCTTCTTATATCACGAGGACGTGGGGTCGGAAAAGAACAATGCTCCTTGGTGGCATCGTATTTTTCATCGGAGCTGCTCTCAATGCCGGCGCTGTGGACCTCTCAATGCTCATCGCCGGTCGCATTCTCTTAGGTGTTGGAGTTGGTTTTTCAACTCAGGTAATCAGCCCTTCTATCTATAACAAAAAGATCAATTCTCTTTGGTGGCATCATGTTTTTCATCGGAGCTCTATAGATCATGCATTCTATATGCTAAATTAATTGTAAATTTTTGTTTTGATATCGATCAGTCTGTGCCGCTCTATGTCTCCGAGATGGCTCCACAACAACATCGTGGTGCTTTCAACATTGTGTTCCAACTCGCAATCACTATTGGCATTTTCATAGCTAATCTCGTCAATTACTTGACACCTAAGATTGCTGGAAACCAAGCATGGCGTTACAGCTTAGGCGGAGCGACCATTCCAGCTGCCCTCATCTGTCTTTCAGCGCTTAAACTGGATGACACTCCAAACTCGTTGTTAGAGCAAGGCAAAGCTGAAAAAGCTCGAGAAATACTTAGAAAGATACGTGGCCTTAACGACAAGGAAATTGAGTCTGAGTTTCAAGATTTAGTCACGGCCAGTGAGGCAGCCAAGCAAGTGGAGCATCCCTGGACTAGAATCCTTAAGAGACAGTATCGGCCGCAACTGACCATGGCTGTAGCTATTCCGTTTTTCCAACAACTTACTGGGATGAATGTGGTCATGTTCTATGCTCCTGTCCTCCTCCAGACTATTGGTTTTGAAAGTAATGCTTCCCTCTTATCCACGGTTATCACCGGCGCTGTTAACATTCTTGCCACCGGTGTTTCAATCTATGGCAGTGATAAGTCTGGAAGAAGATCTCTGTTTCTTTCAGGTGGAGCTGTAATGTTTGTATTTCAGGTAATTAAGAATTATCTGTGGCCTGGAGATAAAATTGTTCGCTTGTGTAGTTTGGTTTACATATACTACTACTACTACTTGGATATCTTATGTAAATCAATGTTACATGTGCAGGTTGCGCTCGCAGTTTTAATCGGATCCAAGTTTGGAACATCTGGAGATGTGATTCAGTTGCCAAAGTGGTATGCCGGTATAGTTGTAGCATGCATCTGCTTATTTGTTTCTGCCTTTGCGTGGTCATGGGGGCCATTGGGATGGCTAGTTCCGAGTGAAATATTTCCGCTAGAAATTCGATCAGCCGGGCAAAGCATCACCGTGGCAGTCAACATGTTATTCACTTTCTTCATAGCTCAGCTTTTCCTCGCAATGCTTTGCCACTTCAAATTTGGTTTGTTCATCTTCTTTGCAATCTTTGTGGCAATCATGAGTACCTTCATCTTTTTCTTTTTGCCTGAGACGATGAACATCCCCATTGAAGAGATGTCTAAAGTGTGGAAGCAACATTGGTATTGGAGGAGATTCGTGACTGAAGATGATGATCGCCGAGCTTTGGATGTCATGGTCTAGGAATATCATCTTTTAATTCGCTTCTTTTCTTTATTTTCTTTCTACTAGTTTTTTCTATTTAATTAAACAGTAGCCGTAATATGGACTTCTCAGGAAAATGTTGGAGGAGATTAATGTTTAAACCTTAATTTTATTAGATATATAACGAATTGTGGTGCGAAAGTTTATTGCAAATTTGTATGCTCTTCCCTTGAAATGAGATTTGTCAATTTTGGTTCAAAGAACTTATTTAGAAGCAGATCTAAACTAAGATGATATTGTTAGAATCTTAAGAGATATAACAAACATTCTAATTGCACAAATGAGAAATGGTAAAGCATTAAAAACAAAAGATTCATTTATTACTGTAAAGTGCTTCAACAAACTTTATTTAGAAGTGCATCTAAACTAAGGTGATCTTGTTGTAATCTTGAGAGGCATATTACGACAATTTATTTGCACAACGAGAAGCAATAAAGCTTTAAGAACAACAAATGCATCCTCAAATCCTTTCTAGAATTTAGGGAGAAGAATTTGACCAATTTCCATCAATGATTTAAATGAACCTTCAAACATCTTCATTTTCCACTCTTCTTCTAAAATAACCATTTTTACATTATATGTATGGTAACCTCACTAAATTCACTCCCCCAATGGTTGACCACCTTTGATTTTTTAACAATTGAAGTTTTTTTTTAAATTTCTAAGTAATTTCACATTCAAAGCAATCTATAATACCCTAATTAATTCAATTCCACTCAATTCTACTTTCCCCCAAATTCTACTCAAGAACCCTAACTTATATTCAAGATTAATACACCCATTCCTAATCGAATTCAAATTGGTTTGCATAATTAAGTTTAGGGCTCCTTATCTAATGATAAAAATTGGACTTTGATCCTTAACTAGTCAAAAAATTCTGACTCCTCTCTTTTGCTCACCATCCGACCATTTTCTTCTCTTTTCCTCACAATTTCTTCACTTATTTCTTATTAATTTCCTTGCCTAATGATGCTCTCCCTACCAATTGATCTAAATCTTGTATAAACCTAGCAAGTTTTGGTGTTTCTCTCTCAATGTTTGGTGGAAAATAAAACATTTATCTCCTCCTTTTTGTCTTCGTTGATGCTAGCCTTGAGAAGAAGGAATGAGATATTTATAGTATTACTTTTTTCTTAATTATACTTTGACCCCACTTACTTAAGTGTTTTATTTTTACCCCATTCCTTTTTTCTTTTACAATTTGAGTTATACCTCGTTTTATCTTTTATAATTCCACCCCTCAATATTTGAATTTAATTTTTATTCCTTACATTTAACCTTACCCTCTTTATCTCCGGGATAATTTAATTTTTTTCCATCTATATTATTTTCAGTTTCTGTAAAATTTTATTCCCTGAGTTTACACATTTACTCTGATCTTCTCTTGATACTAGCAAGATCTTCTTCAATATTAGGTCTCTTTCTTTAAACACTTTTGGCCTGACTTTCTTGTTGTATGCCTTAGCCATTCTACTTTGGTACAAGTGGTGGTGACAAATTGATTTCAGTCTCTTTTCATTGATCAAATTTATTTGGGTGCATTTGTCTGGTCTTCTATTTAATTGGTTACTACCTTCCACTAAGAGAATCCCGTGTACAACTATGTTAGTGTCCAAACTAAGCATATCCACATAAGGGCTAGAGAAAACATCAAGATACTCATATCGAAGAAAGATTAGCCTATCTCTTTCATCGGTTTTAATAAAGGTGCCATCTTCAATTCTTTCTTTTCTTGTTCAGTTCCTAAATTTATAATTTCTAACTCTTCACTAGTGGGTTTCCAGGTTTTTTTAGACTTTTCCACCAATCTAGTAAACTCTTTTATGTCCTTTTCTTCCCAATCTTAATCACACATTGCAATAGTATTATCAAGGTTTGACCGATTAGTCTTAGTGTAGTGAGTTTGTGAACTAATAGAACTTTTAAGATTCCTGAAAGTGTAAAGTGTGCTCTTATAAACATGTTATTTGTATGAAACAAAAAACAAAAACACAACATGAACACAAGAAAATACATGATCTCATTAAAATAAAAAGGGACAAAGTATTGATGTTAAGGTCTGCCATGCTGAATCCGATCACCTCTACAAACCTTGGAAAAGTTGTTTGGAGTGGTGGGATAATGAGTTCTTTATCTTCTGGTTCTTGTCCTTCAATCTTTACCATTCTAGCTTCCCTTTTGATCTAAGCGGCCCACTTGTAGTCATCTTAATTGGCCTTATATCCAAGCCCAAATCTCTGGTCCACACATTTTAATTTCATCACATTTATTCTCTTAGGCATCCCGGTTATAGGATCATATTGGAAAGGAATCCCATTCTTTAAAAAGGAATTGGCAACCATCCTTGTAGCTTCGAAATTTTTAGCCTTCTCAAAGACTATACCTTCAAGAACCCACTCGACATTCATGATTTCAAAAGCATAAATGTTTCCATCTCTACAATCTTTCACCTCAATGAACGGTACATCCATATTTTTTGCCATGGAAATTGTCTTCTCAGCCTTGACAGTTTATCAGCATCCTATTCATAATATATTTCAAACATTGGTGTAGTGAGGAAGCTATCGCTCTAGCTACATGGGTCCATAGTCTTCCTAACAATATGTTGTAAGAATGTCCATCACCTACAATGTCACAAGAAACATTTATGGCCCCATATGCAATTCCACCTCCAAGGTCCCAATTACCTACCTCGGCGAGCCATTATATGGTCTTGCCATCATAGTAATGGATCTCATGTGTGACTCATCAATGGATATTTCTTTCAACATGTGTCTTGGTAGCACATTCAATGTAAAACCATTGTCGACCAATACCTTTCTATTTAGGACATCTTTACATCGCATTGTAATGTATAATGACTTGTTATGCCCAAGTACCATTAGGATCCAATTCATCTTTGGTGAAATATATATAATTTGAAGCTTGGATCCTTCCTACAAGATGTTTCATGGTTTCTTGGTTGGTATCTTGAGGTGTGTAGGTGACACGACCAAAGAGTTGATGTCTTCTTCAAAGTGTAGGAGTGTCGAAGTAATAAATCCGGCAAGACCGGATCGAATCACAGGAAGGTTAACTGTACAAACTACAAATAAAGAAATAGATAATAACGAAAAAGGAGTTGAAAAAAGCTTTGAGATGTGATATTGATATAAGGATTAAACAAGGATAAAATAATTGTCAAGGTTAGAGGATCCACTAATGGCATTTCAAACAAGTATAGTATAAACTCTTTTTATTACTCAACTGGAAACCAAACACAAAGGAGGTTCCACTCGGATTATAAATTGTTAACATGATTACATTAGTTATCTTATTCGAATAATGATAATACTTGTAAATGTTGTTAGGTATTCATGATTATAACTTATGTTAACAATAAATCAAGTTCCTTTCATAGCACAAGTGTCGATTATACCATACGGTTGGGCTATGAAAGTGCCAAGTATTTGTTGTACCAAGGGTTGTTCAACACAAATCTAGATTAATCATTTAACAAGCACAGTATTAAAAGTGAACAAGATAACAAATATAAAACATGTTAGTATCAAACATTAAAGTCCATATACCATACTTATTCTTACACCGTTAGTGTAACCTTTTCACCTTGACATAATAAACTTAGCTAAACATAATGAAAGAGAGAAACATAGATAAATAAGAGGAGAACATGATTATATAAGTATAATAAAGGAAATGAAAGGCATAAACAATAGATTAATGAAAGCAAAACTTAAGCATTACAAAAATATAAAGAGAGAGAGCAAGAACATGATCTTGATATGAAAACCAAGATGCCTAAATGCATAGCAAATGCCTCTTTTTATAGGCCAAAATTTGAAACTATTGATTTGATGACTAATTGTTGAGTGGATGGCCACATCTTGACTTGGTGACAATCCTTATCTTCTTGTCTGAACAAAACATCATTGCTAATGTCAGAATTTGAACAAATAGTCTTTATGAAAGTTCTAGGAAATTGTCTCAGCTTTCCAACAAAAAATGAATCAGTGCATTTGGACTTCTAGAACTCGAGATATGGGCTGAACACTGAACAGTGTCTGGGCTGTAGGACCGATTCTGTTTTCTCCGTTGTTGCTACAATTTGAACTTGAAAACGGCCTTTTTGAATCTTGGGCTCTTCATAAAAGTTTTAGGCCTATGTCTTAGCTTTCCATCCATATAGACTAGACCTAAATCCAAGTTCTACAGCTCCGGTATGATCCAATAACCGAATAGTATTCCAGTTTGACCGAACCAACATCTCTTTTCTAAGCTTGTCCCTATCTTTGTCTTCTCAATTTCAGTAGTTAAACTCATCAATCAATCCTTTAATTTATGTGATAGGCTTGCATTTAAGATGACCGTTTATCATAAATTAAAGGTATCTTATAGTATCGACTTGTTATTATAAAACATGCTTTAGTTAAGGAGTTATTGATACTTTAAGTGCAAAATGATGATATAAAACCTTGATAAAAATGCACTTTTAATACTAATCATTAGGCCTCATTCAACACCTTTTACGAGGCCTCCTATATGGTTCAGAGCTCAAAATCAATGACAACAATGATATTCGCTATGTTTCATAAGCTTTAAGAACTCACTGGTCTATTTTTTAATGACGTGTTTATTCATTTCCTCGATCGAGTCAACCACGTCTTTCCCCTTAACGTTTATTTTAGGCAAAACATCTCCCACCACGGGTTAGGCCTCTGGCTTCCACTTGAAATACAAGCACTGGTTGCAAGCTTTAGAAGAAGTACCCATAGTTATGAGGTAAGGCACTATAGTTTCCTTATTTCCCATTATAGGTTTAGACAAGACCAATTTGGGTAACCACCCGCAGTAAATTATACCCGACACACTTCTTTGTTTTTGCTAGATTCATCCACCACGACCACCTCTCTATTTGTTCCCCTTTCAATTCAAAGAATTCCTTGAATCATATAGCCTTTGTTGTGGAAGTCTTCTCACTGGTTGATCATATAGCCTTTTTCACCATGATACTTATAAAAATTCATGCTTATTAGTCCTTTATAAACTACCTTTTTGTACCTAGCTTTTGCCATCATCTCATAAACTCTATCCATCAGTACTTTTAAAATCCTTGGGTATTCCAGCTCTAGTATGTTTACTGACCCACTAATCGAGGCATGATTAGGTAGAGGGTTTGTACTCATATTTGGAGCCTCCTCAAACGTTATCCACCCAGCTTTAATTAACTGTAGGAGCTTTTTCTTGAAGGCATTGTAAGTATAAATGTTATGTCCTACAATGCCAGTATGGTACTTACAGGTGAGGTCTGACTTGTACCAGTAGGGGTAAAGTGGTTGTAGAGGGCGTGAGTGGTACTGTAGCTACATGTTCAATGCTCACTAGCTTTTGGTACATCTCGCTTAAGGGTAGTGGCAACAAGGGTAGCTATTATTGGACTCTTTGGTAATTTTTCTTTGGAAAATTTTCAACTTGGTTTTCGACTTGGTTATTTTGAGTCTCAGATTTTCAGGCAGGAGATAGAGAGCTAAAGTTCAATTTGGCAATTTAGGATGAAAAGGATAAGGTGTAAACCCTAAGTTGAAATTTATTAGGGAAAAAAAACTATTCAATATTTAAGGAGCAAGTTCAGAATAAGTAAATAAAGTATGAAGTCAATCTAACTATTAAGGTGTGTGAATGAAAAATTACAAGATAGAGGATTAAAGTGTATAAAAGTTGTAGAGGAAGAAATACTAGGAATTAATAGGACAATAGCCAAACAAAGCCTTGTCCCAATTAGGAAGGGGTATAAATGCATGTGAGTGAGTGAGATGAAAACTTTTCTTCTCTAGATAACCGGTTGAAACTATAGAGAACAGCCCCAACCCAATTTTAACTTTCAAACAAGAAATCCTTTGCATGTCTCCCTTACAAAGTGCTTTAGTGAAAGAAGAATAATTGTAAGGTGAAAATTCAAGAATTTGAAGTAGAGAAAGAGAGATAGAACCAAATTTGAAAAAAAAAATAAAAAAGAAGAGAAGAAGAAAAAAAACCAAAAGGGAGGAGAAAATCTCCCAAGTACTCCCTCAAATTTCTTCTAAATTCGTGAGGTAAGAGTAACCCTTTTCCCTTGGAACTTGTTATTTGAAGTGTTAGGTTGTATGAGAAGAGAGCCCTAAATGATGTGATTTAGGGTTCTTGAATTAAATTAGAGTAAATAAAAAATCAATGCAAATACATACTCTAGCACATAAATAGTCTAGAAACACACATTCTTTAGATAGGATTGATGAAGGTAGGAGTTGTAGGAAACCCCCACCATTCAACCAAAAGAAAAACAAATATGAGGGGATGGGGAGTCTTCTATGGTATTATACTAATATAATGATGTTCTATGTTCAATGATAAGGATTGATGAAATGTGCAGAATCGAAATCTTTTTAACTTCTTTGTATATTTCTTGATTTGCACTAAAACACTTTATGTTGGTGCTTGAAGTTGTGTGAGTCATGTTATCACTGAAACAAAAAAAAATTGATGTCTTGATGAGGAATGAATTTCAATTGATGGTTCCTAATATATTTTATACGTAATGGAATCCTAAGATGTTAAAAAGATGCATAGGGTTTGATTAGTGTCTAAATCCATGAATTCAAGTCTGGATAATTTGGTAATGGGAATTTCAACAAAACATTAGACATGGAAGATGATAGACATTGCTTTAGAATCGCTTATATAAAAGTTGTAAAGAGATGAGTTAGCTAACATGTGGCACTAGTCTTTCTTCAATTGGACTTATAGAACTCTAGATATGAGCAAAATAACATTAAGATGTCTTGCTATTCGTAACATGATAGTTTAGTTATCAGAATTAAAATTATTGTTAGACATGGAAGATAATGGACATTGTTGTAACTGTTCATATAAAAGTTGTAGAGGGATGGGTTAGCTAACATGTGAAACTAGTCTTGCCTCAATTAGAGTTATATAACTCTATAAATGGGCAAAATACCATTAAGAGGTCAAGTTGTTCGTAATAGGACAATTTGGTTATTAGAATTAAAAATATTGTTAGACATGGAAACTGATAGACATTGTTGTAACTGTTCAGATAAAAGTTGTAGAGGGATGAGTTAGCTAACATTTGGAACTGGTCTTGTCTTAATTGGAGTTATAGAACTCTAAATATAGGCACAATACCATGGAGAGGTCAAGTTGTACATAACATGACAGCTTTGGTTATCAAAATTAAAACTATTGTTAGACATGGAAGATGATAGAAATTTCCATAACTTTTCATATAAAAGTTGTAGAGGAATAAGTTAACTAACATTTGGAACTAACCTTGCCGCAATTGGAGTTATAGAACTTCAGATGTAGGCAAAATACCATTGAGTGGTCTAGCTTTTTGTAACACGACGATTTCACTACCTGATTCCTAAGTAATTTTAGAATAGATGAATAACATAATTTTGGGCAACCTTATACATGAGAGTTATATTTAAGGATGTTAAAGTTCACTAGGATTTGTCCCTACCTGAATAGAAGCTCTAGAATTCCATTTAGAGACTAAAAACTACAGATTGGTCATGTTGTGAAGTGATGAACAGATTTACATGTGTGTAAAAGACGAGTGATTTTAGGCATGCTAATGATTCATGTTGAAATTAATTCTTCTGAATCATGGGAGATGTATATGTCAACATTCAAAAGAAATATAAAAAAGGGTCTAGACGGAAATAGACACTAAAATTTCATTGACACAAACCCGAGTCATAGATACTGAAATCTCGTTGATGCAAACCTAAGTCGTGCGAACACTTGAACGCTGATATGCTAACTCTAAAAAAAAACAAAATACACTTGATATGTGTATGTACATTATGATGAGGAAATAAACATGCATAGAAAGTATCATATGTATAATGAATGAATATGGATTGCCTATACCATTTGGCTTGAAGGAATCATGACCAAAGACTTCTCTATGATTCAGGAGGAGCGACCAGGATTGGATCTTCTGTTGGAGGAAGTCACAAGATAGGCGAGCAAGTGCGTGGCTTTCCTCTCCTTTACACTTATGCAATTTAAATTCTTCCCGATAAATTCAATTACAATAATGTTATGTTTAATATAAATAAAGTCTCGGCGTATTAACAATATTAGCTTCGCTTAATGGCATCTCGTGATAGGATTGCGGGAAAATGAATTTCAAGATTAGCTTTGGCTAATGACGTCCTTGTTGGGATGCCCGGGAATGATCGATAAGGCTCGATTCATAAAGGGTATCCGTGTTTGGGTGACCTGAGGAAATTGATAGGTATAATTGCCTGAAATGTCCAGGTTGGACTATACCAAGTTGAAGATTTAATAAAACCAATTAAATAAGGTTACTAGGTTCATGTAAGAAAATAAGAGTATTCAATAAGAGTATTCAATTAAATAAGGTTACTAGGTTCATGTAGAAAACTTATGCTTTATTTGTATTCATTATATGACCATTTTTATTTCTGCTGTCAATATAATTATATGCTTATTAAGTTGTTTTTGTAACAGGTCCATCTAATACCTAAGGAGCTCATTAGTTTTAGGACTCTGCTTTACTAAGCTTATGTAAAAATTTAGCTCAAGCATAATAGTATTAGCTAGATTGTGCAGTATGCTTTTTGTGTAAACTTCGATGCATATAAAAAAATATTAGCTCAATATGTAGTATTTTAGTTATGTAAACTACGATATAATGTATGAATCAAAACTCCTTAGTTATCCCGTAATTAATCCTTTTGAAACTTTTTAGAATACTTATGTTATATTTTAAATTCTCTCATTACATGTTAGTATTCCTTTTCCTTTTAGACTTTATAATATGATTTATGGGCTATGTTATATTGATCTTGTTCGTAGGGCTTATATATATATATATATATATATATATATATATATATATATATATATATATATATTGTATGGATGGATTGTTTTGTTTGAGTTGTCGAGTATTGATGATGGAATTAAAGTTTGGAATTGTGTGACCTTATTGTGATGGATTGAATGGGTAAATTGGAAGTAGTCGATGACTTAGGATGTTCAATATACAAAGGAAACTCTGCCGAAATTTTGGTAGAATTCTAAAAAAAAAAAATTACCCTCAAATTAAAAGTATATGTTGGGATCTTTTAGCGTTGATAAACGAATAGTCGGGACTGTTACATGAGGTCTTGTTGTTTTGGAAGTGGTTTTTCTTTCTTCTCGTAGCCACCTTTAATATGATCGACATCCTTTTCCTCCCCTTCAAAACCCTTTTTCTTAGTAGGCGTGAAGATTCTGCCACTCTTTATCTCTTCTTCTGTATGCGTTCTACCACCGCTATAACGTCAATAAATTATTATGTTGAACTACCCATCCCATACTTGTAGTACGACACCTTAAGTGTATTTGCAAATAAGGTAATCATCTATTTATCTAAAAATGAGGGGTGTACTTATACAGCCAGATCCCTTCATCTTTGAGCATACTCTCTTATGCTTTTTTTATCCCCCTTCTCTAGATGGGACAAACTAGTTCTATCAAGGGCAATATCCATGTTGTACTTATATTGTTTAATGAAAGTGTCCAGATCTTTTTATCTTTGAATCTTCGTGCTATCTAGTCTCATATACCAGCTCAGTGCTGCCCCACTCAAACTATCATAAAAGAAATGCATTAGAAGTTTTTCATTGTCCATTACTTCTGCCATTTTGTTGCAATAAGATTTAAGATGGGTAACAGGGCATTGAGTTCCAGTGTATTTGATGAATTCAGGAACACATAATCTCTTTGGTACAACCATGTTTGGGGCAAGACATATTTATGTGGCTTGCACTAGATCAGACAAATCTACTCCCTCGATAGCCCTTATTTTGGCTTCTAATGCTACCACCATCTTATCTTGATCAATATCATCAAACAATTTTATCTTATGATATTCATTGGCGAATGCATTTACTACTGCAGAGGTTGGTTTCGATACTATTGACTGCATAAATGTTACATTATATTAGGGGTCCTGACCCTTTTCTCCCATCCTCTCTTTGTGTTGAGTTGTTGCTTGAGTTTGAATAAAAATGACTGGCTGATGGAAGGGCCTTTACTAGAGGCATTTCTAAGCACTTGCTCGAGTAAGCTGGTGACATGAGTCATGCTAACCTCTAGAGAATCCAATTCTTCTTGGAAATGAGCATCATGGTATTGAAGGTATGACATATTTTATTTGACAGAACGCTATGGATAAGAATTCTTGGTACCATTTTTTATATAAAAATTATAATTCATGTTTTGCATATTTATGCAAGAGAGGGTAATTAAAATACACATGAGAGAAGACAATTACATGGCCTGAAGGTGTTGCTTGGTTGCCGTTGCTTGTCTGCCATGAGGTGGTGGAGATGTTGGTGGATGCTGGAGTAATTCACGGTGCTGGTCTAGGAAGAGGACTACTTTTGCTAGCGTTGTTGTCCATGATTGAAAAGAATGAGAGGAAGTGCAGCCAATGTTGCTCAAGGCTACTGCTTACTCATAGTGATTATGGTTTACGAGGTTGGTGTGAAGGAGTTGAGGCTGAGATGATGAAGATGTTGCTGGAACCTGGAGTTGTTGTTACTTGAAGGAAGTTGTTGGCCTATAACTGGTCATGCTAATGGCTTTAGAATACAGAGGAGTTCACAACTCTATTGGGTGCTTGGTGTTTACTATCATGGCTGGAAGGTGGTTGTTACTAGGCAATGGAGAAGAAACTAAGAAAGCGAGTGGTGTATGTATATGATGTTAGATTGTGTAAGCGGGTCATGGGAGTTTTTTCTTTACTTCTCTCGCCCCCTCATGTACGAAAAATAGGGTCTTTAGAGCATGGTTTTTTTGCCATTGATAAGTTTGGGAAGGATCCCACCCGTTGGCCAAAAGTCACCATCACAAGCTGAAATTAGACTACAAAGGTTGATCGGGTCACTATCTTTGGGGTGGTGTCACGACTGCTATAGAGGTGACCAATCGACGGGAATCACGCTAAGGCGTAGTATGGTGTTGGGCCATGAGAGTAATGTCGTGTTTGTCTTGTTTGGCTGAGAGATGAGACATTAAATTCCTTTGAAAAGTAGTCGCCTATGAAGCTTTTCGAGTACAAAAGACTAAAGATGATGAATAGTGGCCAAACGACAAGTTGTGTGGCCCTCTTTTTTTGGTGTTGGTCAAAACAATGTCGTTTTGTATCGAAACAAAAGGCATTCAAAGCCTTTGAAAGTAGTCGTCCAGGAAGCTTTTCAAGTACAAAAGTTTGAAGATGGTGAACAGTTGCTAGACGACAAGTCGCGTGGCCTTTTTTTTTATGTTGGTCAAAACAAACTGTTTTGACACCCTTATGGTTTTAATTTAGTATTTGATTAAAATTCAATTTAGTTTCTTGTCTTTTGATTTCTTTTAATTGCATCCCTAATTGATTTCAAACTTTTAATTTTATACAAGTTAACCCTTACCGAACTCAAATATTAACCCCAAAGTTCAGTGCCTTTTCATTTTAATCCTTGGTTTTGGATTTATACAAATTGATCCTCAATTAACCATTTAAGTTTCAATTTGCTTCAATTTCACCCTATTTTCAACCTAATTGAGTCTTCGAAGTTTAACGCCTTTTTAAAAAAGGTCATTCGTTGTGAATTTCTTCAATTTGACCCTTAATTAACCCTAAACTTTGATTTTCTTGTAATTTTATCCATGATATCAACCAATTGACCTTAAATTTATACTCTTTAAGAGTGGTATGTTTGTAGAAAAGAGGTACTTGTATGATGGTCTCTTTAAAATAAATGTAATGACTATTGCAACCAATGATGAGAACAAAAATAAGAATGTATTTTCTTTTTATTTGCTTGAGTTTTATGATGCGTTGTATGGTAGGTTAGATCATGTGAATTATAATTTTATGCAAAGGTTAATAAACAATGAGTTATTACAAAGTATGATTTTAAAAAAAATCATAACAGTAAAATTTATGTAGAATCAAAATTCAAAAAACCTCATTTTCAAACAATTAAAAGAAGTAGTGAATCTCTAGACTTAATTACATTTATATATTGGTGACTTAAAGTTTATATAAACTAAAGAAGGAAAAAAACATTATATTACTTCTTATATTTTCTTAATGATACTATTGGCAAAAACATTATATTTTCTTCTTATATTACTTTCACCCAAGTTTGTCAAAAACCTTTTCCTCGCATGGTTTTACAGATGTTGATTGGGCTGGTAGCGTTGATGATTGAAAATTTATGGGTGGATATCTTGTTTTCTTTGGACACACACCGTGGCTCGTTCTTCTAACAAGGCTGAGTATAAAGCCTTAGCCGATGGTACTTTTAAGGTCATATGACGTCAATATTTATTGTTAGATCTGTAGATTACTCCTTATATGTCTACGAGTTGGCATGATAATATGAGTGTTACTTATTTGTTTGCCAAACCTATCTTACGTGTCACTACTAAGCATGTTGAGGTTGATTATCATTTCGTACATGAAAGAGTTGCTATAAAAACCATTCAAATTCACTTTATTTCTTTCAAGGATCAACTTCCAGATGTTCTCATAAAACCTCTCTCAACTGCTTCTTTTACTACTCTTAGGTTTAAGCTACGGGTTGAACCCCCATCCTCAGCTTGAGGGGGCGTTTTATAGTATATTACGTATTATAGGCTTGTATATATTTAGTAAAGGTTTACTATTCTTGTGTAGTAATCCTTACATTAACTATTGTTCATTGCCCTGCATATAAAATAGGAAAGCTTGGCTAACTAATAGGTTAAGAATCCTATTATTCTCAACTCTTTTGCGTTTGCAACTATGTTTAGGTGAATTTCAAAAGTATGTTTGGCATGAAAAAAAATATTAAATTGATATCTTTTTAATAAAAAATCATTTTAATATCTTTTCAAGCGAAAATTACTTTTCAAAAACACTATACACAACAATACCAAAGACTCACCGTCTACATCTACATTACTAAATTCACTAGCATTTCAATTCATGTATTTAGATTTATAGTCAAAACTTGATTACATTGAATAACTTTTAGGATTAAATCGGTATTTGACAAGGTATTATAGCGTGGTGGTTACAAGTTCAAATCTTATCATTCCCATTCTAATTAAGAAAAATTAAGTACAATGTAGTGTCGACTTGTGGGAATGTGTTAGAGAATAAAATAAAATATTATTAAGAGATCACCTAATAACTTAAGATATTAAGTTATTTAATAAAATAATATATTAATTTTTTATTTTTATTTTTATATTGTAATCTCTACATTAGTTATTGAACATTGTCCTATATATATATATATATATATATATATAAAATATTAACTAAATAATATATTATTCTTAACTTAGTATTAGAATCATTACACTTTAAAAATCTCTTTCCTCCTCTCCAATAGATTTTTCATCTCAGCCTACAATGCATACTTCTTCTTCTCCCTCTACTTTGGAAGCTTCCCTAGCTGTTTTCATGAATCCTTAGACCTTTTCTTCTCCCTCTTGTGGTTAATCAAAATTGATTTTTGATAACAATAAGATCGTATAACAATAACTATGCTTGTTAAATATGTCAAAGACTATATATATTTGATGGTGGATTTCATATCATAAGGTTTTTGGCCTATTAGTAATAAGCTACGCGAAGAGATTACGGTCCGAATCATTCCTCCATATAATTTTAGTTTAAGAAAGTAAGACAATAGATTTTCTTATTATTTTTATTTTTATTTTTATTTTTAGTCTAATGATAGCAATTACTCACATATCAGTCCCTATCTATACGCTAATTGTCAATCGGATCATTATCCTAGTACCCTTTCAAGAACCCATTGTGAATTTTTTAATAAATTAGGTATTTTTTAACTTCTCCGTATAACAAAGGTACTTTAAACGGAAAAATATATTGGATTATATTCTTATTAAGAGGAAAACCTTAACTGATTTAGATGGGACTAGATGAGCTGCATAACATATCACATGTTCAATTTCAAGTTCGGTATACTTCCTACGAGAAAATTAATATGGAGTCGAAGTCCTTGTCCGAATAATACTGTACTACGTCCTTCCTCCTATTAATTAGGACAAGTAGTTGTAATATTAATTTCATATTAATTACTCCTCTAATTATTGTATTCGTAAGTTAAGGTTTTATTGCAAACATGGGCGGTTGTTCAAAGCCATAACCGGACTGGATTAGATAATCCAAATCCTAATCCAAAAAGAGATCGTTTAATTCCTTGTAATGTAATGGTAGATTCTAACCACTATAAATACAAGGTAATAGCTACGACCTTCTCAACATTCATTATCACTAACACAATATTCGTTTCTCGCTTTTGCTTACTGCTTGCTTTGCTCTCAAATAATGGGTGCTGGTGGTTTTGTTGCCGGTGATGTTAAAAACTATCCCGGAAAGGTCACTCGGCACGTGGTAAATGCTTGTGTGCTAGGAGCCATGGGAGGATTAATTTTCGGATACGACCTTGGTATCTCGGGTGGTGTGACGTCTATGGCTCCCTTTTTGAATAAATTTTTCCCAGATGTTTATCGTAAGGAAGCATTAGATACATCCACTAATCAATATTGCAGATTTAACGATATGGGGCTAACCTTGTTCACATCTTCATTATACCTGGCTGCATTAATTGCATCTTTTGGAGCTTCTTATATCACGAGGACGTGGGGTCGGAAAAGAACAATGCTCCTTGGTGGCATCGTATTTTTCATCGGAGCTGCTCTCAATGCCGGCGCTGTGGACCTCTCAATGCTCATCGCCGGTCGCATTCTCTTAGGTGTTGGAGTTGGTTTTTCAACTCAGGTAATCAGCCCTTCTATCTATAACAAAAAGATCAATTCTCTTTGGTGGCATCATGTTTTTCATCGGAGCTCTATAGATCATGCATTCTATATGCTAAATTAATTGTAAATTTTTGTTTTGATATCGATCAGTCTGTGCCGCTCTATGTCTCCGAGATGGCTCCACAACAACATCGTGGTGCTTTCAACATTGTGTTCCAACTCGCAATCACTATTGGCATTTTCATAGCTAATCTCGTCAATTACTTGACACCTAAGATTGCTGGAAACCAAGCATGGCGTTACAGCTTAGGCGGAGCGACCATTCCAGCTGCCCTCATCTGTCTTTCAGCGCTTAAACTGGATGACACTCCAAACTCGTTGTTAGAGCAAGGCAAAGCTGAAAAAGCTCGAGAAATACTTAGAAAGATACGTGGCCTTAACGACAAGGAAATTGAGTCTGAGTTTCAAGATTTAGTCACGGCCAGTGAGGCAGCCAAGCAAGTGGAGCATCCCTGGACTAGAATCCTTAAGAGACAGTATCGGCCGCAACTGACCATGGCTGTAGCTATTCCGTTTTTCCAACAACTTACTGGGATGAATGTGGTCATGTTCTATGCTCCTGTCCTCCTCCAGACTATTGGTTTTGAAAGTAATGCTTCCCTCTTATCCACGGTTATCACCGGCGCTGTTAACATTCTTGCCACCGGTGTTTCAATCTATGGCAGTGATAAGTCTGGAAGAAGATCTCTGTTTCTTTCAGGTGGAGCTGTAATGTTTGTATTTCAGGTAATTAAGAATTATCTGTGGCCTGGAGATAAAATTGTTCGCTTGTGTAGTTTGGTTTACATATACTACTACTACTACTTGGATATCTTATGTAAATCAATGTTACATGTGCAGGTTGCGCTCGCAGTTTTAATCGGATCCAAGTTTGGAACATCTGGAGATGTGATTCAGTTGCCAAAGTGGTATGCCGGTATAGTTGTAGCATGCATCTGCTTATTTGTTTCTGCCTTTGCGTGGTCATGGGGGCCATTGGGATGGCTAGTTCCGAGTGAAATATTTCCGCTAGAAATTCGATCAGCCGGGCAAAGCATCACCGTGGCAGTCAACATGTTATTCACTTTCTTCATAGCTCAGCTTTTCCTCGCAATGCTTTGCCACTTCAAATTTGGTTTGTTCATCTTCTTTGCAATCTTTGTGGCAATCATGAGTACCTTCATCTTTTTCTTTTTGCCTGAGACGATGAACATCCCCATTGAAGAGATGTCTAAAGTGTGGAAGCAACATTGGTATTGGAGGAGATTCGTGACTGAAGATGATGATCGCCGAGCTTTGGATGTCATGGTCTAGGAATATCATCTTTTAATTCGCTTCTTTTCTTTATTTTCTTTCTACTAGTTTTTTCTATTTAATTAAACAGTAGCCGTAATATGGACTTCTCAGGAAAATGTTGGAGGAGATTAATGTTTAAACCTTAATTTTATTAGATATATAACGAATTGTGGTGCGAAAGTTTATTGCAAATTTGTATGCTCTTCCCTTGAAATGAGATTTGTCAATTTTGGTTCAAAGAACTTATTTAGAAGCAGATCTAAACTAAGATGATATTGTTAGAATCTTAAGAGATATAACAAACATTCTAATTGCACAAATGAGAAATGGTAAAGCATTAAAAACAAAAGATTCATTTATTACTGTAAAGTGCTTCAACAAACTTTATTTAGAAGTGCATCTAAACTAAGGTGATCTTGTTGTAATCTTGAGAGGCATATTACAGACAATTTATTTGCACAACTGAGAAGCAATAAAGCTTTAAGAACAACAAATGCATCCTCAAATCCTTTCTAGAATTTAGGGAGAAGAATTTGACCAATTTCCATCAATGATTTAAATGAACCTTCAAACATCTTCATTTTCCACTCTTCTTCTAAAATAACCATTTTTACATTATATGTATGGTAACCTCACTAAATTCACTCCCCCAATGGTTGACCACCTTTGATTTTTTAACAATTGAAGTTTTTTTTTTAAATTTCTAAGTAATTTCACATTCAAAGCAATCTATAATACCCTAATTAATTCAATTCCACTCAATTCTACTTTCCCCCAAATTCTACTCAAGAACCCTAACTTATATTCAAGATTAATACACCCATTCCTAATCGAATTCAAATTGGTTTGCATAATTAAGTTTAGGGCTCCTTATCTAATGATAAAAATTGGACTTTGATCCTTAACTAGTCAAAAAATTCTGACTCCTCTCTTTTGCTCACCATCCGACCATTTTCTTCTCTTTTCCTCACAATTTCTTCACTTATTTCTTATTAATTTCCTTGCCTAATGATGCTCTCCCTACCAATTGATCTAAATCTTGTATAAACCTAGCAAGTTTTGGTGTTTCTCTCTCAATGTTTGGTGGAAAATAAAACATTTATCTCCTCCTTTTTGTCTTCGTTGATGCTAGCCTTGAGAAGAAGGAATGAGATATTTATAGTATTACTTTTTTCTTAATTATACTTTGACCCCACTTACTTAAGTGTTTTATTTTTACCCCATTCCTTTTTTCTTTTACAATTTGAGTTATACCTCGTTTTATCTTTTATAATTCCACCCCTCAATATTTGAATTTAATTTTTATTCCTTACATTTAACCTTACCCTCTTTATCTCCGGGATAATTTAATTTTTTTCCATCTATATTATTTTCAGTTTCTGTAAAATTTTATTCCCTGAGTTTACACATTTACTATGATCTTCTCTTGATACTAGCAAGATATTCTTCAATATTAGGTCTCTTTCTTTAAACACTTTTGGCCTGACTTTCTTGTTGTATGCCTTAGCCATTCTACTTTGGTACAACTGGTGGTGACAAATTGATTTCAGTCTCTTTTTATTGATCAAATTTATTTGGGTGCATTTGTCTGGTCTTCTATTTAATTGGTTACTACCTTCCACTAAGAGAATCCTGTGTACAACTATGTTAGTGTCCAAACTAAGCATATCCACATAAGGGCTAGAGAAAACATCAGCATACTCATATCGGAGAAAGATTAGCCTATCTCTTTCATCGGTTTTAATAAAGGTGCCATCTTCAATTCTTTCTTTTCTTGTTCAGTTCCTAAATTTATAATTTCTAACTCTTCACTAGTGGGTTTCCGGGTTTTTTTAGACTTTTCCACCAATCTAGTAAACTCTTTTATGTCCTTTTCTTCCCAATCTTAATCACACATTGCAATAGTATTATCAAGGTTTGACCGATTAGTCTTAGTGTAGTGAGTTTGTGAACTAATAGAACTTTTAAGATTCCTGAAAGTGTAAAGTGTGCTCTTATAAACATGTTATTTGTATGAAACAAAAAACAAAAACACAACATGAACACAAGAAAATACATGATCTCATTAAAATAAAAAGGGACAAAGTATTGATGTTAAGGTCTCGCCATGCTTGAATCCGATCACCTCTACAAACCTTGGAAAAGTTGTTTGGAGTGGTGGGATAATGAGTTCTTTATCTTCTGGTTCTTGTCCTTCAATCTTTACCATTCTAGCTTCCCTTTTGATCTAAGCAGCCCACTTGTAGTCATCTTAATTGGCCTTATATCCAAGCCCAAATCTCTGGTCCACACATTTTAATTTCATCACATTTATTCTCTTAGGCATCCCGGTTATAGGATCATATTGGAAAGGAATCCCATTCTTTAAAAAGGAATTGGCAACCATCCTTGTAGCTTCTGAAATTTTTAGCCTTCTCAGCACTATACCTTCAAGAACCCACTCGACATTCATGATTTCAAAAGCATAAATGTTTCCATCTCTACAATCTTTCACCTCAATGAACGGTACATCCATATTTTTTGCCATGGAAATTGTCTTCTCAGCCTTGACGGTTTATCAAGATCCTATTCATAATATATTTCAAACATTGGTGTAGTGAGGAAGCTATCGCTCTAGCTACATGGGTCCATAGTCTTCCTAACAATATGTTGTAAGAATGTCCATCACCTACAATGTCACAAGAAACATTTATGGCCCCATATGCAATTCCACCTCCAAGGTCCCAATTACCTACCTCGGCGAGCCATTATATGGTCTTGCCATCATAGTAATGGATCTCATGTGTGACTCATCAATGGATATTTCTTTCAACATGTGTCTTGGTAGCACATTCAATGTAAAACCATTGTCGACCAATACCTTTCTATTTAGGACATCTTTACATCGCATTGTAATGTATAATGACTTGTTATGCCCAGTACCATTAGGATCCAATTCATCTTTGGTGAAATATATATAATTTGAAGCTTGGATCCTTCCTACAAGATGTTTCATGGTTTCTTGGTTGGTATCTTGAGGTGTGTAGGTGACACGACCAAAGAGTTGATGTCTTCTTCAAAGTGTAGGAGTGTCGAAGTAATAAATCCGGCAAGACCGGGATCGAATCACAGGAAGGTTAACTGTACAAACTACAAATAAAGAAATAGATAATAACAGAAAAGGAGTTGAAAAAAGCTTTGAGATGTGATATTGATATAAGGATTAAACAAGGATAAAATAATTGTCAAGGTTAGAGGATCCACTAATGGCATTTCAAACAAGTATAGTATAAACTCTTTTTATTACTCAACTGGAAACCAAACACAAAGGAGGTTCCACTCGGATTATAAATTGTTAACATGATTACATTAGTTATCTTATTCGAATAATGATAATACTTGTAAATGTTGTTAGGTATTCATGATTATAACTTATGTTAACAATAAATCAAGTTCCTTTCATAGCACAAGTGTCGATTATACCATACGGTTGGGCTATGAAAGTGCCAAGTATTTGTTGTACCAAGGGTTGTTCAACACAAATCTAGATTAATCATTTAACAAGCACAAGTATTAAAAGTGAACAAGATAACAAATATAAAACATGTTAGTATCAAACATTAAAGTCCATATACCACACTTATTCTTACACCGTTAGTGTAACCTTTTCACCTTGACATAATAAACTTAGCTAAACATAATGAAAGAGAGAAACATAGATAAATAAGAGGAGAACATGATTATATAAGTATAATAAAGGAAATGAAAGGCATAAACAATAGATTAATGAAAGCAAAACTTAAGCATTACAAAAATATAAAGAGAGAGAGCAAGAACATGATCTTGATATGAAAACCAAGATGCCTAAATGCATAGCAAATGCCTCTTTTTATAGGCCAAAATTTGGAACTATTGATTTAATGACTAATTGTTGAGTGGATGGCCACATCTTGACTTGGTGACAATCCTTATCTTCTTGTCTGAACAAAACATCATTGTTAATGTCAGAATTTGAACAAATAGTCTTTATGAAAGTTCTAGGAAATTGTCTCAGCTTTCCAACAAAAAATGAATCAGTGCATTTGGACTTCTAGAACTCGAGATATGGGCTGAACACTGAACAATGTCTGGGCTGTAGGACCGATTCTGTTTTCTCCGTTGTTGCTACAATTTGAACTTGAAAACGACCTTTTTGAATCTTGGGCTCTTCATGAAAGTTTTAGGCCTATGTCTTAGCTTTCCATCCATATAGACTAGACCTAAATCCAAGTTCTACAGCTCCAGGTATGATCCAATAACCGAATAGTATTCCAGTTTGGACTGAACCAACATCTCTTTTCTAAGTTTGTCCCTATCTTTGTCTTCTCAATTTCAGTAGTTAAACTCATCAATCAATCCTTTAATTTATGTGATAGGCTTGCATTTAAGATGACCGTTTATCATAAATTAAAGGTATCTTATAGTATCAGACTTGTTATTATAAAACATGCTTTAGTTAAGGAGTTATTGATACTTTAAGTGCAAAATGATGATATAAAACCTTGATAAAAATGCACTTTTAATACTAATCATTAGGCCTCATTCAACACCTTTTACGAGGCCTCCTATATGGTTCAGAGCTCAAAATCAATGACAACAATGATATTCGCTATGTTTCATAAGCTTTAAGAACTCACTGGTCTATTTTTTAATGACGTGTTTATTCATTTCCTCAGTCAGGTCAACCACGTCTTTCCCCTTAACGTTTATTTTAGGCAAAACATCTCCCACCACGGGTTAGGCCTCTGGCTTCCACTTGAAATACAAGCACTGGTTGCAAGCTTTAGAAGAAGTACCTATAGTTATGAGGTAAGGCACTATAGTTTCCTTATTTCCCATTATAGGTTTAGACAATACCAATTTGGGTAACCACCCGCAGTAAATTATACCCGACACACTTTTTTGTTTTTGCTAGATTCATCCACCACGACCACCTCTCTATTTGTTCCCCTTTCAATTCAAAGAATTCCTTGAATCATCATTGTATCTCTTTGTTGTGGAAGTCTTCTCACTGGTTGATCATATAGCCTTTTTCACCATGATACTTATAAAAATTCATGCTTATTAGTCCTTTATAAACTACCTTTTTGTACCTAGCTTTTGCCATCATCTCATAAACTCTATCCATCAGTACTTTTAAAATCCTTGGGTATTCCAAATTCTAGTATGTTTACTGACCCACTAATCGAGGCATGATTAGGTAGAGGGTTTGTACTCATATTTGGAGCCTCCTCAAACGTTATCCACCCAGGCTTTAATTAACTGTAGGAGCTTTTTCTTGAAGGCATTGCAAGTATAAATGTTATGTCCTACAATGCCGCATATGGTACTTACAGGTGAGGTCTGACTTGTACCAGTAGGGGTAAAGTGGCTGTAGAGGGCGTGAGTGGTACTGTAGCTACATGTTCAATGCTCACTAGTTTTTGGTACATCTCGCTTAAAGGTAGTGGCAACAAGGGTAGCTATTATTGGACTCTTTGGTAATTTTTCTTTGGAAAATTTTCAACTTGGTTTTCGACTTGGTTATTTTGAGTCTCAGATTTTCAGGCAGGAGATAGAGAGCTAAAGTTCAATTTGGCAATTTAGGATGAAAGGGATAAGGTGTAAACCCTAAGTTGAAATTTATTAGGGAAAAAAAACTATTCAATATTTAAGGAGCAAGTTCAGAATAAGTAAATAAAGTATGAAGTCAATCTAACTATTAAGGTGTGTGAATGAAAAATTACAAGATAGAGGATTAAAGTGTATAAAAGTTGTAGAGGAAGAAATACTAGGAATTAATAGGACAATAGCCAAACAAAGCCTTGTCCCAATTAGGAAGGGGTATAAATACATGTGAGTGAGTGAGATGAAAACTTTTCTTCTCTAGATAACCGGTTGAAACTATAGAGAACAGCCCCAACCCAATTTTAACTTTCAAACAAGAAATCCTTTGCATGTCTCCCTTACAAAGTGCTTTAGTGAAAGAAGAATAATTGTAAGGTGAAAATTCAAGAATTTGAAGTAGAGAAAGAGAGATAGAACCAGCTGAAAAAAAAAATAAAAAGAAGAGAAGAAGAAAAAAAACCAAAAGGGAGGAGAAAATCTCCCAAGTACTCCCTCAAATTTCTTCTAAATTCGTGAGGTAAGAGTAACCCTTTTCCCTTGGAACTTGTTATTTGAAGTGTTAGGTTGTATGAGAAGAGAGCCCTAAATGATGTGATTTAGGGTTCTTGAATTAAATTAGAGTAAATAAAAAATCAATGCAAATACATACTCTAGCACATAAATAGTCTAGAAACACACATTCTTTAACTAGGATTGATGAAGGTAGGAGTTGTAGGAAACCCCCACCATTCAACCAAAAGAAAAACAAATATGAGGGGATGGGGAGTCTTCTATGGTATTATACTAATATAATGATGTTCTATGTTCAATGATAAGGATTGATGAAATGTGCAGTAACTGAAATCTTTTTAACTTCTTTGTATATTTCTTGATTTGCACTAAAACACTTTATGTTGGTGCTTGAAGTTGTGTGAGTCATGTTATCACTGAAACAAAAAAAAATTGATGTCTTGATGAGGAATGAATTTCAATTGATGGTTCCTAATATATTTTATACATAATGGAATCCTAAGATGTTAAAAAGATGCATAGGGTTTGATTAGTGTCTAAATCCATGAATTCAAGTCTGGATAATTTGGTAATGGGAATTTCAACAAAACATTAGACATGGAAGATGATAGACATTGCTGTAACTGCTTATATAAAAGTTGTAAAGAGATGAGTTAGCTAACATGTGGCACTAGTCTTTCTTTAATTGGACTTATAGAACTCTAGATATGAGCAAAATACCATTAAGATGTCTTGCTATTCGTAACATGATAGTTTAGTTATCAGAATTAAAATTATTGTTAGACATGGAAGATGATGGACATTGTTGTAACTGTTCATATAAAAGTTGTAGAGGGATGGGTTAGCTAACATGTGAAACTAGTCTTGCCTCAATTGGAGTTATATAACTCTATAAATGGGCAAAATACCATTAAGAGGTCAAGTTGTTCGTAATAGGACAATTTGGTTATTAGAATTAAAAATATTGTTAGACATGGAAACTGATAGACATTGTTGTAACTGTTCAGATAAAAGTTGTAGAGGGATGAGTTAGCTAACATGTGGAACTGGTCTTGTCTTAATTGGAGTTATAGAACTCTAAATATAGGCACAATACCATGGAGAGGTCAAGTTGTATATAACATGACAGTTTGGTTATCAAAATTAAAACTATTGTTAGACATGGAAGATGATAGAAATTTCCATAACTTTTCATATAAAAGTTGTAGAGGAATAAGTTAACTAACATTTGGAACTAACCTTGCCGCAATTGGAGTTATAGAACTTGAGATGTAGGCAAAATACCATTGAGTGGTCTAGCTGTTTGTAACACGACAGATTTCACTACCTGATTCCTAAGTAATTTTAGAATAGATGAATAACATAATTTTGGGCAACCTTATACATGAGAGTTATATTTAAGGATGTTAAAGTTCACTAGGATTTTTCCCTACCTGAATAGAAGCTCTAGAATTCCATTTAGAGACTAAAAACTACAGATTGGTCATGTTGTGAAGTGATGGACAGATTTACATGTGTGTAAAAGACGAGTGATTTTAGGCATGCTAATGATTCATGTTGAAATTAATTCTTCTGAATCATGGGAGATGTATATGTCAACATTCAAAAGAAATATAAAAAAGGGTCTAGACGGAAATAGACACTAAAATTTCATTGACACAAACCCGAGTCATAGATACCGAAATCTCGTTGATGCAAACCTAAGTCGTGCGAACACTTGAACGCTGATATGCTAACTCTAAAAAAAAACAAAATACACTTGATATGTGTATGTACATTATGATGAGGAAATAAACATGCATAGAAAGTATCATATGTATAATGAATGAATATGGATTGCCTATACCATTTGGCTTGAAGGAATCATGACCAAAGACTTCTCTATGATTCAGGAGGAGCGACCAGGATTGGATCTTCTGTTGGAGGAAGTCACAAGATAGGCAGAGCAAGTGCGTGGCTTTCCTCTCCTTTACACTTATGCAATTTAAATTCTTCCTGATAAATTCAATTACAATAATGTTATGTTTAATATAAATAAAGTCTGGCGTATTAACAATATTAGCTTCGCTTAATGGCATCCGTGATAGGATTGCAGGAAAATGAATTTCAAGATTAGCTTTGGCTAATGACGTCCTTGTTGGGATGCCCGGGAATGATCGATAAGGCTCGATTCATAAAGGGTATCCGTGTTTGGGTGACTCGAGGAAATTGATAGGTATAATTGCCCGAAATGTCCGGTTGGACTATACCAAGTTGAAGATTTAATAAAACCAATTAAATAAGGTTACTAGGTTCATGTAAGAAAATAAGAGTATTCAATTAAGAATACGTAAATGATGTCTAATTGAGTTTTAAATGATTCTCAGTAAATTTATAAGTTGATTATTAGAATTCCTAGGAAACTAATAGAAAACTTATGCTTTATTTGTATTCATTATATGACCATTTTTATTTCCGCTGTCAATATAATTATATGCTTATTAAGTTGTTTTTGTAATAGGTCCATCTAATACCTAAGGAGCTCATTAGTTTTAGGACTCTGCTTTACTAAGCTTATGTAAAAATTTAGCTCAAGCATAATAGTATTAACTAGATTGTGCAGTATGCTTTTTGTGTAAACTTCGATGTATATAAAAAAATATTAGCTCAATATGTAGTATTTTAGTTATGTAAACTCTGATATAATGTATGAATCAAAACTCCTTAGTTATCCTGTAATTAATCCTTTTGAAACTTTTTAGAATACTTATGTTATATTTTAAATTCTCTCATTACATGTTAGTATTCCTTTTCCTTTTAGACTTTATAATATGATTTATGGGCTATGTTATATTGATCTTGTTCGTAGGGCTTATATATATATATTGTGTGGATGGATTGTTTGAGCTGTCGAGTATTGATGATGGAATTAAAGTTTGGAATTGTGTGACCTTATTGTGATGGATTGAATGGGTAAATTGGAAGTAGTCGATGACTTAGGATGTTCAATATACAAAGGAAACTCTGCCGAAATTTTGGTAGAATTCTAAAAAAAAAAAATTACCCTCAAATTAAAAGTATATGTTGGGATCTTTTAGCGTTGATAAACGAATAGTCGGGACTGTTACATGGGGTCTTGTTGTTTTGGAAGTGGTTTTTCTTTCTTATGCAGCCACCTTTAATATGATCGACATCCTTTTCCTCCCCTTCAAAACCCTTTTTCTTAGTAGGCGTGAAGATTCTGCCACTCTTTATCTCTTGCTGTATGCGTTCTACCACTGCTATAACGTCAATAAATTATTATGTTGAACTACCCATCCCATACTTGTAGTACGACACCTTAAGTGTATTTGCAAATAAGGTAATCATCTATTTATCTAAAAATGAGGGGTGTACTTATACACCAGATCCCTTCATCTTTGAGCATACTCTCTTATGCTTTTTTTATCCCCCTTCTCTAGATGGGACAAACTAGTTCTATCAAGGGCAATATCCATGTTGTACTTATATTGTTTAATGAAAGTGTCCAGATCTTTTTATCTTTGAATCTTCGTGCTATCTAGTCTCATATACCAGCTCAGTGCTGCCCCACTCAAACTATCATAAAAGAAATGCATTAGAAGTTTTTCATTGTCCATTACTTCGCCATTTTGTTGCAATAAGATTTAAGATGGGTAACGGGGCATTGAGTTCCAGTGTATTTGATGAATTCGGGAACACATAATCTCTTTGGTACAACCATGTTTGGGGCAAGACATATTTATGTGGCTTGCACTAGATCAGACAAATCTACTCCCTCGATAGCCCTTATTTTGGCTTCTAATGCTACCACCATCTTATCTTGATCAATATCATCAAACAATTTTATCTTATGATATTCATTGGCGAATGCATTTACTACTGCAGAGGTTGGTTTCGATACTATTGATTTGCATAAATGTTACATTATATTAGGGGTCCCGACCCTTTTCTCCCATCCTCTCTTTGTGTTGAGTTGTTGCTTGAGTTTGAATAAAAATGACTGGCTGATGGAAGGGCCTTTACTAGAGGCATTTCTAAGCACTTGCTCGAGTAAGCTGGTGACATGAGTCATGCTAACCTCTAGAGAATCCAATTCTTCTTGGAAATGAGCATCATGGTATTGAAGGTATGACATATTTTATTTGACGAAACGCTATGGATAAGAATTCTTGGTACCATTTTTTATATAAAAATTATAATTCATGTTTTGCATATTTATGCAAGAGAGGGTAATTAAAATACACATGAGAGAAGACAATTACCCGGCCCGAAGGTGTTGCTTGGTTGCCGTTGCTTGTCCGCCATGAGGTGGTGGAGATGTTGGTGGATCTTTGGAGTAATTCACGGTGCTGGTCTAGGAAGAGGACTACTTTTGCTAGCGTTGTTGTCCATGATTGAAAAGAATGAGAGGAAGTGCAGCCAATGTTGCTCAAGGCTACTGCTTACTCATAGTGATTATGGTTTACGAGGTTGGTGTGAAGGAGTTGAGGCTGAGATGATGAAGATGTTCTTTGGAACCTGGAGTTGTTGTTACTTGAAGGAAGTTGTTGGCCTATAACTGGTCATGCTAATGGCTTTGGAATACAGAGGAGTTCACAACTCTATTGGGTGCTTGGTGTTTACTATCATGGCTGGAAGGTGGTTGTTACTAGGCAATGGAGAAGAAACTAAGAAAGCAGTGGTGTATGTATATGATGTTAGATTGTGTAAGCTGGGCTGTGGGAGTTTTTTCTTTACTTCTCTGCCCCCTCATGTACGAAAAATAGGGTCTTTAGAGCATGGTTTTTTTGCCATTGATAAGTTTGGGAAGGATCCCACCCATTGGCCAAAAGTCACCATCACAAGCTGAAATTAGACTACAAAGGTTGATCGGGTCACTATCTTTGGGGTGGTGTCACGACTGCTATATAGGTGACCAATCGACGGGAATCACCGGCATAGTATGGTGTTGGGCCATGAGAGTAATGTCGTGTTTGTCTTGTTTGGCTGAGAGATGAGGCATTAAATTCCTTTGAAAAGTAGTCGCCTATGAAGCTTTTCGAGTACAAAAGACTAAAGATGATGAATAGTGGCCAAACGACAAGTTGTGTGGCCCTCTTTTTTTGGTGTTGGTCAAAAAAATGTCGTTTTGTATCGAAACAAAAGGCATTCAAAGCCTTTGAAAGTAGTCGTCCGGAAGCTTTTCAAGTACAAAAGTTTGAAGATGGTGAACAGTTGCTAGACGACAAGTCGCGTGGCCTTTTTTTTTGTGTTGGTCAAAACAAACTGTTTTGACACCCTTATGGTTTTAATTTAGTATTTGATTAAAATTCAATTTAGTTTCTTGTCTTTTGATTTCTTTTAATTGCATCCCTAATTGATTTCAAACTTTTAATTTTATACAAGTTAACCCTTACCGAACTCAAATATTAACCCCAAAGTTCAGTGCCTTTTCATTTTAATCCTTGGTTTTGGATTTATACAAATTGATCCTCAATTAACCATTTAAGTTTCAATTTGCTTCAATTTCACCCTATTTTCAACCTAATTGAGTCTTCGAAGTTTAACGCCTTTTTAAAAAAGGTCATTCGTTGTGAATTTCTTCAATTTGACCCTTAATTAACCCTAAACTTTGATTTTCTTGTAATTTTATCCATGATATCAACCAATTGACCTTAAATTTATACTCTCTAAGAGTGGTATGTTTGTAGAAAAGAGGTACTTGTATGATGGTCTCTTTAAAATAAATGTAATGACTATTGCAACCAATGATGAGAACAAAAATAAGAATGTATTTTCTTTTTATTTGCTTGAGTTTTATGATGCGTTGTATGGTAGGTTAGATCATGTGAATTATAATTTTATGCAAAGGTTAATAAACAATGAGTTATTACCAAGTATGATTTTAAAAAAAATCATAACGTTAGAAATTTATGTAGAATCAAAATTCAAAAAACCTCATTTTCAAACAATTAAAAGAAGTAGTGAATCTCTAGACTTAATTACATTTATATATTGGTGACTTAAAGTTTATATAAACTAAAGAAGGAAAAAAACATTATATTACTTCTTATATTTTCTTAATGATACTATTGGCAAAAACATTATATTTTCTTCTTATATTACTTTCACCCAAGTTTGTCAAAAACCTTTTCCTCGCATGGTTTTACGGATGTTGATTGGGCTGGTAGCGTTGATGATTGAAAATTTATGGGTGGATATCTTGTTTTCTTTGGACACACACCGTGGCTCGTTCTTCTAACAAGGCTGAGTATAAAGCCTTAGTCGATGGTACTTTTAAGGTCATATGACGTCAATATTTATTGTTAGATCTGTAGATTACTCCTTATATGTCTACGAGTTGGCATGATAATATGAGTGTTACTTATTTGTTTGCCAAACCTATCTTACGTTTCACTACTAAGCATTTTAAGGTTGATTATCATTTTGTACATGAAAGAGTTGCTATAAAAACCATTCAAATTCACTTTATTTCTTTCAAGGATCAACTTCCAGATGTTCTCATAAAACCTCTCTCAACTGCTTCTTTTACTACTCTTAGGTTTAAGCTACGGGTTGAACCCCCATCCTCACTTGAGGGGGCGTTTTATAGTATATTACGTATTATAGGCTTGTATATATTTAGTAAAGGTTTACTATTCTTGTGTAGTAATCCTTACATTAACTATTGTTCATTGCCCCGCATATAAAATAGGAAAGCTTGGCTAACTAATAGGTTAAGAATCCTATTATTCTCAACTCTTTTGCGTTTGCAACTATGTTTAGGTGAATTTCAAAAGTATGTTTGGCATGAAAAAAAATATTAAATTGATATCTTTTTAATAAAAAATCATTTTAATATCTTTTCAAGCGAAAATTACTTTTCAAAAACACTATACACAACAATACCAAAGACTCACCGTCTACATCTACATTACTAAATTCACTAGCATTTCAATTCATGTATTTAGATTTATAGTCAAAACTTGATTACATTGAATAACTTTTAGGATTAAATCGGTATTTGACAAGGTATTATAGCGTGGTGGTTACAAGTTCAAATCTTATCATTCCCATTCTAATTAAGAAAAATTAAGTACAATGTAGTGTCGACTTGTGGGAATGTGTTAGAGAATAAAATAAAATATTATTAAGAGATCACCTAATAACTTAAGATATTAAGTTATTTAATAAAATAATATATTAATTTTTTATTTTTATTTTTGTATTGTAATCTCTACATTAGTTATTTAACATTGTCCTATATATATATATATATAAAATATTAACTAAATAATATATTATTCTTAACTTAGTATTAGAATCATTACACTTTAAAAATCTCTTTCCTCCTCTCCAATAGATTTTTCATCTCAGCCTACAATGCATACTTCTTCTTCTCCCTCTACTTTGGAAGCTTCCCTAGCTGTTTTCATGAATCCTTAGACCTTTTCTTCTCCCTCTTGTGGTTAATCAAAATTGATTTTTAATAACAATAAGATCGTATAACAATATCTATGCTTGTTAAATATGTCAAAGACTATATATATTTGATGGTGGATTTCATATCATAAGGTTTTTGGCCTATTAGTAATAAGCTACGCGAAGAGATAACGGTCCGAATCATTCCTCCATATAATTTTAGTTTAAGAAAGTAAGACAATAGATTTTCTTATTATTTTTATTTTTATTTTTATTTTTAGTCTAATGATAGCAATTACTCACATATCAGTCCCTATCTATACGCTAATTGTCAATCGGATCATTATCCTAGTACCCTTTCAAGAACCCATTGTGAATTTTTTAATAAATTAGGTATTTTTTAACTTCTCCGTATAACAAAGGTACTTTAAACGGAAAAATATATTGGATTATATTCTTATTAAGAGGAAAACCTTAACTGATTTAGATGGGACTAGATGAGCTGCATAACATATCACATGTTCAATTTCAAGTTCGGTATACTTCCTACGAGAAAATTAATATGGAGTCGAAGTCCTTGTCCGAATAATACTGTACTACGTCCTTCCTCCTATTAATTAGGACAAGTAGTTGTAATATTAATTTCATATTAATTACTCCTCTAATTATTGTATTCGTAAGTTAAGGTTTTATTGCAAACATGGGCGGTTGTTCAAAGCCATAACCGGACTGGATTAGATAATCCAAATCCTAATCCAAAAAGAGATCGTTTAATTCCTTGTAATGTAATGGTAGATTCTAACCACTATAAATACAAGGTAATAGCTACGACCTTCTCAACATTCATTATCACTAACACAATATTCGTTTCTCGCTTTTGCTTACTGCTTGCTTTGCTCTCAAATAATGGGTGCTGGTGGTTTTGTTGCCGGTGATGTTAAAAACTATCCCGGAAAGGTCACTCGGCACGTGGTAAATGCTTGTGTGCTAGGAGCCATGGGAGGATTAATTTTCGGATACGACCTTGGTATCTCGGGTGGTGTGACGTCTATGGCTCCCTTTTTGAATAAATTTTTCCCAGATGTTTATCGTAAGGAAGCATTAGATACATCCACTAATCAATATTGCAGATTTAACGATATGGGGCTAACCTTGTTCACATCTTCATTATACCTGGCTGCATTAATTGCATCTTTTGGAGCTTCTTATATCACGAGGACGTGGGGTCGGAAAAGAACAATGCTCCTTGGTGGCATCGTATTTTTCATCGGAGCTGCTCTCAATGCCGGCGCTGTGGACCTCTCAATGCTCATCGCCGGTCGCATTCTCTTAGGTGTTGGAGTTGGTTTTTCAACTCAGGTAATCAGCCCTTCTATCTATAACAAAAAGATCAATTCTCTTTGGTGGCATCATGTTTTTCATCGGAGCTCTATAGATCATGCATTCTATATGCTAAATTAATTGTAAATTTTTGTTTTGATATCGATCAGTCTGTGCCGCTCTATGTCTCCGAGATGGCTCCACAACAACATCGTGGTGCTTTCAACATTGTGTTCCAACTCGCAATCACTATTGGCATTTTCATAGCTAATCTCGTCAATTACTTGACACCTAAGATTGCTGGAAACCAAGCATGGCGTTACAGCTTAGGCGGAGCGACCATTCCAGCTGCCCTCATCTGTCTTTCAGCGCTTAAACTGGATGACACTCCAAACTCGTTGTTAGAGCAAGGCAAAGCTGAAAAAGCTCGAGAAATACTTAGAAAGATACGTGGCCTTAACGACAAGGAAATTGAGTCTGAGTTTCAAGATTTAGTCACGGCCAGTGAGGCAGCCAAGCAAGTGGAGCATCCCTGGACTAGAATCCTTAAGAGACAGTATCGGCCGCAACTGACCATGGCTGTAGCTATTCCGTTTTTCCAACAACTTACTGGGATGAATGTGGTCATGTTCTATGCTCCTGTCCTCCTCCAGACTATTGGTTTTGAAAGTAATGCTTCCCTCTTATCCACGGTTATCACCGGCGCTGTTAACATTCTTGCCACCGGTGTTTCAATCTATGGCAGTGATAAGTCTGGAAGAAGATCTCTGTTTCTTTCAGGTGGAGCTGTAATGTTTGTATTTCAGGTAATTAAGAATTATCTGTGGCCTGGAGATAAAATTGTTCGCTTGTGTAGTTTGGTTTACATATACTACTACTACTACTTGGATATCTTATGTAAATTAATGTTACATGTGCAGGTTGCGCTCGCAGTTTTAATCGGATCCAAGTTTGGAACATCTGGAGATGTGATTCAGTTGCCAAAGTGGTATGCCGGTATAGTTGTAGCATGCATCTGCTTATTTGTTTCTGCCTTTGCGTGGTCATGGGGGCCATTGGGATGGCTAGTTCCGAGTGAAATATTTCCGCTAGAAATTCGATCAGCCGGGCAAAGCATCACCGTGGCAGTCAACATGTTATTCACTTTCTTCATAGCTCAGCTTTTCCTCGCAATGCTTTGCCACTTCAAATTTGGTTTGTTCACTTCTTTGCAATCTTTGTGGCAATCATGAGTACCTTCATCTTTTTCTTTTTGCCTGAGACGATGAACATCCCCATTGAAGAGATGTCTAAAGTGTGGAAGCAACATTGGTATTGGAGGAGATTCGTGACTGAAGATGATGATCGACGAGCTTTGGATGTTATGGTCTAGGAATATCATCTTTTAATTCGCTTCTTTTCTTTATTTTCTTTCTACTAGTTTTTTTCTATTTAATTAAACATTAGCTCATGTAATGTGGACTTCTCAGGAAAATGTTGGAGGAGATTAAAGTTTAGACCTTAATTTCATTAGATATCTAAGTGTATTTGCTAATGAGTTCAATATCCAGTAAGAGTACTATCTTCCAATTATTATTCTTGGACTAATTGCGGTGCGAGAGTTTATTGCAAATTTGTATGCTCTTCCCTTGAAATGAGATTGCCTAATTGAATGAGATTTGTCAAATTTGGTTCAAAGATCTTGTTTACAAGCAGATCTAAACCAAGATGATGTTATTGAAATTTTAAAAGACATATTGCAAGTATTTTAATTACAGAAATGAGGAATAATAGAGCCCTAAATATAAAAGATTCATCATTAACAACAACAGAAGATTTATTACTTTAAAGTGCTTCAACAAACCTTTTTTAGAGGTGCATTTAAACCAAGGTGGTCTTGTTGCAATCTTGAGAGTCATATTACCAACGGCCTAGTTGCACAAGTGAGGATCAATAAGGCTTTAAGAACAAAGAATTCATCCTTGACAACAACAAAAGATTCATTATTTTAAACTCGGCCTCTTGTTTTAATTTAAGCATGGTTACTTTTACTATTAGTATGCATGCTAGGTTTTCTGATTTTATATTAATTGTAAATTTGAATATATACTTAGCATGCATGCTAGTATTCTATTATTATTTTTGTGTTGAAAGTATGTTAGTCATTAGTTATATTTTTACATGTTTATAGATTTAAAATTATATCAACTGTAGGCTTTTCTTGAGAAATTTATTATGTTTCGCTTGTCTTATTATGATAAATTAAACGTCATTACTCACTAGTCTAATATATATATATATATATATAAACTTTGTTTTACAATCTCAAGGCTCACTAGTCTATGGGTTCATCTTATTACATAATTTATGGTTCAAAGATCTTATTTAGAAGCAGATCTAAATCAAGGTGGTGGTGTTCGAATTTTGGAAGGCATATTGCAAACATCCTAGTTGCACAAATCAGGAACAATAAATCTTTAAGGACAGATGGTTCATCCTTAACAACAACAAAAAATTCATTACTTTAAAGTGCTTCAAAAAAACTTGTTTAGAAGTGCATTTAAACTAATATGGTCTTGTTAGAATCTTGAGACGCATATTGCAAACAACCTAATTGCACAAGTGGGGAGGAATAAAGCCTTAAAATTTTCAACATTTTCAACATCGTACCTTCAGGAACCCATTTAGTATGCACAATTTCAAAAGCGTGAATGTTCCTATCTCTACAATATTTTACCTCGATGAACGGTTCAACCATATTTTTTTATCGTGAAAAGTATCTCTTCTATCTTGACTATTATCAGCATCTCATTCATAATATATTTCAAGCATTGGTGGAATGAGAAAGTTACTGCTCCGGTCGCATGAATCCATGGTCTTCCCAACAATATGATGTAAGATGGATGAATGTCCATCATCTTTAATGTTCATGGTCTTTATTTAATTAAACATTAGTCAGTAATATGGACTTCTCAAGAAAATGTTATAGGATATTAAAGTTTAAACCTAAATTTTATTAGATACATATATTTATTTATTAATGAGTTCAATATCAAATACGAGCACTATCTTCCAATTATTATTAGACGAATTGCGATGTGAGATTTTATTGCAAATTTGTTTGCTCTTCCCTTGAAATGATAACCAGGTGTACTCACTTGGGTTCCTTATATTTGGCTTGCTCAGAAATAGAGGCAGAATCGATTTCTGAAGCTTGAAGGAGGACCCTATCTCTTATCTTAGAAATGGCATTTTATTAGATAAAATATGTTATAAAAGAAGTAAAATTTTGTAGAACATATTTTATCTGACAGAATGCTATGGATAAGGATTCTTTGTTGCAGAATAATAAATAAAGAGAATTAAATCCAAAAAAAAAAGGAAGAAGCTTTTAGAGAAAGAAGTTAAGAATTGAAAGTAAAGAAAAAGAAAAATGAGAATTGGAACTTTTTAATCAATTCATCAAAAACTTCATATCATTTAGAAAAGTAGGATATAAATACTAAAACCCTAACTAGAATAAGCGATTGGGTTTATAGCCTACTAAATAAAATACCCAACAATAATTAAATCAAACCCAATAAATAAATTCTAATTAATAAACCTCAACTAAAAATTCATATAAATTAAACTAAAACATAAGTTAAAGCTCAATCTCTTAATGGTTTAGGTTACCATTCATCATCTATAATCGTCTGAGTACATAAACAATCTCTCGAGTCCAAGTGTCCTCACCATTCTCGGTACCATTTTTTATATGAGATAGAGAACTTAAAAATCTTAAGCAGAATAAGCAGCCGAGGATGAACGCATATAACATTGGATTGATTGACTAGTAGGCACCATAACACAAGCCAAAAGAATGAGGGGTGATACAAAGAATTGAACACATTTCCAAGATCATTTCCAATAGGATCAAGTCAGTCATTGTCACGACCCGATTCCCGGATCCATGACCGGCACATAGGCAAGGTCCCTCTACAGGGTTCCAAACCTATGCGAACCCACACTTACATACGAACTTATCCTTTAAATAACTAAAGTAGAGTTTAATGCAATACTAATAACAAAATTAACTTCCTAATATAATTTGATTGTCTTAATACAAGAGTTAATATAAATTCATAGTTGTGGAATACTAACTAGACATAGAGGAAAAGTATTAATTGCAACCAAAAGAGAAAGTTTTGAAGGTCCAACAAAAGTGACTTGCTAATAAGCTATAAACCTGAAAAAGATAAATAATAAGAGGGTAAGTTCAATAACTCAGTGAGTAGATAATGTTCAATATACATACACGAGGTACAAAAACAATGAGGGATATATATACAATTATGGCTTTATATTCTTATAGGAGAGTTTCTCAAATTAACCATAACAAAAGTATCATAAGGCAAAGCTCATTAGAAAATAAAAATGCAATGAGCATGGGCCTTCGTAATGTGAGATGATAAGTCCACACAGGTTGGTGACTTCCCCGACCAACTAGGATTCAGATATGATATGCACAAAGATTAACATTACCCTGTTAGCATGAGTATTCTGACTGACATACCATAGTTTCATATGATCATAATCAAACAAATAGATTCATATCTCAAGGCTCAACTCATGACATCAATCAAATAAGGAGTTATCAATTCAAAAGTCAATTCAAAAGTATATATTGGCTCATATCAAGAATTCAGATTCAACAATTGATCATGCTTTATTGTAACAAAGATAATAATCAACACGTGCGCACGCGCACTCGCACACACACATATATATATCATCAAGAAGCATAATCCAATTCATATTAACAATCCAAATATTTATACTATTTCTCATGTATATGGAAAATTATCCACTCACTTGACTCAAAATCAAAAGCGAACTTGAAGATACCGAAAGAAATCCTATTGATGTCTCACATGTAGAATATCAGGATTATCTAAATACAAAAGGAGACATACTCAAAAACGACTCGAAAAGAACTTACAACCTATTTAATATACTTAACTAAGGGTCTAACTCATAACCTTATATGTTTATGAACAAAACTAGTTATTTTTCCCAAAAACCCAAAAATTAAACGGTTTTTCCTGAAATCTAATTCATAAGAAAACAAATTTTAAAACTTGATAATATTTCACTAAATAACCCTCAATTATTCATCAAACCAATCTGAAAAATCTAATATTACATCTAGGGAACAATTTGGAATTTTTTCAAATTTTTAGGAATTGAATTATAATTTTATCAAATTAAAGAATCAAAATAAAAATATTATAATCCATCCTCAATTCTATCAGAATCTCAAATTATACTAGTTCTCATTCATTTATTGTCCCCTCTTTTCTCCTCTTCTTCTCCATCTCAGATGATGGGCGATATCTCGAGGAAAGAAGCCGCTGATTAGAAACTGCACGAGTTTAGTTTTAAAGGGGATTCCACGGGAGGAGGAGTGGGTCAGATGGGGAAGGTAAAGAGAGAGTCTACTGAGCCACTTGGCACAGGATTAGATCTGCGGCAGAATCAGTCAGAGCTCCAATGGAGTGGGGTAGAGAGTTTCAGCCAAGTTCAGGTGGGGTTATTTTTTTCTGTTTATATTCAATGAAAATGGAGGTGTGGACAGTTTCAGTATTGACGATCTAAGCAGCTTCTAAAGAAAACAAAACTAATTCGAAGATGACGTGAAAACAACTGCTTGGCAGCTAATTCAATATTGATGACCATGCATGCTCACCACAGAAGAAAAATAATAATATCCACTTTGATTTTTTAATGGATATCACGCAAATCATTAATGTTTTTTGTAGTACAATAAGGACAATTAACCACAATACTGCAATTTTCTTCAAGTTGTTTTTCAACTGCGGTGGTTTGCAGAACTTTTTCCCCGCATGTGCTATAGCACACTCACACATTTGATCGTCAAATATCATTTAGAGGTATTTAAAGTAATGATAATTTTTTAAAATATTTTTTATTTAAAAATATATTAAAATAATATTATTTTTAATTTATTTTTAATATTAATATATTAAAACAATTCTTAAACACCAAAAATAATTAATTTAAAATAAAAAAAAAATTAAAATTTAACAAAACTCTGGTTGACCCCGGCCACCCCCTAATTAATAAGCAAGTAGTTATCAACAATATTAACACAACCTGCTTACCACTTTGTCTGTCCATGTTAGTCATAATATTTATTTAAATTTTTTTATATTATTTATTAACATGGATTTGGACCGGTACGGATCCTGAAGTTAACAATTATATAAATTTTTTTTTTATTCAATTTCTTGATGAACTATGAGGAATATAATTTTTTTCTCAATTATTTAATTATTACAAATCAATCAAATTATGTATCTCAATCTTTCCCTCAATTATATATTTTTGTGAATATACACAACAGTAAAGAAAAAGTAATGAATCATATTTCGATAAATTAACAAATGGGATTTTGTTTTAGGCTATTAGTTTCGATATCCACCGGGAAAAGAGAAAGTTTGAAGCATGGAGGGTGACATGCTACCGGTAGGCAAGTTTAATATTGTACACCGTCAGGCAACGATATTGAATTTAATTTGCCAGCTACAATAAATAAAGACGGCACTCTTTACCAAAAAAAAAAAAAGAATATAAATGCTAACCCATAGATAAGATAAATCCATCTCAAAGGTGGTTAAGAAGTCTATTTCTTTATTTAAAAAAAAATAAGATGAATATTTTAAAAAATTATTATGCTAACCCATAGATAAGATAAATTCATCTCAAAGGTGGTTAAGAAGTTTATTTCTTTAATTTTTTTAAAAAAATTAAGATGAACATTAAAAAAATTATTAAATTGTTTTAATACATTAAATTGCTGTGAAAATGTGTTTTCAAAATTATTAAAAAAATAGTATTGATCAACTCGCAAACCATCTGAAAATTAAAATAAAAAAATCAAATGTAAGATTATAAAAGCGGAACATAAATAAGGATAATTGCAGTGATATTCTTGAAAGTTATTTTGCCTATTTAGAATTGTGGTTACAGTTATTTTTTAAAGTATTTTTTATGCTGAAATACATTAAAATAATATATTTTTTTATTTTTTTAAAATTATTTTTAAAATTAGCGCATCAAAACAATATTCAAAATATATAAAAAAAAAACTTTTAATAAAAATAAATTTTTAAGAACTGCGTTCTCAAACGGTAAAGGCTTCAACCTCCATGATTAAAAGTCATAAAAAAAAAAAAAGTCATAAAATTGATGGTTAATAGACTTCCACTTCTCGTTAGGCAGAGAAACAAAAGTACTCCTCGAATGCCCTTACAGAACTGTTCCAAATTAAACAGGCCCTCCTCCAGAAGTCATCGTCCTTAAATGTTGCTTCCAGTTTTTCCAACTACTTTGTAACTATATGTAGAAATTGATGCTACCTTTTGATTTATTACACCATCCAAGGAAGCACTGTTCTTGACCCCATTAGCCACCTACCCTTATATGATCTGCTTTGGTCTCCACGATGCTATACTCAAATCCAAGGAAAGTTTGTGCTGGGAACGTCGTCATCTTTTTTTGTGTTCCATTACAAAATTTCGATTTTTTTTTTTAATTTGCAGAAGCAGCATTGCAGAGTCAAAATGTAATGTCTGTACCTTTCCTGGGTCAGTTGGCCAAAGATAATGGTGGTTTGGGAAGAAAGGGAATCGATATCTAAAATTATACGTTTACTTTTGAGCTCGGACTGCATCATCATTACCAAGAATGGCAAGGAAGTTCTGGAGAAAAAAAAAAGGTAATTTGATTTTGTACAAAGAGAAACAAAAGATTCGAGATGATTTAATTAAAAATCCGTACACTCGTACATACCAAAAATAAAAGTTGGTAAACTCAAATAGGAAAAATAAATAAAAAAAATTCCAAGGATATTTTTATATCTTCATAAAATATTTATAATACATTTAAGAAAATAAATTCAGATTTGACTAAAAAAAATTAAAGAAGTTTCTTGACGGCACTACCTATCTCCTTTTGTCTCGGGAGGCCTAATGCCTATGATCAATCAATGCAGAGGTTATCGAACCGCCAAATGTCATGAAAATGGTAGTGCCGTCTTTGATCTTTCGTTTCTGTTTTTTTACCAGAACTTCGTTCAAGCACTTCTGGTTCTTCTGTCTGTTCTCTCTGTCTCTCTTTCCTCCATTGTCTATTCCTTATCCTCCACTCCAAACTCTGCTCCACAAATCATCCTTGCCTTATCCTTGACTGCTAATTTAGGACACAAAACCAAATATGGAACAAGATCCCATTTACCAGTTCCTTATTTGAGTTCCTGTTGACTTTATAGCGAGCAGATTGTGCACTCCTGCAGCCACAAATTTCAATCATAAACAAAACCCGCTATTTCTTTTTCCTTTCTTTTGTCTCTCAATCAATCTGCTATGGAGAAATCTGGTTATGGTCGTGATGGTATTTACAGGTCACTAAGACCAAAACTTGTCCTTCCTAAGGATCCTAACCTTTCTTTGGTCTCGTTTCTTTTTAGAAACTCCAATTCTTACCCTCATAAACCGGCTCTTATTGATGCGGATTTGTCTATAACCTTATCTTTTTCAGAGCTCAAATCCATTGTCATCAAGGTCGCTCATGGATTACTCAACCTGGGCATCTCCAAAAATGATGTTGTTCTTATCTTTGCTCCCAATTCTTACCAATTCCCTATCTGTTTCTTGGCTATCACTTCCACTGGTGCTATTGCAACAACTGCAAATCCTCTTTATACAACCTCAGAACTTTCGAAACAGATTAAAGATTCCAATCCCAAGTTGATTATTACAGTCCCTGAATTGTGGGACAAAGTCAAAGGTTTCAATTTGCCTGCTGTCTTTTTAGGACCCAAACGAGTGTCTTTGCCGTTGGAGTCAGGTTCTAGAATCACAAGTTTCGATTCTTTGGTTGGGTTAGGAGGATCTAATTCTCAATTTCCTTCGAGTAATGTGAAGCAAAGTGATATATCTACGCTTTTGTATTCGTCAGGGACTACAGGGGTTAGTAAAGGAGTGATTTTGACACATGGGAATTTCATTGCTGCTTCTTTAATGGTCACCATGGATCAAGTAATGGCAGGTGAGATGCACGATGTTTTCCTTTGTTTCTTGCCCATGTTTCATGTGTTTGGATTGGCTGTGATCACTTACTCACAGCTACAAATGGGAAATGCTGTTGTGTCAATGGGAAAGTTTGAATTTGAGATGGTTTTGAAGACTATTGAGAAGCACAGAGTGACCCATATGTGGGTTGTGCCTCCAGTGGTGCTTGCTTTGGCTAAACAGGATATGGTTAAGAAGTATGACCTTTCGTCGTTGAGAAATATTGGTTCTGGTGCTGCCCCTCTGGGAAAAGATTTGATGAAGGAATGTGCCAAGAATTTGCCTGATACTATAATTTCTCAGGTAGTTGATATGGCTGGTTTTAATGCTTAAGAAAATCATAATTCAAGTTTAAGAAAATATGAAATGTTTCGAAGTTCACGTTTATGCACAGAAATCATTTCCTTTTGATTTGGAAAAAAAGAAAAGAAAAGAATTTCTTCTTTCTGAATCAAGATGTTCTCTGTGGTTTTAGGGCTATGGCATGACTGAAACTTGTGGCATTGTATCAGTGGAGGATTCGAGACTAGGTGTTCGACATTCTGGCTCTGCTGGAATACTTGCTGCAGGAATTGAGGCCCAGATAGTCAGTGTGGAAACTCTAAAGCCTCTCCCTCCTAATCAGTTAGGGGAAATATGGGTTAGGGGACCCAATATGATGAGAGGTAAGATGCCATCTAGCATGCTTCAATGAGAAGCTTTCAGTTCTTGCGCAAATGGCTGTGTTAGAACAAAAACTAAATGTTGTCCAACTAGGAAAAATAATGAGATGACTAACTTGGATTAAAATTAGATTATCTTGACGGAATAACATCTGAAATATCCATTTAACTAAAGCCACCATGTTTGTGCAATCCATTGGCAGGTTATTTCAATAATCCGCAAGCCACAAAAGATACCATAGATAAAAAGGGTTGGGTCCATACTGGAGATCTTGGATATTTTGATGATGATGGACAACTTTTTGTGGTCGATCGGATTAAAGAGCTCATCAAGTATAAAGGTTTTCAGGTACTATCTAGTAAAGGAAATTCCTAAATAAATGTAAAATTGTTTATTGCCTGAAGAAATACATTGCAACATTACTCACGCACTTTGGCTATTCTGAGCTGAATGGCTTCTGAATGGTGTTGACATTTTCTTGATCGATTTTCACTAGGTTGCACCTGCAGAACTAGAAGGGCTGCTAGTTTCTCATCCTCAAATTTTGGATGCTGTTGTCATCCCGTAAGTTGAACACAAGGATTTGTGCCACTGACATCAGCGGACTCGTGAAAACTACTTTAAAGTACATTTATATCTTAAGTTCATGCTGCTGATTATTTGCATCACCTACTCGCTGTAGATATCCTGATGCTGAAGCTGGTGAGGTCCCAGTTGCATATGTTGTGCGCTCACCCAATAGCGCACTGACTGAAGTAGATGTTCAGACATTTATTGCTGATCAGGTAAGTGGCAGATTATGGAAAGTAGTGCGCTTTCTTGGGAATCATAATTCATTTAGTAGAATACAGTTCGGTTTGATTCATCTTCTATCTCCTCTTTGGAACTACGAATTCTGAATTCCATTGGATTGCAGAAAACTTAGGAGAAGTTGGTCTGCACAACTATCAAAGATTAGGCAACACATAGTAATGTAGTAATATCACTATTCTAACTGTTAGATTCTGTTTTCTAAAATAAATTCATGCCATCTAGTTCTCAAAGCTATGCTGAGTCCTCCATAATTGTCAGTCCAGTAGCTCTGTTGTTGTTGCTCGTTCAAAAAATGACATCTTTTTTCTTTAACTTGCATGTGATGTTTGGATAAGTTTTTTTCTGTAACTTACAATCGATTTTCTTCTATGAAGGGGAAATACTTACGCATATGTTCTCTGTGCATGGAATACATATTTATTTTTTTCTGTGATTAGTACGCCATGGCCGACACTTTGTTCAGCTCACCATCGACCCCTTTCTCTGTTTTGCAGGTTGCACCTTTCAAAAGATTGCGGAAGGTGACTTTCATAAATACTGTACCTAAATCAGCTTCAGGAAAAATCCTCAGAAGAGAGCTCATTCAGCAAGTAAAATCCAAGATATGAGGTTCCACGGTCCCTTCGCAAATACTTGGCTTGCAGGAGAATCGACCTGGATTCTTAACTTGGCTTCCATTTCTCTTCTTGTTGTTGAATGAAAAAGGATTTTTATTTAAGATTTCCAGTTACTAAGTAAATTGTTTTTTCAACATGTTATGGAAGTTACTATCAGTCTCAAGTAATCTACTGTTCTTCAAATGTTGCCCAAGGCTTACTTCAGGCTCTAGGATTCACTGGATGTCGTCTATCACAACTATCTAGACAATTGATGAGTAGTAGTTGTACTCAGAACAATAAAACCATTCCTCGATCGCAAGAAGTCTATGAACCTAATTATTAAATAGATGTGAAAAATAAAAACTACTAGCAAGAAGAGAGAAAATTAGCTAAAAGATAATCCAAAACCAATGTTGCTTCCACACTCCACACATCCCTTCAATTGGTATGTTCTTTGTTTCAGGCAGGAAGAATTCAATGAAGTCATAATAGCCACAGAACATGCATAGAAGATGAACAAGCCAAATTTCCTGAGGCAAAGCATGGGAAAAGAAACAGTTGGTCAATCAAGAACGTACGCAAAATGTTAACCAAAACAGTGACGCTTTGCCCGGCAGAACAGAATTCTTTTGGAAACACTTCACTTGGCACCAAGCATCCCCATGATAAGTGAAGGCAGCAACAAAGAAGCAAATACACGCCACAACAATCCCTGTCACGTCTCTTCCAAATTTCCTTAGCATTTAATGTGTACCGACAGCAGAGGAAAGCGAAGCGTTATCTTTATAACCAATGATTTGGAACAGCACATGAGCATAGAACATGACCACATTTATGCCATCAAATTATTGGAAAAGTGGAATAAGTATAGCAATGGCCAGTTAGCCGAACTCTCTAACGAATATTACTCTAGGGATGCTTCACTTCATCAGCTGACTCACAGGCCACGATCAAATCTTGGTACTCAGTTATATTCCATCTCGAAGAAATTTTTACCTTCAATTGTTCGATAGCAAGTTTATCACATGCTAAGCAACATGATGAACTCAACAACTTAATTTGATGCTTAACTGATCTCATCTTGTATATTCAAATTAATTATTTTTCATATGCCAGTCAAACAAGGTTTCAATCACAAAATTAGCAAGAAGAAAAAGACGAAAATACTCTCTTTGCACGAGTGCTTTATAGACATACAAGACATCTTAACTTCAATTAAAATATTATATTCAAAATAATACTCAATCAAAAAAAATTCCTTGAATCATAAATAATTAAATAAACACAATATTAATTCAATAAGTTTTTTTTCATGGTCATAATCAACCATTACCTTTTCTATTTAGGTGACCATTCACCTTCTTATATAATAAGGGTGAGGGTGAGAGTTGGGATCCCTAACTATATCATTTATGATCCTTGTATAGTACTATCTTTCTCTCATAATGCTTTAATATGGCCTACTAGGGTAGTAGAGATTGAAGATACTGCCACAACAAACAATTCTCTCTTAGTGCTTCTAGGCATCAGCTGCGAAGTTATCTTTGTCTTTTTTATATTTAATCTCGAAATCAAACCCTAAAAGTTTAGCTAACCGTAAGTGCTAAGATAAGAAAGTTATCTTTTGCTCTATTATATATTTCATGCTGACATTATTCAAACCTTGAAATGCTTGCCTTATAGGTAATGTCGCTATATGAAGTATGGCCATCATGTCCTTGTATATAGACAAGATTTGTTGTCTTAGACCTAGAGATTTGCTAATGTAAGCTAGGGGATGTCCTTCTATATTAATATTGCCCAATTCTACTACTTTAAACATCTATTTCTATAACAAACACCTTGTTTAAGTCAACCCACTCGCCTTGAAAAATCTCTTATAGTAACCAATAAGGCCAAGAAATCCATGCAAATGTTTAACATTTTGAGGTTCAGACCAGTTGATAAGACCCAAAAAAGATTGAACAAAGAAATTTAGATTCAAGCGTAATTGAGTTTACTATTCATTTTTATGCTATCATACATAACTTTTAATTTGACTATTGGGTTGGGCTGAAATTTTACCAAAAGTTTTCAAACATATTGTTCTACATTGGAATAAAACTTTAGGTCAATTAGAGTTTAGAAAGATCTTTTGATATAGGTCAACAGATGCAATATAAATTTTATTTTTTGTTGTCGTTTGACTTGTGAACTTTCTATTTGGAGAAGATTCTTTTCCTAATGATACAAAGATATTCAACAACTTATGTTTTGGAGTTTTCTAATTTTACAAGGATCTTTAATTGTCAGCTACATAGTTTCCTAATCTACAAGGATCTTTAATTGTCAGCTACATAGTTTCCTAATCTACAAGGATATTTAATTGTAATCTACATAGTTTCCAAGTGTGGTAAGAATTCTTTAATGTTTCAAAATCTTTTTTCTTACAATGATTCCTTATTTATCCTAACTACATAAGGAAAGAAGAGTTGGTGATATTTAATGACATATTACTTTCTTTGTTTAGGGATATTTAAACTTATTTCATGAAGAACTTAATTTATTATTTAGGTTTTATGTTATTTTCATTATTAAAGACTTGTTTTATTTTCAGTTAGGACTTTTACTAAAACTTAAGTTCATCACAGCCTATTATTAGTTATTGTTTAGGTTTATTATGTGTTTTGGGCTTTAGTTTTTGTTAGGCTTTGTTTTAGGTCTTGGGTCTATAATCTATTAGGGTTATTTAGAAGGAATGTATATTATTTTCTTTGTTGTATAATCCAGGAGCCATGATGTTTTGAATAAACTTGTATTTTTCATTATGCAATACTTTTCTCTTTGTTGGGACAAAAAAAGTTTAATTTATCAAGGTATAATTGACCTTATGGCATCTTCACATACTTCATGTTCTTGATTCTCTATAATTAACGAGTCTAATTTCAATATTTTTTGCTCTTATATACATGGTTATCTTTGGGTTAAGATTTCTATCCAAACCTGAATTTTAGTTTTCTTGGGTTGTTTATCTACTTCGTCGTGGGTTTCTAGATCATTATATCTATAAGGTTCAAATCAGTTGGTATCAGTGGTAGGCTCTAAAAATTAGGTTATACCCTTTATTTCTTTATGTTTTATTTTAATTTTATGTCAATTCTTTTAGTTTCTCTTCTTCTTTGCTTCAACTCAAGTTTCTTGGTGTCATGCGCTTATGGTTTGGGTTTTCTTTTTCTTTCTATTGTCTAGTTTTTGTTATTGGGTCTTTTATTATATAAAAAAAGCTTTTATTTCGGAGCAATTTATCCTCTTAGAGTCAAATAAAAAAAACAATCAAATCACAGTTCTAGTTTATATGGGTTGATTCATTTGGGTAATAAAGTGAATTAAAGTTTTTAAGTATGGTCTCATTAAAATCAATTCAAATTTGAGAACTTGGGTCATAAATTCTATTCCATAGTGTTTTAATATCATATCTTACTTGTCTTTCATCTCATTTTTCAATTAGTGTCTTGTATTCACCAATGGAGAGGAAATAGAGAAGGGTTCTCGCTCAAGAAAGCAAAGAGATATCCCATATGTTTGTGGTTTTGAGGCAAGAATTTGATAAGTTTAAGAACTATTCTATAAATGGAAAGCTTCATAGAGAGAGAGAGAGGGGAGCAACAATGCTAAAATGATGACAAGATTGGGGGGGGGAAGGGTTGCTATTTTTATACAAAGTTATTAGAGTTTGAGTGTTGGCAAGAAAAAAGCTTTGAAGGCTTATACAAGTGGCCTATGAAACATCCATTATACTTATTGAAGATTAAAGGATAAATTATCTTGAAGAGACATGGAATGATATGATCCAAGAAAAGGTTGAGCAAGAGACTTTAGATTTAAATGTAGTTATGCTTATTGTCTACCTTTACGCTATTAAACATAAATCTTAATCCGATAATTGGATCAAGCTATAATTTTACTAGGAGTTTCAAATTATATTTTTCTACATTAGGTTAAAATTTTAGATCAATTGGATCTCGAGAAGGTCTTGTGATATAGGTTAGCACATGGAATATAGATTTTATTTGTTGTTGTTTAACTTATAGGCTTCCTATTTAGAAAGGATTCTTCTTTTAATGATACAAGGGTATTCAGCAACTTATTTTTTTATGTTTTTAGTTTTATAAGGATCTTTAATGGGCAGTAACATAGTTTTCAAGTGTGGCAAAGAATCCTTAATGTTTTAAAATTCTTTTCTTATAAAGATTTCTTATTTATCCTAGCTACACAAGAAAATAGGGGGCTGATGGTATTTAATGGCACATTACTTCGTTTTTTGGGGCTATTTAAGCTTGTTTGATGAAGAACTATATTTATTATTTGAGTTTGTGTTATTTTCATTATTAAATACTTGTTTTAGTTTCAATTTGGACTTTTACTTTAACTTTAGGTTCATGGCAACCTATTAGTTATTGTTTAAGGGTTTATCCAGTGTTTTTGAATTTAGTTTTTGTTGGGCTTTATTTTGGGCATTGGGTTTATGATCTATTAGGCTTATTTAGGAGGAATGTATATTATTTTTTTTGCTGCAAAATCCAGCAGCCATGATGTTTTGAATAAACTTGTGTTTTTCATGATGCAATATTTTTCTCTTTGTTAGGACAAAAAACAAGTTTGATTTATCAACGTATAATTGAGCTTGTGACATCTTCACATACTTTGGGTTCTTTATGCTCTATAATCAATAAGTCCAAGTTTAATTTCCAATACTTTTGGTTTTTAGGTACATAGTTATCTCTAGGTCAAGGTTTCTTTATCAATCTTAGAAATGTAGCTAGGGTATTAGTTAGCTCAAAAGGCATCACAAGGAATTCATAGCGTTCATTATTAGTTCTGAATAATGTTTTAAAAATATCTTGCCTTGCCATCTTAATTTGATGGTATCCAAACCTCAAATCCACCTTAAAGAACATTTTTACACCAACCAATTCTTCTAATAGCTCATCCACTAAGGGTATAGGAAATTTATCCTTAATTGTCAGGTTATTAAGGGCTTTATAATCTATACAAAGCTTTCATGAACCATCTTTATTCTTAATTAGAGTCATTAGAGAAGCAAATAGGTTATTGTTTGGCTGAATTACCCTTGATTCCATCATTTCATTAACCATTTTCTCCACCATATTCTTTCGTGTTCCAGATTACCTGTATAGTCTTAAGTTAACATCTTGAGCTCTTTTTATGTGTTATGGTGTGATCATGGCCTCTGGTTTAAGGTAACCCTTCTGGCTCCTTAAATACCTCTTAGTAGTATTTCAATAACTCCTCTAAAGCAGTATTCTTTTCCTCAATAGGAGGCAGGGTGGACAACATAGAACACGTCATATTATCAGCTTCCTCTAAAATAATCAAACTACACAAGCTTACCTCTGTAAGTTCTGATGGATTATCTAATAAGCCATTCAATTGTTTAAACATAATAATCTGTAGTTTGGTAGTCTTATCCCTCGTAAGCACTACTTCTTGACCTGGCCAAGTAAAATACATCCACAACTCTCTATAATCTGATACTATGTTTCCTAGCATAACTAGTCATTGAATACCAAGTATCATGTCATTGTTGTTTAGATCAACAATAAAAACATCAACCATAAAATCTACCCTTTATATTTTCCACTTAAAGTTCTAACATATTGCAATACAATACATAGTTCTACCATTTGTTGACTCAATTGTTAAAGGCTTAATAAATTTTAAAGTCACATTGTAACTTCTTGGATGATTTTATGCTTAAGAAATTATAGGTACTACCTAAGTCAATCAAGATAAAGACTAAGTGTTTACTCCTTCTACCAATGACCCTCAAGATATGGCACCTCATTGTACCTTCCAAAGTATTGAGGGGAAATGAGAGGTATGATTGTCTCTGAATTAGCTTCTTCCTTAACATTCTCACCTTTTTTATTATCTTCCTCATATTTCACTATGCATAATGAATATAGTTTCTTGTTCTTACATTTATATCCAGGTATAAACATGTCATCACACTAGAAACATAAACTCTTGACCCTCATTTTCTCTAACTCCCTAGTTTTTAATGATTTGGTAGGTTTTATGTGTTAGTGTGCAATTGTTTAGTGGGTTTACACTTCTAAAGTGATTCTAGAAAGATAAAGTTTTGTTTGGGTAATCTGTAGGGTGGTTTGTGTGGACTGTTTAATTTGGTTATTGTATGATCGTCTATAAAATAGTGTGTTGTCCTGTAGATGAGCAAGGTTGTAGGCTTGTTTTAGGGGTTTTTTATTCAAATATCTTGACTAAATTCTTGATCTCACTTCTAATCCTCTAATGAAGAACATGATGGCCTATTTTTCATTGATTTCAGTCATGTTCTATAAAATATTGAAGTCTTATATATAGATCTCAAGACTTCTAAGTTATTTCTGTAACACCCCAAGTTTTCTTAATCAATATTAAATATAAACTCATGATATATCACACACACACACACTTTAAAACCATCCTATTTTGCAAAATGTAGGGTGATACCTCACTCTTGAGCAACATCCAATTAAATAGATTCTAAATTTATCAAAGAGAAGATTTTTCATTTTTTTAATGAAGTTTCAATAGAGTTTCTCTATAAGAAAGCTCTCCCTAAAATTTTCATATCCTATCACAACAAAAATATTCCATATTTTCATCTCAACATATGTCAACTGTCATAAATAAAATCATTCGTGGCCTTAACTAACCATTCAATCCTTCCTCAAAAATTAATTTTACATTAATCATATGATTATCGGATGCATGGGTTCAAACGTGAATATACTAGTAGATTACATGAATTTTAAACTAACTATTACAACCATTTTAAAGTAACATGTATCTAAAACCATAACTATCTAAACTAACTATTTATTTACAATAACTAGGAATACATCTTAAAACATATATAAGATTAATTACATATCGTGTTTGAAAAATTACAAAACATTACCTAACACAAAATCTATATACTAAAACTAATAATCACTCCTAGGGTGGATGATAAGAAGAACCTGAAATACATATTTAAAAATAATGTCAATTATACCATTAATTATATTTACACTTAATGGTAGACCATAAAATGAATACATGTACAAACTATCTTATTTTCCTGAACCAATGTCCTCAATATAATCCTTGCCCCTATTCATACGGCCGACCAAACCAATTTTGCATAATGATAGCCCCCGCACTTACCACCAGCTCTCTTATAGCCCGAAATATTACCTCCTACTCATGTGGTCAACTAGATAATTTATATAACGATGACCCTCAATCCTCCACTATTGGGGCAAGCTAAACAATTGAATAGCAATGGCCTGCATTACGTTTAATAACAGCTCTTGCTCATGCGGTTAGCTAATAGCTTAAACCTAGGTTAACTTAAGAATGTATAATCTTCCTTACATTATATTCGTTAGCCCTCACTCCTATAGCCGACATACTAAAACCACTTATACATTTATAATTCTCATATTCAAGTATATCAATAAACACTTAAAGACTTAGTTAGTACAATTATGAATTTATAAAATCAACAGTTAAGGTATCTAATACCTGTCTGAACCACCATTCAAACGTGCTCCCTCTATAGTAGGTCCTAATTAGTACTCAAAAGTGCATTTTCATTAAAGTTTTATATCATCATATTGTACTTAAAGTATCATTAAATTCCCTAACTTGAGCATGTTTTATAATAACAAGTCTATAACATAAGATATCTTTAATTTATGGTAAATGTTCATTTGAATGAAGGCATATCTCACAATTTAAAGGATTGATTAATGTGTTTAATTATTGAAATTGAGAAGACAAAGAGAGGGCTAAGCTTAAAAAAGAGATGCTGGTTCAATTCAAACTGCAACATCATTCAATTATTAGATCATAACTAGAGCTGTAGAACATGGATTAGGTCTGGTTTATATGGATGGAAAGCTAAGACATAGGCTTAAAACTTTCATGAGGAGTTCAAGATTCAAAACGGTCGTTTTCAAGTTCAAATTGTAGCAACAAAAGAGAAGTCGGAATCTGTCCTATAGCCCAGACAATATTCAGTGTTTAGCCCATATCTCAAGTTCTAGAAGTCCAAATGAGCTCATTCTTGTTTTGTTAGAAAGATGAGACAAATGTCTAAAACTTTCATGAAGACTATCTATTCAAATTCTGACATTAGCAATGATGTTTTGTTCAACAAGAAGATAATGGTTGTCACCAAGTCAAGAGGTGGCCACCCACTTAATAATTAGTCATCAAATCAATAGTTCTGAATTTTAGCCTATAAAAGGAGGCATTTGCCATACATTTAGACATCTTGGTTTTCAGATCAAGATCATATTTTTGCTTTCTTTCTTTGTATTTTTGTAATGTTTAAGTTTTGCTTTCATTAATCTCTTGTTTATGCTTTTCATCATAACTATGTTCTTATCTAGTTTATTTATGTTTCTCTTCTTCACAATGTTTAGCTAAGTTAATTTTGTCAATGTGAAAATGGTACATTAATGGTGTAAGAATAAGTATGATATAAACTCAACATGGACTTTAATGTTTGATACTAACATGTTTTGTATTTGTTATCTTACTCACTCTTAATAAATTGCTTGTTAAATGGTTAATCTAGATTTGTGTTGTACAACCCTTGGTACAACAAATACTTGGCACTTTCATAGCCTACTGTATGGTATAACCGACACTTGTGCTATGAAATGAACTTGATTTGTTGTTAACATAAGTTATCACCATGAATACCTGGCCATATTTACAAGTATTGGCATTACTCAAATAAGATAATTAATTTAATCATGTTAATAATTTATAATCCGATTGGAACCTCATTTGTGTGTGGTTTCCAGTTGAGTAATAAAAAGAGTTTATACTATACTTATTTGAAATACCATTAGTGGATCCTCTAACCTTGACAATTGTTTTATCCTTGTTTAATCCATACATCAATATCACATTTCAAAAGTTCTCTTCAACTCCTTTTCATTTTTTGTTTATAATTTTATATAGTTCACCTCCTTATGGTTCGACCCCGGTCTTACCGTGTTATTTATTACTTCTACACTTGAGATAATACATCAATCTTTTGATCGTGTCAAGTCCTGCCCCCAATGTGCCTTTTATTCACAAGAAACATCCTTATCAAAATCTCACCAATTCAATTTTTGAATATTTAATTTTATTAAGCACATCTTGTCCATTTACATATATTGCTACCACAAACATTAACATGTAATTTATATCTATATTAATCTCTTTTGTGCTCTTAAATTATTATTATTTCATAATAATATCAACACACTTCGATTTCACATTTCTATTGATATTCAAATAATTTCCTAAATTTACATATCACTATATGTCATATTATCAATTTTCCTTACACTACATTACCCATTCTCTCTTATTTCTTGTACTCCTTACATATAACATTTATTCAACAATATGGACACTCCTTTCATTCCTTCTTTTACAATCATTTCCTCATATATATATATATATATATATATATATATATATATATATATATATATATATGAAATCAAAGAATTCCAACATATTATCCATCATACTTTATACACACCCTTGAAAAAATTCAATTTAAACTAGCACATATATCCAACACATTACATCTAACGACACTTATCTACCACATACATTACATTCAACCAGTATTTATTCAGCACATGCATTACATCTAATCAACACCTATCATGCACACACATTGCATCTATTTAGCACTTATCCAGCACATAACCAGAATATAGCTTAACATTACATTTAATCAGTACTATGTATTTCTTACCCTTTATTTTTCTCCAAAACACCATTTCACACACAAAACTTCTAGTTAATTCTAACAATTGCACATTATTCAAATAGTTTAACCCTTTCCCATTTTTCTTTTCTCTATTATGGGCGACCTATAGGCTTTATTTTCCCTAGGGTTTTATTGAGTTTACTTTCATATTTCCACTAGTTAGGCTCATCTTATACCCCAATTTAACAATTTACAGTTACTTTACCATTTTTTCCAAAATTTTCCAAAAACCCTAAAATAGAAATTCATAACTTCCTTTCCTTATAAGCTCATACATAAAATTACTAAAATTAGAGAGGTATAGTATCTTACCCCAAGAGTTTTGAACCTCCTTCACTACTTTTCTAGCAAGTTTCTCCTTCAATTCTCCCTCCTCCTTCACTTTCCCTTACTTCTCTCACTAGTTCTTCACTTTCTCTCTCCTAAAAACTATCCCACACACTTGGTTTTATAAGGAAACAAGAAAAGAAACCCAATCTCTAACTCCCCCACTCTTTATTCAAATGAAAAAAAACGAGGATGTATGTTTGGTATTGTGGTAGTTTTTGTAGTTCTGGTTTGAAAAAAATTATTTTATAAAAAGTACTTTTAATTGAGGTTGGTTTGATATTTATATATGTTTGGTTAAAATTGAGGTTGAACAAAAAGTAGTTTAATGTGTTTGGTTAAGAGTACTTTTTAAATTGAGGTTATAAAATAACTATTATATATATATATATATATATATATATATATATATGGTTTTAAATTTAACTATTACATCATGAAATAAATAATACTTTATATAAAATATTTTTTATTGTTACATTAAACTATCTACAATTTCATTACGTACAAAATTCATCTGACAAGAAATATAATTTCTATGATTTTGTTAGCGTGCAATAAAATTAGGTAAAACATTATCAGGAATAAAATTAAAATTACAGTGCGAGTAAATTTACTTCACTCTAAACTAGTTTTTCAAAAAAAAAAATTATTGTTCACGTGAACGTGAACAGTGCGAGTGAACTATACTGGTTTTTCAGGAAAAAAAAAGGCATTGTTCACTTATGAACAGTGCGAGTAAAAGAAGAAAAGCGAGGGAAGGTTGCTTTGAATTTAACTGCGTTTTAAACGCAAAACTCAGTAGGCTCCATCAGGAATAAATTGCGTTTTGAATGTTACCAAACAATTATTTGATTGTGGTTGCTTTAAACACAGAAGCAACCACGCAAACAAACGGACTAAACTTAAAGCTTACTTCATTTCTCCCTATGTGTTGGTCAACGAGTTTTCAATGAGAGAAAAAAGAGAATTTTTTGCTCCATTTCCAAAAATACCCTCATTCTTTAGTGACATGTTCTTTCGATATGTAACCCGATGACTATTAGATTTCTTCTTTTTTAAAAAACTTATTGATAACTTTATTCCAACCTAAATGGATAAGAAAACTATTTTTTCTCTCCCAATTATCATTCAATTATTTTATTTCTATTAGAATTCCACTATAATTTTAAAAATTCAAACCATGGTTCCTAATTTCCATATACAGGTTCCCAATTAATTTGTTTGGATGAATACACCGAATAAAATTTTATACTTACCTTTTTTTTCATCTTATATGCTTTTTATATTTTATTATTATTTTATTTAAATTCTTTCTATATTTTAAACGTAAGAGTTTGAATGTTTTTATTTTTTTACCGGGGATTTATAGTCTCAGATTCATTAGCTCCTCTAATGAGTCCTTCAAACACCCGAACCTAACACATAGAGCTTCCACATATTCCTCATATGTTATATCTTGATCTCGCAAGCTTCTAGTGTAGTTTTGATGTCAATATAAGACTCTATCATCTAGATAATAGGAAGTTAACTTAAATTTCTCAGAATAGTGGATCTCTTCCATATCAAAGTATTAGTTATATTTATACAACTATTTGTGTACAACCTCACCATCAAAACATGATAAATTTATTTTTGGCTTGTGTGACTTGTAGTGTTTTTACCTTGATGGAACTAGACTCATCAACATTTTGTTGTAGGGTTTGTACGATCAATGTGTGTTGGTAGGGAAGACCACTAATGAGATCCTTCAACTCACTTAGCCTAGCTTCTTTATTAATTTGGTATTCTCTAGTTTTTTATTATAGAAATCCAGTATCTTCACCATGTGCTCATACTTTTATAACAGATTCAAGAGAATCATCTAGTCTTTTAAGGTTTTGAGATTGAGTTTCAAGGGCCATTTCACCAATCCAAAAATGAGAGGTTTTGATACCACTTGCAGTGATCTGGATTTTGATAAAACCTATTTGGAAAGTATACAGAAGTTTTATTTGAGAAGAAGAACAATTAGTAAATTTGCTACACAATGGCAGCGAGCAAGGTTGTCAAAAATGTATTTTTGACACGACACGAAAAATATAATATAAACTCGGATCGTAAAATCGTAAGGAAATTTTTTTTTTCATATACAGTTTAAGTATCTTAAAATAAAAGGTTCAAATAAAAACTTGTACATAGTTCAAGCACCTTAAAATACATTATTCAAATAAAAATTCATACGTAATTTAAAAATACAATACAATTATTTTATTCATTCATGTCTATAAAATTTTATTAACTAACAATTAACAAACGTAAAATTTTTCACTTTTATAAAACTAAGGTGGCTACACTTTTATAAAACTACAAGGAATAAGAACTACAGTAACTTTGGTCTAGAGCATGAATTTTGTGCAAGGAACAAGATTTTTCACAATTGTTTAAAGAAAGATCAGCGAGCAACAATCCAATTCTAACCATAGTTAGATTGCATATTTGGAAAGGTGGGGGGAAATGAAAAAGATATTGTGCAATGCGAGTATATAGCAGTGTCTTCACCTATTTAGACACTCATTTCTCACCGTCATTTCTTGATCCCAAAAACAAAGTACTTCATGCCTAGGGCTACTGCTCTTTTCAATCTTGAGAAAATAAATAAATACCTGAATAGACAAGCATATTACTCGAAAGAAATTCATAAATTGAAAAGAAAACAAGAAAAAATAAGCAGTAATGTAAAATGATCCTTAGCCAGTGCATGATGGGAAAAAAATAAACAGAACTACAGAATAACTTACAATTGCTGGTGGAGAGGACGCCACTGTCTAGAACTCACAGTAGCTGGGGAAAAGGATGCAGTCGACGATGAAAAAAAAATAAGAGGGTTATTAGTGGTGGTTGATTGTTGAATGACTGAGAGAAAGAAATTAAAAGAGACTAGGGTAAATGTTGTATAGGTGGTTGGTGTTGATGTGGAGGGTTGGACTCTGGAGGTAAAAATTTGGTGCAGTACATATACTTTAGTGAAATTGTAAAATCGGTTTCAAAATCACGATTTTACCTGATTTTACATGATTTTACCGATTTTATCCGATTCTAGTCCGATTTTAACAATTTTCGAGTTTCAAAGCGATTTCGCACGTTTAACCTGTGTTGACTCGTAAAATCGTACGATTTTACGAGTCAACTCGTGATTTTAACAACCTTAATAGCGAGTTTGCAAGCAAGAAAAAAAAAAGAATGGAGAGAAAGTGTCTTAATTCATTATAATTTCCATAATATTTGTTTTGCAAAATTGTGTTATGAAAGTCTTTTTTTCTATTTACTACCTATTAACAAATGATCTAATAATACTTTGCAAACACTGATCAGTAATTAAATAAATAAATAATATAGAAAACTTAAATGCATAAGGTATTTAGATATACGAAGGGAAAACTTTTTAAAGAACTCTTCAAAAGATTAAAAAAAAAAAAACCTTTAGGACAGCCAAACTCAAAATAGATTATTTTTTTTACTAGTTTGAATTATTACAACAAAAATATCTTTAAACACAACCCTTTATGTATATATTACTTTACTGTTGAAAGAACAACAGTCATTCTTTTTGAATTAATCGAAACCTAGCCCCCTTTCTCTTGCATTTTCTTTTTCTCATCAATACACGTACGTTTTCTTGATTTAAACTTGGGCACAAGCATTTTGTAAAAATATTATATATATTGATGTTCAAGTTGGTCCGAGGATAGCCCTTTTTTTTGGAAAAAGGAAAGAAAAAAGAAAGCAGAGAAAGGAATGGTGCCACGTAACAATAGATATGGCGGTTGAAACTTGGCTTTTCAGTTTTGGGATCATCAAACTGTAACCTCTCATTCTTATTCTCTCCAAAAAAAAACAGATATATACATTCTGCGTAGTCAAAGGAAGAAACAGAAGAAAAAGTCCTGTAATTTTTAGAGTTAGAAACAAATTAATAAAATCAATCGATCAGTACCCAATGACAGCAATAATATCATCACCAGCTGCAACAGCAACAACAAGAACAGCCATTTTCAACTATGATGTCCAATTTGGAAGGTTTTGTAATAACAAGAACAACAACAAAGGTTGCTGCTTTCTCTCTGTACATTCTTTTTCACCACCAAAATTGAGTCCTAAACAACCCCACAGAGTTAAGCTTGTGTTTGTAACCAAAGCTGCTGATTCAAGCCAGGCCTCTCCGTCTTCTACTACTACTGCTTCCAAAACTATTGTCACTGATGATGAGTTCTCTCTTGCTAAGGTATTAATCTTTTTGCTTCTTCTTCTTCGTTTTTGTCTGGTTTTAATTTGTGTCGAATTGATTTCTTCATTAAATTCGTTGTACAAATTTAAGTAGACCCATTTCATGTTAGTGCCATTTTTTTTTGTAAAGTTGAGGTTTTTACTGTTGTTTATGATAATATTTGCATAAGTAATTGGTTTTTGATTAACTAAAGAACATATTGGCGTCAAGGGATTGGGTTTAGGTGTTATGGATTTGAAGTTGTTCTTGTTTTTTAGTAATTTGTTGTTGTGGTTTGCCAATTTTATCAATTTAAAGTAATGGGGTTACCAAAACTAGAAACTTGTTTGTATGAAAATTGTATAAGAAAATAAGATGCTGATAAATGATGGTTTTTGGGCACTATGTTGGGATTTTTAGAGTAAATTTTGCAATTGTGGTATTCGGCATTGGAAGGCAACTTCCAGAGAATAAACTTAACTATCATTACTTTGGATTGTAAATGAGATTTGTGAAGAGATAAGGAGGCTTTGTAGAATGTTTACTCCTTCAGGCCTAGAAATTACAAATACTGTTGATAGGCACGAACAGTTTTCTTACCTTTATGGGGTTTAAGTCCAAGGTGATATGAGTATTATCATTTGCAATTGCAGAAAGAGTATTTGTTAAGTGCTTGTTGACTAATTCTTATTCCAACTGTTGTATTTTGTTGTTCATTGCACTATAAACGACAGCGGTTGGGCTACACTCATTTGTTGTAATTGTCAAGTATGTAAACTGTAGTTTTGTTAGTAGGTGATCAAAGGTGTTGTGTGATGCCATATTTTAAGGATAAGCACTGGTAAGCTTTTGGGTTAGATTCTTAGATGCTAACACACTGACTTCTTTTGTCACTTATGTTGTTCTCTGTTGATCAGATCAGTGATGAAACTGTCTTCCATAGTTTCAAGGTTAATGGGATGCAGAGTTTGTTTTTGGAGGAGCCATTTATTGTGCATTGTAGTTTTGTTGGCAAACTCCCAGTGATAACTACTAGCCAAACATTCCCCTCCTCTTCTTTAGTCTAATCACTTATCTGAATATGCTTTGGCTAAGACTTGATGCAAGCCTGTTTACTGCATAAGTTTTAGTAAACCTGGTGTCCTCATCTATATGTTCTGATTAACAAAATTATAGTGTTTTCTATTGTTTGCAGGTCTCATTTGGTGTTATTGGACTGGGATTTGGGATTTCGCTCCTGTCGTGAGTTACTTCCCTTTGATTGTACCTAAGTAATCTAAAGTGACTGCTGGTCATGATTTGTGCTTGATTTACAGGTATGGTTTTGGGGCTTACTTTAACATCCTTCCAGGATCTGAATGGTCCGCGATAATGCTAACATATGGCTTCCCTCTCGCAATAATTGGTATGGCTCTCAAGGTAAAATTTTTCTTTTCCTCATGACTGGGATTTTATGACACTCATGTCATAGACTATTTATTCTGTATTTTTAACTTTCTTATTGGAGATCATTTGGAGATTAAGGTAGCAAGCACAAAAAATAATGCACACCTCTTGAAACATATTTGTTATTCGTGTTTGTTTTGTATAACCTGTTTCCTTAAGTTGATATCTGCCCATGTGTGTCTGGTTACAGATGGTTCCTTAGATTTGCTTTCAAAGGATGGCTTTAAAAACCATAATGAAGCACTCAAATTAAATAACATATACGGTTTATTTAAGTGGTATCCTTTTACTGCTGTGCAGTATGCAGAACTGAAGCCAGTGCCATGCTCGACTTATTCCGATGCTGAGATGTTAAGAGAAAAATGTGCCACTCCAATCCTTAAACAGGTATTTTCAGCATCTGGACACAGAATGTTGGAAATTAATTTTAATTAGCTCTTTTTCTTATTTGTTCTAAGATTTCTTCTCATTAAACTCCTAACTCTAGGGACTTAGCTTAGGAAATCTGATAATATGATTGGACATCTCATCCAGACTTAGTCTTCTCATACTAGGGTGAATATTAGCTTTCTTCAACAAATCTTTCTTAGCCAGTTAGTTTCCATCATAGTTTCCATCATGGTATTATTTTGAGTCATATATTTGACTTTATTCACAATTGCAATTCCATTCGACCTGGTATGTGGTTAAGGTAAACAGGGACAACTTTTGCTTAATGCTGGACCAATTTCGAAGTCCTAAATTAAAAGCATATCAGTGAAATAGGAAAAGATACTTAAACTTAGATTTGTCTTTACCACCTATGCTCAGCTTCATTACTCGTTCCTTGCCATTATTTTAGCATCTCTAAAATTCAGGATTAATGTGCATCAGTAGATTATGCTCTAGAGAGTTAAAGATTTAACATGGCATCCCTTTCAGGCTTGTAATATATTGTTGGATAATATAATCTTCATTGTGAAGTTTCTTCCTGTAATAACATTGTGCTATGTAGTTGTTTTATGCAATGATGCAAAACCTTATAGCGTTTTGCTTTGCTCTTCCATAAAATAGCCTATTCTTATACCGACTGCAGACACCTTTACTAGAATAGCCTGTTTGGGAGTGTGGTTGCGGTTGTGGTTGCTTTTTAAAGTGATTTTCACTTAGAAATATATCAAAATAATGTTTTTTATTTTTAAAAAATTATTTTTAATATCAGCGCATCAAAATGATCTAAAAACACCAAAAAAATATTAATTTGAAGCAAAGAAAAAAAAAATTAATTATGAAGCATAGTATATACTCTTTCACATTTTGAATATAGGGTGACATCTGGAATTACTTTTTTTTTTTTCTCTTTAATCAGGTCAGGAATGATGTTATAAGATTTCGGTATGGAGACGAGCAGCATTTGGATGAGGCATTGAAACGAATTTTCCAGTATGGTCTGGTATGCTACAAACGACTATTATTTAATGGTACCTGGTGCATGTTTTCTGGATTATCTTTTTGATCAATGAAACAGGATTAATTTTGTTTGAAAGTTCCTGCTTACATACTTTCTTATGCTTCCATGTTCTGCAGTGTATATTCAAGGCAATAAGGCATCTTAGGTTCTAATGCTCACACTTCTTTTTTAATCCTGCTTGTGTATAAAATTTTAGAAAAAAAAATGTGTATCTGATGTTTGATAATACGTGCATTTGAAAAATCTCTTCCTGGTTTTTGCGATCATGAATATTCCTAAAACCTCATCTTAGGGAAGAGAATTTCCTTTCTTATACTTGTGAACAGGGGACTGAAACCAATGATTACCGGATTTTTTCTTTATTATTTTTTGGGATCAATCATCACAAACCGAGCATTTGTTTCAGAAGGCCATGTGGTGTGTGAACTTTAACATTGACCATGATACATTAGCTCAAGGACAGTTTCTGGTCACTTGACAAACTATTGCTTGAATTTGTTTGGTTGATGTACCCTTTTATATAGTCTAGTTAATTGATGACAAAGTGAAACCAAATTCTTCTTCAAGAATAGAAAAGGAACTTCTCTTACATCTGAGAATATGAATTCCGGTATATGATCTGGCAGTTTGTGTATTTGGTGCATTTATTTAAGAAGGAGATAATTTATATTATTCATGTCCTTGCAACTTCATCATCATGTGCTTTGCCTTGAATTTCAGGGTGGAGGAATTCCAAGGCGGAATGCACCTATTCTGCAGATGATCCGTGAAGAAGTATGTTCCTTCAATACATATTAAACTCTAAAAACAAAACATACTGATTATGGTATCCTACAAGAACTTTCTGATTGACACTGTCACACTGTCATTGGCTGCAACTTCTTGGGTCATATAATTGGAATGCAACTTATGTGATGGTTCAACAGATTCTTTTGATTGGTCATCTACAAGCATAATTTATTAGTCAAGAGATGTTGAATTGCTTAGAACCCTGAAATTTTGATGTCTGTTTCACTATGCTGCTAGGTTTTTTCTGATAGGTGGACGCATGACTTATTTTTTAAAAATAAAAATAGCCCTTTGTTCCCCTTCTCTTTGACTGACTCTGTAACTAAAATGATTTTGGAGAACTATACCTTGAAACCAATTGAACCAAACCTTGCCTCCTAAATACTGTTCAGGTATGTGAATGAGACTCTTTGTTGACACGTATCATATCATTTTGATCGTATCATACCTTGTCGCAGGTCACAGAGGATGGTAAATACTGTCTAGTCCTGGTCTTCGAGTCAAAGGCTTTGCAGTTGTCAGACTTTGAAAAAAGACAGGTAAAAATTGCACGAGGTTCACTAGAAGTTAAGCATTTTAGTGTTTGCTAAAATTTATATAAAAAATAATTATTATAAAGCTTGTGTAAGAGTTCTTGGTTGTCTTGAATTCCACCTTGCAATTGCATTTATATCATTAATTTCAGAAGAGATTAAAGAATAATGGCATGCTGATTCTTTAATCTCAAATAATGTTTTCAGGGAAAATTCACTTCATTCTTTGGACCAGATATCACAGCTGAAATTGGTAAGAGCTACATTTAATGCTTTGGTGTAAACATATGCTTTTGGAAAGCTTTCAAAGGAAGGAACAGCTTGGAATTCTTTATGTAGTGAATTGCGGAGTCATGCTAATCAATAATGATTTGCAGGGAAAGGAGAAAACAATCTATATGAAGTTCGACTTATTTCCAACTTAAACGCCAACGCATCACCTTCATGAAGTGCTTCGTGGTATCATCTCGCTCTGCTATCTGCTTGGTCTTTTCTTCATATACATTTACTCCCTTGTGAAAATTTTGTGTAACGATGGTTAGATTTAGCTTGTCACTATTTTTTTTCTTTTTTTCTTTTTTTTGTAAACCATAACATCTTGGAGAAATATATACATGCTACATATAATCTCAAATGAAAGCCAGAAGAAATTCGTTTTACACAAATCTGTTCTGTAAGCAATGTGCAAACCTAACAGGGTTTCACCATTAGGTACCCCCCTACATTCAGTGCGAAGAGATTGCTAAATTCTAGATGCCTAGCCGCATTGCTCCCTCGTCACCTAAAATTCTTATTATGATCCTCTTGGCAGCCACCTCTACCGATGTATTGTTAGTTATGGTTTCACCTACTTGAAGTGAACATAAGAAAAACAATGGTCTTTAGTGTACCTCTTGCTTGCTAACTCTTTTTCTTTCTGCAAAAAAACAGAAATAAATGCAATTCATGCAGAGTATACTGAAGCTTTTGCGCAAGTGTTTTCAGAAAGAGTCGAATGAGATTGCAATGTAATTTCCCATTTTCTTAGCATAATACATTTCCATGCATAATGGTTCCAATGACTTGCATGACAATTTTTCTGAAGAAAATCAAGTTGCATTGAGCAAACAAGATTATATATGTATATATAGTAGTTTGCGCAATGATTATGAATTGGCCTGATGCATATTCTAGCAATTAAGTCATTTTAAAGCAATATTAAACTACTAAGAAAGAACAAAGCTGCTGTAACATAAACAAATCACCGCAAGTCTTCCACTAGTTTAGAGAATCTCAGACACAAATTTAGGACGATAGAGAGTGTGTTAGAACTCTCTTTTCTTGTGTTGAAGGATTTGTTCATTGATTTTAACTATGTAGGTTGTTAAACACTTGAGTTTTATATACTGAAACATGTTTGGTTGAAGAAACCGAGACGAGTACATTTTAGAGTGAATTTTATATTTTTAAAATAGAAAATATTGATAAACATTACTCTTTTTATCTTTATTGTATACGTCTGTTATGTTTCAAGATAAAAATTAAAAAAAAAAAAAAAGGTATTCTTAAAAATATCCCATCAGAGGACTTTTTGAGTTGAAAATGGTGTATAGCTGCATAATTGTAATAAAAACAAGAGCAGACATGAAATGAATGACATCTCATTTTCATTTTTTCTCGATGTTTCTTCATCAATCATATATATTCATCTTCAAACAGGTGAAGGGTAAAATTCTTCCCATGAATTATTAATTGGTGAGTTCTATGTGTGTGGAGGAGAAAGAAGAATCTTTCCATTCTAAAGCCGTAAACAAAGGAGTGCACGTGAACCCAAAAGCTGTCAGCCATTTTCAGAGACAAGGAACAAAACATTACATCACTAACTACAACAAAAGACTCATGGTAAAAAACACAACCAACGTAGGACACTGTCTTTCATCTCTGTCCATTCATGGTTGCCGTCAATTAATCCCACCTCCCACGTACAAAATCTCTTCAAAGAGAGAATCTTGAAACCCCTTCAATCCAATATACTATTTTACCATCTCTAGCTCTCCTTTTTAGCGCCCTTCAAGTTTAAAAAGAAAATATTCTTCTTTCTTGGTTTGCTCTTCTCCCTGTGCCTTTTTCTCATCCATGACAAGCATCCACCTTGCTTGCTGATGCTGCACCTCCACACTTGCTCATCATTTTTTTCCTGCTTTTCCTCTTTATTACTCTCTCTTTTCGTCGTTTCTTCTTTCCCTCTTGTTCCTCTCACCTGGACCTGCATCTTCCCAAGCATTCATCATATTATGCACCATTGTGTCATCATCTATATGGTAGCCTTTCCTTTTTCCATTATGAATTTGTATCTGGTTTTGCCAAATTTGGAAATATTAAGCTACTTCATCAAACAATTTATTTCTAAGTAACAAGAATCTAGTACTTCAGCCTACTTGAGTGTTTTGACTCGTCAATAATGCTATAGAATAATACAGTGTTGCGGGCTAGCAGCTAGGATCAAAACAAGGATAGTTATGTAGCCCAAGTATAATAATGGGTTAAAATAAGAAAGACTTCTCCATAATTATTGTCCTATAAGGATAACAAATGTGATTATCCTGGAGAGATCCAATGCTCTGAGATTTTATTAACTCTAACTGAGACTAGGCAAAAAAAAGTTACACTCCAGTCTTGACTCACCAAGTCTGAGCTCAACTCTTGCCTATTGTATAACCTAGCCCCCCCTCCCCTCCCCCACCACCTCAGGTGTAATAACAAAGCTTAATTTCTCAGAAACCCTCTACCATGGCTGAATACTAAGCATCTCCCCTCTAACTCTAACAACTAGCCACTAATGTGTATAGACTTATCAAAATTAACATGACATTTACCATGGAATAAGACTATATGGCTATGAGCACCTGAAGAGTATTACTGTATTAGTCATTATTTTACCAATGCCATTCAATTCAGTGTATCACACCACAATACCTAAAGATTGCAAAGACTAAAGAGGTGTCAGTGTCACATTATACAAACTTGCTTGTACAAGTTTACTACAACGTTGTAATGTCAAGATCCACTAGTGGCGTGTCTTCATTGTAAATGATAATAGCAATCATGTAGAATTTTTGTATCCCATGATACCACTATTTTGTGATCCAGCCCTGAAACACAGGCTATTACGTCCAAAAAGAAGGAAAAGAGGCAGTGAAATGCTACTTTCATTGAGAACCCCAAAGAATCAAAAGTAAAGAAACAAAAAAGAAAAAGGAATTGAAAGCATCTTCAGTGGCACCATATACAACAAAGAGAAGAGGAGCGCTAAAGAACACAGGAGGAATTCATGCAAGTGTGATTAGAGAACAAAAGGAGGGAGAAAAGGCAGTGTAGATAATCTCCTTTGAGAATTGCTTTTCACTTGTGTTGAACATCCAAAAGAGGCTCTAATTTGCAATCTCTTTTTACCTCGTGAAGTAAATAAATGGAAAAACAAGAAAGCAGGAAAAGAGCTTTTCCTGCCAGAAAAATGTTTCTGAAAATCATAGATGAAACAACTAATGTTAAAATTCTGAAGATCAAAATTTATAGCCAGAGTTATAAAAAAAAAAAATCATGATTCTGGAAGGGGAAATAGCAGCTAAAAAAAAAAGAAGCAGCAGTCAAAACTTATGTTCAGAAATGCGAAGGAGACAAAACTGTTCAGCAAGAAAAACTTGCCTGTTCTTCAGCTTTCAATCTTGAAATAGTGAATATAAATGAGTATCGTGAACTGAAATTACTTGAAAAACATACCTGTTCTTCAGCTTTCAACTTTGAATTACAATTAGGCGAATCTCCACCTTGTATTTCACATCTCTTTCTCTCTGTAATCGAAGGCGTTGAAGCTGGACTAGGACTGCTTGATGAAGAACTAAGGTCAGGAGGAGTGCTTTGAGTCCCAACATCTCTAGTACTCAACAAGCCCTCCATTGTATTTTCTACAAACAAAGAATCCTGAACCAACTCAAAAACAACCTTTTTTCTTCAATTTCTTTAGAAAAAAACAGCAGCAAGTACTCAAATTATAACCTTTAATTGGAAAATGACTAACAATATCATCATGTGTAGCAATAGTAGTATTCTTTGTATGGATTTGCCGCGAATGATTAGAGTAAACAAGAGGTGCAGACATTGTAATTCTGTTTGTTAAGTTCCATAACGATCTTCCACTTAGTGTTTTAGCTGATAAACACTCCATTGGAACCTCTCCTGAAAGTGGATTACATATATACTTCTCTGCTTCGTTCCATTTGGGATTTAAAGCAAATCCACCAGGTAACAAGCATTCCCATTTGTTGTAATACCCTGACCTTTCCTGCAATGCTGCATAAAACAACAATCAAAATCACTAATCGTGACGCATAATGCAAATAATTACTCCCATAAAAAGCTTAGTGACTATTTGCATTGTCACTGCATACTAATTACCTTTAAGAGCAGTGGTGAATGAGTATGTTGAAGGGTCAATCTCTTCTGAAAATATTAAGATAGGATGGATTAGTCAATTGATAGCACTAATTAATAAAAAAGAAAAGCAAGTCTTGCTTGGAAAAAAAAGGGGGGATAAGAGTACTAGCAACCTCTTAAGGAGTAGCCAGGAGATGAGGCAGTGCTGGAAATGGTAATGTTTGATCCAAAAGACCTCGCATCTTCTCTAAAACTTCTGATATATGATCCTGAAAACCTTCTTGATCTCGTGTTTTCACGGCTGGTTTGAGCCTTGAATGCCCACTCTCTTAAATTGAACTCAGTTTCGTCTCCTCGTTGAGAAATAGTGTAGGGAGATTGCTCTAGTGTGGAAGCCATGAATGAGTCTTGAATTTACATTACACAAGTTGAAATATGCAAAGGCTAGCTGTACTTAGTTATAAAGTCTTTAGCTACCTGTACATGTGTTCTTGGCTTCTCAACTTGGTGCAGGTTTTTTTAGCGCAAGAATCTTGTAAGAAATTTACCTGTGCCACATCAGCGGATGAGCCAAGCAACAACTTACCATTTCCAGCACCAGTCTTGAATTCAAAAAAAAAAAAAAGATAGCTCATTTGTTTTACATTAAATTGTTTAATTTAATTCCCAAAAAAATAGCATTGAAATTTTTATTTTATTTTTTTTCTGTCATAGTCTTGAGTCCTGATCTCATATTTGTTAAATCTTAAGACTTTTGAATGATTCATGTAATTCTATGTTATTATAATTTATAATAAGAAAAAAAATCACTTTTGAAAATATGGCTCCAATAATTTAATAAATAATTATCACCAACCCATAAGTTTGTATTTATATTATTTTTCATGCTAATAACTTTTTATTATTTTTCTAGAATGATTGGCTAATACCTCCAAATATTTGGCTAAGGAATTCAAATTTGTTACTGTGTCACTATATATTGAAACAGTAAAATTAAATTATAATTTTACCCCTGTAAACATAAAACAATTGGCATTGAGTGCAAGGGTATAATAGTCTTCTTGTTGTTACTTGCACAGTAAAATGACTTGTATGTACTTGGAAACAAAAAAAAATAAACACTTAATAGAATTGGATCAGTACAAGTAAACAAATTGATAGCTACAAGGAATGCTATGGAAATATCTTATGAATAACTCTTATCAAGCTTCAACAATACTAGATGGCCTTAATTATTGACCCAAATCCTCAATCCAAATTTCTAGCCCGAAGATCCCATGCTTCTGCTCTTTTTGCCTCAGCTAAATCTAAAGAAAAGTTTTTAAAATCATGAAACAACTCCTATAAAACATCAGAAAATGATGAATCCATTTCATCTTCATCATCAGGTTCCATTGTTAGCCTAGCTTATGACAATGAAGATGATTGTTATGGAATTTTTCCTCCCATACAAAAATAATATGTACTTATTGTAAAAACAAAGAGTGTTTTTCTAGGGCCAAAAATATTCTAGTTCATTCACAAATCTTGCTAGTCCAACTCCTCTTCTCGGCACAATTGGTTAAACTAGATAGATTCCAATTCAACTTCTTAAAAAAGATGACCCCCACTTGTAAAGGATAACAAAAAACAACAAGTGGTTTTTTTAACTTTTGAAAAAGCTGACCCTCACTAGTAAAGGATGGCAAACAACAAGCAAGGCAATTTTTCCAACTTTTCAAAAACTGAATTTGGAGGCATAAGCATCTACAAAATGCATCAAAATACTCTCCTTTTGTAATTCCCAGTAAACTCTGTATTGCTATCTAAATATCTTGTAAACATATCTTTATTCTTGGATTCAAAACCAAAGAACGTATTTCTCCTATACTAGTTTCTATACAAATTTAAGTAAGATTCCTTTAAAAATATATAATAAAAATTAAATTATTTTTTTCAAATGATTTGAAAATAGACATTATTGCCTTGTTTGATACAGGTACAAATTGGAATTGTATTAAATAAGAAATAGTTTCAAAACAATTTTTACAAAACACTTCTGAAAAACTTTCTGCAGCAAATAATACTAAATTAGCTATTGCATATAAAACTCAAGCATTAGTTTTTAATAACGGGTTTTATCTCAAAAAATTATGTCATTACTAATGATATTAATCATCAATAGAAATAAAAACAAGTACATGGCGTTGTTACATATCAGAATGATCTCGAGATTTGGTTACGGGTTTTCAGCCGATATACTTGATTTTAAAACAAAACAAAACTATAAAATAAAAACAAAACAAATTTCTAATGTGAATGAAGAGGTAGGTCTAGGAATGACAGGATCCTCTAACAAACACAGAGCATACTTAATTTTGCAGAAATGTAAATACATAATAACAAGAAGAATTTGAAATATATATATATATATATATATATATATATATATATATAAAGGAGATGTAAAGGAATCTTACTTAAATTGTATAGAAACCAGTATACGAGATATAAGTTCTTTAGTTTTGGATCCAAGAATATGGATCTGTTTACGGGATATTTAGATGGCAATACAGAAGGTTATAGGGAATTACAAAATGAGAGTATTTTGATGTCTTTCGTAGATGAACTTATCTATGTAATTTTGACTCTAAAGTTTGGGGAAAGCCTTTTTATATCAAGGTTGTCAATTCCATTCCGTTTCATCCAGAATAGCTGAAACATTTCATATCAATTCAAAAAAACAGAACAAAACGAAACAATTTTCATCTCATTTTAAATCTCAGTCCGTTCCGGATTTTTCGGCTAAATTTTGGCCGAAATGTTCTGGTTTCATTCCATATGTTCCGTTCCGGTCTTGAAAAGCCATTAAATCAAATTGAACCTGGTTCAATTTAATTAATTAAATCACTCAAGTATAAAAAGCTCTTTTTCATTACTATTTTCAATAACAATGATATTAATAATAATTTTGAAAATTATTATTACTATTTTCATTAAAAATGATATTAATTTTTTAAAATTAGATTTATCACTAATATATATGGTTTATATTCATGTTGTTTTTTCATGTTTATACTTTGTAGGAATTTGAGCAAAACAAGGGATGTTTTAGATTTCATTAGCCTTGATAACATTGACCTAGCTTTATAATTAAAATATTTGTGTTAAAACATTGTACTTTCATAATATTTTGATATTTTATTTAAGTTGAATTACTTTAAGTTAAAGATCTATTTAATCTTGACTATTTAGAAATATTTTAAATTTTGAAATTATATTTGTTTAACATTGTTTTTGTATTGCATAATTTATAATTAATTTATCTTGAATTTGAATTATCCCGAAATCGCACGCGAAACACTCCGCCCCGAAACATTCCATTCCAATTGAGAAAAGCGAAACACCTACCGAAACGGAATTGACAACTTTGTTTTATATAGAGTAATTCTTTTGACTATCATTCCAATGTGTAAAAGTAAATTGAAGAATTTGTTTTTTGTTCTCCTAAACTTGTATGAGGATACCCTTGTACCCCAACTCAGAGGCATCTATCTCAACTATTTTGGGAGCTAAGGGATTGGCAATGTGTAGGCAAGGAATCTTTTGGACCTATTTTTTAATTTGTCGAATGATTCTAGTATGTCCATCAGACTAAGGAACAGGGTTCTTTCTTAGTTTATCATGTAAGGATTTTGTTATTATGCTCATATTAGGATAGAAGTCTAGAACATAATTAAGACTTCCTAAAAATCTTTGTAGTTGGGTTTTATCTAGGATTTTGTTAGGAAATTTACTAACAAAAGTAAAGGATCTCTCTATAGGTGTGATAGTTCCTTGAGAGATATAATGACCAAGAAAACAAACACGAGTTTGAAAAAGAGAAATTTTTTGTTTTTAAACAACTAAACCATTTTTCTTTGCGATATAAAAGAATGTTTGAAATGTTGTTCTATAGAATTTGAGAAGATAAGAATATCATCAATGTATATAATGCATAATTTTGAATATGCATTGAAAATAGCATTCATGATTCTTTGAAATTTAGTCCGAATGGCAATGACATTCCACTCGTATTAACCAAATGAAACTGTAAATGCAGTTTTGTATCGATCTTTTGGATGAATTTGAATTTATCAAAATCCTGACTTCATATCAAACATTGAAAATATGAGTGTAAAATTTAATTTTTGTAATAAATCTTTTTTATTTAGAATTGGATATCTAATCCATTTTAAAGCTTTGTTCAGAGGTTTATAATTTATGACAAGCCTTTGTGTGCCCTTTCAATTTCATAATTTTTGTTAACATAAAAAGCTACACACGACTAAGGTGATTTAGACTTTTGTATAAGGCCTTTAGACTCTAAGTTTTTTTTTATCTCAAGACGACAATGTTGTTCTAATTCAGCATTCATTTGAATAAGCCTTACTTTAGTAGGAATTTGATTTTCATTAAAAATATCATCATAAGAAAGATCAACAACATGTTTTTTTCTCTTCCAAAAGGCATTTGGTAAATCAGAACATATTTCTTTTTCTATCTTGCTTTGAAATTCTGAAATTATTTTTGTAAAATAGGATTTTGTAATTGTTGTTCAGTTCTTTGTAAAAAGACATCCTTTTGAGATGCATGAGATGAGCTTATTTTTCTTGAATCAATGCATTGATATAATGAGTATAAATAGAACATACTTTAATTAAATTTAAATTCCTAATCTTTGGCTTTTCTAGGAACATAAAAATAAGTTTCGAACCATTGATTTTTTAAATAATATTTTCATGATCAATTTTGTAAGGAGTAATCATATCAATAAAAGGAGTGCCCAGAATAATAGTATAATTAATATCATTAGTAACGACAAAGAAATTTTTTAAATAAATCATGTTATTAAAAACTGATGCTTAAGTTTTATATGCAATAACTAATTTACTATTATTTGTTGCAGAAATGTTTGTAAAAGTGTTTTGTATAAATCATTTTGGAACTATTCCTTCTTTAATACAATTCAAATTTGCACATGTATCAAACAAGGCAATAATGTCTATTTTAAAATCATTTGATATATATATAATGGGTACTTGGAAGAGATTAAATAGGGTTTCCCACTTTTTCTTCCTCTTTTTCTTGCTATCCTTTTTTCATGAGCACCCAACAAGTTTAGATAATTCAACACAAATAGAATCAAAAATGCATATTTTGACTAACGTGCAATGCAATTTGTCTTAGGTAGAATACTGAAAAGTGATTGTCATCTTTCTTTTACATAACCAGACCCTTAACATTATCTTTGCAAGACCAATCAATAAGTTTACTAATTGTCTTAATAGTTAGTGGCGACTCTTTTTCTTCTACTTTGTATCCTCTCGAAGATCATCATCTGAATGTCATCTATATGACAACACTTATAATTTAAATCATTCTCTTTTAAAAGAGATTAAACTTAAATTCTGGTGATCAATAACTTAACTAAATAGGAAACAATACAATCTAAAAAATTCTTATAAATTAAAGAAGAAAAGCTAAAAGTAGGGGAAAATATACATATTAGATAAAGGTTTTTCAAGAAACTCATAATCGTCCTTAATAGGTTTTAAAATTCCATGTCATACTATACGAAATAAAAGTAGAAACTGAAAAATGAAAACACTTTTTTATTTCATAATGACTTGATGTGGTTGTCATATCATAAAAAATTTATGATATGACAACCACATCAAGTCATTATGAAATAAAAAAGTGTTTATATATATATATATATATATATATATATATATATATATATGTGTGTGTGTGTGTGTGTGTGTGTGTGTGAAAGGGGTAATTGGGCTCTCATCTTAAGTAAGTAGTCGGTGTATATATCTGTGTGTGTGTGTGTGTGAAAGGGGTAATTGGGCTCTCATCTTAAGTAAGTAGTCGGTGAAGTAGTTCCGCAAAGAAAGAAGAAAGGGGTTTATACTTTCTACGGCATCGTTCTTCCATCTTTTTCTTCCCGACTTAGGCTTACTCTTCGCTTTAGGTAAATCAGACACACACACACAAGATGTATACCAAGATGATTGTAGCTTCAAGAGGGATAAAATAAGTACACATTGTTAATCATTTTACAGATTTGCTTTTAGCTAGGAGAGTTATGTTTTGCCAATGATATTTCACAACTAATGGTTGTTGTAACCTAAGTTTGAGAACAACATATTATTGCAGGAAATTTTGAAAACAACATGCATATTGATAAACTCAAATTTAATGGACCTAAAAACCCTGAAAGCCCAAAACTCTTAGTCTCAGGCAACATGCCTAGGCAAAACCACCCATGGGCTCAACCTAGAGGAAAAGCTCAACTCTTATAGGCTCCACCTAGAGGAAGAGACCAGCTCTCATGAGCTCAGTTTTAAGAAAGAGTCTAATGCCATGAGCTTAGCTTAAAGGAAAAGTTTGCCCCTCATGAGTTCAGCCTTAGAGAAGAGCCCATCCCTCATGGGCTCAACCTTGAGGAAGAGCCCAATTCCATAGGCTTAGTTTAGGGGAAGAACCCAACCTTCATGGGCTCAACCTTGGAAAATAGTCCAATGTCATAGGTTTAGCCTGGGGAAAAAGCCCGGCTCTCATAGGCTCAGCTTGGAGGAAGAGCCCTGCCCTCATATACTTAACCTAAGGGAAGAGCTCTACCCCTATAGGTTTAGTTACATTTTGGATCCTACTCTCCCTGGAATCCTAGGTGTATAAAAAATCTCTCAATGGCCTACCATATATATTTCCATCGTATTAATGGTTGTGTAAGAGATATTTATCTCTTATTAATACATATGTTAGGGATATTTTCCCTCATTAATGTTTGTATAAGATATATTTATCCCTTATTAAAACTATCACGGCAAAATTATACTCTAACACCCCCTCTCCTAAAAGGACAAAACTCATGGGTTGTAAATACCCCATGAATCCTTCAAGCTTCAGGTTCACAATCTTTATTCTCTACTGCATACATATTTTCAGAGTATTTTTCTCTAAGATATCATTGTCTTCTCTCTCTAAAAGATATTTACTTAAGCATCTAATAGTCTTTAAATCTATCAAACATGACCTTTTACAAGTACCAGCCACTTTGGCCTACCAGGCCTTAGATACCGGCTATCAGCCACCTTAGCCAGGGAGAATGGATCAGAATGCTAGAATAAAGAGATTAACCAATTATCCAACACATAAGCCTTACTTCTAAGCTACTTGGGTATTTTGGGACATCATCACATATATTACACGAATTCAATTCATATTTATTAGAAAAACGTTTTAATGACACAATTAACTCCTACTAATTATAATTATTAGCTTTCAAAAGTATGCCCACACTACCTAAAATGAACAAACTTTGCTAAAAAAGATCTTTATTTTATTTTATTTTCCATTTTATGTTCATGAAGGTTGTCATAACCTAATTTTTTACCCCCTGTTTTTCTAAAAAAATTCAAAATTAAAAACATATGTTTTTAATGTATTTCCGTCATTTTTAACATTTTCAATGTCTTCTTAAAAGAATTCAGAATTCACAAATTCATTTTTAACACGTTCAACTTTTAACGCGTCATTTTTAAAATTATTGATTGATTTTTCTCATCAAGTCAATGTTGACGTTACCTTTTAAAAAAATTACAAAAAAATAAGAAAATCAATAAAAATATATATATAAAAAATAAATAGATAAGGGGAAAAGAAAGTGAAAAGAAAAAAACTGAAGGACTAAAGTAAATTTATGTTGCTTGAGGACTAAGCAATTGAGGGGAAGAAGACAAAAAAAATTACCTATATTAGTGAAGGAATCTCACACCAAAAAAAATACAAAGAAAAGAAGGCCAAAAAATATTTTAAAAAAAAACCACCACCAGCAACCATAAGCACAACAACTGTCTTTTTCCCTCAACAACAAAACCACCACCAGCAACAACCGTGACCAGTAACTCATCAGCCTCACTAGTCATCAACCAAGTACCAGACTCGTCAACCTAACACCATTTTATTCCTCTCTCCACATTGTTAGTCAGCTCCTCAACCACAGCAATAGCAACAAAGCCTGTACTGACACCACCATCAGCCACCATATTTAAACCCATTAACCCAACAGCCTTCTCACAATTACTAGCCACCACATCGACCACCATGGATTAGCCTTCGACTAACAAATTAAGAGGAAGAGAGAAATAGATCTAAAAGAAAAATAAAATCCATTGTTGTGTGATTTTTTTTTTTTGCCTTGAGGGTGACGGTGAGATTCACTGCCAACACAGGAATGAAAAGGAGTAAACGCTACTCTAGATCCACTAGGTTTCAGCCTTCCACGAGCAGCAACATATGAAACCCACGTACCGTCATAGTTCTTGCAATCCTAGAATCTTCTAGTGTGGTTCCTTAGTTTCCAGCAACTTCTCCGAATTATTTCAACCTTTAGAAATTGATTTTTCAAATTTTAAATGTTTAATGTATGTGTTTAAATTATTGTTAAACTTTGAAGTTTGATGATTTGTAAACATGTAATTGTGGGGTGTGTGAGTATAAAATATAGTAAAAAAGACAATGTGTGTATGTTACATTTTCTTTTTATTATTTTTTTATCTTATGTTAAATAGATGGTAAAAAAAGGAAAAGGATAAAAAAATAATAATAATTAACCAAATATTTTAATTGCAAACGGCCAAATTCTAAAAGTTTTTCATGCATATTTTCTAAAAAAATAAAAATGTATTTTTATCATGTTTTAAAAGTACAAAATGGATATCATAACCAATTTATGATTATCCATTAGGATTTGGTCAAAATTTCAAAAATACAATAAAAATTAATTTTTTTAATTAATATTTGGGGTATGAATTTTACAACGTAATGCATACTTATGATATTAAAGTATATGAATTAATAGCAATAAATGTTAGAAATTAACTGTATTTAGGAAATAAGTGCAATACTAAAATTTAGGTTTTAGAACGGTTAGGAATTAACTCGATAAGATAGAGACTTCCTTATAAAGAGAGATCTGCTTTGAACCTTAGACAAGACCAACAGGTAAAAACATGATTTGGAATAAGAATCAATCAACAATACAGCTTCACTTATGTAGGGTGCACTGGGGGTGATGTGTCTTCCCCTTGCACAACTAGTTTCCTTACCCTGACTCTCGCAAACTATAGGGTTCCTAGTAACCATAATAGTAAATGGCAACTCCTTCAAATCATAATTTTATAATTAAACTTAAAACACCCTCCAACTCAGGAGATAGCCTTGCCAATTCAACGTCGTGCACTTCACGACAAAAATTATTATAATAATAGATATTTTAGGTTAAAATATCTCATTTGGACAACTAGATCGCATATGATATTGAAAAGCACATGAAAAATGGTGGCCTTCAAATAATAATAATAATAATAATCCTTAACTTAGACTTCTTGAGCTTTCATATAATGTGTTTTTGCCACGTGGAGGAGCTCCATGGAAGCAAGTGCATAAGATTAACTCACCATGGTAGATGGATGTTTTACTCTTACAAGTTGATATGGTTTTGATATAACTAGAGACCACTATATATTGTGTTCCTTTTAATGGTGGGTTAATGGATGAAAAAGAGGGGTGGATAGAAAAGAATGAGAGGGTGTCCATGAGAATGTCTTTGTGGTTGTGCATGAGGATGTCCATGTGCATGTGAAGCTGCATGCCCTGTGGTTGTCATCATGTTCTTGAAAATGAATGAAAAGGAGGGGTCCCTCCTATGATAGGAGGAGGAGGAGGAGGAGGAGGGTCCCCTGCCGGAATTCATCATGGCCATTACTCTTGTCTGATGTGCATGCTACGTAGGTTTCATTGATAGCAATGGATTGTTACGGTTGCCAGTAGATTTTGGTCCATCTTTTGCTTCATTTAATTTCTAAAGGCATACGTATCTTCTATGCCAAATCTTTTTGTAGGACTTGTGAATTGTCATATTCCCTTATGTTTTGAGATGATTTATCTCAGGTTCTGGAACAAATTATTTTTTTTTTTAATAATTGAACCCTACTTTGAGTAGAACAGTACACAGCATTATACTCATACAGCATAAAACATGATTTCCAGTTCGGCTATATTTGATTAAAGATAGGTGATTCTTACTCAACCACATACTCCCAAGTAATTTCATATGAAAGGAGGTTTCATGCTTTTCTCTAGAATCTACCATCTGTCAATGCTGGCCATTGAACCAGAAGTTGATCCATAGTCTTAGACCCCCCACCATGTAAGGAACTTCGTCCATAGTTTTCAAGAAAAGTAGCACTGAAGGAGAAGATGATATGCCGACTCTATCTCTGATGCACAAAACGGGCGTGAAGCTTGCTCCAATGAAAGAAGGTGTCGGTTGATAAGAAAGTCTCTTGTACATGGACAATTTTGTACTATTATCCATAAAAAAAAAAAAAAAAACTTTTATTTTTTGCGGTGCTACTCATTCCACCGCTAGCTACTCATTCCAAATATTTGAAGTGAACCTGGTCACCTTGATATATCAACCTGTCAATCAAGGTACAACAAGATTTTACTGTAAATTTTCCCTTCCTATCAATATTCCAGATTTTAGCATGGGCACCATTCAACTACAATTGTAAGGAATTAATCTGCTCCTCCCACTCGAAAGCTCTCACATTCCTTCGCCAAATTAAGTTCCAAATCCAGGTATCATGTGTCCATTCACCCATATCATGAATCTTTGTGGGTGGTTTAATGGATAGCTTATATAGTCTAGGAAATTGTACCTTTAAAGGGGTGTCTCCCAAGGAGGTGTCAATCCAAAATGTAACATTTTTCCCATTCCCTATGACATAGCTAGAGCATCTTTTCAAGGCCTCAGAAGCATCATCTCCAGGATTGATCACAGACATGATTCCTTGCCAAATTCTAGATAGTTTGAAGAAGGTTGGAAGGCCTATTTGAAAGATGGTTGGTACTTTTTACAAATGAAGTCCTTCAACCTAGCCTTACTTTCAGAACTAAGCCATACTACTAGTTGATGCCAGATGAAACAACACTAAAAGGCCTTTCACTGTTATGTTGAATAAAAAAGGTGACAAAGGGTCACCCTGTCGAATACCACGACCAACACGAAACTCTCTAGTAGGAGAGCCATTAACAAGGACTGAGAGATGTGAAGTAGAAAGGCACTCATAAATAAGTCTTCTCCATTTGTTACCAAATCTCATGTATCCCATCACTTCATCAAGGTGATCCCACAAGACTGTATCAAAAGCTTTGTGAAAATCTACTTCGAACATCATTCCTGGTTTCCCACTCCTCTGTTATCCATGAACAACTTCATTTGCTATCATAAACTCATTAGTGATCTGTCTACCTGCTATGAATGTTGTTTGGCTATCACTAATGAGGTCTTAGATGACGTGCTTTAGCCTATTGGAGAGCACCTTCACCACTATTTTGTATATCCCATAGACCATGCTAATCGATCTGTAGTCGGAGAATCCTTTTGATACCTCAGTCTTTGGAATCAATGTTACATAGGCCAGGTTTACACCCTTTGGAAGCTTCTCTATTCTGAAAAACTAAGCACTAAATCCATAATATCATAACAGATCAAGCTCCAAGCCTTCCTGTAGAATTTGAAATTAAAACCCTCTGGTCCTGGAGATTTTGTAACATCGCAGTCCCAAACTGCTTCTATAACTTCTTCCATTGATACTTCCCGTTCTAGCCAATTGGCCCTCTCTAAACTAAGCTTCTTATAATCAGCAAGACCCAACTTAGCCCTCTTAGAGCAAGGCTTACTGAACAGGTTGGAGTAAAAAGAGACTGCAGCTTCCTTGATCTCATTTGGGGTAGTATGAAAGATGCCATTATAGGTGATTTGAGATACGTTTTTATGGATTTTTCTCAAATTAGCTACTAAGTGAAAAAAAATTTGTATTGCGGTCACATATAGTATGCACTGGAAATAGGCTAAATGTTCAATAACATGGCACGGATGTATAATTGACGGTATGCACTGGAAATAGGCTAAATGTTCAATAACATGGCACAGGATGTATACTGATTGTTGTCGTGACCCAGGTATATTTCTTGAGGTCATAGTCACTGTTATTCGATCAATGGACGATTGTAAGCCTGGTATTAGAAAGAAAGGAAAGATGAGTGAGACTCAGATTTAATCTCATGCTTTAGTCCTCAAGAAGCTCACAATCAATTCTTTGAAAATACAACTTGTTTTGACCTCTGTCATAACCCCCGCGTTATAGTTCCGCTGAGCCATTATCCCAATGACGTACAAATCCTGGATTTGTCTCCATTGACAGTAGTGCTGGAACATATGGCCATTCAAAACACTCTTGTAAGAGCCTGGAATGCGCAAGCGGCCCGAGATTCTCTGTTCTAAACTTGGTATTGGTTAAATTTCACTGCTAGGACTGTCAAAAGGTTTTTGCCTTTCAGGTTAATCAATGAAATTATGATTAATGAAAAAAAATCAAGTAAACAGGTGCTCATCTCGCCCCAGTAACTTATAAAAACATAAAGTTCTAGTGAATCAAACTCCAACAATTTAAAGCATTCTATTAGAGACTACAGCATGCAAAGTTCAGAAGATTCGCATTTCATTAATGACATACTAACCCGGGATCTGTGTGGGTCGTCGTTAATCTAAAATGAGTCGTGAATGGGCTGGCTAGTCAACGTTTATATAAACTGTTGATTGTGGTCTGGTTTAGGACAAAAAACCAAAAGGCAACACAACACTTTAGTTGGGTTGTTGAGCACTATAGTTAGATCCATGTCCGTGGAACATGAAGTTTCTCTACTACGTCAACAGGACAAAATCTAGCAAAGTTTTTCCCAACTGAAGTAAAATTCAGAAATTCTTCCGCGAGTTTTAAGAGCTTCACTTCTTGAGCAGGCTTATGATCTTCTAATATTTTGTTACTCAACTCTGCCCTCGTTTAAAACTCTCAAGACCATCTTGTTGATTTTCTCTTCACTTCCCCTCTTCTCTAATTCTACCACTTTCTCTACTGTTTTCCTTCCTTTTATATTTTCCTCTTCTTTTCTCTTTCAATTTTTCAAAACCCATTAGCCTAGCCACAACACTAGGAGTAGGAGCAGTGGCCTCGAGTTCTTTTTCTTTTTTTGCAATATCACTTACAATACAAGCTTCAAATCAAACTAAAAATCACCAAAACTAACACTCAAATTCACAGACTGATTACCAACAAGAGAAAGCAACCAATTCCTTTACAAAAATAAAGTCTAGCAAAAAATCATCAAATGGATCGTAATTAAAAAAAAAAAACACCCATTTTGAGAAATGTCAAGGTGAACTAAAATAACTGAAGCAAGCCAATTGAAAAGGCAAGCAATAATTGACGAGCAGAGAAAACAAATCGAGAAGCTATGGCCCGATTGAGTCAAATAATTGATTCGAAGGACAATTGCTGGCTTTGAGGTTTGCAGGCTTTTTGTTTCGTTTTTAAAAGGGGAAGCAAAGGGCAACTGTAGATGAAAGAGCCGTTGGCCGATGAGTATTTGTACCTCCTCCATGCTTTTTGCTTTTTTCAGAGACGTGTAAAAATCGTATTTCGGGATTTTGGCTCTTGAAATAGCTATCCCGTTGGAACCGCTAAAAGAGGAGATAATAGCTAAAGGGACACAGTTTTTTTTGTTTTGGCTTTCCTTTTGCCTCCTGCGTTGAAGATGCTCTAACACCACCCGTTAAACCAGAAGGTTAAGACAAATTAATTACATCCCATAGCACAAACCCATATGGAAGCAATATTCAGGTCTTTTAACCAGTTTTTGGCACTGGGCAAGAAACATGCATACTCTAGGGCAGTTATTCAGATGCCTCGCAACACTACTGAATCAATAAACTACTGTATTCTAAATATTAGTTCTGCAGTCAGATTCACTGTCACTTCGTTGCAGAAAATGCAGCATTTTTTTTCTAGTAAAGGGGGTGGAAAATGACCTGCAACTACTTGATCATATTGCTTCTCTAGTGATCTCTTCTTGATCTGAAAGGGAAAACCTCTTGGAACATATTGATGACTGCTGTGACTACCAAATATTACAAGAGAATGTTCATCGAATGTAAGGTTTATCCAAAAAAACAACCACAGAATCATTTCACACATAATCAGGAAAAATGAAATCACAAGCACAAATTGAGCCACAAGCCTCTACGGGAACCCACCCCATATAAATGTTGATACTAAAGTCATAAAAGTGAGTTCTATCTTGCAACATGATAACAAGCCAAGCTGTTTCACATCTTCATGGCATTCTCAGTTCGTTCGGTCTTCAGCTCAACAGCATAAGACATGAAGCAAACTCCACAGCAGGCGCAAACTAAACCATTGTATCTGCAGCTAGGTGGTTTCAGCTGGCTGTGCAGCAGATGTGGTTTTCAGTTGCTGAAAGAGTCCATTTTCAAGATCCAAGACAAGTTGGTTCTGTTTTCACCATGAAATAAGAAATAAATAAACTGAATGAAGTCAATCATGAGATGCAGACAAAATGGGAAAAATGAAATATCCAACAACAGAGTTGAGAATAGGACAATCCCGCTCTACTCCGTAGACCAGCTGAATCAAGCTCAATGGACTCAAAAAAGTGAACCATTTCATACTTAGTCTTACCATAATATGCACTTGCTCTGGGTCAATGACCACAGCAAGCTGCTACAAGCACCCTTGTAGCCTTGGAAAACAAAAAACTCATAAATGGATGACTCTCTATAAGTCTGGCCTATAACACACTCATCAACCATGAGTGAAAGTAGGGGTTAACTAGAGGCTCCATGCACCTTCATCCATTAAGATTCTCTAATTGTGTCAACTTCAGTTGCCTTAGTATGAAAAAGAATTCTTCCAAAAACAGAACACACAAAGCATGCAACATTTATGTAAATCAATTTTAAATAACAACCTCAGCTGACATAACTGTTGCTAATACCACAGCTCTCTCTACCATTCTCTAAGGATGAAGAATAGCACATCTTTGAAAACCCAAGTCAATATCTTCCTCAACACTGAACAATTGAGAAATTTCAGCAATTTTTTTTGTCTACACATGGAGATTCTCCACGATATTAACCTGATAAGTAATCTGGTTAGTTTCTGTAATGATTTTTCCCATTCAAACATCTAAACCCCTCATTCAATGTAACTAATGTTTCACTAAAAAAACTTAACCTTCTTAGGAAGACAGGTAAGACCTCTTTCGTGCTAATTGCCATATTAAGCATATGCTAGAGTCCAAACATAAAAGACAAACAAGCCCCCCCTCCCCCAAAAAAAAAAAATCCCAGCAAGAGTCTCAGAAGTTTATAGAATATCGACATAGCTAGTGAAAAAAAACAAAAACTGAATTACAGTTACTATGAAGTACAAAGCTTAAGTATACTTTTCTAACAGGGTTATTGCAGTGGCTAATAGTGACTAGTTATGCTTTTTGTACAAAACGAAAACTGATCCCATTCATTTGTAAGAAGGCATGCACAGATGTGACATTCCGAGATGCTATAGAACTAAATGTAAGTTCTGTGATGGCTTCTCAACAAATTTTGAATTTGGAAGAAATTTTTTGTCCAAAATCTTCCAGCCTGAGATAATTTAGCAGGAAACTTTCTCTGATAGTTTTATTTTCAATTTGTATCCATAAAACTTGGCAAAGAAGTTATATTGCAATGAAAAACATCTAATGTTACATACCTTCATGAGCTCAATGTCTTTGAGTTCTTGTGCACCAATATACACAAGAAACAACTACAGCTCACGACTTCAGCAACACAAGGACAAGAAAAACCTTGGTAATCAGAGAGAATGCATGGTAGTCAACTGAAATTCAGGAAATACAATCAGTCAGATCCCCGTGGTAAGATTGACTACATTATAAGTTAACTAGATAATAATAATAATAATAATAATAATAATAATTACTGTTTAAGAACATTGATCCAGGAAAGGAAACCACTATAACTGTGACAAATATGGAGCATAGATTTCCTACACAGCATTCCACTTCGATGGTTAGAGGATAAAGAAATAAAGCAAGATTTATGATATAAGAAGAAACGCAATAAGATCCTCACCACCAAAAGATAGATAAGTTCCAAGTGCCAAGCAACTTCAGGGAATTGTGTATGAATATATATTTCCTGCTCAAGAAAAAGAAAAACATTAAATTCCATTCAGTTACTTGAATTTGGAAAGCAAGTGAAGAAAAAAGGTACAGTTCAACTATTTCCAAAAACCTTTATTTTTTCTTAACTGCTTACACTAATGTGAAATTTAAACCTTGGATAAATGGTGAAATGGAAAATAACAATTGTACAGGAAGAAATCATAAATCTTGTTTGGCGATTCTTACTTTTTAAAAGACTCTAACTTACCATCAAAGAGAACAATAAATAGTAGACTTTGTTTAAAAACACCAATCATTTGACAACAAACAAAAAAAAAATGACAATGATATATTGTCATTTCTTATGTCTCCCTGTTTTTTATTGGAGCAAAATATATAACTTAAAGTGAATGTCTATAGCATCTTCTTTTTCTCGTTTTATGTTCTTCTAGTGTGGTAGTTGGGCAAAATAACTGACTGAAGAAAGACAAAAGTTACCTTGTCCAAGAATCAAAATACCATTCGCACCCAAAGGTATAAGATCTTGTATCTTTTCAGCAGAAAGAATTGCTTGAATAACTAGCAGATATAAAACAGTAATATTTTAGATAAATTCAGGGTCAGCATTTGAGAACAGCTGCTAGCCAAGGTGAGTCCAAATATTAATAAAAAGACAAGGCATGTGAAGTTTTAATTTGAAAAACAAAGCCAATATAAAGAGGATTAAAGAAACCTGTGATCCGAATTAACTTTTCCTGGGTCACATCTCCATCGTTTGTATTGACAGCAGCATCCATGTTGGATAGAGTTATCGTGTGCACGGAATGGAGCCCATCTGATACCCAAAAAGTTTGCATTTCTGCTAAGCAATAGCAGGATCATTCAGTTGAAGAAGATAGATAGATAGATATAGGCAAAATCAAAATTTATTCTGCTCATCGAAATGGAATCCTTTTACCAAACTCATTATGAAGCTTTGTTTCCATTTTATCTTACCTAGTATGATATCATTACTACCCAGACATAAGTTAGTTTCCCCTTATCAACACATGAGTTTCCAATTCCTATAATTATTGGTTCAACATGTAATAAATTATCCTTGGATCACCTTTCTGGAAGACCCAATGAACACTTTGATCACATAGTTGGACATGCAAGCAACATCAAATTTTATGGAGAAAACGAAAAGGAAACAAGAAGAGTTAGAATTGGATACTCGAGGAAAAATCTGGAAAAACAGCCAGCTTTTTCACTTTCATACTATGGGGCAACCGCCTCATGTGAGCCATGACATTTGGTCCAACAACAGGGGCAGACAGGCACAAGATATGTAAATCTCCTGTAGAGTCCAAAATCACAAATTTCTTGGGAGGTAATGCCTGGATAGAAACTGCCTTCAAAGTTGTAGGTTTCATGCCCTCAGTCACCTCCCTCTTAAATGCCACAAAACAAGCACCCCCTTCACCAGAGTCTTGGCTGCATCTTACAGATCTCTGTTTTACTGTAAGTTAAATGATAATCAGCATCATGAACCAACAACAAAAAACAAAGAGCAGTATTTAGAAACAACTTCCAGTTCTATGTAGAAATAGCTAAGTTAGATTCCACAAGCGCCACAATTAATCTCCTAAACAAATATCAAAAATCAAAGAAAAGATTCAGCAACCATTACTTGCCAAAGACCAAAAAAAAAAGAAGAAGAGAGCCCCTAATCAAAGGCGTGATACTCATAACAGTGATTTACCATCTAGAGGCATCCTTATGAATCTAACCATAGGACAGCACCTCGTTTAATATGAGTTCATCCATTTCCTGGTCAAACAGAAATTCCTAAAAACAATCTGTCAGAGCAAATTGCAAATGTACAGATAATGAAAACCATAATGATGGGATAAATAGGAGTACAAAGGTAAGAAGTTACCAATCCACAAAGAACGCTTGTTCACCAAGGCAATTCAATAAATCCATAAATACAATTGAATATCAAAGTTCAACAAAGACAAAAAATGGAGTATGGTTAATGTTTACGTTAATTAGATTTCTAGTATTAATTAAAGAATTCTGTCATGAATTCTTTTAGCATTTATTAGGAATTTTATTATCTAGGATATTCTTACCTCCTGTCCAACAAAAAACAGCTCACGAGTCATGGATGCTTAGGCTAATAAGCTTTTCAGTGTTAATTAAGAGTTCTTTTATGACTTTTTGCTTTAAATAGGATTTTATTTTTTGTCTAGGATATTCTTATTCCTATTTTGCTTTTGAACTATTAGAGATTTTGTTCATGCCTTATAAGAAGCACACATATTATGTTTTAGAAAGACTCTTTGACAGAATACGTTTAAAATCTGAAAATCAACTCCTGCTGCTCTCCCCCACTTTCTTCTACATTTATCCCCTTTCTATTCCTCAACACCATTCTCCTCTTTCTTCTGTTCTCTCCCTCAGCCTCTTCCCATTCCACATCAAGAGAAAAACTGACAAGTTCAAACACAAATATTAAAAACCGCTGCCTCATTGGAGAATTGAATCATTAACTTATTTGTTATCCATTCGCTTTCCCCTCTAAATGATTTTACTCCCACAAAATCCTAGAATTGGCATACACCTTGCAATTTTCTTTTCTTTTCAGGGAAAAAAAATGTGAGAGGACATGCAGAAGCTGGCAACTTAATTCTAAATCTAAAATAAGAGGGAAAAAAGTATCTTTATTCTCTCAACAAAGCCAATTAAAGGGTGTCACTGATTGTTTTTTTTCAAACAAGATATGAAAATCCAAATCAAGCTAAATTTGCTGACTGCCTTTCCAATTAACCTAGGCCAACATGCTCACTGCCCTCCAATTAACCAAGGCTAACATGATATTGAAAGAAATCATGACTTCATGACAACAACATTCTATTTGTTTAAACAAATGATGCTGAAGAGGGGCTCTTTCTGAAGACCTAAACATAGCAAAGGGTATTTGACCTTCAATGTTGATGAAAGCTACAAATGACAAGGTTAATAAAAATGTTGACAATAGAAAGGAGAAGACATCATAATTTTAATTCATAACTTAATAAGACAATTGATTCATCAAGCACTTAAATTAGCTGCATAGGTTCAATACTAATTACCAATGAATTTTATGTTCAAGATACTCAGATCCAATTCCTTTTAATCTCTGGTATTACAAATTTTGTTTCTATTCAGAGGAGGCCTCTTCCCCGGTAAATTTCATCTCTCATTAAAAAAGGAAGGCCCATTAATAAACTGCCAAATGGAGCTTTGCCTCGGAAAAAACATTTGGATTTAAAATTGTACCACCTAGACGTCTAACACAATATGAGCAATTCTGTTGGAAATCTTGCGCCCATATCAAAACAACAGTCCATGAATCTGTGATCAAATTATACTTGTCGCATTCACAAACCACTGGATCCTAAACTAATGGAACATTCCCAATTTAGAAGAACATAACTTCCGGCAGCACAATAGACCGCCTTCATGAACACATACAAAGTCCAGGATAAACAGAAGAAACTATGCTCCAACTTTGAAAGGGATCTTCTAAAGTAAAACAGACAGAGTTTAAATACATGTAACAAGAATAACAGCACTACAGAATTCACATTGCAAAAGTCTCAACTGCTAAGTTCTATATACCACAAAGCTAAACAATCACATTTATTTACATTACTCCAACACTAACTAGCAAAAAAAAATCAACTTTTTTCAGCACATAATGAACATCAACAAAGCTCAAAAGCAACACATTGTACTTGCACACTTACCAGAAACACAATGTTTATCAGTCTTCCCATCCAACGCACCATTGCAAGCATTCCCGGAACTTGAACTGACCCCATTATCCTCCCCGTCACCATTTGACGATTTCAATCCTTTACCATCCAACTTCCCATTCGAATCAAAACCCTTGACTTTCTTAACTTTCCATTTCACCAGCTGCCTCAAATTAAAAACCCTGACCCCATTATCCTCCCCTAAAATCAAGACTCCAGAAGAAACACTTATTGACCAAACAGGCACACTACACTCAATCACCGCACACCTCATCAATTTCAGCATCTCACCATCACCATCATCAATAAGTTTCACCGCAAAGACCCAAACTTTCTTGCTAGAAACTGAGTGCAGCACAAAAAAATTAATAGACCCAACAATCTTTATTGAAACCCCATGATTTATATCCAGCAAAACACCAAGTTTTGAATCAAAAGCAAGACCCTTTTGATTGCAAACAACTTGGGGTTTATAAAAAAAGCTGTCATTTTGTAAAACATGGAACCTTAAGAGAATCTGAGACCCGCCTTTATATGGGCCAGCAACAAGAAAGAGGACTTTAGGGATAGGGTCTTGGTGGATGAGAAGGAAAGAAGAGGAAGAGGAAGGGGAGGGAACTAGGGTTTGGGGTTTTGGAGGGAGAGAAGGAAGGGAAGGGAAGGGGAGAGAAGGAAAGAGGGAAAGTGAGGAATCAGTGTGCATTAATGCTAAAGAAAGAGAGTTTGGTTCAAAAAGAAGGGATTTTGTAGCTGAAACGGAAGGGGGAAGAGAGAGTTTGGAGCATTGTACAAGTACCATGAGGAGAAAAAACCTTTGAACTTCTTGTCAGGGCATTGAGGGTTTTGGCTTCTGTGTTTGTGATTTTGTTGTGGATGGGAATTGGGATGATTACTGAGTTTGTTGATGGGAGAATGGAGATCCAAAGGTTAATTAATTGATTATTTAATTGATGATGTAGATTGTACAGGACTAGTTGGATTCATTAATTGATTATTTAATTGATGATGTAGATTGTACCGGTCTATAATTAAAGATAATAATTTGCAATTCATGATTTGTAAATGGATTAATGATATTTCAGTGTTTTTTTTCTAAAGGTTATTTTTTAAAATGTGTTTTATTTAAAAATATACTAAATTAATATATTTTATTTTTTATATTAACACATAAAAATAATTAAAAATACAAAAAATATTTTTAAATAAAAATAAATAAACTTTTATTGAACACATTTCAAACACGTTACAAAAACGCTACAAGACTTTAAACCTTTAGGACAGTTTGAATCTTAATATGATTTTTAAATGTTAATTTTCCTGGTAATTTATGAACATCAACTTTGTAGGGGGGAATAACAATTTCTGACAGAATACTATCTTTACAACGTTAAATTAAATTATAGGTGCAGGTGCGTGTTAGATATTTATTTTTTTTCTGTCAATTTTAATTATACTTGATATGATAATAATTATTTTTTAAAATATTTTTATTTAAAAATAAATTAAAATAATTTTTTTTACTTTTAACATCAGCATATCAAAATAATCTGAAAATATAAAAAAAATAATTTAAAATAAATAAAAAAAACAATTTTTACAAAATATTTTTAAAACATAGAAACAAAGTCACTCTTTATTGGATAATATTGTTGGAGAATAATATAAATCATATCCTGGGACATTACCTAACAGTTTAAGCTATTGGGTTGAGATGGTTTTCTGACATGGTGTCAGAGCCTTGATGACCAAGCGGTCACGAGTTCGAATTTCATCATCCCTATTTATTTGATAAAAATTAAGCACAAGGTAATGTGGGTCTGTGCAAGTTTCAAGCCCAAGTCTGGGCTTTCACTTGAAGATGTGTGTTAGAAAATAATATAAATCATATCTTGAACTTTACCTAATAGCTTAAGTTATTGGGTTGAGATGGTTCTTTGATATGGTATTAGAGCCTTGATGACCAAGCGGTCACGAGTTCGAATCTCACCATCTCCATTTATTTGATAAAAATTAAGCACGGTGTAATATGGGTATATTCAAGTTTCAAGCCCAAAGAACCTTTACTTGAAGGGGTGTAAACTATTAAATTGAGATGATTCTTTGACAAATATATTATAAAAAAAAATACAATCCCATTACAATTAGTTATTATTTAAACAATAACTAGTACACAACTTACATAAATAATTTAAGAATTTATTTTGAAGTATAAAAAATACTATTCAATAATTTGGATGGAGGTTGGTTATTAATTGGGGATAAAAAAAAACAGCCGGCATTCCACCCTCAATTGGGACGGATAAAAATTGAGTTTTATTTTCTAGGTTATTTTACAATTGGTTGAGGAAAAAACTAGTTTTTTTATTAGAAAAATATTGTTTTTAAATTTATTTTTTAAAAAATAAAACTTGAGTTAACCATATCAGAAAAGTGCTTGGTATTAGATTTTGGTTCTCTGAATACAATTTTCTAAATAATTAATAAGGATATGATTAGATGTATGAGTGTAAAATTTATGAAATTCCCCTCCATCAACTCTAAAATTTTGGGAAGACATACCTTGAAAAAAAAATTGAAATTCCAAGAACTCACATTGAGAAATTTTATACCATTACCAATAGATATTCCAAAAAAGCAATAAAGTAGCTAAATTAAAATAATTGATTGATGTTAGATTTGTGTTTATGAGGTTATGGACAGTTTTTTTATATTATTTATTTATATATATATATATATATATATATATAAAGGTTTTGCTGAAATCAACATGCTGAAAAACCGACACCTTTACTTGAGAGAAGACTATGGTTGACATGTCGCCCATACGAGTTGCGACATCCATCCTACGCACCTAGTCATACATTTATAATATTTTTTCTTTTTTTTCAAATATATTTTTGTGGGATATTTTTTTATATATTTAGTTATATTACATAATTCTCATTTTCATTCAAATTAAAATTAGAAATAAAAGCTGAGAAGCTTAAAACAAAATTTAAAAAGAAAAGTGAAACGACACGGCTTCGTAGCAAAGTAGCGAGCAAACCAAGTCAATTTATTAGCCACGGCCAATACATCATTAGTTAGTAAAATTAGCAATCACAGCGTGTGGCTCACAAGCCTTAGCCGCGGGGCTCGGCTCGACAGCGGGGCTCGGCTCGACAGCCTTCCCAAGCAGCTCCTCAGGCAAGTCCGCCTTGAGACCCTTCAAATAAAAGGTGTAGAACAGCTTGAAAGGGAACACAAGCTGCTGTAGCTTAACCTGACCATACACCCCTTCAAAAATACCTGACCCTCCAGTCACAGCGAGATACGTGTCCTCATAGGTCAGATAAGATCCCTGCACTGCAATGTGACCGTAGTCGCCAAAGTAGAAGCTGTAGATCGCCTCATACCTGTCACCTTTCTTTTCCGGTTTGTTTTGGATTAGCACGCATAGTCCAGCTGTTATTCCTACCCGTTTCTGTAGGTCTCCGGTGTAAAGCTGTAATAATGAGAAACAGCCCATAGCCACCATCAATTTTTTTAAAAACCAAAATATAATGTTTAATTATTGTTTTAAGATTAAAAAAAAAACGAAGAGAGCAGAATAAACATATTATTCTTCTGTATTTTATGTTTTAAGATCACAAAAAATTAAATATTTTATTTCTTTAAACAAGTATATTTATTTATTTATTTATTTAAAATCACAACGTGGTTAAGGAATCTATTGTTATTGTAATGTCTTGATGGATCACTATCATGTTAGCTTCTTGTCTGAAAGTGCATTTTATAAAGTGTCACGTTATAATGATTGATGTCTTTTTTATTAAATTTACTCCTCACCCCAGATAAGAAGGTAGCTATCAATTCTTTTTTATTTTCTAAATCATATATATATATATATATATATATATATCAAAGCATAGATTTACAAGAATAGATTTTAATATTTTTCTAATTTCAAAAATAAATAATGTTTTTTTATCTTGTTTTGCAACGGCCATTTAGTGTCGGTTTGGTATATAGCGTTTCAATTAAAATTTTCAAGAATTTTGGTTTTTTTCCTTCAAATTATTCTTTTTATTTTTTAAATCATTTTAATATATAGATATATTTAAAAAAATGAAAAATATATATTATTTCAATACATTAATAACTACCCATTATTTTGAAACCAAGGAACTTGCTTTCATCATTGAGAAATTGAAGATGAAGGTCGAGAAAATCTCCAAGAATTTTTCGCAATTTTGCAGGAAAATATATTTCAGGAAAACAAATTCAAAAGAGAACAAGTGGCAAGTCAGCAGCCCAAAATAAAAGCAAGATTATCAAGGGAAACAAGCAAAACTCAGATCATGGAGATGACTTACTTTGTTGCTAAAAGGCACAAGATCGCCAAGAGAATTAACAGATTTCTGGCTCAAACGAAGATAAGCAGGGCTTCCACGGTCTCTCTCATTGATCTCATAGACACTCAGCTCTTGAACTTTGGCTGAAACAAGCAAAAGCACGAAACCCAAAAAGGGTGCGATCATTAAATAACTGGATTTTTTTTTTGTACAAGATGAAAAACAGAGAAACATCAAAGATCACACTTACTGGGTCTTGAATCCTCAGTCGAGGCAGCTTGGCTTTTGCAAGAGAAGGATCTCTTCGTCCCAGAGAAGTTGCCAAGGCTTGTACTTTTTGTGAGGAGACATGGGTTTTGGGCCAGCTTGAAAGACAAGAGTGATGGTTTGGTGGGCACAACGCCACAGGTGTGTGATCTTGCTGCAGATGCTTTCACAGAAGAGATGGATCTCAAAGCAGAGCTTGAATAAGCCGCCATTGATCTTGATTCTTGGTGACTGTGAGGTTATGTTTTTTCTTTGTTTGGGGACACAGAAAATGATGAATTTGTGTGAGAAAACGGTGTGGGGTGGGCCTGTTTATATAGGAAAGTGAATGCTTATGAGTGATGACCATGTGGGCTATTTGGCTGTGCGGAAAGACGGTGCGCCTGCGAGGGCATAAGTCAACGGTCAGCGGAGTGCATCAATTTCTATGCAGAAAAGAGAAATTCAGCTTTCTTCACGTTGCAAACGTGACTCGGTGTTTGGTCGGAGAGGTTCTGAACGGGAACTGCCAAGATTTTGAGAAACTGAAACAACATTTTACATTAGAAAGTGTCAGCCATTCATACTGAATCGAGCAGCACATCATTTTAATTTGGAATTTTGATACCTTCAATCTGTAATAATTTTTAAACATTATTTTTTTAAAATTTTAAATCATAATGTAAAAGTTTTTTTTATAACTAATTTACATTAGAAGTAAAAATGATTCATAGCGGTTTTTTTTTTTAAAAAAAAAACGAATGTGGTATAACTTCAAAATTAAACTTCTTTATTTTTTTGATTAAATAAAAAAATTGACTCAATTTTATAATAAATCTTTTATTTAAGTTAAGAAAAATTAATCAAATATGTCTATTACTGGTTTTTAGTAAGAAGTTAAAAAAATCAATTCATAAAAATTATACCAAACATAATTTTAATAATTATATGGTATTAACTTTTCTTAATTATAATTGCCAACAATTTTGAATTCAATTATATTATTTGAAATACATGTAAAAATAAATTAAAATAAAAATTAACTCCTTTGCTCTTTTTGTTACGATTTTCTTTTGTAAGTACCTTTATATTTATTTAAAATAACATAAAATATACATATTTTAAAGAATATATAAATAGATTTATCTCATATAAATAGATTTATCTCATGTCTAATCAGATGACACCATGGATAGACATAGAAATGCCAGGACCTATGAATATACTTTTCTTGTATTCCACTAACATTGATTCATGATAATTGGTTCAAGAGACCGCGGTAATAATTGTTTGGGAATATGTGTTTGGTAATAGTTGTTTGGGAATATGTGATTCGGAATACGTGTTAATCTATATTTTTTAAAATTTTAAATTTTTTTTTTTAAATTAATTTTTTTTTATGTTTTTAAATAATTTTATTATAGAATATTTTTTCTCGGGTTTTGTTTAATGGATGATTTTATTTAATTCAGAGCACAATTTCTCATAATAAAGTTATACTTATTAAAATAAAAAATAAAATCATTTATATTATATTTATAGTAAAACACTTATAATATTAACTAAATATAAAAATATAAAAAAATAATTTCAAAATATTATTTTTATTTCATTTAATTTAAAATTGAAAGCTGTTGTTAAAAAGTTATACTCTTTAACTCAAATCTTTTGTATTAGATTCATAATAAGAAAACTTTATAACACTAACTAAATATGAAAATGTAAAAAGAATTAATATTAATGTTTTACATTACTAAAAGTTCTTGTATATAAAAAATTATTGTATTATTTATCATTTTAATTTTTTTTATTTTAACCCCCATTCTTTTAATTTTTATTTTATTTTAAATCTTTTTGTGTGATTTATTTTTTATCTGATTTAATCCTTCTACGTTTCATATCTCAGGGATTGAGCTTCGTACTAGTTTACATGTATGTCATGTATCTAATTTAATTTTTTTGTGTGATTTATTTTTTATCTGATTACATGTATGTCATGCTAGCTTAATTTGACTCGCACCAGTTTTTTTTATCCTATTTTGTCCTTTCATATTCGTGTGTGGATAAATGTTTTTTTTCCACTCACTTTGCTATTATTGCCTTTTTTGGTCTTATTCAAATAAAACCAAATTATTTGGTTGGTCAGGATAATAACTCGGGTTATTGGATTTTTTTTTTCCATTCTTGAAAACACGCTTGCAGTACCTAAATGTTTTACAAAAAAAAAAATAACACAGACCCACGGTGTAACAGGATCTCATTCATTCATTTTTGATGTGGGATCCGGGGCATCACAAACTCCTCTTCTAAAAAGTGTGTTTGTTTTTATCGTCAAAAAAGTTTTTAAAAAAATTTTAAATTTTTTTTTGCTTTAAATTATTTTTTTAATGATTTCAGATTGTCTTGATGTGCTGATTTTAAAAAAAAATATTTTTTGATGCATTTTCAAATAAAACATATTTTGAAAAACAACCGTTGTCACAATCCCTAACACTAACTTAGACGCTTGTCTACATCGTCCCCAAGTGTACATGTAGCTAAAGTAAAGGTGGCTTTGATATCATTTTAAAACACCCCGATGTAGACACGAAACTGTTCTTGTATAATTTAGAATCCATTTGTTTTTGCATTTCAAAAATGTTTTTTTAATTAATTTTTTAATTATTATTTTCTTTGTTTCAAATTATTTTTTTTTTGATATTTTCATATCATTTTAATGTGTTGATGTAAGAAATAAATTTTAAAAAATAAAAAAAATATTATTTTGATGTATTTTCAAATAAAAAATACTTTGAAAAGCAACCACTGTCACAATACCAAACAACCACTTAATAGCTACGTTTCCTCCTTTCATGATCCGAGAGTTTAAGTTTTAAGTTATTAGTTGTGCTTCACTCAAGCTCTTATATGCCTAAGATCTTCTTCCTCTTTCATTTCTAATGTGGGATTGGAGCATAACAAACTCCTTTTCTTTTAGACCTCGCGAGGAGACTCGCATTAAACACATCATAACTTAACACAACCTTAAGACACGGGCAACATTGCCCTAAGCCCGTGCATAACTTCATAACCAAGCCTCTTTCTTTCATGACTTCAAAGTTTAACTTAAACCTCGTTTGTTTGCTGGAAAATAGTTTCTTTTTGGAAAGTGAATTTCGGGAAAAGTGAATTCCGGGAAAGTAAATTCCAGAAAAGTATTTTCCGATATTTGGTAGTGTAATGAAAAATAAGTTGGAAAACACTTTCCGGTGTTTGGTTATGTCATGGAAAATGAGCTTGGAAAATAACTTATTAATGTTTTATTTTTCTCAAGTTTATTAAAATAATGAGGAACAAATCTTACAAATTAAAAAGTTGAATGAGAATGAAATTGAAAAAAAATATAATTTCATAAATTATCTCAAATAATAATCAAAATAATAGAGTCAAATCTAAAAAAATAAAAGATGAAGAAATTAAAATAATAATAATTAACATTTCATAAATTATTTCAAATAAAATAAGTAACAATCAAAAGAATGAGGACCAAATTTGATAGATAAAAAATTTCAATAAAAAAATGATAAGGAAAAAACAAATAGCAATTATAAAAATAAAGGACCAAAGTTAATATAAAAATTAAATTTTAAGAGATGAAATTGAAAAAGAAATATTCAAAACAAATTATATATAGCAATCAAAAATTTGAGGATCAAATTTGATATAATCAACAAATAATGACATTTCTAAATTTTTCACAACTTCCGAAAGTGTTTTCCGCCCAAATTTTTCAGGAAAACACTTTCCTGAAAACCAAGCCAAATTTTCCTTTGACTGGAAAGTGTTTTCCGTTGACCAACTTTTCTAATGGCAAACAAACACAAGAAAGTTTGGAAAGTGATTTCCCGGAAATCACTTTCCGGAAAACAAACACAGCCAAAAGGGAAAACACTTTCCTGGAAACCAAACCAAATTTTTCTTTGACCTGAAAGTGTTTCGGTTGACTGGAAAGTGTTTTCCGTTGATCGAAAAATATTTTCCGTTGACTAACTTTCCTAATGGCAAACAAACATAGAAAAATTTAGAAAGTAGTTTTCCGAAAACTACTTTCCGAGAAACAAACATGGCCTTAGTAATGTTCCAATCGAACTCTTACATGCTCAAATCCTCCTTTATTCCTTTCCGATGAGATTATTAACTGTTTTATCCTGTTTGTTTTTGTATTTTAAAAATATTTTTAAAAAAATTAAAAAAATTCATGTTTTTAAATCGTTTTGATGTGGTAATGTTAAAAATAATTTTTTTAAAATAAAAAATTATTTTAATTTATTTTTAAATAAAAAAATATTTTAAAAAACAAGTGTAAGTAGATATACCATGAAATATTTTCAAGGAGCCACATCCACACTCTTGGGCATAAAACTACAACGGAGGTCGTGGATCAATCATGAAGATTTTGAATAACCTTGGCTGTGTGGAAGTGGCCGGCGTTGTGGGTAGCATGTTTAAAACGCTGCTCTAGGCAGGGAAAGTCAGTGGGACGGCCATCTACAACAGGGACCATCTACCATGTGCCAAAAATCATTTCTAAAGGTGAAAATCTTCTTAGTGACCTTGTGGGGGCGTACCCAGGAACACATTCTCATCAAATAATATTGTATTTTTACTAATAATACTAGGTGGGTTATTTTTTTTTTAATTAATATGGATATCCAAACTAATTTATGTATATTTTAATTAATTTTATAAATTTTAAAATTAATGATTATAAATCTCTAAAATGATTCAAACTCGAGATGAGATATCTTTGTTAACTTAATTTAGTGGCCTTGGCGATGACGCTAATTTAGGCTCTCTCGTTACAATATATGACACGAAGAAACCAAAAAAACTTCAACCCAACAAACATTTTGTTATTGCAACAAAGAAGAGTCCTTAATATTTCCTGCAGAAGTTGGAATATTTCTTTGAGCTTTCACTTTCCATGATATGTCGCTGTTGAGAAGCACTCAGTTCAATAATTTACCTCCTACTGATGCCAAAGATACCTAACACCAAAGAAGAGCAGGCACTCCCGCTGATAAGCCCAAAGAAGGGAAGAGAGAACGACTCCAAGTGGTCACACTGTAAAATGAAAAAAGAAAAGAAAAGAAAAAACAGTGACAAATTAGCTCACACCAGTGATAATACCTGACAGTTGTTCTTTATATTTATTTTCTATATTTTTAAAAATTATAATTTACATTTTTAACAAGAGTAAAATCGACTAAATTATAGGATGATTTAAAATACAAACCGTTACGGACATAATAAAATTTAGGATGCAAAATTTTACTCTCGTTAAAAATATAAATTATAATTTTTAAAAACACAAAAAATAAGTGTAAAAATAAGTTATTAACATGATCAAATTGAATAATACTGAACAATAAAGCATTAAATATTTTTATGGATTAATAAAATATGGTTAGGTTTAAAAAAAGGTTTGGTGATGCCAAACTAGTATACTGATAATACCTTTTGATCTGATCTTTTAATTGGGTTTAATGCTTTTGAAATGATTTTTTAGGGTGAGTTCTATGGAAAGCCTAGCTAACTATAACCAGCCGAGCCATGAAAAACCCATAAATTAGGTCTCAAATATGATATTGATTCAGTTTTGTTATTTTCCTTTCATCTTATGTTATTTTTAGATTTTTATTATTTTTTTTCTTTTTTGTTTTAGGATTCTAATCTTTTTATTTTGTTAATGTTGGTTTTGAGCTTATATAGAGATTTGTAAACTTATTATAGTGAAGAACTTATCATATTATTATTTCATAAATAAAATAAGATTTAGAGTTCTTTGTCTTTTAATTCTTATTCCTGCCATCACTATACTTTTTTGTACATGTTATTTTTTATTGTGCTTGTTACTTTTTATTGTGCTTTCACCTACATCAAATATTTTCTATATAATTAACTCAATCAAATAATCAATAGCTCTATATTCCAAGTATATAAATTACTCAAGTGAAAAAACATCACTATTTTGCTAGGAGAAAAAGAAAAGAACATAAAAGAAAAACCTTATATAATGTTTTAGCTTGTATATTTTGAATGTTGTATTATTATCTAAAAAACTAAATGGCATAGGCATTTTACTATAGCTCAGTTCACAGTAAAATATATCTGAGCTACAGTAAAATCACATATATGCCTTATGGTCTAAAAAAAATAAGCCTTTTAGGTGAGGGTGCTAATGTCTTTTTAATTATTATTTTTGTACAGTAAAATTTTATTTTATCCCTAAAGTCAATAGAATATAAAAGTGTTGACCAAGAATTTTCTTGACTTTACTTAAGCTTCTTAACAGTAAAAATATGTGTTTGCCTCAAGAGTAAAAAAAAAACTATTATGCTGTTGGATAAGGGTGTTTAGGAGTTTTTGAATTTTAATGTACAATACAATTACATCTTTCACTTTGAAAGACACAAAACATAAGCTTAGCATTTAGGGGTATTTTTATACTTTATTATGGGTATTTTGTGTAATTATCGGGGTTATGGGGGGCATTTTGATATTGTCACATTTTTCCTAGATGTTTTTAATTAGGGGTGAGTAAAAAAACCAAAAAACCGATTAAATCGAGAAAACCAGAAAACAAATAATCAAAAAAACAGAATTGTGAAAAAAAACCGATTAGAATTTTTAAAAAACTGACCGGTTCGGTTTCGGTTTTATAAGCTTGAAACCGAAAAAACCAAACCAAACCCAAATCGAAAAAACCGAGCCAAACCGGTTTGAACCTGTTTTTGTTCTAAAATAACCGAACCAAAACGAAACCGGTCGGTTTGAACCGGTTCCGTTTCGGTTTTTTTTAAAAAAACTGGTTTTGTTACTTTTTTTGATAAAAACCGAACCGAAAATGATCACCCCTAGTTTTAATGCTTAAAGCTGCTGGAGTGTGCTCGGCACGTTCCAGCACGTGGGTGACGCCTACATCATTCAAGAGGCGTATGTGATCAGATTATTGCCGGTGGTCATTTGATTTTTTTTTCCTTCTTTTCTATCTCTTGACAGGTAATGTACATCATTGTCCTCTTTGTTTCTTACTTTTCAATTTCAATCTCATTCTATTAATTTCTTATTTCATTCCTTTTCTATTTATAGAAGTTTTTTTATGCTTTTCAATTTAGTCCTTCAATTGCAATTTCTCATATATTTGATTTTTTATTTCAGTCCTTATTTTTTAAAATTTCAAATTTTGTCCTTAGCACTTTTGTTGAAGCTTTTTTTCTTGCAATTTCACCCTTTAATCAGATTTTCTGTTGTTTTATTTTTTTTCAGTTTGATCCTCATTCTTTTGATTTTTTTCCTTTTATTAAAGCTGTTTTTTCATTTAAACCTTCCAATTAAAAATTTATATCCCTTTCTTACCCTTATTTTTTTCCGATCCTTTTGTATAATTTTTTTTTATGATTTTATCTTTTGATATTTAATTTGTTGGGAAATCGGCTTCTATATTTTTTTTAATATTGGTTTTGTGATTATCTTTAAGTTTTTGCTATGAATTTATCCTGGTCTCACGATTTAAGTCATGATTTTTGCATGCCTTTTTTTAATATAAGTTTTTTTTTGTTGTTCTATTTCTATTTTATTTTTCAAGGTATTATTCTAATTCATCTATAATTTGTTTTAATAAAAATGAAGTTTATTTTTTTAAAATAAAAAATATTCATTGTTGAATTATATTGCTGATGTGTTCGGCCTTACACAATATTTTTTATGACTTAGGTTTATTTAGTCATTTTCATTTGTATTTATCTTTTAAGTCATGAGTTTTTTAGGGTGTAGATTTATCTTTTATTTATTTAAATAAATAAATTTAATAAACACAATCAAATACATGTCTCATTTTATGCCATGAAATATCTTGATCTTTCTTGCATAGACTTTTTAATTTACAATTTGAATTTTTTTTTATGTATAAAACACTTTGAAGCAACCTACATACCCAATATTTTAAAAAAGAACCCGCGGCAAAGCGTGGTTTAAATGGCTAGTATTGTCTATATATTTGTTATATATGATTGGACAAAAAAGGAATTTGGAATACTAGATCAACTCATGCTATTTATTTTTATTAAAACATTTTAGTTTTGTTTTTTTCTTGCTTTTGACCTAATTGAGTTTGGACTGAGTTTGAACAAGTCAACTAGATCACTAATAACTTGATAAGTCAATTGAATTTTACCAAATTAAGTTTTATCTCATTAAATCCAACTAAAAACTTGATCTAAGTTAGGTTCTAGATCCTAAACTTTCCGAATCAATATATTAAGAGAGGTTAAATAAATATGAATGTTGAAAAAGAACTTGAGTTAATGGTCATCAAGTTAACTTATATCATATGTTTTTATTAAAATAATATGCTTTTCTTTCTTTCTTAATGTTGACCCATTAAATTTGTAATAGGTATGGCTAAAACAATTAAGCTCTTGTTTGATATTGAAGCTCTTGTTTGATATTGTGTTTCAAATGGAGGTTGGCTAAAATTTAAAATTTCTTTTTACTTAAAATTAATTTTTTTATAGTTTTTTATTGTTTTAATGTGCTAATATCAAGAATAATTTTTTAAAAATAAAAAAAAGTATTATTTTGATGCATTTTTTGAACTAGGTGAGAAAGTATTATTTTTTTACTTAAAAAAAGTATTATTTTTAAACTAGGAGGTATTTGAGAATGTGGTAGAGATTGCTTTTCAAAGTGTTTTTCACTTGTAAATGCATCAAAATATTTTATTTATTTTTTAAAAATTATTTTTGAGACCAGAATATCACAACAATATGAAAACATAAAAAAAATAATTTAAAACAAAAAAATTAAATTTTTTATTTATTTATTTTAAAACACAAAAACAAATAAGCTTTAGAGAAAATTGCTAGGCATGGTTATAGAAATAACAACTACAATTATAGCTACAACTAGCTAGCAGTTAGAAGTGGAGACACATGTTAAAAAATATTCAATAAAGCTTTCAATATTACCAAAAATAAAAGAAATTATTCAATATCACTCAATCAATAAAATTAATTTGTTCAAGGGTTAACACAAAAAAAAAAATCCTAATTAGGATAATTCTATGGAAAAAAAATAAAAAAAAATATTACAAAGCCCAATTAAAAATATCTAATTAAAAAATAACCTAAAAAATGAATATAGTTAACCATGGTTAACATGTCAAATCCACAACCTGAATCATGAGACTATAATAACCACATAAAAAAAAAATAAAAAAAATTCACAAAGTCTAATTTTCAATTAATTCAATATTAAAGGACATAATAAAAAAAATCATTTAGAAAAAAAAATAAAAAAATAGCTTGAGTCCACCCAGGTTAACCTGTTAAATCTGTAATCTTAGTCATGAGAATAAGATAAATTCATAAAAAGTAAACAAAAACAATTATAAAGTCTCACTTCCAAAATATCGAGATAAAACCATAAAAAATTAAAAAAAATATTATGAAACCTTATTTCTAAAAAATCTAATGTTGAATGTTAAAATAAAAAAAATTAAATTTATTAGACCGGTATATAACTTAATAAAAAGAAAATTAAAAAGAATCATAAAACATAATTTTTAAAATAATTTAATTTTAAAGGATAAAATTAAAATAAATTATATAAAAAATTGAGTTGTTGTAGTGCTAAGTGGAATGTTTTTTTTAAAAATACAAAATACAAAATAGTAATTTAATAAATAGTATTTATAAGTATGATTATAGTGATTTTACCATATCTTCTTGTTAATTAATAATTTTCTTCTCATAGGTCAACAAGGAGTTGAAGGCCATGACCCTATAAATGAGCTAACCAGATACCAAAATCAGAAAGCCCACCATGTTCGAGACTCCGAATCAAACTTATGCGGATTTAGATAATGATTTGGCTTTTATATATATTTTTTAAAAATATATTAAAATAATATTTTTTTATTTTTAGAATTAACATATTAAAATAATTAAATAATTATTTTTTTTTAAAAAAAAACACGGTCAAAATAAAACATGCAAATCAAATGCATGATTTCGAGGTTGTTTCACCTATAATAAACCATTCTTGGCATCTTTCTCATCACCCCACAAGTACAGGCCTCTCTCTCAATGCCCAGTCTTGTCTCGCTCTGACTCACACCGACCCAAAACCCTGTTGAAGTCACCCCCACCAGGACTGCTCTCCTTCACTTCACTGCCCCTTCTCATCAAAACAATGGAAGGGGTCTCTCCCCTAGCAAGCCTCTCATTCATAGCAGTAAATTGTTGCCGACGCTATTCTTCTGTGATCACTCCCCTTAAGCCATATAGAACAAGAATGACGAAATGAAGGAGAGACAACGTTGGCAACCAGAGGAAGATGCTGTGCTAAGAGCTTATGTTAAACAATATGGTCCAAAAGAATGGAACCTCATCTCTCAACGCGTGGAAGCTACTGGCAAAACCCTCAACCGAGACCCAAAATCCTGCCTTGAACGCTGGAAAAACTACCTCAAACCAGGCATCAAGAAAGGATCTTTAATCCCAGAAGAGCAAACCCTTGTCATTTCTCTTCAAGCCAAGTACGGTAACAAGTGGAAAACGATAGCTAGCGAAGTCCCAGGCCGCACAGCAAAGAGGCTAAGTAAGTGGTGGGAGGTTTTTAAAGAGAGGCAATCAAAGTCCAAATCCAAGTCTTTATTGCACCACCACCATTGCACGGAATACTCCAATCAGAACCACCAACTAGAAGATAATATTCCGTTCACCGGAGATAAAACATCTGGTCAGGGAAACTACGACCACATCTTAGAGACCTTTGCAGAGAAGTACGTGCAACCGAAGATCTTCAATCAGTTTCAACCTTTTACTACTAGTTTATCCACTATGATACCTCCAATGCCCGAACCTGGCCCGGTTCTTTCACTCGGGTCGGTTTGGATGAACCCGGGTTCACATATATCATCCTCAACCAGCACCACAGTTTCAGCCACCCCATCACCGTACGTGAGCTTGTCACTATCTCCATCTGATCGCGGCATGGACCCGGACTCGACCCGACTCATGCCGGGCCAACAAATGGGCACTTTGGTTCAGTATTGCAAGGAGCTTGAGGAGGGGAGGCAAAACTGGCTGCAACATAAAAGGGAGGCAACATGGAGGCTAAGTAGACTAGAGCAGCAGCTGGAGTCAGAGAAAGCAAGGAAAAGAAGGGAGAAAGCGAAGGAGATAGAGGCAAAGATAAGGTGTTTGAGAGAGGAAGAGGAGAGTTTTACGAGTAAGATCGAGAGTGAGTATGAAGAGCAGCTGAGTACATGGCGTAGAGATGCTGAGAGAAAAGAGGCAAAGCTTGTGGAAGCTTGGTGCAGCAAGCATGTCAAGTTTGTTAAGCGAGTTGGGGTACATTTTGGTGGTGGTGCAGCCAGGGATTAGCATGGCAGTTTAGCACTGATTTATCCATTTTGATGTAATTATTGTGTTAATCATTTTTAATATATAGGTTTTATCTAATGGTAATATCATAGTAATTGATTAGCAATTACACTATGTTGTGGACGATATTTTTGGATCATTATTATTATTATTATTATTATTATTATTATTATTATTATTATTTTAATTTATTACTTTTTTGGATATAACTTAAACCTTTGAAATCAATTTAATAAATTAATCTTGTTTTTGGAAATGAACATCCATTAAAGTTTTCGAAAATATCATAAAATTTCTTACATTTTTTTAAGAATATCTATTTTATTTCTTAAAAATTCTAATTATTCCAAAAGAAAACAATTATTGAGATTTTTTATTCCATAAAAAATTTATTTTATATTCTTCATTGCTTATAAATTGTAAAAAAAAATCTTATTATTTGAATGTCTTCTAAAGTTTAATATTTTTTTATTGTTCTAAAATATTTTAAAAATATTAATAGTTGACTATTTTTGAAATTTTCTTGTTTGGTCATTTCAAAACATTTTCTTTAAAGTTTATTAAACCTTAATTATATAAAATTGGAGTTTTTCCTTTTTAAAACATTCTCAAACTTTTAATGGATGGGAAATTCTTAAATGTTTTTTATTTGATATTTTAATTTTTTTATTCCTAAGAAATATTCAAAATCTTATTTTTTTTCAAAGAAATAATTTTTTATTTCCTAAATGTTTTTGGTAATTATAATGATTGATTATTATTGGATTTCTTCTTAAAAATTTGAATTTGTTTTCGAAAATATTAATTTTTTCATTTCTTAAACATTTTCAAAACTTTTTTTTTTTTGTGGTGAAAAGTGAAAACGTTAATGTTTTTTGAGAATTTAATAAAACTTAGTCCAATTAAGTTGAATTAACTAAATCTTGCAAACACAGGGCTCTATTTGCTCAATTAATGCAAACAATAAGGATTGTTTTTTATAAGAGAGAGAGAGAGAGAGAGAGAGAGAGAGAGAGAGAGAGAGAGAGAGAGAGAGAGAGAGAGAGAGAGAGAGAGAGAGAGAGAGAGAGAGAGAGAGAGAGAGAGAGAGAGAGAGAGAGAGAGAGAGAGGGGGGGGGGGGGGAACCTGGTCAACGGAACTGGCAACGTCTGCTCTATTGTCTTCTGTTATGTTATGTCTAATCAGTTCTTACATTGTTGTTAGCCAGAAAGAGAAAAGGATGATCTCTTTTTTTTAACCTCTAGCCCTAGCCTAGCCTAGGGCACTGCTGCTAGGAAAAGACAAATTCACCCTTCTAAACTCCGAGTAGAATTTTTGTGGTGTTGCATCGATGCATGCAATGTTTGAGAAGATGATGCCCTTGTTGAGATAGATTTTGAGGGAGAGAGTGCCCCAATCACTCATTTCTGTGCTATGGTTTGGAGATAGGGAGCCGTCTGAGATGCCCTAAAGATGGGCTTTTTCTTCCTTTCTGTTAAATTTAATCTGTTCTTTCTAAATTGAATTACGCAAACATAAACAGTTTACTTACTTTTCAGTAATAGAAGTGGAGTAAGCTGTGACTCGGATGTCATTGTAGCAGTACTCATCCCTAAAGATGCTAATGACTCGTGACTCAGTGCAACGTGTTGTGTTCTTTGTGACAGCAACACTGCAACAGTCTGATCTGACAGACTATGCAGTGGACTAATAAAGGAAAGGTGGAGCATACCCAATAAGCGAATGAAGGAGTTACGAAGCCAAGATCTTAGTTTGAGCTAGACAGCTTCGGTCTTGGTCGATCCTCATCAATCCCGGTCTTTTTCTCGGGGCGATATCTGCGAGAATATGGATATCTGTGGCATCAAATTAGGTTATTTGAAGGTGAAGAAGACAGAACGTGGAGCCTTGCCCATTGTCCAATCTTTCATCACCTTGGCCAATCCAGCAGAGAAGGAGCGGCTGCCACGAAGGGATGGTTAGATTACTTTATTAATTTCCGATGAGGTCATCCAGGATTTGACAGAACCACTTTTGAAGAGAGATGGTCCTCTTGAATCTAGATTTTCTAGTCGATTCATTCTATTAATCTTGGTTTAATCCTTCCTTAAGAGACTCCGGACGTTCATTGTCCGGAGCCCCAAGCCTAAACAATCTCGAAGTAGATTCATTATCGAACCAGAAAGATAATTTTAAAAAATACTATCAATATTAATCTTATAAATCCGTTGATTATGAAAATAAGACAGACTCATCTAGCCGCTCATTTAAACGAGCACTAGATTGTTCACGGAGATATGGATCGACTGACGAAAGAAGACAAGCTCTAGACACTCTAATTGTAAGTTAGTCTTCCACTAATTCTGGAAAACCATGATCTTGTTGATGGCAAGTTTGTAAACACACGTACGCCAAGATCTTTCTTTTTCAGGAGGAAGCAAGACAGGCACAGCATAAGGACTCAGACTCTCTCGGTGGTGAAAGGATTTCGCACGCAAGCAATCCCATTGGGCGCCCTCTTGAACCTTTTGTTGTTTCCCCACCAGATAGAAGAAACACAACACTGACATGTCTGCTTAACTTTCATCCCTTGATTGCCTGAAGACCGAAAACTTCCCGTACATATAGCAATCATTTTCTTAGAGCAAGTCCAAGTCATATAGCAATGATTCAAGACAATTCTTCTTACACTATTTCAGAAACCCAACGGTTAATTCTTTTCTGGCGATAAGCTCCAATTGCATCATAGAAATTACTAAAAGGGTTCCTTTACATACCAATCCTTATTAGCATTAGCGTCAGTTTTTTCATTTTCAAGATTTTATTGAATACATTGGATTGTGAACACTGTTTAAGAAGCTGGGATCGGAACTTCTTCGTCTTTCGCTTGTTCACGACTCTTCGATGAAGGTTTTCAGGCCTAACTGCAGCTATTTCCAGAGGAAGGAAAGAAGAAACCGCAGTAGCCAATCCCAAGCTCGCTGAAGAAGGAAATATCATAAAAATCCATAGGAATATAAAAAATCATTCGCTCTAAATTGCTTAGACGCAACCAGCCACTACGTACCTCACCTCTTTTTTCTCAATTATAAACTCCACGTACGGAACTTTCTCGATACCAACGACAATCTAAAACAACTCATGGAGCTCCCCCAATTTGAATTTCCCACCTGACTGACATTTCCATAATTTACAACAGAAGTCACTGGGGAAACAAGCGATCTAGATCATTTTTTATTTATTTTACAGGATCGTCTCAGTGATGAGAATATTTTATGTGCCATTTCTGATGATGCACTGGGGACAAGTATATGTCAGTTCAGTAGATCAACGCTTTCAAGGTCTGGGGTGAAGGAACAGATCGTTGAAATCGTGAATTTAAAGAAGAAGAAGGGAAAAAAAAGGTGAGCAATATTGAACTAGGCACAACCAATCCATCTGTAAGCGACTCTTTTGAGATTTCCTTACGGCCACAGTCACCCTTAGCTGGTCCATCCAACAGGTTTAATAACATTCATATAGATTAACAGAATTAACCTTTTTTTTTTTGTTTGAGGCAGGCTTGCTCTCATATAAGAAAAAAAGTAATAACCTTCCTCATGAAGAATCTTCAACTTCTCTTTCTCGAGGCTGGCTTAAACTTCTTAGAGTTAACATCCTTGGCTTTCTGCAGCTTCATAGACTTTACGACCTTTTTGATAGGAAGTCCCTTCCTCCTTGTTGATTACATGATGCCATTCAATTCCTTCTAGTTTGAATATTGATACCCTTCAAACTAAGAAGGGCTTGTCAGCTAACACCTCCCTTTTATGGCTTGCCTGCGCTGATCGGCTTGCTTTGCTGAGGAATGGAGTTAGTGGAAAGATGAAATCCTAACCCCCGAGTAAATGCTTAAGCCGAAGTGAGAAGACGTTTGTTCTTCAACCTCTATTCTGAGCTTTTCACTTCATCAAAAGGTGAAGTCTTGACAGAGGCTGAAACCTTCCCATAACAAAGAAAGTACTCTTCATCGGTTCCCCTTTCGAACTAGAAAGCCTCATTGGCATTGTTTGCAAACAGGTCAACAAAGGCCTACTTTCTTTCTATTTTACTCTGCGCAGGATTACTGAAAATAACAAGTAAAAATGGAATCGGAGCAATTGTAAAGAGATGTTTTTCATTCCCTTTTTTCACTATATGAAATCCATATTTTGACACCTGAGATTCCCACTAAGATCTCTCTTCTCTCTTTTACTAGTGGATCTCCTTGTGTTAGTGAAGCGACGTAACAAAATTATCAATTTTGCTATACTCTATAAATTTGAAAAAATATGCTAGACGTGTATAAGTGGGTCAAAATTGTTACTAAACTAATTGGGTATGTATGATAAAAAAATAAAGAGATATGAAAATATTATTTCTAAAATATTTATTTGTTACATATAGAGACAATACATCCAAGATATAATTAAATCCTCTGAATCTTTAAAAAAATAAAAAGAAAAGACAAATGAAAGAAAATACATTTTTGTATATATTTTTTCTTTGTAGTAACGAGTTTATATAGATTTAAAATATTATATAACAAAATTATATGACTTTTAATTAATATGACAATTATATTTTGAATTAAATTGAATAGAAGTTATTAAGTTTTATCTCAAAAATCACAAATATCAAGATTAATTATGAAAATTAAAAGAAATAAACTAAAAAAAATTAATCTCACCGACAAATGAAGTACCAAGTATCATATTTTTATATTATAAATATTCATATAATAGCATTAGAAAGCCAACCAGGAGAGCTTATCTACCAGGAGCTCAATATACACTTAATTTACTATACAATATAAATCCACACTTATAAACACATAGGATGGAGTATTACTTTTTAATGTGGGATATAAATTTTTTTTATTCACTTACAAACTACACCAATAATCCCCCATTACTTTGTAATGAATGTCTTTTCACTTGATAGAATTATACTTAAAAGAAGGTATTTTGCAATTTAAACCTCCATTTAATGTCAGGACTTGAATTTTACTAAAGTTATTGGTGTTTGCAGATTAAATAAAAAAATTTGTTGTGGAATAAAAAATACTGTACACATAATAGCATCCAAATTTTTAAAGAGGTTTGCAAATATTTAGTACTTATTATGACCATGTGCTAAAATCTCATTTTTCATGAATATTTACAAAAGAAAACCTTAACTCTTGTAAAAAACGGCGCCACTTCTATATCCATAGAAATGTAATTATACATGTCTGCATTACATTAAACACGAATTTTAAATTCCATTAAGAGCTTACGTCCATCCTCCTTTACATAATAGAACACAATGAATATTATCAGAATAAGGTCCAAAATTAATTAGTAGTGTCCAACAAATACATATATTTAGTTTTAACCCTAGTATCATGACTGGGTAAGAGGTTTTGCATCTTGATCCGGGTGGGCTCGAATCAATATTTTTAGACCTTTTTTGAATTATATTTTTTTGTTAGTTTTCTTCCTTCAATATTTTATTTGTTAGAAATTGAGCTTTATTTTTTTTTATGGAGTTATCATGTTCTCATTTGATCTTTTAGGAATCAGTCTTCAAAATTTCTTTTATTGCATTTTTTTTATAAGATTATCTCAATCTATGATCACGAAATTTGCGAATTAACCTAATTTAATTGAGATTTTTTGTTGTTTTTTCTTTCAATTTCGTCCTTCAGCATTGAGTTGTTTTATAATTCTTGTTGGTTCATGCCGAGTTTTTTATTTATCTATTTCTATTTTGTAGTTATATTTTTTAATTATATTATTTAAATTACCAGTTGAATACTTAAAATTTTTTTTTCTTGGTATTATTCTTTTATGTCAAAAAAAGGTTTTACCTGACCTGCGGGATAGCACAGGGTACAAATATAGTATAACACTAATTAATAAAATAGGATATGGATAATAATTAACCAAGCAAAGCAAAGACAATATTTAGGCAGGAGTTTGGTGGATTTGAGAAGAGAAAGGTTCAAAAGAAATAATTAAGACTAATGAGTCAATGGGCTTCCATCTCCAAATCCAAGCCCAACATGGAAAACTCACACAGAAAAAGAAAAATGCTAAAAAATTATTGACTTTAGGCACCACGAAAGGACTATCGATGAAGAACAAGAAATGGCCATGAGATCCCTCACCTCAAAAACCAGAACCTTACACTCTCTCTTTCAGTCTCTCTGCACCTCCAAATCCCACAGTCATCGCCATCCTCTCTCTACTCTCACTCCACTAAACCAAATCCCACCATTACCAGGCCTTGTGAACGAGATATCTCGCATTCTCAGCGACCAAAGAAACCCCCACCATGACTTGGAGACCTCTCTAAACGCATTCTCTTCAGAAATATCCACAAACTTGGTAGAACAAGTCTTAAAACGTTGCAAGAATCTTGGTTTCTCAGCCCACAGATTCTTTCTTTGGGCCAAACGAATTCCGGGTTTTGAACATAGCAAAGAGAGCTATCACATTTTGGTGAATATATTAGGTACTAGCAGGCAGTTTGCAATATTATGGGATTTCTTGATTGAAATGAGAGAATCTCATGATTTCGAAATAAACCAAGAAATTATCTGGCTTGTTTTTAGATCTTATAGCAGAGCTAATTTGCCAGGTGATGCTATTCGTGCATTTGATAGAATGGCTGAGTTTGGTCTAAGGCCCAGTGTTGATGATCTTGATAAACTTTTATATGTATTATGCAAATGCAAGCATGTGAAATGTGCCCAGCAGTTTTTTGATAGAGTTAAGCATAAGTTCGAGGCTAAAGCAAAAACTTACAGCATTTTAGTGAGGGGGTGGGGTGACATTGGGGAAGCAGTAGAAGCGCGTAAGGTGTTTGATGAAATGCTTGGCCGAGGATGTGCCTTGGATGTGCTTGCATATAATAGCTTGTTAGAAGCTTTGTGCAAGGGAGGGAATGTTGATGAAGCGTATAAGATGTTTCGAGAAATTGGTTCACATGGAGTTGAGCCTGATGCATGTAGTTATGCCATATTCATTCGTGCATATTGCGAGGCAAACAATATTCATTCTGTTTTCAGTGTGCTCGATAGAATGAAGAGATACGATCTCGTACCAAATGTCTTCACTTATAATTGTATTATCAAAAAACTTTGCAAGAATGGAAAGGTGGAAGATGCTTATCAACTTTTGCATGAGATGATGGAGAGGGGAGTTAGCCCAGATGCGTGGAGTTACAATACAATCTTAGCTTACCATTGTGAGCACTCAGAGGTTAATAGGGCAACCAAGTTGATATCTATAATGGTTAAAGATAATTGCTTGCCTGATCGGCATAGTTACAACATGTTGCTAAAATTGCTTGTAAGAGTAGGAAGATTTGATAGAGCAACTGAAATTTGGGAGAGCATGGGCGAGAGGGGATTTTATCCTTCAGTCTCAACTTATTCTGTCATGATTCATGGTTTGTGCAAGAAGAAGGGAAAACTAGAGGAGGCATGCAGATACTTTGAGACAATGATTGATGAAGGAATACCGCCATATGCTTCTACCATTGAGATGTTGAGAAACCGGCTAATAGGGTTTGGACTCCTGGATCACATTGAGATACTTGCATGTAAAATGGAGCGAGGCACTTCTTGTTCTATACAAGAGCTGGCAAAAGAAATGAGGGGCAATAAGGCTTGTGTGAGATCTAGGAATGAAGAAACGGAGCTTGAAAGTGAGTAAAACCTAGCTCCCTAATCACTAAGTTCCGAGATGTCAACTGGGCAAACTCACCATGCTATAAACTCTACATCGAATCTAGTGGGTGTGCAACTTAAACACGAAGACCGCGATTTGTTGTCATTAGATAAAAAAGTGAAATCTTACATTGTCTTTGATGTGATATCCTTTATGCTTTTCATATTTTTGGATTGGCTGTGGCCTAATTGAAAGAAAATTTCGGAGCTACAAACTCGTTACTTGCATATTGTGTTTTCACCAATTTGTCTAAAAGAGCTCCTCTATTATTAATTATTCAAACGAGCCTTTGTATTTTCTATCTCAGCTAATTGAGTACAATTTGCCAAAATTAAAAATTTATGCAACAAAATAAGCAGTCTTCTTCTCTATTTGAATCATCATCGTTAACTTACCTTTTACTCTTGTTAATATCATCACTCACTCTCACCATCCTCATGAACGAAGATGGTGGAGTGACTGGGAGTATAGTATTCAGTCACTCCACTCTCTTCCCCTGAGATCCTAGTTATAGTTGAATTCTACTTTGAAAGCGAACAAGTCTCTATCTCTACAGATGAGTAAAATAACAGTCAAAGTTCTTCAATCAAAGTATTCTATGCTCTCTTCTCTTATTGGAAGGGTAAAGCGAAGTTTGCTATTGCCATGTGAAAGGTTTTTCCTTTTGATTATGCATGTTGGAATCTCGATCGGCTCATGTTTGAGCATGATGAATCACTTCGTGTCGACTTGTTGCTGATAAAGTTTCCGGCCTCATAGGACAACGGAAAACTTGAGCATTTTCTACATCAGTGGAGGAAGAATTGCGAACCATATTCCCTGAAAGAAGATACAATCGAGAAACGACTAGCAAGTGGCTATATCTACAAATCTATTTGCGGATCTATATGATTTGATTGGAATGGGAAGTTCCAAAACATGAAACTTTATTCGGATAGGATTCATGTGTGAAGGTCTTTCCTTTTAACTCTTACATCCCTCTTTGCCACATAGAGAAAGAAGCTTCTTGGAGGCCCTTAACCCTATCTTATCATTCACTCCCACCATCCTCACCCTCATTGAGCAGTATCTTCATTGATTTCCTGGTAAATTGTACTCAATTGATTGAAATTGAAAATACAGGAGTTCCATTGATCGAAATGATAACAGAGAGGCTTTTTTTTTTTCCTGATGAATTGGCAAACACACATGGTGTAAATAATGAATGAGCTTTATCAAAATCTCAGCCCATGTACAATTCAGTGTGTAACTTTGTTGGTCCATAAAAACTCAGTCTACGAACACCATCTCTAGTCCTTGTGAACCATCAGAAATCCCACTGTCATCTTTGACAGGCTCAATTTGAACACATATTTCTGCTCCTTCTCTCCCAATTTTTGGATCACAATTCCTGATAAACAAGTAACTGGAAATTGTGTCAAGAACTACTAGAAGGGAAAACAGATAAGAAATCAACAATCCCTCCAAGAGCATAGGCATACTAAACCTTCCAAAGACAGGATCATAAGCTCTTACAACCCGGTATCGGAACAAGGCTTCAGTAGCAACAAGACCTAGATTTATGGGAAGAGCCAACAACAAAGCCATTGAATCTGTACCCTTTCTCAACAAGCAAGCCTTACGAAGAGACTTGTATATAGTGCAATTATCAATACCTGCTACAACCAAGGCTAAATTGCACGTGACCATGGTATTGGTTAAAACCATGTAGAAAACAATCCCCGCTGCCAGATCGAAGAAAGGCCTGATGGATGATAGAATCAATAGACCTTTAAAGAAACTAGAGGCTTCGAAAAGGAACGACAAGGTTGTTGTGGTAATGGTTACAGTAAGGATTATATTGCAAATGCAGGTTAAGACTAGAGGCTTGTAACAAAGTGACACAGGAGACGAACAAGATAGTGAAAAAACAGGTTTATGGTGATTTAGAGATTGAATGATGGATGCTTTTGCTAGGACAAGAGAGGATAGTGCAAGTGGAAGACTAAAAACAAGGACAAATATCATCTGAGGAAGATCTAAAACAAGAAGAGAAACTCTTCTGCCTTGAAAAATTGATCTGGTCAGTGAACAAGGTTGATAGAAGGATAGTGAGAGGAGAATTGAAGATGAGAATGGAAGCAATAGGATTGCTGGGATGCTGGTGAAGTAGTGGAAATCTTTCAGCAAGGTGTGGATTGATCTTCTAATGATTTTTGCTGCCTTCTCCATAACAAGAAGCAGAGGTTCTTTTTTCTTGTTTTTGAATTGTATAGATGAGGACGATTTATCACTTAACATGTGAGTTATAGGATTCTACAAACAATAGATAGAAACTAATGATATTTTCACCTGATATTTTGAGATTTGCTTAAAGATTAACTTCATATTTTCCATCCCTATCCAACCACTAGAAACTAACATGTAACTACCAAAATCTTCCTTTGAAGAATTATGACCATTGGGAAGACTTGGTATTAAATTAGGCAACAAAGTATAGACTCTAAAGGCCGTTTGGAATGAAGCGTTTCTCTCAATTTTGATTTTTTTTTTAAATATTATTTTTATACTTTTGAATAATTTTTTTAAAAATAAAAAATATTATTTTGATAAATTTTTAAAAATAAAAAATATTTTCAAAACAACTATTACAACACTCCCACTTACCCTTTTTTATAGCCTGCTATTGGTATGACTTATTTATAGCCTCAAATTAGATTGCTTTATCAAATCCCATCAAAGCGTAACCACTTCTTACTTGCACGAAATTTGTGATTAAAGCATAGTGGAATTCATTGCTATGAGATTGTATCAATTTGGTCTTAAAAGATTGATGGACTGCAAATAAGGGTGAGGAGTTCAAATGATTTTGCTTTTAAAATATCTACAAATAAAGTTTTCAACATTAGCAATTTTTACAATGATTAATTTCTTTTTATTGCAATTTTATGATGAATAAGTTGTTTTTTCGATTTTCTTTTGAGTGAAAATAGCTATTTTCTCAAGGTGGGGAGGGTAACATTAAAGGGCTAACAGCCAAAATTAAGGATCAAATGTGACTTCACCATCGGCTTCTCAAGTGGACTAATCAAATTTAGATAAGTGCTTGATGATATTCTCAAGTTGACTAATCAAGTGCTTTCTTCAATGTCATTGGCAGGACTGGAATCAATATTTGGCATGAAAACGAAAACAAAATCTCAGGATAATTTATAAAACAAAAAAGTTAAAATGATTATAAATTATTAAAACCTAGAACTAGAAAAATAAAAGAAGAAGAAAAGAACACAGATGCATAGTGAAAAAGAAAATTCAATTTCCATTACCATGGCTATGTACTAAGTTTGATGCTGGAATCAAACCAGCCGAGATGGATGCAAAGCTTCCAATCCAACGACGCCTTATCATCGGACACCGACGGAGGATTCCACTTGTAAGAGAGAAAAAGAAAGAAAGAAGAGAGTAATATTAATATACCAGGAGCTGTACTCTTTCTTCTCACATGAAGATCCCTACTAAAACACCTTGTTTATATGACTAAAACCTTCAAGATCTCTATTAATTATAAAGAACTAAAAATGATCACTGCTACTAAGGACAGGAAACGGTGTATTATCAAACCACATCTCATCTCCATTAATCATCGTCAAGAAGGGGACCGGGGACTCAAATCCACTCCATCCAATCATCAATCTTCAACCTTCAGAAGATCCATCCTCAGCTCATTGATTTTTACATGGCATCCATTGATTTTTTCTTCTGCCAAAATAGTAGAAGTACATCGAGTATCCCTAATATCGAAAGAAGGAAAAACAAAACTGTCATCTAAAATAATTATGATAGTGAGTGCCTTGAATTACCAGTGATTCCCTTGAATAGTACAAAAAGCAAGGTAAACTCAGCACTGTTGTTGCAAACCAATTAGTGACTGCATCAATGGAGAGATCACCCTCAAACCTAACACAAAGAACCAACTTTAGTACTATTCTATTGTCCAGTCAGCAAAGATATTACTTGGAGAACATAAAACACCTTAAAAGAGATTCTGATACTGACATTATCAAATGAAGTTTAGTGTCTTCATGATTCTGAAATTGACTCCAAAATTTAAAATTTCTCTCTCCCTTACCGAACCATCTCTTTTAATTTCTTTCTCTCCTTGCAGTTTTATTTATTTTTTATATATTTTCTCACTTCCTATTTCAATCTCTAATTTTCAACTTACCTAACAAGACAATCTGACGTTTTACACCCGAAAGGAAAAGCAACAAGTGAAGGAAGTCCTGTAAGCATTTCAATCAGGTTAAAAGCAAGAAACATGCTATGCTGAAGCTAAAGTTAATAAAAACACAAGCAATTTGAGAGGCACACATCAAATCAAGAATAAGATATTGCCAAAATAAAATACTCTCATAAATGCAAATAATAAAGGTGTATTGGCAGGAAGGATCAAGCGAGTTCAGATATGCAAGAATAAAAAACTTCTTGCATCAAATATTTAATTTAATGCAATTAAATGTTCAGCTGGTTCTTTATTGACCAATTCTACTTTGCCACTTGGAAAAAGGAGAGGAGAAAGGGAAACTATTATACCATTGACACAAAGATTGTAATGTCTATAGCATGGTGAAGGAATGAACCCAAGGTTCAAGTTTTCAACCATCACCAGAAAGCCAATTATTTGCAACTTAGGAGCTACAAGCAATCTAAGTACTGTTTCCTCCATCCCACAATGGGCATCCTCCTTTGCTTTTTGTTCTACCCAAAAGTAGTAGCATCTAGTAATGGAAGATCAATGCCTGAAAAGCTTTCCCCAGTGTATTGCAAGTTAATCTTGTCGATAATATGCTACAGCCAAGAACATCTAGTCACTTATGAAACAACTCATGATCTGGTTAAGAGAATAGGGTTGGAGGAATCCCGGGAAAAAAAAACAGGACATGGTAATCAATGGTCCAAGAGCAATTACTCACAGATTGCTCATCAATGCCAAATATGTCATAGTCCCTTTTCCATAAAGGATTCATCATCAGCTCATAAGCATATTAGATCTGAAAGAACCACACATTAGAAAACCATTCACCAAAGAAGAGAACAATAACCCATCACCTACTAATAATCAAGTTGCAGAATCATCATATCAGACAAGAAGAGAATAAAATTGCTAGAGTTGTAGTAAGTAGTAACCTGTGACATTTGTCATCTAAAAAGGCATTATATCATTATTATTGGTCTATGGCCAACTACTGGACAAATCTTTGCACAAACTGATTTTCAATAGGCATATTGCTTCTTATAACTTGCATGTAAAAAGCACTCTTTCCATTTTATTAATTATAAGGATTAAATCTGAAGCAGTGCACTGAAAATTGATTGAGGACGAGGACTCCAAAATTTCTGTAAACTGTATCTCAAAACTTGCAACCACAATTTCTATGAATTTTGTCCCATATGTCTACTCTTCCTCACATTTACAAATAGTTCTTTGCTACTTCAAAGAATAATCACAGGGAACCAGCTTTTCAAGGATAGCATTGCTAACACCTCGACTCAACTTTCGCCTCTAGATACCATCCAACACACTTGGCCAGTAGAGTAGCTGCATGCAAAGAAAGTTTTTTTCCTACCCAAAAGGTAAGGTTACGCAAAGTGCTACTTTAATCGCTTTCATACTGAATGTAAGCAGAATTTGATCCCAATACTCTAATAACAACGACTTTCCCGAGCTGGCCAGCACTGCCACGCAACACAGGCTCGTCACATCAAACCATTCCTCTAAGTACAAACCGCACAACTCCATCCGACTACTGCAGCTATTAATGAATTCTTAAATAATCTCAGAAACGCCCTCGTGTTCAACAAACAAAGGAAACACACACATTGGAAAATTACCAAGATACAGCCATTGAAAACACACTTTCAGTAACCAATTAACACTTGAAAAAAATAAGAAATTAACTTACCTTTATAAAACCATTAGTAGTAGGGACTTCCGTGCTTGAATTACGATGGATGTCAATTAAATAAAAAATTAGAAAACTAAAGCAAATAAATAAATTAAAAAAAAAGAATGAAAAAGAATCACTACCGCTTAGAAGACAGCTTCCCGTATGCTTCTTTCACTTCTTCAACAGAGCTATACCGTTTTGTCCCCAAAACTACGTCGTTAACGAAACAAACAAACAAACGAACAATCACAATTGCAATTCACAGAATGCGAATCCAAAATTCAAATAGCTTTACGGGGAAATAAGTAATTGTTACCGTCGTAATGAGAGGGAGGGAAAGAAAGAGGAAGGAAAACGATCTGGTAGAAGACGGGGAGTGGAAATAGAAAGAGAGGAACACCGTACCGTCGATGCAATCGCCGATTTCTGATCTCAAGTGCAAACAGTGAAGAAGAGGAGGAGGTATCAAGACGACGTCGTTCTGGTCTTAAAACTTAAACAGCTCTTTTGGTTTTTCAAACCGGACGGTTCATTTCTGTTCTGTTCTACGGTTCTGGAGAAACCCGGCCCAAGTTCAAATGTAGAAACAGTCTTTTCATTTCTTTTTTGTTAATTTTAAACTTGGATGAGTATTTTTTTAAAAGTATTTTTTATTTAAAAATATATTGAAAGAATATTTTTTTTAATTTTTTAAAGTTTATTATTTACATATATCTAAAATTATAAAAAATAATTTGAAATAAAAAAATAAATTAATTTTAAATTAATTTTTGATAAGGTGTGGTGGGCCTGTGATTTTTTTTAGCAAAATTAATTTTAGGCAAAGAAGCCCAAACATACAAAGCCGTAGCAGCCAGCCCATGATGATGCCACAAACCGAAGACAATTGCATGTCATTTTGGTCAAATTATCACACGCTGTCTGCTGTCTGCTGTCTGCTGTCTTGTGCTTTTCTCGTCCACCAACTGAAAAAGACACGACTTGAACTCCCCTTGTTACATTCATAATTATTGCTAGACTATAAAAAAGGAGAAAAAGGCAACAACAAAAAGGCAACGCATTATTAAGAAAAAGATGAAGAAAAGGCTTACGATGATCAAGAAATCATGATTCATAATTGTTCAATGCATATAATCTGACATAAAAAGGGTATCTCCTACAGCAAACAGGATCTAGCTCATGATTTTTTCTCTTCCTTTCCTGTTGGTTGGAAGGTGGGAGGTATCATGGCTTGCAACTGCTTTCTGTGCTTTCAAGCTCCTTTCTGGGGATTCAACCATGTGGTTAAGTCAATTTTAAATAATTCAAAAAGATTCTTAGTTTCTAATCCTAAACTAGGGCTGAACTTCCCCTCAATATATTTATCCATAATGTTTTTCCAAGTCCCCATTAATGGTCTTAGCTTGCCAATTCCAAGACATGGGACCGTACCTTGCAAACGATGGCTGCATAATAATCAATATGCGTATCCCTTAATCCATATTTATTGAGTCCAAAACATGATCAACTCGTCTTAATCCAATGAACCTTACAGTGTGGAGACATCAGAGGACATGCATAATCTTTGAAAAAACCAAGACAAAGATACGATCATGGTTGCAGATTATGGGGTTAAGCAGAGAAGCTCATTAATTACATAAAGATGCAGCTCCTAATTCGAGTTCATCTAGCCTGAAACATGACCAAAATCAACTAATTTCAATGAACCCTACAATATATTTGGAGATGTCCGGATCGTAATCCTTGAATTAACCAAGACAAAGATACGATAATTAAGTTGTTTGCTTGAGTAAATGTAAAACAAGAGGTGCTTGACAAGAAGCTTCCTCTTGAAACTCAAAAGGGCACGAAACAAAAATCAAGGTTGTCTACTGAGTAAAAGGCAAGGACTGTGTTTCTCACGAGACTATCACACATGTAAGCATGTCTTCAATGTACAATACAAGTTTGTAATTTTTTACAATAGTATGCAGAAACAAAGCTATAGTAAGCAACGTTTGGGACAAAAACCAGGTCCATTGTTTTGATAATGGTGTTAGAATTCAAGATTAGTTTAGTAGAGGATTGTCTCCTTGTTATCTAACCTCCCTCATTTCAGCATGGGAATCTTGTTCATAATGGCCCCAAAGACCCTCCCGAACATGACTGATAACACAGATTTAAAGCAAGTCTTATCTTCGATGGGCCAAGAACATACCATTGGATAAGGCTATGATATTTTATTAGGTTTGGCCGACTGTGATATTCCTGTTAATTGGCCATTATATGATTGTGTTCTTTGGTGGGTCGTGACAGCATATAAATTATCTAGTATAGTAAATATCTTGATCAAGGGCGACTGAAAGAAAAAAAAATCAAGCACAGTGGCAAACCAGTTACTCAAATTTTGTTTTATTGCTAAACTGAAAGAGAATCTTGAATGGATTCGAATTTAGAAGTTCTTTAATATCTAACTTGCATTAAGACAAACTAGGTGGACTTATGGGATAGAAAATCATAGTCTTTGAGCATGGTTCAAAATCTAGTGGTCCTCCTAATCTAATATTGGATGATTAGAAAGGGCTTGGTAGCAGTCAAATGGGATCGGCCTGGCGACAAGGCATCTGGCGCGACTCTTTATTCTTCCCAGTTAAGCTAGGAGTTGACAGTAATTGAGTGTAGATTCCTCAAGTATGGAATGATAGAGGCCAACGATACGGAAGGAGCAGGAGACAAAACATGTGGGATTATGCTTTGTTTTGTTACTGATTAGATTTAATCAGGAGTTAATTTCTGTGCTGGGTTTTAAGAAGTCAGATTCTAAGGCAATTTCTTGGGTTTTGAGCATTCTTGACATAGCCCGATTGCAAATCCAAGATTGTCCCCTTGTTTCTTCTTTGTTAATTAACTTAACTCCACTTTTAAGTGGGAGCATCCACTAAAACTGGAACTATGTAGAGTTAGAACTCTTAACTTGTTAATAATATTGTATTAGTTTTCAAATTACCAAAAATCTAATGATATATGTTGATGTTGTGGAAATAATGATTTATTATTTGATATATATACTTGAAATAGTTTTTTGGGTGGGAGCTATGGTGGCAGGGAGGTGAGTAACTAATAATAGTAGAGTGAAAGGAACAATTTCGCTGACAAATTAACTCATCTTGATAAGCTATGGGCAGGGAACAAAACGTTCTTGGTTTTTGTGCTAAATGCTACGTGCGGTGCCGGAGAGATGGTGATGAACAGTAATATTATAAGGCACTAGGTCATATGCAATATGCAGTCAGAAGACATGACAAGGGAAAACATCATAGTTTCTTCACCAAATTGTAAAAAACTAAAAATGGAAACACCCACGGAATGCAGCAATATCCCAAATATCTAAGTACAAGACTTGGGGTTCAATTTTTGCTTCTTTTTTTTTTAATCAAGAAGGTATCAAAATTGCCGACCAATTGTCTAGGTGGTTGATAACCCACATAAATGTTGGTACAGAGAATGATGTGGCAGAAAGATAGAGGAATCAAAGTTTAGTCGTGTGTGGGGGCCTAGGTGCATGTTCTCTGGAGCTTTGGACCACACTTCACACTCTTTTAAGGAGCTGCCTTGGCTCTTCTTCGCCATCCATCACTCACTCACTACAAGCATTGCTACTTCTAGTTCTCAAGTGCATTCTTCTTCTCTCTGAAAAGGCAAAGAAATTAAGTGCAAGTACTTCTCAAAAAACGAAAACCATGAAGATGATGAGCCAAGCAACCATGGAAGAGTCCAAGAAAAAGATGTCATGCAGAAGGCTTGGAGGGTACCTTAGACAACAGAAAGGCAGGCTCTACATTATCAGGAGATGTGTAGTCATGCTCCTCTGCTGGCATGACTAGGCCAAAGCTTAATCATGGATCTTGGCACCATCTCCGTGAAGTTGAAGAGCAATCAAGCAAATCATCCATCATTGCTAGCTGTGAACTTGGAGCCAAGCTCTCTAGTCTTCTACTCTCTTTTTTTTTTGTTCGACATGTAAATAGAAAAGAGAAAAGGCTACCTATATTAGTTGATTAATTCTAAAACAGATGCCACTTGAGCTTGTAGTGTACAAGGAAATGTTTCAAACCAAATGACTTGATCTCCACTCTCTAGGAAAACAAGTTTTGCAGCTTCTACACAAGTTGTCTCTTTTGTCACGAGTTATCATCTAACTATTATGTAGAACGTCGACCTCTTACTCCATAATTTATCTCTAAATTAAGCACTTGATGATTATTAGATTTTCTTATATCATTGATGAGACAGCCTAGCATGTCTTATTTTGTGACTCATCCTGACCTAAGCGATCAGCTAAATTAATAATGGATTTGTGCTAACATGCACGTTAATTACTTTTAAATTAGCATGGCAATTTGAGGTAAAGAAGAATGAAGAAACTGTAATAAGACGAAGATATTCCCCGAAGAAAGTAACATTTGAAAAACTCCACACTGGCGATGATTTTCAGTGTCTTTTATGTAGGATCCATTTGTAGTCTTGTCAACTCAGAGCAATGAACACAACTTCAAAGCATTGGTTGTCTCGTGTGGGTTGTACCAATTGATAGTACCGTTTTATTCATTTGAACGATCTAATATATTAACCAAAAAAAAAAGAAAAAAGTTCAGTACTGTTTATCTAAATACAAATTATTGTGAATTAGATTAGTATAAAAACAGAATTATCCTTGCCAAAAAAAACTTAAGCATTGGAAGTAGAATTATCTTTTATATCAGATATATTTAGCATTAAAAGAATGATTGAGAAAAAAATAATCCGTTTGGATTTTTTGAGCTATAATATAGATATTGATTTGCCTTTCAAGACACAAAATTTTAATCTTTGTGTTGGGGGCTTCTTTTGTCGTTTCAAAATAAATAAACAATGAAGATACAATCATACTCCTGGGGGAAATATATATTTGTTGAGGGGCTTATCCATCTTTTTTTATTATTAAAACAGTTTAAATATGAAATTACCATTGGGTTTCAACAAAAAAAAACAAGGCTACATGTAGGGGTGTTTTCGTTGTTTCCATATGGTTTTACTGTAAATATCATGTGGGGTTAGGGGTAATTGGTTATTTATATGTATATAAATTATTATTTATATTTAGAAATGATTGACGCGTGATGAGCACGCACCAGCGGGTAGGCGCCGCCCGAGCCTTTTAGGTGGCGCATGAGGCTCTAAAATAGAACTGAGCGCGGCCTTTTAGGGCGGTGTTCAATGCGCCTCGCCACCCCAGGCACAGTAGCGAGGCGCGTTTGCCGAGGCGGCCCAAGAAGGAGCTCCAACTGGGGTTTTTTCCCTCCCTATCTCCTCCTAGAAAATCATGCTGCTCATTGCAAAAAAACAAGAAGGTCTGGATATTTGTCTATTAGGTTAAATTTGGTCCTCATTATTTTGAATGTAGTGTATTTGGCCTTCATTTGTTTGTTGAGTTAATTTTTTTTTAATTTCATCCATTCACAATTGATTTTTATATCAAATTTGATCCTTATTTTTTTTAATTATAGTGTATATGGTCTTGAATCATTTATCAAGTTTTTTTTTCGATTTCATCTCTTTGCACTTGGTTTTTATATTAGATTTGGTCCTCATTCTTTTAATTGTGATGTATTTGGTCTTGAATTCTTTATTGAATTGATTTGTTTTTTAATTTCATTCCTTGTCATTTTATTTTTATATCAAATATGGTCCTCATTCTTTTTATTGTTATTTTTAGTTGTTCTTATCCTTTTCTACATTGAAATTGTTTTTCAATTTCATCTCTTATGATTTAGTTTTATTTTATTTTTGTATTAAATTTAGTTTTTTTTCTTTTTAAATCTACATTTTTTAAATCGTTCTTTTTAAATCTATATTTTTTGAATTGTTTTGTTTATAATTGTTTTTCAAGTTTATCTCTAATTATTTTGGTTGGTTATAAGTTTTACATTGTTATTTTTTTAGGTTTGACTTTTATGTTGTGATCCGGTCTCATGATCTATATTACTAAATTTTAAAGGCTGGATCGGGTTGGTTTGAGTCATTTTTCAGTATTTTTAAAAAATTCCATGCATCATTATTAAGTTTGTTGGAAATTGATATTTTTGTTTTGTTTTGTTTTGGATTCATTTGTTAATTTGAGTTTTCTTTTTTAAATTTTGGCCTTCAATTCAAGATTTTTGTTTGTCCTCTTAATGTTTTTTTTTTTTTTTTTTTGCAAATGAGGTCCTTATTCTTTCGGTTGCTATTTATTTATCCTTCTTATTTTTATTTATTTCATTATTTGACATTTTAATTATTGGGACTTGGTCTCTTAGGTTTTTCCTATTGTTTATAAGCCCTGTCTAGGAGTCAATTGGAGACAATGATCGGGTCACGGGTCGAGCAGGTTGACTCAAGTTAACCTAAGCCAACCAAACCCTTTTGTTTAAAAAATAAAATAAAAATAATACCATTTTGAAAAAAAGAAAGGAAAATAGTCAATGGGTTTTGACCTTATTTTGACTGGATTTTTCTCGGGCTAATCAAAACATGGGTCAACTCGAGTTTTTGATAGTCTTACACTTGATCAATTCTCCCCCAATTTCTTTTGAAGCTTGACCTGGTCATGGGTCGAACCGTCGGGTCGAGCCAAGTTTTAAAATAGTTGCTTACCAGATGTGATGCTTCCAGTTTAGTTGCCTAGGGTAATGATTTTGAAAAGTTTATATGGGTTGATATCGTTTTCTTTCCCGATTACATCCTTTGAAGTTGTTCATTTTAAAAAAAAGATCTTTATTTATCCATGTGGCTTAGGTTTCTTAAATTTTAAGAAAATATATTTTGGTACTTAACTTCATTATCCGGGTGGCCAAGTAACGTGGGTTTGACATGTTTGCCAAACCCAAGATGCCTGAACTAGAGGTTACTTAGCATCAACTAAGTCCATGTTTGCCAGACCCACATTACTTGGGTTAGCCAAGTCCAAAGTAACGTGAGTCTGGCATGTTTGCTAGGCCCAAGTAACGTGGGCCTGACATATTTTCCAAACCCAAATAAACATGGGTCAGGCATGTTTGCTAGACTCAAGGCACTTGGACTTAGTTGGCGCCAAGTCCAGAATGTGTGGATGTGGCGGTCAGCAAAATCCAAAGTAAAGTTGGTCTAATATGTTAGCCAGACTCAAGTAACATGAGTCAGGCATATTTACCAGACCCAAGACGTCAACCAAGTCCAAAGTGCGTTAACTTGGCGGTCAACCAGGTCCACTTATCTGGCATGTTTGTCAGACCCAAGTAAACGTGGGTCATGCATGTTTTCTAGACCCAAGTAACGTGAGTCTGACATGTTTACCAGACCCAAGGTGTCTGGATTTGGTGCCAGCCACATCTAAAGTGCGTGGACTTGGTGGGTAACCAAGTCCAAAGTAACATGGATCTAGCATGTTTGCTAGATCCAAGTAAACATAGGTCAAATATTTTTGCCAGACCCAAATGCATGGACTTGGCTGACACCAAGTCCAAAGTAACGTGAGTCTGACATGTTTTCCAGACCCAAGACGCCTAGACTTGGCACCAGCCATGTCCAAAGTATGTGGACCTAGTGGTCAGCCAAGTCTAATGTAACATGGGTTTGACATGTTTATCGGACCCAAGACGTTAGCCAAGTCCAAAGTGCGTGGACCTGACGGTCAACCATGTCCAAAGTAACGTGGGTCTAACATGTTTGCCAGACCCAAGTAAACGTGTGTCAGACATGTTTGCCAGACCCAAAGCACCTGTACTTGGCGCTAGCCAAGTCCAAAGTAATGTGGGTCAGACATGTTTGTCAGACATGTTTGCCAAACCCAAGACGCCTAGACTTGGATGGCACCAAGTCCATAATATGTGGACATGGCGGTCAATCAAGTCCAAAGTAAAGTGGGCCTGACATTTTTGCTAGAACCAAATAAACATGGGTAAAAAATATTTGTCAATCCCAAGTAAATATGGGTAAGACATGTTTGTCAGACCCATGTAACGTGAGTCTGACATGTTTGTCAGACCTAAGGCGTCAGTCAAGTCTAAAGTGCATGGACTTGACAATCAACCAGGTCCAAAGTAAAGGGAGTCGGGCATGTTTGCCAGACCTAAGTAACATGGGTCTGGTATGTTTTCCGGACCCAAGTTGCCTGGATTTGGTGTCTGTTAAGTCTAAAATGTGTGGACCTGAAGGTTACTTGGCGTTAGCTAAGTCCATGTTTGCTAGACCCACATTACTTAATTCTGGTATATTTGTCGGACCCAAGTAAATGTGGGTTACGCATGTTTGTCAAACTCAAGTAATGTGGGTCTCACATGTTTGTCAAACCCAAGACGTCAGCCAAGTCCAAAGTGCGTGGACTTAGTGGTCAGTTAGGTCCAAAGTAAAGTGAGTATGACATGTTTGCGAAACCCAAGTAACGTGGGTTTAACATGTTTACCAGACCCAAGACGTCGGACTTGGCGCCGACCACGTCAAAGTGCGTGGACTTAGCAAGTAGCCAAGTCCAAAGTAACATGGGTGTGACATGTTTGCGAGACCCAAGTTAATGTGGGTCAGACATGTTTATCAGATCCAAGTGCCTAGCTTACCGGACACAAGCTCCCGACCTGGTTCTTTATATATATATATATATATATATATATATATATATATATATATATATATATATAGTTTTTTAAAAAAATAATGTATTATTTATGTATATTTTTTCAAATAAATTTTTGGTTTATGTTTAGGTAGGTATGATTCATCTATTGGTTTTTCTTAATTTTATATAGATTTTTTTTAATATTGATTTTTTATAAGATTTTTCATATGTGCAGCCTTACATTTTTTTTATAATTATTGTTTTATAAATTTTATGTCCAAATTTGCATTGTTTTTTTTATATATATATAATTATTGTTCAATAAATTTTATGTGTTTATCAATTTCTATTACAAATTTTATGGGTTTTTCTATTATAAATTTATTTTGACAGAGGAATTTATTAAACATGACCAGGTAAATTACCCGTGTTACAATGTTAGATATCTTGATCTTCATTTTTCGCTTGGTTTTCAATTTCATTTTTTTTTATTGTTGATGATTTTTTTATTCATCACTTTACACAATGGTTATTGGGTTGTTTAATTAGATGCGTGCATAAGTTTTTTGATTTACATCTAGGCTGGCCAATGCTTGCCTAAGAAAGTTTCAAGGTTTTAGGTGCTCTTAGGTTGCTTTCTCTTTGGGGGAAAATTTACCTTCTAAAGCGAGTGTTTGAGGTATGTACCATACTCATTTTATATATTAGATCCAAACACATAGATGAATACATAAAATATTTTTGCGTACACTTAACTAAGTTATTCAGGTCTTTGCAGTAACAAAGAGTTGACAAGCATTTGTTACTCTTTACTTGCTAACAGTTGTTGGGAGTTTACTTTTCATTCAAAACTTGGGCTTCCATACTTTTTTTGTTCATCGTATCATTTTTTATTTTGAGTTGCTTAAACAATACCTATGTTAGATTGATGTCCCTTTACATTTGACAATTTAATTCTTATATGAAATTCAAGACAGTTTAAACAAGTTTTTTTGCATGTTACTTATTCGTTGCTTGAAAGCCAAATTATATACCTTTTAATGCTACCAACTCTTGATTGCATGCTTAGAAAGAGTTTTTTTTTTCTCTTTTAATTGTCTCACAATTAAAAGCAGACGCGCGTTTCCAAAAGTAGCCCGCAACAATGCGCGAACAACCTATTATATATATATATATATATATATATATATATATATAAGGGAGAAAAGAAAGAAAGCATATATGATGTGAATTTCTTTTACCATATGTTTTTATTACTTGATTGCCAAGCACTTCTTTTGTTTACCTTGTCCTTGAATGTTCTATAAGAGACAGTGTCAATGGAGTTACTAAAATTTAAGTATTAGTGATCAATTCGCTCAAACTTTACAATCATATTGGGCTTTTTACAATTGATCTTGGACTTGAATTCCTAGAAAATGAGTCTCTTATGCTGGTAGGGGATACTTTAATATTTAAATTAGAAAAAACAAAGATTAAGTATAAAAATCTTAAATAAAAGTATGGTTGTGTAAATGTATTATTAGGTTTCCATTTTGTGTCTTGTGCATGTCATTCTTCATATCTATAGACTTTTTGATCATGTATAGATAGAAAAAGATGGGGTGGCAAACTTATAATGAGCATAGGGTGACAAACCTGTATGACTAGAGGAGGATAAGGTTGCAAACCTTCTTTAGTGATGTTAACATGAGCTGTAAAATTATCATATTTAGGAGATTCTAATTGTATTAATTCCTAATTAGTAGCCTGAAAAATCTCATATACTAAATGCTGAGATATTTTTTCTATTGTATATAATCATGTAATGTATTAATGGAAATACTAAGCCTTTAAGCCTCATTGATTTGTTCTAACATAGAATTAGAGCAAAGATCCTGCTATAAACTCTAGAAATAACCCAGAACCTTCTGTAATGGAGGTCACAGACACACTAGAAACCCTAAACAATATCATCTAAAAACTAGACCAAATCCTTCCCCAAATACAGACTCAAACATAAGACTACTCTATTGCCCAAATTGGTATCAAACTAAATGATACCAACTATGCTTTATGGTCCCAAATTGTGGAGATGTGCATCTCTAAGAAAGACAAATTAGGTTATATCAATGAGAATTTACCCTAACCACTACTTATTTTGATGGTTCAGACACATCTCAAGTCTACAAATTGAAGAGAAAAATGACATAAATGAAACAAAATAAAGGAACCCTCCAAGGGCTATAGAGAAAATTTGATTTTTACAGGCCTAATCCTATGGTGTGTGAATATGACATACAAAAATTCAACACTATTCAACAAGAAGATAAGGTGTAAAGCTTCTTAGATAGGTTGGATGACCAAATTTGGATAGTGTAAGAATAGACATCCTCCAAGAATAACCATTACCCATGGTGGAGTAAGCGTGTGCTCGGTCGAAAGGAAGATTCTAGGCAATCTATCATCTTTGGGATATCTTTGAAATGGGACTAATGGCGTGAAGAGTTGCTCGTCGATATGCCCGAAAAATTTTAGGAGGGTGGGATTAATATATATATATATATATATATATATATATATATATATATATATATAAAAGGAATGATGAGCCGATGAGAGACAACCCGAGGGGAGAAATTATGGGTAAGCTAAAAATTAAACATGTCGAAGAGGCCCCCGTTCTCCAAGTTAGGTAGATACCAATAAAATTGGGTTGTGCCCGGATAGATTGGCACATGAAGATAAGTTGCCAATAAATAGACAAGACCTTTCTGGCCTAAATAAAAAAAATTCACAGACCAACAGCCAACCCAAGGCCTGAATCGGGTGCACCCACTATGACAATTCCAAACATACCTATGACACATGTTTTAAACTACATGGGCAAACTTTAATAACTTCCTAACAAAATGCAATAAATAATTTAATGTTATTCATCAATATTACAAATCACAAAAGCGACATCTCGACCCTCTCATAAAAACAAGTTAATCTAATATTAATAAAACATTAATGTTAAATTAAAATATAAATAAATAAAATGCATCATTTAACATATGTAATTCTAAAAATATTTGATTACTTGCGGTATTTGAATCCATATAGCATGTTGTTCATATTGCATGTATATAGATAGGGGAACCTACTCAAGATCCAGTGTAATGACATGACGTGTAATACCCATGTACCAAATCATACACTCCTCCTCTATAATCACAGGATACATCTTTGTAAATATCTTATTTCTTTGTACATCCTACTATGATACATAAGCTTTATGGCGGTTTAACAAGTCATAATTATTATTTTTACCTCGATGATTTATAACATACAATGCATCACTCGTATCGTTGTCAAATGAAATATGTTGTTTTTAGATGCACTATCACATTACCTGATCTGGGCAATGTAGCTCAACCATCTTAAAAAAAATCAATGGGACAACTGATGTTCATATATTCATCCCGCTAGTGCAAATAGCTGGAGCAACAGTTAATCTTTCATCCTTATAAAGTGTTCACAGGATCTATAGAAGATAAATATTTTACATATTAAACATCAATAATTTGGTGAAGTTAAGCTTCTTCTTTTGACAAATGGTTTAAAAAATACCTAGATAGGCTGCTGCCTATCTAGCTCGCTCCGATAAAATGATAATACATGTACTAGATTATTATCAAATACTCTACTAGTATACCATCTAACATTACAAATATATCAATTTAGTTGTATTTTTAAAGCTATAATTAGATAATATAAATGCATATAATTGTAAAAAAATGTTGCAATACCGGTATCTTAGTGAGAGATAAAGTGTAACCCCTATAGTCTGGACAATCATAAGTGACAATCTAGACATTTAGGGTCGACCCACATGAAGATGCTTCCAGGACCATAACTTTATTAAATAAAAAATACGTTGTTTATCTCATGTTAACAACAAACATTTAAAATGTAAATAGTTACTTTAAATTTTTTTATTCATACTTGTAGAAGTAGCAAATATCCCCTAACCTGTTTGGCCCCTTTCATATATGCAAGACATAGATGTTTGTACAGGCATGCTAAGATCTTTCAGAAGCTTCAGATAAATTAAAGGAACATATCTCCCCATGAGATATGTGAATAATACACTGTCAAATAAATGTAATATATGTGCTCTAGCATACCTACATAACTCAGTAACATTATTATACTAATTCATATATACTTAACAAATAATCAACATATTCAAATTATAATTTAATGGATACATCCCCAAGACCTTGTCGTTAGCATCATCTAGTGGTGTGGTAAATATATTCTCAATCCATTTAAGACGTATGCTACCCCTCTTCAATTCAAAAGAAGGGGGTGCCAATTTAAATACATGCTCGCATAACGCAATTTGATTACGCACGCTAGTAAACGTGACTGCATGTCCATCAATAAAAAGTCCAAACAAAAGTGCAATGTCTTGTAGTGTCGGTGTCATCTCTTATGGCTAAGATGGAATGTGTGTGTCTCATATCTCCTTCATATAATTAGTGCATAAATCAAGTCGTAGTCAAGTTTGATGTGCTCTAAACAACTAATGTATAAAAAACTAGCCTGGAACACATATAGTTGAACCTGCTCATATAGTGTCATCTGTTTATGTGTCCAATAATAAATCGTAACCTTATCCTGCATAACAATCTGAAATATAATTACATAAATATATAATACCTTTAATGTTAAGTAATGAAAACATTTGAAATTAAATATACTTACAATCCCGGTAAAAACATCCTTCGATCGATGTTTATCCTACAATTGCATGGTAGAAGTGTTAGCGGGCATGGTAGGCATGTATTGTGACTTAAACTCTCAATGAAAATAGTCATGCTCTCTAAGAATGTCAGTATCATAATGTGGCTGCCAAACATGAGAAGAAGATCTGTCACCTTGTGTGCGTGACATCCTATGTAAGAGTACCTGTGTTTAATGTGAAATTAGATAAATTTAATATGCTTTTAAAAAATATCATAATATATTTTAACAAATATTTATTTTGTCATACATACGTTGCTGAATATGACATGTTTTTCTATTATGGTCTGTTTCATTGCATATGCCATATCTATAATGTGCATAACCTTCTCTTTCATCCATTTTATTGTGAAAATGAGTAGACATTCATCGATTACACTCGAGTTTCCATCTAGATGAGTCTACTTCAACTCGAGGTCTAGTGTAATCACTCCATTCTAACTCGTTTAGTAATAGAGAAAATGACATGCTATATATTGATCTACAGCTCTGATCCATGTAATGATCATCAACAAACTATGTAAAGTCTAAGTGATTCTCAGCACAACATGTAAGAACATGTGAGCATGAATGTTGGAATGTTTGTCATTTACCATATGTGCATGTTCTATCATTCGATTTGACTGCCCATTTGACTTTTTCTACAACACTCGGTTTTATAGGGGTGTTGAATTAGAAAACCTTTCTGAACATGATTAAATGATTCTGAAAGATTAGTTGTCATATTATTATACTGGTGACAACCATCATAACATAATGCCTATTTTTCTTTTAGTTCTTGTTTAAGTCATTCTTAATATGTTAGATCTAACTTACACATTATTTCATACCACAAATTAAATTTGCGTTTTGAAGGTTTATAACACATCTTAATCAAATCGTTTTTTTATAGATAGGTCTTTGAATTTATAATTGAAGTTTTTTTAAAAATATAAAGCACAATACCAATAGTGTCCTATAGTTCATGCTAAATTTTTACTACTCTATTCTTTATGCTTGCATGTTTATCTGATATTATACATATACTTGTTCCATCACCGGTAATGTATTTCTGTAAGCAAAGCAAAAACCATCTCCATTTAAAACTATTTTCTTCATCAACAATTGCAAAAGACAATGAGAATATCCTATTATTTGCATCAAAAGCAACGGTAATCAATAACTTTTCATCATATCGCCCATACAAATGTGTGCCATCAATATTAATCACTAATCTACAATATTTGAAACCTTCAATATAAGCTTTAAATGACAAAAAAAAAAGCCTCTCCAAAAACTTTTGTACTATCACTAAAATTTTCTTTGCGTGTCTAATCAATAATTGTTCCATGATTTTATTATTTTATTACCAATAATAACCTTAATAAATTTTCAAAAGACTCATTATATGAACCAAATAGATGCTCAAACACCTTCCATTTTGTAACTCATGCTTTGTCATATGATATTTTATACTTGTAATGTAATTTTATCTCATTATATATGCTTGTAACCATCATTAAAATATTATCCATCACAAGGGTTGATATAGCATTAACAACAAAATTTATATCGAGCTAATGGTTGTTTATTTAGAAAAAGGTCGAGGTACATATGTGTTATCTTTTTAAATTTGTTATTTCAAATGAATTCGACTTTTTATAATATTCTCTATGTAAATATTATTTACATTTAGGTGCTTGCACATATTATAATTGAACAAATATCAAGTTCGATCATTGGACTCAGTATTCAACCGAATGTGCAATGTATCACCATTTAACTGTATTAACCAATTTATTTTTACCACTGAATATTTGTCCAACCTCTAAATTAGAACCTTCTGACAAATATTTATAACAAAAGTAGATCCAGAAGCATTTCTAAATTCAGGAGCATGAGATATTATTTCATTATTAACATTTATTGTCATATTCAAGTATAACGTCTCATCATCTTCATGGTTATTAGGTTCAAAATAATCAAATCTATATTGATCATCAAGTGATTTAAATTTAATGACATGTTATATTTTTGAAATGTGATATATTAAGTTATCAGATTAATAAAACACGATATATATTTAATTATTATTATTTTAAAATACAAAAGTTATCTTGACCTATTTAAAAATAATAATATTTATTAAATATTTTACTTTAAAAACACACTAAAAAGGTAAACCTACGCTATTTCACTGAACTCTTTTGAAATGATTTTATTCTGTACAAATTTTTAGGTTAGTTTATTAATTTTCTAAAAAAATCCCCGACACAGAGCTGTGAACAGTGAAAAAGTATAGGGAAAATTTGACAAACCTCGAAAGTGGGTGGTTCCGACCAAATTCATAATATCTCAGTCTCAGAGCAGACAACACGTGCACAGATTGCATGTGATGATCGTAGAATGGTCAGATTCTAACAGTGTTCCTTGCTGTTTGCATCGGTCCCACGTCGTGTAAAAGCAAGCACGCCACCAGAGGATACATGGAAAAAAACACAGGCGTGAAATTTAGGTTTATAACTTATTTTTATTTAAAATTAAATTTTTATTGTTTTTTATTTTTTTAATATTAAAAATAAATTTTAAAAAATAAAAAAAAAATATTTTAATACATTTAATATCACTATACCTTATTTCCAAAAAAAAAAAAAAAACGCCCGTAGTCAAATATAGTGGCTCTGCCGTATGAATTCTCATGATCAAACCTAGACAAGGTTTTGATTACAGTCAAATGGCATGCAGATTTATGATACCCACGTGCAACCCTCGTCATCAGACCCCACTAGAAAACACCACAGCTGTCTGATTCTTTTCTAATAAGAAAGGATGGGCCCCATATGAAAGGGAAATCTCAGTGGGCCCTCACTAAAACCTGCCCCACGAACATGGACGCATGTATGCCTAATCTTCCCCATCATGGTGACATGAAGAGACACTGTTATCAATGACTGTTGGTGTTCCCTTCTGGACTGGCAGATGCATTAAAATCAAGAGAAAATTTCTAGTCTATTTTTTATTTTATAGCTTTAAAACAAACCAGACCCTCAAGAATAAATATAAAAAATATTGCTTATAATATGATTTTATAAGAATTAATATAAAAAATGTCTGATTTTTTTAAAAGCTTGTTGTTTTTTTATAATAACATTATTTTTTTCCCTCTTAAACCCTTAAAATTCGCATCTTTTTGTTGAATCATGATTGTGTATATTATTCCTAATGTATCAAAGAAAGAAAGTCTAATGCTTGGATATGTTTTACTTGCAAGAAATTTTTGTGATTATATTTATGTATTTTATTGAGTATATACAATTATCTAATTTGTTTTATGAAATTTGTTTTAATTTTATTTTTTATTCTATAAAAATCAATTGGATTTGGCCGTAAAAAGCAAAAAATAAATAAATAAATAAAAAACCACTAAAAAATCTATAGGTTTCACTGGTTTTTTTTTTAAAAAACCAAACCAAACTAAAACTGGTCGGTTTGAATTAGTTGCTGATTAGGTTTGATTCTATATATAAATTTTGATTTAATTTAATTTGGTTTGTTTCTTTTCTTTTATATAAAAAACTAAATTAACTAAAAATGCTCACCTCTACTTGTGTTTAATCAAACATTTTATTTTTAAAAGCTCGTTATTCATAATTATTATTTTTCTTTCAAACCCTTTAAATTTACATTTTTTTTTTTGTTAAAACATGAATAGCATATTATATTATTCCTAATGTATTAAAGAAAGAAAGTCTAATGTTTGGATATGTTTTACTTGCAACAAACTTTTGTGATCATATTTATATATATAAATTTTGATTTGGTTTGTTTTTTTTTTTTTATTTATAAAAACTAAACTAACAAAGAAAAGCTCATCACTGCATGTATTTCATCAAACACTTTATCTATAATACAAAATTAACTCTAATTTCATAATTTTCGTCAACCCAACCTCAAGTTTACTGTAAATTTCAAAACTATATAGAAAAGGTATAAAATAAAGTAAACTAAACGATATAAAATCAATAGAGTCTAAGGGCAAGTTAAAGATAGCCATGAGGTGATAATTAGATGAAGTGTGAAACCAGTCACGAGGTCCCCAACCTATATATATATATAAGTGCATTGATTATTATCGCTTGAAATTCATGCAATTGATCTGTGCTGAATGGCTGGCTTGGTGCAGTGGATACATTATATCCCAAAGCCATTCACACTTCTACATTTGAAAATGCATTGCATATGCTAAAATATTAAGTTGCAGTATAATGTTTGCTTTCACATGTGATGTGAGGCTTGCCAGAAATGCACACACCCACATATTGATTGATTTTTTTTTAAAATTATGGGTGTTCGATTTAGCTTACGTGCACCTCGACTAGTCTCCTGAAATCCTAAAATTAGCGACCATGTAAATCTTCAATGACAAAAAATATTAAGTTGCAGTATAATGTGTGTTATCACACATGTGATGTGAGGCTTGCCAGAAATGCACGCACCCACATATTGATTGGTTTTTTTTTTTAATTATGGGTGTTCAGTTTAACTTACGTGCATCTCGACTAATCTTTCGAAACCCTGAAATTAGCGACCATATAAATCTCTAGTGACCCTGAGATTTGTGACATTTGAACTTGTGACTTTTAGGGAACAAACTCAAGACCTGACCAGTTGAGCTACATCTTTCGGGGTTGATATTCTTCGATTATTGGGTAAGAAAGTTCAAGTTTTCTTCCTTATTTTTTTTTAAATCTTGATATTATGATATATTTATGCTCAATTAATCTATTTGTAGTGGTATTTAAAGTTTTGCTTTTGACAGAGATATAATAAGATCTCTACACTAATGTGTAAAAGATAGAATATATGTTATTAGGCATCTTCAACAGGAGAGCCAAAACAAAAACCAAAAGAATAAAAAAAAAAACAAGTAATTTAGTTTTTCTCCCCCGATTTTGTTGTAAGACAGCCAAATGAAGAGACAAAAATCTCTTTTCTATCAATAAAAAGTCGTTCTAAGAGATCTCCAATGGAGATGCTCAATGAAAAGTTAAAAATAAAAATAAAAATATTATTTTTGTTTTTTAATATTTGTTTTAGATCCTGGGAGTCCTAAACAAAATATTATTTTATCATTTATCTTACAAAAAAATATTTAAATACTATTTATTACAATAATGTTTTTTTCCTATTAAAAGTTATGTCTTTGTAGTTTGTTTTTTTATGAAATTATCTTAATCTTATTACTCGTGTCACGAGTTTGGTGAATTCACTTGAGTTGACTTGAGTTATTTTTTTTTTAATTAATTTTTTTTTAATTTCATCATTTAATATTGGGTTCATTGAGAATCGTCCGAATTGTTTTTAAACTTTTCAAGTCAACCGAGTCATATTAAATTATTAAAATAGTTGTGTATAAAATATATTAAAATATAATTGGCTCTTCTAAATAGCTTTTATCGTTAAAAAACATATAAATAAAAACATTATATTTATACTATTCAAAAAGCTATATTACCTATTTAGCTCTTCAAAATAAAATTTTACATTAGAGATGCTGGTTTATTAGAAGAGCCAAAAACATAAAATAAATTATTTAAAGATAATTTCTCTTATCTCCGCAACTCTTGTCAATAATTCTTCTCAAAATAACTAAAATTAATAATATTAAATATATAAAAATACAAATAAATTGTTAAAATTATTTTTTTATTAGAGTACAAATAAGAAAAAAAATAATCATATTCATACTATTGAAAACGTCATATCGCTCGTCTTTGCTATTTTTGGGTTAGAAAAATAAACTACTTTCTTGGAAAATTGAATGTCACTGATCTTGTTTTGCCCGTTAACCAACCTGTGTTGAATTCTCATTGGTGGGCTTGTATGGCTACTGCAATTGGGCTCAGTGCTTCATACTTTCTGGGCTTGTATGACTGCTGCAATTGGGCTCAGTGCTTCATACTTTCTGGGCTTTCAGTTTAGTGAAGGTATAGCAGTAAACTGGGAATACAAACACCGCTCAACATGATAGCACAAACATAAAATAACCATGAGACGAAAACTGTGATTTTTGTTTTATTTATTTATTATTATTATTTTAACAAAAACGGGTCTTAAAGACCCTCAAACCCTGCAAATCGAAGTTAGAAAAAACATTTATTATAAATTCATCAATCTAAGTACATATGATCTATTTAAATCTAATAATAAAGATAAATTTAATTTCAGCAAGCAAAATCTGATAAAAATTACTTTACCCTTGAAAAACAAGACAAGATATGTTAATGAAATCATTGCATTTCAAGTGTGATGAGGGCTGTCTGGAACGCACTGCAAACCTTGTTCTGTTAAATTTTAATAAATAATTTTTTTATATTTTTATATTGTTTTGATATTTTCATATCAAAAATAATTTTTTAAAAATAAAAATAATATTATTTTAATATATTTTTAAATAAAAAATACTTTAAACAGCAACCACTATTACAATCTCAAACAGATCCATCTTCATATGCCCAAGTAACATATCAATAGAAACTAAAAAATATTTTATCGAGTTTCTCTCCACCATAATTACATGTTATTTTCTATACAATAAAGTATTTGTTTAATATGTAATCTTTTTTCTATTTTTATACGTTATTGTTGGGTGTTTAAGATAATAATAATAATAATGATTATTTTTTAAAATATTTTTTTGTTTAAAAATATATAAAAATAATATTTTTTTAAAACAATATTGTTTTTGATATCAATATATCAAAACAATCTAAAAACACCTAAAAACAATTAATTAGAAGAAACAAATTAAAATTTTTAAAAACTCCCATTAAAATATTATTCAAAACACCCTCTTAACATTTGACAAATGATATTGCAACACGTATTTTAATTAGACTAGAATTTCATTTTTCTTTAATAAATATCAAATAGATTTTATAAAATAAAAAATAAAATCTGATTTGAGAATAAATACATCATATATTTTATTAGACAATAGACATTATGTTTTATTTTATTTTAAATATTTTATATTTTGCAAACAAATAAAATTGTAGTAAAACAATTGTTTAAGTTCACGTGTGGGATATATTTCATCAACAACTTAATAAATATACAAATGTTTTATATTAATTAAAAACTTTTTTATATAAGGATTCAAAAGTAATATTATTTTAATCAAATAATTTCTACTAGAAAGCTAGTATTCATTGGGAAAAGATTAGTCAACAACACGTTGTCAATAAACAGATGGACAACATGACGTGGTAGACTTTAAGGTTATCCAGGTAAGTAGAGAGTGCACCCCACGCATTTCTTAGAAAATAACGGGAGTGGGCTGAGTTGAAGCATGGCTGACGCGTGGGTCCCCTATACGCTAGAAAAAAATATCACTTGCTCCATGGAAATCAAATGAAAGAAGCAAAGCCTAACAGGCACACATATGCACAAAAGAAAAATAAAATAAAATTAGCAAGACTTTTTTACGGTGTCTTGTAATTAAATTATATATACAATTGAATTTATTTTTATGTTTGATTTAAATTTAATTTGTAATTTATTATAATTTTTATATTTAAAATAAAATATTAAACTATATAATTGAATTCAATTATATTATTTCAATTAAACTTGAAATTTCATTTTCTTCAAGTGTTTGACTTTTAAAAAATAATTTGGTTTTTAATAAGGCATAACCAGATTGAGATTCTGGTTTCTCTTTAATCTTGCATGGACTATTAATTTAGACTAAAATGAATCTAATTTTAGTTATACTAATAATGATTTTATTCCTAATGTATATTGTATTTAGATATGAATATATATAAATCATTAATTTAGCTGTTTTTTTGGTTACTTTTTTTTTCTTCTATTTTCGTTAAATGATTTTCAACTTTTTAGGGTCATCTTCTAAATGATTTTGTTTATGTTGAATTAATAGTAAATTTCCTAACCTTTTGTTTAATTTCAAAAATAAAAATGATTTTTCCTTTAGCATTTTGGATTTTACAACATGTTTGTAAATTTCAAAGGGTATTGGCCAATATTTCAAAAAATACATAAATCTTAAATTTTAGGAATTCATCTTTATTTACTATTAATATTTGGATAAAGAAATTTCAAAGGGGTTAATATCCAAAATATTATTGGGAAGAATTTGTTATTATTCACTGTTAATATATGGATAAAGAAACCCCAAGTGATCAATATCCAAAATATTTTTTCTAAGAATAATAAGTTATTATTCCTTAATAATATAAGGATAAAGAAACCTATGAAAGGTAAATGTCTAAAATATTGTTGAGAGTAATACAACTTGTTTAGTTTTACCATAAGGGTAAATTTATGCTAAAAAATGGTATTTAGAACAATTTAATTACACATCCTTGAAAGAAACCTCGATTATAATTGGTGACATTTTAATTTTTTACTCCACAGTTTATGAGTTGTGAAAGTATAAAATACTAAGGCAAAAATAGGCTTTTAAAGCACTCTGAATTTCCTTAGATTTCTAATTTATTTATTTATTTCTCTTCTCTTTCTCCTTGCGATCTACAAGTCAAGAATGCTTGAAATACTAAGGGAAAAGTTAGCATTTAAGCATGATGAATCCCCTTGGATTTCTATCTTAGTTGTCTCTTAATCCACAAGTTGTAAATTTAGTATGAATCGAACATAGATTTCAAGAGATCTGCATTAGTTTTCCTTGAAGATGTAGACATATCTAAGGTATGATCCACATTGGTAAAGGGTTCTTTCTCTTTAGACTTTGAGCCCAAGTTTGTTCATCGTAGCAAACTTATCATACGAAAACTGATGGGATTAGAGAACATCAACACCATAGCAATTATAAGGTAAACCAAACACCAAGTAGCTTACCTTAGGTAGGGCGTACTAGAGATGCTAAAACCTTCCATTTACGCAACCAGTCCTTGCCTTAGAATCTCTAAAGACCAGTTAGGGTTTTTAGTGACTACAATACTAGATGACGACTCCCTTTTTCACAAAACAAAGACCCCAACATGATCCTCCGCTCCGGGAAGGGTCGCCGCGACCTCGAGAGGGTACGGCAACCACGATAACAACGCAACACCCGAAACACAAGCAAGAACAACTCTAGCGGCTCAACTCTCCATGGTTGTCACCGCTTGCACCACGTTGTCCTCTTCGGTCAGACCACCTTCATGCTAGGTAGCCTTCCTCCTCCTCCTCTTCTTCTTCTTATTCTTCACGATGTTCACTGCGTGAACAGTAGGCGTGAATTATAATTCTCGCCCACTGTTCATGTAGTGGATGTTGGGTCGGGTTGTATCTGGCCCAACCCAACTTTCTGGCCCGGCCCTAAAAATTTAAAAAGAAGAAACAATTTGTTGGGTCGAGATCAGCCCAACCATGCTAAGCCCATATGTTTTAATAATATTTAATTAATATTATATATTACATATTAAAAAAATAAAAAAATAAAAAAATCCTTTCAAAAAAATTATGATTTTCTTGCATGTTTTTCTACCAGTTTTGTTTAATATCAGGTTTATATACTTAAACTGTAAGATACGAACTCAGTATTAAAATACTCACTTTTCTCCGAAATATTTTTTAAAAAAATTCAAAACATTTTTTTTTAAATAAAATCTCAAAAACTTCTAAATTAATTTCCATTTTCAAAAAACAAAAAAAAATATTTTATTTCCATGCATATGGCCAAATCCTAAAAATTTTCCAAACATATTTTCATTAAAAAAATTGCATCTTTCCCATGTTTTGAAAATCCAAAAAAATAGATATCATAATCAGTTTATGATCATCTATTAGGGTTTTCTCAAAATATCAAAAAAAAAATTCCAAATTTTTTTAGGGTCCAATAGACTTTAATATCTATAGGGTGTAAAATTATATGATAAAGTATACCCTCATGTATTAAAGATACATGGTGTAAATAAATGAGATGCTAAAATTCAAACTTCAGAACGATTAGGATTTAACCCAATAAGGTAGAGACTTTCTCATGAAAAGAGATCTACCTTGAACCTTAGAAAAGATCAACGAATAGAAAACCGACTTAGAAAAAACAATCAAACAACAATGCAGCTTACCTTAGGTAGGGTGCACTGGGGTGATGCGTCTTCCCCTTACACAACCAGTCCCTTACCTATACACTCGCAGACCTTAGGTTCCTAGTGACCATAATACTAGGTGGCGACTCCTGAACATTAATCACATTTTTATGATTAAATCTAAAAACGTCTCCAACACAACACCTTATCAGGAGGCATGACCAAAGCCTCTGTTGTCGTCGAATGACGTCGCGACAATCCATAATAATTTACAAGAAAAACCGAAAAACAAATTAAACCAAGAAAACCAAAAAAATAATTGAAAAAATCAAACTATGAAAAAAAAACCGATTAAACCAATTAGAATATTTAAAACAATATTCGGTTCAGTTCGGTTCGATTTTGATTTCATAAGCACCGGAACCGAAAAACCTCAACCAAATCGGTTTAATTAAAAAATATAAAATAACTGAAACGAAAAAACTAAACTAAACCAAAACCAAGCCCATCATAAAACCTATTAAAAAGGAAAAAAGAACCCAAAAAACAATTAAGTTTGATTTTTTAATATAAAATAATCTTAGCTTTACAAGAAGGGACACGTGAGAAGATTACAACATAGGTTTTGGAGTGCCCTCGTGTCCTCATTGGTGGAATGTATGGTCCAAACTACTGCTTCATCCAATAATTGTAATGTCGGTTTACAAAGTACTTTTGTACTCTATTTTTTATACAATTTGAGTAGAAGAGCAACTCCATTTTCTACTTTTTAGTGGTACTAATTTAATTTCTACTATATTATTAGATAATAATCATAGAAGCAGGCTCATGAGCACTAATTTGGTTGAAGTAAAAAAATCAAGAATTTCAATGGTAGAAACTGATTAATCTTGAAAACATTTTATAAACAAATTAAACACTTCAAATATTTTACCATCGAATTGGAAAAACAAACAGATTGTATTTTATTTGTGATGAAAGTTAACAATTATTGAAACTGGTCACAGAGAGAATAAAGAAAGAACTAATAATGATTCTTAAGGCCATCAACAAATAAAGAAGTGAATTTTTCCATCTCATGCTTCTCCAAAACCAAACCAATCTCGACTCCACCATTTCCATCCTTGCCCTCCGCTAGAGAAATTGCTCCTGTCCTATCTATGGAAGTTATCTCCACCTTCTCTGGTTTCCCCCACCCAAAATCAGTTCCATAAACCTCAAATCGGTTTGACCCAGCAACCCCAAGTATTGCTGCACCACCTGCCGCTTCTTTCATGAAGCTTGCCGTCTTCTCCTTTGCTCCATCAAGGACTCCTTTCTCTAAGCTTTTGACAAGCTCACTTAGCATTTCTGCTACATGCATAAATCCATTCTCCTCTAAAAGAGATTCTGCTTCTGTAAACGCAGCACATGAACTGACACATGAACCAAAATAGTTCTCATGTATTGGAGGGTCCAAACGGGCTCTACAATCTACTGCAAATCCAATAAGAACCCTTCTGTTACTTTCAAACCCTCTTGCCTTAACTATACATACAAATCCGTGAGCTAATACAAGCACAAAGGGAGATAAATGGATTGGGTGTGTTTCTTTTGAACCTTCCTTTACTAAATTAGCAAGCACCCTCTCCCTGAGTTTCTTTATGTCTTCACGAGATAACTCGAACGTTGCTCGTACTGAGCTAGATCGAACTGCTATAACTGGCAAAAGTTGTAAGCTTCTTGGGTTGAGATCCACACCAGGCCATTTTAATTCTAACCAGTTGTTCAAATACACCATGTCCAACCCTTCAGGGTCTTGTATAGCTATTCGGTCAAAAACAGGTGTTAGTTCTGTCAGCAAAGCTGGATACTGTCGTTTGTTTTCATCACCGAGTTTGCAGAAGTGAGCCCATGCTTTGATAAACATGGTCGAGCTTTTGCCATCAAGGGCTGAATGGTGGGCAGAGATGCCAATGCAAAAGCCGTGATTAGGAAATAAGGTTATTTTCAAAGCTATAACGGATGCCTTTGAGTCAGTGACCGGCAACTCGGGTATATAAGGACGAGAATCTGCAGCTTCATGGACTTCATTTCCCGAGAGGAGATGAAAGTCAGCATTGGACTCAGCAATTGTGAGCTGAACACCATCGTCTGGAGTGTATAGGATGATGGGTTTGTTGGCTTGTGGAGGCCAGATAATGTTGCCGGCAAGAGGAAGGAAGTGAAGGAGTGTATGAGAAAGAGAGTGTTTGAGTTTGGGAAGGATCACTGAATTGAAGAAAGTTGGAGTTGACTCAGTGAGTTTATAGAAAAATATGCGTTCAACTGGAGGAAATTTCAACCATATAATGTCGTAGAAGGTTAGCGGAAGAGATAACTCGGTAGCTGACTCCGATGAGTCGAAGTAAGGAGTAACTTGGCAGACATCGATGGTGTTTACTTGGTTTTCGGCTTCCATGTTGGAGACGACGGAGAGCAGAAGAGAGATTTTGTTTTGGTTAAATCGGAACGGAAGGAAGAGATTTTACGTATCAATTATAGCTTCTCTGATACAAGATATAAGATATGAAAAGACAAAAAAAATCTTTTGATATAGATATAATTTTTAAAAATAATAAAATATTATTTTATTATATTTTTAAATAAAAAATATTTTTAAAAAAACTAACACGTTGCAAACACTCCCTGAAAATGTCATCGGAGTTGGCCACGACCGCAACATTAACGGTGCTTGCAGCATGCACGTGGGCAACTGGCAGCCCTGAAGCCATAGCTAAAAATGATTATTAAGGTGTTGTTGAAAGAAATAAATTAGTTGTCGGACACTTATAAAATAATTATTATATTTTATATCTAAATTCTAGAGGTTTGGATGCTCCTTGACGTGGCTTTCAATCTACGTTGGCTTTAGATCAGGATATGAAAAACGTATTTTTATTGATAAAAAACGTATTTAAATTATGTGAAAAAACTTAAAAAGATATATACATTCTCAAATAATCTGTTAGTAATTACTGAGCCAAAAACCAAAAAACAAAAAACCCTAAATTAAAAGTTTAAATTTAAGTTATTTAAAGATAAAAAATTATTATAGTAATCTATAATAATTTACAAGTAGAATTAGGGATGAATAAAAAAACTAAAAAATCAAAAAAACTACAAAAACTAAATTATAAAAAAATACTGATTAAATAGATTAGAATATTTTAAAAAAAATTCGGTTCGGTTCGATTTTTGTTTTGTAAGTCCAAAACCGAAAAGCATCAACCAAACTGAATTGATTTAATTAAAAAATATAAAATAACCAAATCGAACTGAAAACAAGTCCATCATAAAACCCATTAGAAAGTAAAACAAAAAGCTTAAAAAACAATATAATTTTTAGTTTTTAATATAAAATAACCGAATCGGAAACGGTGGCTTGAATTTTGATTTTTAATATAAAATAACTAAATCAAAATCAGTCAGTTATAAGCGATTTCAGTTTGATTTCAATTTTATTTTTTTTATTTTATAAAATTTATTATTTTTATAAATTAAAATCAAACCACACCAAAAATTATCGCCGCGGTAAAATTTACACAACTTAATTTTTTTTAAGAAAAACTGTTTTTTTATCTAGCTAACGACGAGCTAGGGAAGCTCGAAGGCGGAGACAACACCATTAATTCACAACTGCACTGCTCAAGATGATTTGACTCTGTATGCCAATCTTAGTTAGCTTTACAAGAAGGGACAAGTGAGAAGATTACAACCAGATAGGTTTTGGACTGCCCTCGTGTCCCCATTAGTGGAATGTATGGTATAAACAATTTATATACAATAATTAATTGTAATGTCATTAGAAGAAACAAAATGCTATTTTAGTATTTTTTTAATAAAAATATTATTCTTACGCATCTTGAAAAAATATCAAAACATAATAGTGTTTTCATTTTTAATAGTTTTTTTTCCTTTGATTTTTTTTAAATCTATATTTTTTTATTTGCTTTTAATGAGATTATTCTTGTCTCATGATCCATGTCATGAGTTTGGCGAGTTCACTCAGGTTCACTCGAGTTGTTTTTTTTATTTTTTAATTAAATTTTTAAGAAGCCAATTTGATTTAATTATGAGCCAAATTGAATTTTAATTATGTTTAAGAATTAATTTGGGTTCAATTGAAGGATTTAATTAACCGCAAGAACTTAATTATACTTTAAAATGGTCAAATTAATTTTATTAGGGGCTTAATTGGTGAAAAAATAAGTTTAGGAGCCTAATTTAGACATAATTAAGAATATTAAAATTTTAAGAGGCCAAATTTAATTTTTACCAAGTTAATTGATTGAAATCAGGGGCAAAATCGCAAGAAAATTGAAGTTTTGGTGTCACTTAGGGGTCAAATTAAAGATTTTCGCAACCAAGGACTATTTTGCAAAAGGCGCCAAACTATAGGGGCTTAATTGACAAAATCCAGGGGTGAAATTGAAAGTTTAATGGTCAATTAGGGGTTAAATTGCATAAATCCAAAACCAAGGACCAAAGTGCAAAAGGCATGTAAATTCGGGGTTCAAATTGAAGTACATCAGGGGCTTAATCGCATTAAATCGAAAGTTTAGGGTCAATTAAGGGTACAATTGCACAAAAGTGTAAGCTAGAGGACTAATTTCATCCCCTTTAATTTTTTTTATCTTTTATATCTGATTTATCTTTTTTTATTATTATTTGTTTTATTCGAGATAATTTTTTAAATTAATTTTGATTTAGAATCTTATCCTCAAGGTTTTTGTTTTTTTTCTCTATAATCTGTTAATATTAAATTAATTAGAAATTAAATTTTTTAATTGAGTCTAAATTTAGGATTTAACATGTGATTTTTTTTCATTTAATTTGTTGGAATCTTATATTCAATCGTATTTTTGGTTTAATTAACAATTTTCTTTGCAAATTTCTATGATTCTTTTTAAATCAATCAATATACTGTCGTTATATGTTTTTTTTACTTGCTTAAATTATACCATATTTTTTTTTTTTGCTCAAGTGTATGCTCTGATTCACGTCTTTTTTTAATTTTTTTAAAACACATTTGTGTTATCCAGTCATTTTTTTTAACTGATGAAAAAAAAAATGTTCAATGAATTATTATACTCTATATGAAGATGGGAATTAATTAGTACCCTCGTGACCTTGAGTAAAAACAATTAATAACTATTTCAATGATTAATTTCATATCTCCACGGCATCTTAGATTAATTTCAATGATTGTTCGTCACCTTTTGATTTTGATATCATAATATTTTTTAATTTTAAAATAATTATGATTGTTGTGCAATCACATGCATCATTTAAAAAACAAAATTACTGGCTGATCAGCCGAGGAATGGCCTTTCGGTGTGGTTTGAGTGCATGTCTGCAGAACACACACTCAAACACATGTTTTTTTTTAGAGATAAAATATTCCATTAAAACGTCAGAGGCTAGCAGCAGAAATAAACACAATGTCTGCAAAATATAAGTTTACAGCAGAACTAACAAAAGAGTTAAGAAACCAGACCAAGAAGCATAAATAGCCAAAGAAGCAACATTTAGCTCTGCACAAATTAGGCATTCAAAGGAATAATGCCGGGGAATACTGCCAAGAAACCACAGTTCGACCTCATTACTGAAGCTTTCCTCTCAATAGATCTACCTTTAACATCCTCACAAGCATAACAACAGGATCACTGCCACACGGAGAAGCAAGGTCTAGATCAGACAGCCTATAGACAATAATACCATCAAGAGTCTCCTTAACAAATAACCCATTTCCACCAGAGAAACAACACTACCACAAGAAAAACCCACAGGACTGATGGATGGTTCAAAACCAGGCAATAAAGTCACTTGATCTTTGCACTCCCTGTTTAGCCATGAAATTTGCCATGTAATTACTCTCACGAAAAACATGAGTGAAGGTGATTGAGCCAAAATATTTAGTCAATCTGATGACTGAGGAGAAAAGCTTATGATAATGACATTCGCAGAGTCGGATTCAATGATAATATGCTTATAATGGAGGAGACACTTAGAGGCTGAGAGCTCAATAGCTTTGACAACAGCTCTCAACTCAGCTATATTGGAATCTAAAATCCCAACTGGTAAAGAAAAAATACCAAGGAGATGTCCATGATGATTTCTCAGGACACCACCTATACCTGAGGGTCATGGCTTACCAAGAGAAGAGCCATCCACATTTCATTTAAAGCTATTAACCATGAGGGGAGACCACATAACAACAGTCCTGGTAGACTGAATATTAGACCATCGAATCAGACCTTCTGCCGATCTTAACAGATCTGAAGGGGAATAGGGAAAATCAGGATGAATAGCTTTTAACCATAAGCATATACGAGTGATAATAAGAAAGAAGATTGTATCATAGTTAGGTGTCTTCTGTTGGAAAATCAGTTCATTTCAAAGGAGCCAAAGGGACCATGCCACTGAGAAAAACAACATCAGCCAAGCTTTCTTCTGAAATTTACCATAAACCAGAAAAGTCTATTGGGAAAACAGAGCTGACAAGCTCTTTGGGCAGCACCAATCTAAACCCCACCACTTAATGATTTTGGACCAAATGGTCCAATGCTTGAGGCAATGCAAAATGATATGATCAACTGACTCTTCCTTCGCTAAGCATCTAGGGCAGTTAGAATCTGAAATATCAAAAATACCTTTTTTAGCCAACATACACCGGGTGTTGATTCTGTTAATGATAGTCATCCATCAAAAGATCTCCACTTTAGGAGGGACAATACCTTTCCAAATCCCAACAAATAAGAAGCCACTGTTTGTGTAGGGATTGGAACTTAACAACCCATAAAGAGATTTAACTGAGAATCTTCCTGTTTTATTGTCTTTTCAAATTAGTCTATCCTCTATATCTTTGTCTAAATGCACCGTCGAAAGAATAGCATAAAGTTGATCTAGCAAACCAATGTTTCATCCCCGCAAAGGTCTTATCCAGAAGAAAAAACCAGATCCATTCATACCCTTCCTACATTCCCATCTTATCAATGTTGACGTCTTTATCATTGGATAAGTGGAAGAGGTTAGGGAAGCGCCCTACTAAACAACAATTATCAATCCAAGTATCAAGCCAAAAAAACAGTCCTCTTACCATTTTCAATAAGAACCACAGATTGTTGAGTCATAATATCATGTAACCTGTTGTCTTTAACACAATGGTTGACAATATGGGTCTATGTAGTTCCAACTTCTGGGATATGAGCTCACGAAATCAGTTTGGAGTAGTTGGGGTTGTGTATGCTTTTAATCACATCCTTCCACATACTTGATTCTTTTGACCCAAACCTCCGTAACCATTTAATTAGCAGAGCTTTGTTTTTATCCCTTAAAGATCCAACCCCAAAACCACCAACACTTTTCGGGAGAGAACTGTTGCCTAGCTAACATTGTATAATTTCTTACTTTCCTCTTTTCCTGACCACAAAAAGGATCTGAATTTCTTTTCAATTGTTGTTACTACCGTAGCAGGCATGGGAAACAAAGACAGGTAGTAGATGGGTAGGTTGCTTAGTATAAATTTGATTAAACACAATCTACCCCTAATGGATAGAAATCTGCCTTTCCACGAAGCCAACCTGCAGCTGATATTGCGAACAATAGGATTACACATTGTAGTTCTACTCAAGTTTGCATTGATGGGAAGACCAAGATATATGAAGGGAAGGTGTTCCTGTTTGCATCTAAGAATTTGAGCAGTGTAGTTACATATATGATCTTTAATACCCACACCAATAATACTGCTTTTTATAGAAGTTGACTTTCAGCCCCGAGACAAGTTCAAAGCATAAGAGGATACGCTTAATATTCTGCAAGCTAAATAAGGAGGCTGAGTTGAAAATAAGGGTGTCTTCCGCAAACTATAAGTGAGATAGTACAAGACCAACATTGTTGATGTTTATACCCTCAATCAATCCCAGATCATAACCACGCTGCAACATACTACTCAAACCCTGGACTGCAATATTGAAAATAAAAGGGGAGAGAGGATCTCTTTGGCGTAAGCCTTTTTCCGAGCTGAATTCCTCCATGAGAGATCCATTAACAAACACAGACATCTTTGCTGTTGAGATTTATTGCATAATCCACCCTCGCCATCTACTGCCAAAACCCATACTAGCCATGACTTCATTAATATATTCCCATGAAACAGAATCAAAGGCTTTATGAAAGTCTAATTTGAAGAGATAAGCTTTACCCTTTTTTTTCTTGATGTACGTAATGGCCTCAATTGCAATCAAGACGTCTAATATTTGCTTCCCTTTGATGAAAGCATTTTGATGTTCAATAATTACTTATGACATAACATTTTTCAATTTGGCTGCTAGTATCTTCGAAAAAATCTTGTAGAGACTTCCCACCAAACTGATAGGTCTGAATTCTGTTAGCTTGTTAACACATTTTATCTTCGTGATAAGGGTAATAAAAGAGCTATTGATGCCCGAAGGTAGAAGATTAGTCCGATATAATTCATCAACCATTCAGATAATATCCCCACCTATAATGTTCCATGCTTTCTTGATGAAAAAGAAGTTAACACCATCAGGACCTGGAGCTTTGTTTCCTTCACAATCCCAAACAACAACTTTAATCTCCTCTGTAGAGAACGAGAATTCTAAAGCAGCTAAGGATGAGGGCTGAAGCATTAGAAATTCCAGATTACAACATGAGGCTCTAGGTCTGTCATGACGGGAATATAGGTTACTGAAAAAGTTAAAGACAGTTAGCTTCACATCAGTAGGTTCAAACAAAATCTTGCCATCAACCTTCAATGAGAAAATCTGATTCTTTTTCTGTCTTATTGTTGTAGCTAAATGAAATAAACGAGTATTTTGGTCTCCAAGCTTACACCACTGGACTCTTGACTTCTGATGCCAAACAGACTCTTATACTCTATACAGGGTTTTAAGTCTAGAGGCAATGTTGTTGCTTCTAATCAGATCAACAACTGACAGGTCTCTGCATTTTTTTTATGGTCCAGAGAGTCCGCTTCAAGTTCTAACTCTTTAATTTGGTTATACGTGTTACCCACATCATCTTTACTCAACTGCTTACATCTTTCTTTCAACAACTTTAAGGCTGGGACCATATTCTTTCTACTGGATTTTGTAATCGAGATTGTATTCCAGAAGCTCTATATCACCTTCTTGAAATCAGACACGAACCACCAGCAGTTCATGAACCGAAATGGCTTCGGGCCCCAATTCATAAAGTCTAGCAACAGATGCAGAGGTCTATGATCAGAAGAATATTTTAGGAGACCAAATAAAGTAGAAGATGGTAAAAACTGCAGCCAATCACCCAATAGAAAAATTTTGTTAATGCCGCTCGCCACGTTACCTCTAGACCAAGTAAACTTTCTCCCATTTAAGAGGAAATCAATAAGTTCGCAACAATCAATGCCATGTTTAAATCTTGTCATGGAAGATGAGATTTGAGAACCACCTTTCCTATCCGATAGGAACAAGGTTTCATTAAAATTGTCTACAAGACACCATGGCTTGCTAACACTATCTCTGAAAGTAACAAGGTAGTTCCATAACTCATTCTTTAGGTTTCCAATATTCAAAGCATAAACAAAGAAGACCAAGCAATCTAAATTGAAACGAGTGAAAATACCTTCAATATGCAAAATACATCCATTCATAACAACTGAACAACTAGAAACACAAAAAGAATTTGGATTCTATATATATAAGATCCCCCCAGAAAGGCCTAAAAAAGGTATTGCGACCCCAAATAGAAGTAATAATGTAGTCATTAATATTTTCCAGTTTTGTTTCCAAAATTCCCAGGACATCCAGACTAAACTTTCTACCAAGATTCGTCGCACATCTTTTCTTATCTCTGCCCCCTAAATCATACACATTCTAAACAATAATACTGCCCATAGAAAGGATTATAGAAACCATACCTTCAGACGAGTCAAAAGAAGCAAACTTACATCTTGTTCCTTCTGATCCACTCTTCCAGCTATTGTTCTATGAATCCATGTAGTGTTTGTGTTATGAGGCAGCTATCATTATGAACTTGTAAAATAGCTTTTCCCACATCCCAACAAGCATTTGCTTTAGCCCAGGTGTCAGGGTGTGAAGGCTCATGTGCGTGGTCACTAGAATTTGTAGAGTATCTATAGAGCGAACTACTTGTCTCATCTTCACTAACCAATTCCTTTCCAGATCGAATAATAGCATTTCTATTCTTGATTTCATTATTAGAAACTTAATACTCAATAATTACCGTCTCAGGATGCTTAGAGCTTTGATTTCCTATTTTACTTGATTTCCTCCTCTTGAAAGATTATGTTCTGCATGTCAGCTTCTTTGCTTTATTTCTCTAAAATTACCTTGGTTCTGCCCTAACTAACTTCCCTCTTTGTCTTTCATTTGTTTCTTAGTAGATTTTGACAAAAGTTGGCTTTTAAAAGGACCTATGTTTAAACCTGCTAAATAAAGGTCATGGAATTATACAAAGTAAATATAAGATGCAAAAGTGATGATTTTAGTAAAAAAGAAAGATGTATATTAAATATGGACTCGCCCTTTATAGGGTGATAACTTTCATCATTCATGGATTATATGAGCATGATGTCATTATCATGCCAACGATGGGATCCTTATCCAATCTTTTCAAAGTTCGAGCTTTTGAAAGCCCTTCAGCTTCAGTTTAGGGTAGTTTCTTTTTATCAACTGTAACAACTCATACTCTTGTAAAATCCTTATGTGGTGACTATTTGCAACCTAATGGTTTTGGAATTGAAGATGCCATATTTTGGGCTTGCCATAGTAAGATTACACAAGGAACTCTATAAGGGTACGTTTTAACCATTATATGTGTATAAAGTATGCCACATCTAGTCACAAAGGTCTCTCTCATGCTCAGTGATCGTCCTTGAAAGGTTAATATAAGGCTTACAAGGAGTGTGGAAATAGAGACTATGGATAATATCAGATTAGTATACCAACCACTTCCAAGTAAACAATCAAGAGAGATTTGGATGGTTTCACAAGTCTTGCACATGCTAAATCTATTATAGTACCACTACTTCCTAACATATCTTAAAGTTTAGGAGTGTGATCTCAAAGTGATGCATGATAATATATACAAGAATGCATGCTAAAACAATAAAGACAATAAAATAAACAAGCAAGCACAACAAATAAAATAACAATTAAAGAAAAATAGAAAAGCTTAGTTATAATGTTCCTAGTGGAGTCATCATTTTATTACACCTGATATCGCAAAGACCTTTAAAGGAAAATGGAAAAAGAACTGGTTTTATGGTATCTTGGTTTTTGGTGGGAAAGGTCTTGGTTCTTGAGTCACCACCTAGTTGTTTTTTATGTTATTTGTTCTAACATACACTAAGAATTAAAATCATGTATCACACACAGACACCTTATAATTACAAATATTTACAGAACATTATTAAACACAATTAAACAAATCAAATCATACAAAATTAAATCTAGACCTTCTAGAAGAGGCTAGATAAAAACCCAAATGGTCGGAATATGGTGGAAAAACCACTAGAACTTCTAGAAATGCAAGAGCAGTGGTGGCACGTGGGCTCCATGCACCACTGCCATTGCCGCCACGTGTTGATGCTTATGGAAAGGGGAAATTGGTGGATCTAAAACAACTCTTCTTCCTCTTTCTTTTTATGTTATTGATGAATTTCACTGTCATCTGCAAAACCAAATAATTAACACAAACAATTGGTTTTGATTTTTATTTTTCTCTTTATTGCATCTTCTCTCTTCTAGTTGAGGTATTGTTCATTACTGTTATGAAAGAAGGAGAACCTGGTTGATTGGAGTGTCAATTTGGTTTGAACTTCTTAGTGTTGTTATGTGGCTAGAACGAGGTTGTTTCTTTTAGTATTTGACAATGGGAATAATAGACAACAACATGGGATGATGTGGGTAGGCTTGTTTTATAATGATAGGGATTGGTTTAGGTTGATGGTTCTGCTAGAGTGGGTTAACGATTAGAGGTTGAAGGCTCTCTTCAAGTTAATGGGTCTTTGGTCTTTTAGGTGAAGGAGATAGTGTTAGTGTTGTTGTTGTTTAGTGTTGATGAAGATGAGTTTTTTTAGTTGATGGTTGGTGTGAATAAGGTTTCGCTAATCATGGGGTGGAGCTATTAGTGTTGATAGGTCGATTTGCGGTGGCTTCAAGCGCCTGAGCTAGTTTGGTAACATAGTGAAGAAGAATAGAATGTTAGTAGTGGTTGACAATGCCGCCATAACAAAGAAAGGAACCGGGGGGTAGCTGTTGTGCTACTGTGTGGTGAGGGCTATTGATTGTGGTTCAGTTAGAGGCATTGGGAGGCTGTTGGTTTAATGGTTATAGAGATGGCAACGATAATGAAGGCCAAAAATAGTAAGTGTGATGGATATGTGGATAGGTGGGGGATGATTTTTTTTTAGAGAGAGAGAGAGACCAATATTTGCTTTCCTTTTGCTTTGAATGAGAGAATGTGTGTGCACGTAAGTGGGGAAATATAAGAGACCTTTTTTTTTTCTTTATGATTTGCCTTCTTCCTTTTCAAATTGTCAAACTCATGTCCTTTTTTTCTTTCCTTTTTATCATGATTGTACAAAGTATTGTTATATTTATTTGTTTAGGAACAAAGATGAAGCTCTTGAAATATTTAAACATTACAAAAATAAAGTTGAAAATCAATTTAACTAAACGATAAAGGTAATAAGAAGTGATAGAGGTGGAGAACATGAGCACCATTTAGTGAACTATGTTCCCAAAATGATATTATCCACCAAACTACTGCTTCTTATTCATTACAATAAAATGACATTGCAGAATATAAGAACCGAGCATTAAAAAAAATGATGAATGTCGTGTTGATAAGTTCAGGAGCACTTTAGAACTTAAAGGAGCAAGCAATTATAACTGTCAATTATACACTTAACAAAATACCCCATAAAAAGTTAGAAAAGACACTATATAAATTGTGAAAAGGTAGAAGATCTTCCTATAAATGCCTTAAAGTATAGGGGGTGTCTTACTAAGATAGCAATACTTGATTCTAAAAAGATTAAGATATGACCTAAAACTATGAATTATGTATTTATCAAATCTGCATACAATAGTAGTGTATATCGATTTCTTGTACATAAGTATTGAGGATATTCATCCTAATACTATTATAAAATCAAGGAATGTTATATTTTTTAAGGATGTGTTTCTATGGAAAGAAGCACGAGAAAATCATTCACTTCAGAGAATGATTGAAACTAGCTCAAGTAATCATCGTCAATAATAAAGTTGATCTTAGAAAGAGTAAAAGTGAAAGAACAACCAAAACATTTGGTCTTGATTTTTTAATATACTTGTTAGAAAATGAATCTTGAACCTACTCAGAGGCAAAGTTGATAACAACATAAAATAAAAATTAAAATAAATCATCAATCCTAAATCTCAATTAACACAATATTTAAGGATTAAATTAAAAAAAAACTATCCAACGCTAAAAAATGACAAAAATTGAAAACATTGTTCCCTTCCATAATGCTTTATGAAGAGCGAAACATTATTTCTATAATCCCTTTTATTTTTTTATTTTTTAATAAGGATGAATTTGTATCATTTAATGAATTTTAATGTAGTATATTTTAATATATATATATATATATATTATTTTAACATTTTTTTTGTGTTTTTACTTATGTTACAGGGTTTAAAAGATTTTAGTGGTAATAAAAAAATGCCAACAAACTACTAGTGGTATAGTAAAATTTTAATCCTTTTATTTCATTTTTTTTCTTAAATTCACAATTGCTTTTTTGTCAATTAAATTATTTTTTGATTATTTAATATCATTTTCATTCTTTTTGGTGAAAACATTAAGTGAAAATACTAAAGTCAGCGTTGAGAAAATCATGAGGATAAGAGAGGTATAAAAAAAGAAAAAAAAAACAAAAGCCAATAAAAAATGAAAGAAAAAAAATAAAATAGAAGAGAAAAAAAAGAAATAAATACATTTGATTTGGTTATCCAATCCTAATTTTTTTTTCATTATCCGGATAGATTTATTTTCTCTTTTTCTTCCTCTTTCTCGCTTGACATTGATCTTATGAAAAAATTACTAAAGAGTTCACCCCAAACTCTTTCTTTATTCTTGAATTTATTAAAACCTAGTGATGTCTCCATTGGATTTTTCTCCCATTATAATTATTATCACCGAGTACTAGTTGCTCTAAAATCAACCTTAACATCATTTATTCGAATCATTACCTCATGCACCCCCACATGATCAATAAAGAGTCAACTTTCAACAGTAGCTAGAGCGTGGTTTTTGATTAGTACTTAAAAGTGTATTTTTATCAAGATTTTATATCATCATTTTGCATTTAAAGTATCAATAACTCCTTAACTAAAGCATGTTTTATAATATCATGTCTAATGCTATAAGATACCTTTAATTTATGGTAAATGTTCATCTTAAATGCAGGCCTATCACATAAATGAAGGGATTAATTGATGAGTTTAACTATTGAAATTGAGAAGACAAAGAGATGGCTAAGCGTAGAAAAGATATGCTGGTTCAATCCAAACTGGAACATTATTCAGTCATTGGGTCATATCTGGAGATGTAGATATTGGATTTCAGTTTGGTTTATATCGCTAGAAAGCTAAGACATAGGCCTAAAACATTCAGGATAGAGTCCAAGACTTAATTCTGCTATTTGAAAGTCCAAATCTTAGCATCAAAAGAGAAGTCCAAATCTTAGCATCAAAAGAGAAGTCTGAATCTGTCCTGCAACCCAGATACTGTTCAGTATTCAGCCCATATCTCAAGTTCTAGAAGTCCAAATGCACCGATTCTTTTTTTGTTGGAAAGCTGAGATAATTTCCTAGAACTTTTATGAAGACAATCTGTTCAAATTCTGACATTAGCAATGATATTTTGTTTATTTATGTTTCTCTCTTTCATTATATTTAGCTAAGTTTATTATGTCAAGGTGAAAACGTTTCACTAATGGTGTAAGAATAAGTATAGTATAAACTCAACATGGACTTTAATGTTTGATACAAACATGTTTTGTATTTGTTATCTTGTTCACTTTTAATACTTTGCTTGTTAAATGGTTAATCTAGATTTATGTTGTATAACCCTTGGTACAACAAATACTTGGCACTTTGATAGCCCAACCGTATGGTATAACCGACACCTGTGCTATAAAAAGAACTTGATTTGTTGTTAACATAAGTTATAATCATGAATACCTAACAACATTTACAAGTATTAGCATTATTCGAATAAGATAACTAATGTAATCATCTTAACAATTTATAATCCGATTGGAACCTCCTTTGTGTGTGGTTTCCAGTTGAGTAATAAAAAGAGTTTATACTATACTTGTTTGAAATACCATTAGTGGATCCTCTAACCTTGACAATTATTTTATCCTTGTTTAATCCTTATATCAATATCACATCTCAAAGCTCTCTTCAACTCCTTTTCTGTTATTATATATTTTTTTATTTGTAGTTTATACATTAACCTCCCTGTGGTTCGATCCCGGTCTTACCGGGTTATTTATTACTTCGACACTGCTACAATTGGGAGAAGACATCAACTCTTTGGTCATGTCAGTTTTCATATGTCGATTACTCTTTTCTTTGATTTTGTTAGGTAATGTTCGATAACTTCTTGTATTTTCATCCATTTTAAGCATGATCATGAATATTTAACTCTGTTTTGATGAATCTTAAGCATTTTTATGCATTTTTTCTTGATTTTGAGAATATTGGAGTGTTAGGGTCACATTATTGTGTGATAACTCAAAGATATTATATCATTAGGGATCTTATTAAGAGGATATATATAAGGATGGTGATCAAATATTTTGTGAAGGAATTGGAGGGTATTAGTTTTATAATTTATTCGATTGATTTATCTCTACGGTATAACAATTTGGTCCCAATATGGAGTTGTCTTTGTTGTGTTGATTATTTAATTATTGACATGATTTTTTTTTCTTGAAATGATTTCTCAAATTGTTGTCGGTTTTCTTGTACGAGATTCTCTTGAAATTTCTTAAGTTATTGCTAATTTGATTTTTCCTTGTTGTGAGAGAGTTCCTTGAATGATTCGAGCAGGTTTTTTAAATAATTTTTCAATTCATTGTTGAGTTGTTCCTTCTTTTTTTTAAGCTAAGTTTTGAACTGTTTTTCTGGTCGTTGTAGACATAATTTTGTTCATTTTTTACTACAACTTTCAAAATATTTTTTGAAGTAATTGTAGAATTGATCTTGCTTATTTTTAAATAAAGTTTTAAATTATGTTTATGGTCATCGTTGACCTAGTCCAATTTGGCTTTAAGTAGAGTTTTCAAATGAGTTTTCAATTCATTGTTCAATTATTCCAACTCGTTTTAAGTACATTCCTTAACATTTTAGGGTTTTCGTTGACCTAGTACTTTTTGTTTTTTATTAGAGTTTTCAAATGATTTTTTAATTCAATTGTTGTAAGAATATTTGAGAAGGTGGTTGCGGTTGCTTTTCAAAGTATTTTCCTTAATGTTCAGTAATTCCGTCGGTAATTTCGTTGAACCGTCTTTTTTTTTTTAAATTCTAAATATTTCGTCTGTCATTCCATCAGTAAATACCGACCGAATGTGTCCGTCGGTATATACCGGTGGAATGATGGACGGAAAAATTTTTGTCGGTAATTGTGACCTCAAATTACCGACAGAAGTATTTTGTATGTAAGGTTGTTGGTATTAAGCGAATTTCTGGTAGTCTTTTTACTCAGAAATATATCAAAATAATATTTTTTATTTTTAAAAAATTATTTTTGATATCAGCGCATCAAAATGATCTAAAAACACAAAAAATATATTAATTTGAAGCAAAGAAAAAAATAAAATAAATTTAATTTTTTTCAAAAACGCTTTTGAAACGCAAAATCAAACAGAGCATAATTGTTTCTAATTTTAAAGCAGAGTTCTGAATTGTTTTTATGAGTTCTTTTTTTGTCATATACATTTTTTTAGTAGAGGTTTTTTTTATGATTTTGTCTCTAAATTTTTTCTACTTGTTTTCATGGAGAATTATTAAATATTTTAAGGTTGTTGTTAACCTATTTCTATTCATTTTCAAGCAAATTTCTAAATTGTTTTTATGATCATTGCTGACCTGTTTCAATTTGTTTTTTAATAGAGTTTTCAAATAACTTTTCAATTTTTTAAATTGAAAGTTATTTGTATATTTTACAAATAACTTTCAACCTCTACCTTGACGTACCAATTCTGAGAGATGAGCTTAAATTGTTGCAATTTGATTTCATTTCTTCTGTTAAACATCATTATTCAATGTCCCATGCCACAACTAGAATAGACTGGATGAAATCTAAAATTATATATTTCAAATTTAATTATAAATTTTGTAGTAAATTAATAAATGCTTGGTTTTGGACTCGCATGTTACAAATAAATTCGGTTAAAACGTCACTTTGCAATACAAAGTTAATAAATTTGTGCACTGGTGTTTCGGAAATAATTTTTTTTACTTAACTTAATATTTTTTTATATTTTTAAATTATTTAAATATAGTATGTGAAAAATAATTTTATATGAAAATTTGGTTCATGTACTTGGTTATTTAAATTTACAGCATATTGAATGGCATGGCAGGACAAGACCTTTACAGCTATTGCCCCATTACGGATATTATAGGTAATCAATGAGGATAGAAAAGGAAATAGTGGGAAAATATTTGTTTTTCCTTTGTTAGATTCATTAAAATCGATGATGGTGCAGCTCACATCTCACTCGACAAAAACAGGATTTTTTTTCCTACTAGCACCTTTTTAAAAATATTAATAAAATAATATAGTTTGAAGAAAAAAAAAAGATGAAATAACATGGTTTGTATTTGTATAATTTAATACGAGACATTCAAGCTCGTCACTTTTCTGAATCTTGATATTTATAAATAAAAAAATGAAATGAGCTGTATATGAAAAGAAAAGAGAAAAAAAAAGAAATAGATCTTAAAAGTACATTAAAACTCCAATTACAACAGTACTGATATCATTGAAAAAACATTGACAAGACGAATCAAAAGATACAAAGAAAAGCAACCAATGATGATCTGAGTGGATACACTTTCTGTTAAAAGCAAATGATTTACTTGTCACATTTAGGCGGCTAGTATGACACACTCGCATTATTATTGGTGACTTATTTTTGTATCATTAAATTTATTTGTTGAGATTTTTTTGATGATATTGGTGATGTAATAATTAGAGCTTGGGCTTGAGCGTGTCTCTAGAGTGTCTTTTTTTTATTTTATTTTATATATTTTCTCATCTCTCCTCGTGTGCAATCTATTTAATAATTTGTTTTTTAAATATTGTGATTTGAAAAAGTAACAAACCTGAATATTATGTTTTTAATTATGACATGTATAAACTAAGTTATTAAAACAAATATTAGCTAGCAAAGTGAATCAACTACGAAACTTAGGTAAAGTTTGTAAATAAAAATATGTGGTCTTGTTCTAATTGTTCTCTCCAGTCAATAAAAAAAAAAAACCTTGATATTCTTGGGCCTTTCTCTGCCTGTTTCCTCTTTCGTTTTTTTGTTCTTTTTTTTTTTTACGGGAGATAATAACATAGTTATTAAACCTGGCTCGGGGTTGACCCGACCAAGGAGTTGGGTCCCGGGTTTTATGGGTCGACCCGGGTCAATTCGGGTCAGCCCGGATCAACCTGAAAAAATTAAAAAAAATTAAGAAAAAATCCATATAAATACAAGCTATACATATTGTAAATAAATGAAGTTTAAAAGAATATTTAAAAAAAAAAATTTATCCCACATTAAAAAGATATTATGTTAAGTTTTTAAGTTGAAATATTTAAACTAAAAACATTTCTTATCCCATATTGAAAAAACATAGCTTTTTTTCTTGTGAATATACAGTATATATACTAATGAGTTTCAAATTTCACATTTGAAGGGGAAAAAAACACAAACACCAGGTCTTGGTCGGGTCTCACCCAGGTTGCCCGGGTCACGGGTTAACCCGCCGGGTCGACCGGATTTGACCGGGTCATTGCACTGACCGGTCTTTTAACAAATCCAGATTGGTCCAGTCCCCGAGTCGATCGGATACCAGATCGACCTGCCCGGCCAGTCCGGGTTTGATAACACTAGATAACACTCTACCTATTCTGTCTTTGAAACTAAGGAATATTATATTCATCGTATATATATGTTTTCCCGTTTGATATCATTGTCTCTTTTTTTTGTTTCTCATGTGATTCAAATAAATTTAACTTGTTTAGTTAGTTGGGATTATAATCCAGCTATTAATTGTTTTTTTAATTCATTAAATATTTTAAATATTTTATTAAAAAATAATGTAGACCCACAGCATCAGCAAGATGACATGGGATGTGTTTAATGACCAATGAATGACATGCATCCCCCAAACTAAGGTTTGGGTCATCTGAATTTGTATGATTGCTTTTGTCGCGAAGACTAATGAAATGACATCTTAAACCCTTAAACAATTCAGCCATTCAAAACCCAATCCTAATTAGAGCGAGCTAGCTAGCTAGCTAGGGCAGACATCATTTTCCATTCAGTTGACACATCCTTCTCCTCCAGAGAGCAACTTCACCGACAAAACATCCCAAGTACGGATCGATGGTTTTGGTTGTGGTCTTCTGCTTTTAGCCAGATCTTGAACTCATTGATCAAACACGAGGGTTCACAGGTGACCAACATCTCATAATGATGCTGAGAATTGAGTTATAATATTGACTAGGAATGGTGGACGTGAACCTCATTCTATATATATATATATATATATATATATATATATATGTAATGATAAATAAGGATAAAAGTGAAGGAAAAAAAAAGAAAAAACTTGGATTGAATAATAGTAAAATTAAAAACAATAAAAATTTTATAAAATAATTAAGGAAAAAAATTAGAAATTATAAAAATAAGAATCAAATTGAAAACACCAATACATGATAAAAAAAACTTGAACATGTAGAATTTTCAAACTAATTTATTTAGATAAAAAAATCATAAATATAAATAAAAAAACATAAGCAATTATTTAATCAAATAAATCACGAACCATTGTGTGAATAAATAAATAAAAATTAACAATGAAAAAAAAAGATAACTGGAAAAATTAAAATATCAATGTAAATCAAAATATTTAATATTTCAATACGAATTATTTATCAGGTTGTGTTTAGTGGATTTATTTATGAAAATAAATTAATAATAGAAATTGACATATATAAAATTTATTGAATAAAATAAAAAATAATAATATATTATTTAAGGTTACACATATTAAAAATATTATAAAAAATAAATATTAAATCTATATAAAATAAAAAAACAATTAAAAATGTACACACAGAGCATGTTATAGCTGGGCTCACCATCTTAAAAAACGTGATGCCAGTGATGCCACAATATCATATGTAACTCGATAACTTTAAGCTAGTGAAAAACTATATAATATCTGATACCATAATACCATTGTACTTTATTCTATTAATTAATAATTAATTGGTTGTTTTGTGAGTTTTTATGGACTTAAACACAATTAAAAAGAAATTAAGAAATAAATAGTCGGACTTGGTTTTGGACTCGCATGTTACAAATAAATTCGGTTACATCGTCACTTTACAGTACAAAGTTAATAAATTTGTGCACTGGTGTTTCGGAAATAATTTAAAAAATAATAATTTTTTTTACTTAAATTAATATTTTTAATATTTTTAAATTATTTAAATATAGTATGTGAAAAATAATTTTATATGAAAATTTGGTTCATGTACTTGGTTATTTAAATTTACAGCATATTGAATGGCATGGCAGGACAAGACCTTTACAGCTATTGCCCCATTACGGATATTATAGGTAATCAATGAGGATAGAAAAGGAAATAGTGGGAAAATATTTGTTTTTCCTTTGTTAGATTCATTAAAATCGATGATGGTGCAGCTCACACCTATTTTGTTTCCTTTCTCATTTCCAAAGAGTTATTTGATAACCAACAGGCACCTCTTTATGCTGGCCATGGTAGGGTTAGGGGGCATCCTGCAGAAAGCCACGCAGCACCTTGACTTCAAACCACTGGAGATGCAAGAAAAATGCCATCACCCACCTCAGTTTTGCATGCGGATGACTTGATGATGTTCTGCCATGCTGACCTAGCTTCAGTTGGAATCCTCAAAAGTTCCCTGGACAAGTTTACCATGCGTCCCTTCTGGCACATAAACATGCCCTCCAACTCCTCCTGGTCCTGGAGGAAGATCCTGCAGAGTAGAGAGTGGTGTAGAGGGCAGATGGTCTCGTGTATGGGGAATGGTCGAGCAACATCCTTGTGGTTTGACTACTAGCTGCCAGATGGAAGAAGATTCAATGACCTCCTGCCGCATCTCTCCTTCATAGGACTGCCATGGAATGCAAAAGTATCTGACATCATTGAAGGGGATATATGGAAGTTTCCAATAAGCCATCAAAACATCCAGGCCATCTGGAATTCCGTAACTTCCCCGCCAAGAACAAACAGGAATGATCACCTGGTTTGGAAAGGGAATAATGCAGGGAAGTTTACCATTAACTCAGCTTGGGATATGATCAGGGAATCTAGACCCCCCCAACTCCTTCCATCACCTCCTATGGTTTCCAGGCCACATTCCATGCCAATCCTTTATACTTTGGTTAGCCTCTCAGTCCAGCTGCAGACCTTGGATAGGGTGCACAGAACATATATACATCACAACCAGTCAAGCATGCATCCTATGTAGCAGCCATAATGAATCCCATAACCATGTTTTCTTCCAATGCCCTACACCAACTCAGTTTGGGAATCCATCACAAGGCTCTCCAGAATTCAATGGCCCAGAATGCAGTGGAATCACCTTCTCCAATGGCAACCTCAAACTACAGGAAGAGGAAGAATATTCTGCACATCATAGCTCGGCTAAGTCTGTCCACCACAGTATACTATATTTGGTTTGAAAGGAACAACAGAATATTCACCAGCACCTTCCACCCTCCTCAGCATACCAGTGCAGAGATCATTCAACTCATTAGGTCTCATTTGGAAAACATCGGTAGAAAGAACCCTATCCCAGATGCTATACGTGAAATATGGAACATGCACCCTTAATGTTATGGTCGGTGTCCCCAGGCTCTGTCAGCAAAGTCCTTCTCTTTTTATATGAGGCAATCCTGTCAATGATCAAGGCATGTGGCCCGATCAAGTCAGCTAGCCATCTGTTTTTTATTTTCCCAGGCTTGTTCTAGCGTGTGCTTAGATTTTTCTCCTCCTGCTTTAGGCCTGGGCGTGTAGCCCGATCTAGGCAGCAAGGATTTTCTTAGTCAGCTAAGCCCCTTTTCTTCTCTGGGGATGACCCCTGTTTTTGCATATTCCTTTTTTAGTGTCTAAAATCTAATAAAAAGGAAGAGATTTTTTGTATTTTATTTTATCAAGAGATCTAGTTTGACCTTGTATTACAAGGTTAGAAGTAATCCTTCTCCGGTTTCAAAACTTATAAAAATAAGATATGAACCTGCACCGTTAATATTTTCCAAGAAGATCATTCGCGCAATTTAATCATTAAAATCAAAATCATATATAGATTTTAAGTTCTTTTATTACAAAATAAATTCGAACTTGAAGACTTTCCAAAAGGATGGAAACACAAATACCAATTAAGTATAAACAATTTTTTAGATTTGAAACCTGGTAGCAAGGGGAAAAAAACAAATATTTTAATCATCATACCAATCTCTTCAGCCGTACATCAGTTGCACCATGCCTCTCAAGGCCCTAGTCATGTAAAAATGGTCACATAGCACGTATTAGCATCATTTAGGGCACAAACTTTTATCTCTCTTTTTTTGGCGTAAAGGAAAATAAGCACACACTAACTTGTTTTTTTTTTTTTTTGGTAGTAGTAGAATGTAGTTTTTTTTTAAATAATTTAAAATTTTTTTTATGAAAAGTGAAATATTTTCAGATATTTGGTAGTATTATATAAAATAAATTGAAAAATACTTTTCAGTATTTGATTATGTTATGGAAAATGAGTTGAAAAATAACTTGTTAATATTTTATTTTAAAAAAATTTATTAAAAGAATGAGAAATAAATCTTACAAATTAAAAAGTTGAACAAGAATGAAATTGAAAAAAAATCTAATTTCATAAAAATTATCTCAAATAAAATAAATAACAATCAAAATAATGAAAACCAAATCTGACAGATAAAAAAGTTAAAAGATGATAAAATTAAAAAATATAATTATAATTTCATAAATTATTTTAAATAAAATAAATAACAATAAAAAAATAATGACCAAATATGATAGATAAAAAATTTCAATTAAAAAAAGGATAAGAGAAAATCAAATAACAATAAAAAAAAATAAGGACCAAAGTTGATATAAAAATCAAATTAAATCAAATTCTAAGGGATAAAATTGAAAGGAAAAAACATTCAATATATATATATATATATATATATATATATATATATATATATATATATATATATATACTATCAAAAGTTTGAGAACCAAATTTGATATAATTAACAAATAATATAATAGTTCTAAATTTTTACAATTTCTAGAAAATGTTTTCCGCCCAAAACAAAAGAAAAACACTTTCCTAAAAACCAAACCAAATCTTTTTACTAAAAATTATTTCTTGTTAATCAGCTTTTTAATTACAAACAAACATAAAATAAAATTAGAAAATAATTTTTAAAAAAACTTGTTTTCATTAATCGAACTATGTCTAAGTCCCTGACAAAAACTAGAGCAACAGAATCTCACAAACAACACATTCAGTTGGAAGGGAGAGGATGCAGTGGCGCCCAATTCAACTATGACAAATGGAAGAATCTGAGAAATGCAACAACACCATTGAATCAGAAATCAATTAAGAGCATGTCTGGGAGTGTAGGTGCGATTACTTTTCTAAATGCTTTTTAATTAGAAATGCATCAAAATAATATATTTTTTTTAAAAAAAATCATTTTTGATGTTAGCACATCAAAATAATCTGAAAACACTAAAAAAATATTAATTTAAAGCAAAGAAAAAAATAAAATAAATTTAAATTTAAAATGATGAAAGGTATGCTTCTCTTATACCAAGTTCATATGGTCTCCAATGATGTTTACATCAGAGTTGCTCTGATGAAGTCTTGAAATCGGTCAACTTAGTCAGCCTTGACTAAGATACTTATTTGTGCAAAACCTCTTAATTGTTTTGAATGTTCACATTTAAAAACTTCCTAGAGGTTTCTTGTCAAAGGCTTAAAAAAATTTCTTAAGATCAGACGACCAAAAACACCTCACATTTACCTCCAAGTTTGATAAGAAATCATTCTTAAGTTTGTTACAAAACCATCATCCTAAAACCATTGAAGGACAGAGGTTTAAGCTATTAATATTTGTCTAAAACCCTCTCATTTTGATCAAAAGGCCAAGTTTTGATTAATTTTTGTTTGAATCCATCAAAAACCTTATCAAAACCCTATAATAACCCTTATAAAATCAGAGGAAGAAGGAGGATATAATAATATTGAAAAAGGAACCCTAAGTGTGAAGGTTCAATAGCCTCGCACCAGGTTTCCTCAACTTTAAGAGAAAATAACAAGCTTAGAAAAGAAAGGGCAGTAGCCATTGTTAGAGCTTGAAAGGTATAAAACATTCACTTAGTCTAGTAGATGATGTCCAAGAGGCACATCTTTAGCTTATTCATGCATGTTTAATGATGTTTCTAAGCATTTTTTGTATCGTATTGATTGTGGTTTTGTAAGACCCAGACTTTTGGCCCAAACCCAACCTAAGTTAACCTAGGTATATAAGGAAAAGTTGCAAGAGAATTACTGTTCTCTCTTCTAAGTCTTGTGACCGTCGTGACCCTCTCCTCATCAAACCAATGATTTTAGTTTTTTATCTTGAGTTTGGGTTTAAGAAAAGTGGAAGTAGCAAGTAAGTGATTTTCTCTCATGTTACTTTTGATTATGATTTATTTATGGAAAGATTAAAGAAAAGATTAGGGTTTATAAGGATTTGAAGTTTATTTTGTTAAGATTAATTCATGATGATTAAGGGTTTAATGTTAAGCGATTGATTTTGAGTATGTTGTTAAAAATAAGAATTTATGAGTTGATTTGTTTAAATTGATTTTTATGGGTTAAGAAATTCATTTTTACCTTGTTGGAAAATCTGGACAGAATGGTCTTAAGGTTGAAGACGACTAAATTTTATTTTGGTCCTTGATTTATGAAAATTTCAATTTGGTCCCTAAACTTTGGAAAAATTACAATTTGACCCCTAAATGTATTTTGAGATTCTGGAAAGTGTTATTATGAGGTTATTAATGATGAATCTCAGTTTGATAATTGATTTGGAATATTTTTAGTTTGATCCCTTAATTTTGGAAATTTACATTTTAGTCCCTGAACTTTTTGGAAATTATAGTTCGGTTCCTGGTTCGTTCTAGACAGAATTGATGATGGTTTATGGGTGAAAATTTCAGTATGGTTATGTATTTATAGTTTGGTCCAATTTTGATAAAATTACGTTTTGGTCCTTGTTTTGGATAATTGTCGTTTTAGTCCCTAAACCTAGGAGACTAAACCTGGTTTTCTTTTATGCATTGAAATCTTTTATTTGTGTTGCTTTTGAGTATATTTTGTATATTTCGTATATTTATTGTAGGTTCTCCTAACGATTCTCAATAGGTTTTTCGGGTCTTTCATCTGATATTCCTTTTAGTTCTATATTTTCCGGATGAGTGGGATAATATTTAATATGCATATAATATAAATAAATATGTATTTTGATTATATGATGAGTACAACCAGTAAAATTCTTGAATATTTATATATATTGCTTTATTTTCCGAGTACTCATTTATTCTTGAATTTGCACTCGCAATCTGTCGAATTAAATTCTGTTTGATGTGATATACGTTTCTTTTATGATTCTGTGAATATCTATTATGCCTTGATATGGGACTTATCAGTAACTCCATGCTAACGGAGAGTAGTTAGCCTATGTGCACATAGTATTTTGTATACCTAACTGGTGAGAGAGGCATCAGCCTATGACGATTGATCATCCCACAGTGGTCACCTTCGGGTGTCATCTGATCTCTGATATATATATTCCACTACTTTATGATAGTATGTATATGTATATGTATATGTATATGTATATCAAGATAAATAGTCTTGCAAACTATTAATATCTAAAATGTATATTAAATGTTATCCCCTCACTGAGTTGGTTGAACTCACCCCTCATTCGTAATATTATTTCAGGTTCTTAGTTTCTGTTAGCATGTGGACTTGTTAAGTGTTCCTGCTTCTTCAGTTTTGGTCGGTATGCCGTGCTTATTTTGCGTGGTTTTCCTTTTAGTTTTGATTCGATGTTTTATATGCTCCACTATTACCTTGTTTTAATTAAGTTTGGATTTTGACAATGTAGTGAGTATTATGAATTATTGTTTTTGTTTAAATTACTGATGAAGAGTTTTGAACTATCTTTTGGTTTTATCAGTTTTGAATAATATAATATTTTTTTTGAAAATTACAAAATGCTGCGTATTTTTGAATAACTTATTCTTTTGATATGTCCGTTCTGAGGCTTAGTGTAGGTGGGGTGTTCTTCCGACACCGCTCCTGCATTGTTGGTCATGGACCCAGGATTCGGGTTGTGACAGTTTTGGTTTCAATTAGTACATAAAATGTTGTTGTTGTTTAAATCTTGCTTAGAGTTGTTGATAATGTTACTGAATGCCAAGAAAATATGTTTGTGACTGATTTTGATAAAGTAAAATAATTTTTTATTTTTCCAAAAAGTGGCAGAGGGTGTTTGATGCCTCTTTCTCGGTTGCTAGTGCATGTCATTAGTTCATGAGTTTAGTTTTTGTCCCAAAGAGTCAGTTTTGGAATGAAGTTTGATGCATTTGTTGATTGTCAATAAAGTCATAGTTATGGTTCTTGGAATCCCATGCATGTTTTGTATGATTTGTTGTTTCTTGTTGTTTGGTTTTAGTTAGACGTATGCAATTATGACTATGTAGTTTGTGTGTACGAAAGAGCTTGGTTTGGAAGCCTAAAAGGCCAATTCTGGTGTCATAGGCAGGTTGATATTACATCTGGGTTTGACAATATGCTGGGTTTTTTGGGCAAAATCTAAGTTGGTGTTCTTCATGTTCCTCCCACAAACATTGCCTTATCTATGTGATTCTAACTTATTTTGGTTCATTTCTTTATATCTTCACCTATGCATGACATCATTAGAAAATAATATAGGGTATATTCTCATCAATAACATGTTTTTAATGGGTTTTAATCCTAAGATTTTGGTTTTGAATCAAAACTTATTTAGACCAAATCATGATATTAAAATGATAATCAAAGTGAATGAGTGCCAAAATATTGATCCTTGCATGATGTCCAACATGTTTGTGTCCTTGGTTTGATTATATATGGTCTAGGTTGGGATTCACGTTGCTAGGTTTCGATTTGAATGTTTTTCGTGTGTTTTTTTTTTTTGAGTTTGACCCGTTTTGACCAAGAAATTTTGAATTTTTGAATTTTTTTTTTGTGTTTAATCTATTTTTGGCTTTGTTTTGTCTTCAAGTCAAACCCAAATCTTTGGTTCAGTTTATGGTCGAATCAAGGATTTTAGGTCAACTCGGTTAGGTCAAAATCGGGTCAAAGAGTTAAGACCTTGTTTAACGTGCAATGTTCTTGCTGAAGGGGTTTCTTTGGTTTAAGGGTGTGTTTGATAAATACTCTCTTTGACCTATTTTGACAGTTTTGGTTTTAAATAAAATAAAATTTTGCCAAATAAGCTGTAAGTAGTGGGGACAATATGTATCTATAAGCACCTCGTATCTATGAATGAATGATTTGTCCTTCATTTCAAAAACAGTTCTTAAGCACCTTGTAAACTTTAGCCTAGCCGGCTCACGTCTACGACTTGACTGCTCTAAGATCAATTTCATATTTTTTCTAAAAATTTTTATTTTTGTTTTTTTCTTAATGATTTTAATTTCTCTAGGATTCTCTTGCTAATTCTTACATTTTGTTTTCTTTATATAACCTAAATATTGTATTCCATTTTCAAGTGATGCATTTACCTAAAATCATGCTAACGTTTTACACAAATAACAAAAAAAAAAAAAACATTAAACATTGTAATAATGCGGCCTAGTCTCACTCTTAACCTTAATTTTCTTATGTTCTAATTACCAAAATCATCTATCACATTCCCTGTTTCGCTTGCCATACAAAGTTAATTTTTTTTGTCAACTTTAAATTTAAAATTAAATTATATATAAATTATATTCACGTGATCCCGTCAACTTAATTGATTAAAATCCATCCTATTTAACTAATAAAAAAATATATTGATGAAAATGAGTAAGAAATAATAAAATCTATAGAAAAAACATCCTGCTATAATTTCTTATCTAGACAAGGTTTAGAGCAATCTTCAATAAAAAATACTATTTAAAATAGCCAAATTGATAATATGATTTTTCAAATAGTATAAATATAGTTTTTTTAATTGTTTACATACACTCTAATGATAAAAAAAAATTATTTAGAATAGCCAATTGTATTTTAATATATTTAATACACAACTATTTTAACAACCCGATATGACTCGGTTGACTTTGAGGATCTAAAAATAACCCGAATGATTCTCAATCAAATCATTATTAAAGGATAAAATTAAAAACAATTCAATTAAAAAAAATAAAAAAACAACTCGAGTCAACTTGAGTGAACTCGACAAACTCATGGTATGGATCATGAGACAAGAATAATCTCATTAAAAGTAAATTAAAAAATATAGATTTAAAAAATCAAAGCAAAAAAAATATTAAAAAAAATATTATTACAATGAATATGTTTTGATGTTTTTTTTTTGAAGATGTATAGAAATAATATTTTTATAAAAAAAAATACTAAAATAGCATTTTGTTTGGAATTTTTCTTAAAGCATGAAAAACAAGCATAAAAAGAAATTAAAATATATTTTTTTATTTTTACTCTTCATTTAGCACGTGAGATGAAGTTGCTCTTATAATTAAATTGTATATAAATTACCCGGATGTGACCTGGCCTATTAGTACAAAAGTACTCTGTAAACTGACATTACAATTAATTACTGGAGGGAGCACTAGTTTATACCATAATTATTGTATAATTATTGTATATAAATTGTTTATACCATACATTCCACTAATGAGGACACGAGGGCAGTCCAAAACCTATCTGGTTGTCATCTTCTCACTTGTCCCTTCTTGTAAAGCTAACTAAGATTGGCATACAGAGTCAAATCATCTTGAGCAATACACTTGTCTCCGTCTTCGAGCTACCGTAGCTCGTCGTTTTGATAGATAAAAAAACAGTTTTTCTTTAAAAAAAAATTAAATTCTGTGTAAATTTTACCGCAGTTCGATTTAGATTGATGATTTTTGGTTTAGTTTGATTTTTATTTATAAAAATAATTAAATAAAAATTTTATAAAATATAAAAATAAAATTGAAATTGAATAAAAATTGGTTGATTAAGTTATTTTATATTAAAAATTAAAACTTAATCCACCGTATTTGATTCGGTTATTTTATATTAAAAACTAAAACTATATTATTTTTTTAGTTTTTTTAATTTTCTAATGGTTTTTATGATGGGCTTGGTTTTGGTTCGGTTCGGTTATTTTATATTTTTTAACTAAACCAGATCAATTCAGTTAATCTTTTTTAGTTTCAGGTTTATAAAACAGAAATCGAACCGAACCGAATATTTTTTAAAATATTCTAATTAATTTAATCAATTTTTTTTATATAGTTTAAATTTTTCAGTTATTGTTTTTTGATTTTTTTTAACTTTTTATTTTTTTTACTCATCTCTAGTTTTACTTGTAAGTTATCATGGACTACTATAATAAAATTATTTTTTTAATCGTTTAACTTAAATTTAAAGGTTTTTTGGTTTTTTTTGGCACAGTAATTACTAACAGATTATTTGAGAATGTATATATCTTTTTAAGTTTTTTAACATAATAAAAATACGTGTTTTACTCTAGTATGTAGATCTAAAGCCATCGAAGATTCTCGAAGTATAAAGAGAAAAAGACAGGCTTGAATGCCACGTCAAGGAGCATCCAATGGAGATTTTACTTGGGAAACCTCTGGAATTTAGATATAAAATATAATAATTATTTTTTTTAAGTGTCCGACAACTAATTTATTTCTTTCAACAACCCATTAATAATCATTATCAGCTATGGCTTCAGGGCTGCCGGTTGCCCACGTGCGATGCTGCAAGCACCGTTAATGTTGCGGTCGTGGCCAACTCCGATGACATTTTAAGGGAGTGTTTGTAACGTGTTAGATTTTTTAAAAATATTTTTTATTTAAAAATATAATAAAATAATATTTTATTTATTTTTTATAACAAAACATATATATATATATATATATATATTTTGTCTTTTCATGTCTTATATCTCTTCCTTCCGTTCCGATTTAACCAAAACAAAATCTCTCTTCTGCTCCTCGTCGTCTCCAACATGGAAGTCGAAAACCAAGTAAACACCATCGATGTCTGCCAAGTTACTCCTTACTTCGACTCATCGGAGTCAGCTACCGAGTTATCTCTTCCGCTAACCTTCTACGACATTATGTGGTTGAAATTTCCTCCAGTTGAACGCATATTTTTCTATAAACTCACTGAGTCAACTCCATCTTTCTTCAATTCAGTGATCCTTCCCAAACTCAAACACTCTCTTTCTCATACACTCCTTCACTTCCTTCCTCTTGCCGGCAACATTATCTGGCCTCCACAAGCCAACAAACCCATCATCCTATACACTCCAGACGATGGTGTTCAGCTCACAGTTGCTGAGTCCAATGCTGACTTTCATCTCCTCTCGGGGAATGAAGTCCATGAAGCTGCAGATTCTCGTCCTTATATACCCGAGTTGCCGGTCACTGACTCAAAAGCATCCGCTATAGCTTTGAAAATAACCTTATTTCCTAATCACGGCTTTTGCATTGGCATCTCTGCCCACCATTCAGCCCTTGATGGCAAAAGCTCGACCATGTTTATCAAAGCATGGGCTCACTTCTGCAAACTCGGTGATGAAGACAAACGACAATATCCAGCTTTGTTGACAGAACTAACACCTTTTTTTGACCGAATAGGTATACAAGACCCTGAAGGGTTGGACATGGTGTTTTTGAACAACTGGTTAGAATTAAAATGGCCTGGTGTGGATCTCAAACCAAGAAGCTTACAACTTTTGCCAGCTATAGCAGTTCGATCTAGCTCAGTACGAGCAACGTTCGAGTTATCTCGTGAAGACATAAAGAAACTCAGGGAGAGGGTGCTTGCTAATTTAGTAAAGGAAGGTTCAAAAGAAACACACCCAATCCATTTATCTACCTTCGTGCTTGTATTAGCACACGGATATGTATGTATAGTTAAGGCAAGAGGGGTTGAAAGTAACAGAAAGATTATTATGGGATTTACAGCAGATTGTAGAGCCCGTTTGGACCCTCCAATACATGAGAACTATTTTGGTAACTGTGTCAATTCATGTGCTGCGTTTACAGAAGCAGAATCTCTTTTGGAGGAGAATGGATTTATGTATGTAGCAGAAATGCTAAGTGAGCTTGTCAAAAGCTTAGAGAAAGGAGTCCTTGATGGCGCAAAGAAGAAGATGGCAAGGAACATGGAAGAAGCGGCAGGTGGCGCAGCAATACTTGGGGTTGCTGGGTCACACCGATTTGAGGTTTATGGAACTGATTTTGGGTGGGGGAAACCAGAGAAGGTGGAGATAACTTCCATAGATAGGACAGGAGCAATTTCTCTAGCGGAGAGCAAGGATGGAAATGGTGGAGTCGAGATTGGTTTGGTTTTGGAGAAGCATGAGATGGAAAAATTCACTTCTTTATTTGTTGATGGCCTTAAGAATCATTATTAGTTCTTTCTTTATTCTCTCTGTGACCAGTTTCAATAATTGTTAACTTTCATCACAAATAAAATACAATCTGTTTGTTTTTCCAATTCGATGGTAAAATATTTGAAGTGTTTAATTTGTTTATAAAATGTTTTCAAGATTAATCAGTTTCTACCATTGAAATTCTTGATTTTTTTACTTCAACCAAATTAGTGCTCATGAGCCTGCTTCTATGATTATTATCTAATAATATAGTAGAAATTAAATTAGTACCACTAAAAAGTAGAAAATGGAGTTGCTCTTCTACTCAAATTGTATAAAAAATAGAGTACAAAAGTACTTTGTAAACCGACATTACAATTATTGGATGAAGCAGTAGTTTGGACCATACATTCCACCAATGAGGACACGAGGGCACTCCAAAACCTATGTGGTTGTAATCTTCTCACGTGTCCCTTCTTGTAAAGCTAAGATTATTTTATATTAAAAATTCAAACTTAATTCAACAGTTTAGTTGAGTTATTTTATATTAAAAATTAAAAATTATATTGGTTTTTAAGTTTTTTTTCTTTCTCATAGGTTTTATGTTGAGCTTGAATTCGGTTCAGTTTAATTTTTTTGATTAAGTTATTTTATATTTTTTAATTAAACGGATTTGGTTGAGGTTTTTTGGTTTCAGGTTTATGAAATCGAAACCAAACCGAACCGAATATTTTTTTAAATATTCTAATTGGTTTAATCGGTTTTTTTTTCATTGTTTGATTTTTTCAGTTATTTTTTTGTTTTTCTTGGTTTAATTTGTTTTTCGGTTTTTTTTGTAAATTAATATGGATTGTCGCGGGGTCGCGTCACGACAACATTCGGCGACAACAAAGGCTTTGGTCGTGCCTCTTGATAAGGTGTTGTGTTGGAGATGTTTTTAGATTTAATTATAAAATTGTGATTAATGTTCAGGAGTTGCCACCTAGTATTATGGTCACTAGAAACTTATGGTCTACAAGAGTTTGGGTAAGGGACTGATTGTGCAAGGGGAAGACGCATCACCCCCAGTGCACCCTATCTAAGGTCAGCCGCATTGTTGTGTGATTGTTTTTTCTATGTCGGGTTTCTATTCGTTGATCTTTTTTAAGGTTCAAGGTAGATCTCTCTTCATGAGAAAGTCTTTACCTTATTGCGTTAAATCCTAACCTTTCTGAAGTCTGAATTTTAGCATCGCATTTATTTACACCTTGTATTTTTAATACATGAGAGTATACTTTATCATATAATTTTACACCCTACAGATATTAAAGTCTATATTTGGAGCCTAAAAACAATTTGGAAAAAGGTTTTTGATACTTTGGCCAAACCCTAATAGATGATTATAAACTGGTTATGATATCTATTTTTTTGGATTTTCAAAACATGGAAAAGATGCAATTTTTTTAATGAAAATATTCTTGGAAAATTTTAGGATTTGGCTGTATATATGAAAACAATTTTTTTTTGTTTTTGAAAATGAAAATTAATTTAAAAGTTTTTGAGATATTTTTTTTAAAAAATGTTTTGATTTTTTTTGAAATATTTCGGAGAAAACCTAATATTTTAATATCGGGTCCGTATCTTACAGTTTAAATATACAAACCTGATATTAAACAAAACTGGTAGAAAAACATGCAAGAAAATCATAATTTTTTTAAAGGATTTTTTATTTTTTTTGTTTTTTTAATATATAATATTAATTAAATATTATTAAAACATCGGATCTCATTCAACATATTGTTTCTTCTTTTTTAATTTTTAGGGGCGGGCCAGAAAGTTGGGTTGGGCCAGATACGACCCGACCCAACATCCACTACATTAACAGTGGGCGAGAATTATAATTCACGCCCACTGTTCATATGTGAACAGTAGGATGTGAATTATAATTCACGCCTACTGTTCACACAGTGAACATCGTGAAGAAGAAGAGGAAGAGGAAGAGGAAGGCTACCTGGCATGAAGGTGGTCTGACCGAGGAGGATGACGTGGTGTAAGCAGTGACAACCATGAAGAGTTGAGCCGCTAGAGTTGCTGCTGCTTATGTTGCAGGTGCTGCTGCTATCGTGGTTGTCGTACCCTCTCAAGGTCGCGGCAACCCTTCCCGGAGCAGAGGATCATGTCGGGGTCTTTGTGAAAAGAAGAGTCGTCATCTAGTATTGTGGTCACTAGGAACCATAACTGGTCTTTAGAGATTCTAAGGCAAAAGACTGGTTGCGTAAAGGGAAGGTTTTAACACCTCTAGTACACCCTACCTAAGGTAAGCTACTTGGTGTTTGGTTTTCCTTATAATTGCTATAGTGTTGATATTCTCTAATCCCGTCAGTTTTCCTAGGATAAGTTTGCTACGATGAACAAACTTGGGCTCAAAGTCTAAAGAGAAAGAACCCTTGGCCAATGTGGATCATACCTTAAATATGTCTACAAAGTACCAAGGAGAACTAATACAGATTTCTTGAAATCTGTGTTTGATTCAGACTAAATTTGCAACTTGTAGATTAGAAGATAGCTAAGATAGAAATCCAAGGGGATTCAACATGCTTAAACGCTAACTTTTCCCTTAGTATTTCAAGCATTCTCGACTTGTAGATCGCAAGGAGAAAGAGAAGAGAAAAAAAAACTAAATTAGAAATCTAAGGAAATTCAGAGCGCTTTAAAAACCTATTTTTGCCTTAGTATTTCATACTTTCACGGCTCGTAAACCGTGAAGTTAAAAATTAAAATGTCGCCAATTATAATCGAGGTTTCTTTCAAGGATGTGTAATTAAATTGTTCTAAATACCATTTTTTAGCATAAATCTACCCTTATGTTAAAAATAAACAAGTTGTATTACTCCCAACAATATTTTGGATATTTACCTTTCATAGGTTTCTTTGCCCTTATATTATTAAGGGATAATGACTTATTATTTCTAGAAAAAAATATTTTGGATATTGATCACTTGGGGTTCTTTATCCATATATTAACATTGAATAATAACAAATTCTTTCCAATAATATTTTGGATATTAACCTCTTTGAAATTTCTTTATCCAAATATTAATAGTGAATAAAGATGAATTCTCTAAAATTAAGATTTTTGTATTTTTTGAAATATTAGCTAATACCCTGTGGAATTTACAAACATGTTGTAAAATCTAAAATGCCAAGAAATAATTTACGTGTTTAAGAAATCAATACTAAAACACATTTTTGAAATCTTGAATATTTTTTTTTGAAAAAAGAAATGGTCAAAATATGTTTAGAGTATTGACCATATGCAACACATAAAAAAACATTTTTTTTTTTATCAAAATAGGAATAACACGATTAAACACAAACATCACAATTAACAAAACAAAACATATCCGTCTATTCCAAAATTCACAAAAAAACCTAAAATAGTTCATCTCAAATAAACAAGATTCGACACCGATTTAAACTCAAAACCTAAAGCCTGACCCATCTTTCTCTAAAATAAGGCACAAGTATGTATGCACGAAAAAAAAAACAAAGTTCCGAAACGGAAATTATAACGAGAACCGTGACTTACACCTCTTTACTGCTTTCCTAATCTTGGGAGCTGCCACACTCGTTGTATGCAAAAAAAAGGGAAGAAAAAAAAAACCGAACAGACGAGTGGGGGGATAATGAGAAACTTTAAAGCACATGACCCGAAAACGGAAAAAGAAAACCCCGCGGCACTAACATACACACCCTTTTAAAAATCACAGCCATGGACGAAACAGTAGCGAACTTGCAACTTTGTTGCCAAAACAAACTCGAATGTCTAAAATAGAAGCGAAACAGGTTTTGGAAAGAACAAACATCAGACCTCGGTTTTATATATGACATACTTACCTGCTGATATTTCTTGCTTTGAATGTAACAGGTGAAGTGTAAACTGATGAAAAGAAAAATTCTGTTTTTTTGCCTCTAGTAACCGAAGAAAGACCTCCTCCTTTCGCCGTTAGGAGCTCTTTCCACCCCTTTCAGAGTTTTATGATGTCCTATCTAGCAAGGTAAGATAGGCTGAAGGTGATCTGCTCTCTCTTCCTCCTTGCTTTCTCTGCTTTCCTATTCTCGGTCTTCTCCTTGTTCCCTATGTTTTTTTTTTCTCCTCCGTTTGTTTTTTGGTCTCTCTCCCCCTCTCTCTTTTTTTCTCTCCCCCTTTTTCCCTTCTGTCTTTTCCTTTTCTTTCTCTGCTTACCTGCTTCCTCTCCCTCGTCCCTCGTCCCTCTTTTCTCTTTTTCTTTCTCCTCTCTCTGTTTCAGTCTCCTCTGTCACTCTCGTTTTTCTTTCTCATCTTTTCTCTCTCTCTCTCTCTGTGTTTACTTGTTTCCTCTCCCTCTCTCCTTTTTTCTTCTCTTTTTCTCGTTTCTTCCCCACTCTTTAGGTCAACAGAGGAGGCATATATATAGCCTATACATAACTCTATTTAGGAAAGACTCATTACACTAATTTAGGATATAATCTCCGCTGATTTACAATCAAATAAAGCAAATTAGGAAACTAAAATATTATGTGATTCGTATTCCTTGATTCCAACAATTATTCTTCATGTTAACACTCTCATCCAACCGTCTGTGTTAGGGATAGAATCCCAGCCATTAAATGATGGTGAAGCTCATCTCCGTGTCTTCTTTCAAGCTGGCGCAGTGATATTCGAAGTTGTTTTCTTTGGACCGAAGCAAAAAAACCGTGATTTGCAACCTAAAAATCAGGCGTGAAAGGGGTGATACTGACCCAAAGACTCAAAGACGAGAGAATAATGAGAAATGGGAACGGTTGTGCAGAGAAGGAAAGAATTGCAGATGGGGAGGGGTACTGTTCTCAAAACACAAATGAACAATACCGCTCTAATTAATTCCTATGGGGCTGTTTCATGCTGTCAAGTTTCAAACAATGGTCTTTTTTTTTAAGTGGGATATATGAAGGTAAGGAAACGCTGCCGTTGGTTTTTGTGAAGAGAAGTAAAATATAATCCGGTAATGGCGGCCCAAGTAATAGAAATTATTATGATGTTTTCTGATGCAATCCTTTTTTTTCAATTCCTTCAACGAAACTGATTAACTTTTAAAATTGGTCTTTAACCTAATCAAACTCAACCATTCCTCATTGCACTGCAAACTTGGGTCAGAATTCTTCTTGCGACAGAATTCTTTACTTTTACACTAGATATTCAAACGGAAATATCTTGAACTTATGATATCGAAATCAAGTGATTCAAAAACCCAAATTCATCTACACATACAGGACTAAAACTTCTATGAAGGATTTAAAGTCAGATAAAATCATTTTAAAGAACAAAATCTCACTACAATCTGGTTGGTCAAAAAGGATCTCCTGATTTGATTTGGAAACTGACAATATCGAGCATCCTAATATGACTGAGAGTTTGACATAAGAACAAAGAGGCCCTAGAACCCAATAAAGGTGCAGATCAATTCTTTAACATGTCATGTGTCACATCCGGATATCGCGACGACCAATTAAAATTATTTAATCTTAATGGAAAAAGAACAGATATCTGACATCTTGTTCTTTTAGGGGAAAAGGTCTTGTTTAAGGAGTCGCCACCTAGTATTATGGTCACTAGAAACCCTAACTGGTCAACAAAGATTCCATGGTATGGGACGGTGCGCGAAAGTGAAGATACTGTCACCCCTTAAACGTCGTACCTGAGGCAAGCTGCATTGCTGGTTTTGTCTTAAATTGCTAAAGGTTTGTTTGTGTTCCATTTTTATTGGTCATCCTATAATATTCTAGAATCAGATGTCAGTGAATATTCGCCTATGACTATTTCCAACTCTGGCGTTGATAAATATTGCGTAATCCACAAAGTACGGTATTCCTGAACCTGGCGTCAGTGAATAAATCCACAAAATCTGGATAAAATAAAAAAAAAGAAACTTTCTTTTTTTATTATGTTTTTTTAGCCTAATCTCAAAACTTAAAAAAAGGGTCGGGCCACTGGTCCAAACCAGAACCAGTGACCCGGTTTGGTCACTGTTGCATGCATGTGTGAATAATTCACGCATGTATGCTACAGTGACAAGGTGATTAATTTGACAAAAATAGAGAAAGAAAGACTTACCTGGCGAGGCAACAGATGAAGGCGAAGCGGATGGAGATGACTGGGCGCTGCTCTCGGAGGACGACCCTACTTGTTGTTTCGATGGAGACAGGTTTGCTGGCTAAAAGATGATCGTCTCAATGATGGCCTTTGGTGTTGCTACGATCAGTGCAGCCACTACAGGGAAGAGAAGGTTATCACTAGAGGAGTAACCTATGGCTGAAGTGATGATCTCCTCTGTTGCTGCTGGTTTGCGTGCTCACAATGGCTGAGGAATTTGTAATGGTTGGTGATGACTGCGCACCCGTGCTGCTGGTTGCTCCCAATACAGAGAAGGTAACACTGCTACTGCTAGCGATGGGGAATAGATATGGTGAGGGAGACGATCGGGATCAGCCGCCGGTGTAGAAACGATGCTTGTCGCACCGCTTACCTTGTTGCTAAAAGGATATACACGCCATTCTTGGGTTCCAGAAAAAGGAAACCACGGCTAGCCGCTGTCCCGACTATGATGATGAAACTCTACTATTACCGTGGATCGGGGGCAACCAACTCTGCTGCTGCTACTGAGAGGAGTTGTTGAGCTTGGTCTGAGGGGGAAGACGGCAGGAAGGAGAAGGTGAAACACCAAGCTTCTTTTTTTGTGAGGATGATGTGGTTGTGCACAATGATGTTCTCCTGTGTGATGTGCTCTTTTTCGATGAGGAGTTGCAGCTCCTGGGGGTTGGGATTAAAAAATGAAAAGTGTCTGATGGGGAAGAGATTGAGACCGGAGAAGAAAAGAAAAAAAAAAGGCAAGGGGGGCGGGGCGGGCGGTGTAGGGTTCGCCGCCCCCTTTGTTTTCCTTTTTTTGTTTTAGTGATGTGTTTTTTTTTTCTTCTAATGATTTTTCTTTTAGGGTTTCTTGTAATGACCTCTCTAGGGTTTTTCTTCTCTCCCTTTTTCGCATGCACTAGGATCTGTATTTATAGTGTAAGAGTCCCATCGCCTGTGAGAAATAAAGTTTCAATCAAACTCCTTTTCCTCTTTGAAGTTTGAATTTGATTAAGATTCAAATTCAAAAGCGAATAACTATCATTATCTTGAAGATAGAGATTATCTTGAAGATAGGGATTATTTTGAAGATAAGGATAAAATGACAAAAGCACATTTTAGTCCCTAGTTTTCACGCAAGTTGACAAATCATATTTTTCATCGAAATAAATCTCTGATATTTTAATTTTACATTTTAAACCCTGTAAAATTAAATTAAAAAGCCAATGAGCTAAAATTAGGTTACAACAGTTGCCCCCTCTTTACAATGCTTACGGTGTAAAGGCATTAGAAAATTTATTTTCTTTTAACTTTGTATAGTAAGTTTTATAAAGAAAAATAATTGTGAAAACCCTTCCTCTATTTCTTTCTTTTTTCTTTGATTGTTTTTTTTTTTAAAAAAGGTCTAATTATTCTAGGCGACCTGTGCGATGAAGAATAAAACACGAAAAGGGTTTCACGAGTGGTCTAATTGTTCCAGGCGACCTACCCGATAGGAAGAAGAAACGCGAAGGATTTCGCGAGTGGTCTTATTTTTCCAGACAACCTACCCGATGAAGAATAAGACGCGAAAAAGGTTTCGCGAGTTGTCTCATTTTTCTAAGCGATCTGCCCGATGATAAAATACGAGGAAACTTGCAAGTGGTCTCATTGTTCCAAGTGACATGCTTGATGATGAAAGGTACGAAGGGAAATTATTTTTTGAAATTGTCTCATTGTAATGGGTGACCTACCTGATGAAAAAAATATAAAGAAAGGGTCTCATTGCAATGGGTGACCTACCCAAGTATAAAAAGAAAGGGTCTCATTGTAATGGGTAACCTACCCAAGAAAAAGAAAGTCTTACAGGAATGACAAGATAAGGCTCAAAGATGCACTGTCCCCGAGATGGGGGCTCAAAGGAGCACTCAAAAAGAAGATGAGGGCTCGAGGGCGAACTCGAAAATAAGTGAGGGCTCGAATGCCCATTTGAAAAGGAGGTGAAGGCTTGAAGGCGCTCTCGAAAGGAGGTAGGGTTAGGAAACGCATTACCTTGGATGATCGAGGGTTTGAAGTCGCACTCGAAAAGAGGTAGGGCAGAAGGAGCACTTGAAAAGAGATGAGGACTCGAATGCACACTTGAAAGGAGGTAGGGTTAGGAAACGCACTACCTAGGATTGTTGACGGCTTAAAGACGCTCTTGAAAAGGAGGTGAGGGCTCGAATGCACACTTGAAAGTAGGTAGGGTTAGGAAACACACTACCTAGGATTGTCGACGGCTCAAAGGCGCTCTTAAAAAGGAGGTGAGGGCTCGAAGGTGCACTCGAAAGGAGGTAGGGTTAGAAAGCGCACTACCTTAAGGATGAAAAATGAAAGGTGGAAAACACAAGGATTTCACAGGTGGCCTAATTCTTATGGGCGGCCTACCCAGGTTGAAAATTTCTCAAAAGTGAAAAATTTTTGAAAGCAATTTCAATCTTAGTTGTTTCAAAGTGGCCTTCCATTTGATGGATCCCATCAGAAATTCCTCTTGTGAAATTTGCAAAACTCATTGTCCAATTTCTCAAAGTTTAGATGATATGCATGTATCTTTACCTGATTTGAAATATAGGCCCCCATTTCTTCTTAATCTTCTTGTTGCTTGATTGATGAGGACCTGCTACCTCTGATTTGGGCCATCTTTGTCGTTTGGCTTCTAGCCCACTCGAGTTGGCCCATGTAAGTCTTTTTCCAGATTTGTTTACACAACTCAGCCTTCATGGTGCCTATCAGGACCTACTTGCTTGCTCGAGATTTTCTATCTTGTCATATAATTTGAGAGGATCATTCATTACCCCCATCTCACTGCTAAAAACATTCGGTGTCACTTGCTGAAAGGATCAAGTTGTCTTTTGTAAACCAAAATGCCCTCTTGTCTTGTTGTAGGAAATGTACCTCTTTTTTTTCCTAGAAGGGATCGATTTTCCTTCTAAACACAATGTTGCTTCCTTGTACTGGCCATTACCCCTAAGTGTGTTCTGTCGGCTACTCAGACAAATAATGATGTTAAGTGACCATTCTCTCATTGCTCTTATTTTCAATTTGGTGAAGGAATATAAGTCTACAATGAATCTTGAAATCTTGATCTTGCATTTTGAAAACAAAATTTGTTTTGATGCGAATTTAAAATAATTCGCTTTTGAAATCTTGCAACTCCTTGGTTATTTTTTTCTTGGAAAAGAGATGATTTGCTCTTGTGTTGGCAATATTTGTCATTGGTGAAAGTACGTCATGAGGTTACCTTCTGTTTTTATGGGTTTCAAAGTGAAGGGCTCGAGAAAAAACTCAAGGTTTTGTTTGAGAAAAATTATCTCTTTTTGAACACTCATTTTATCAGTATGAATAATAATGAGTAGCTTGTTCTTGATGTCATGACTCCTATGAAAAGGTACTCTTTGCATTTTGAAGCATTGTTTATTATTCCAGATGTATTGCTTACTTGCTTGATTAGAAAGGATTTTTACATGCATGTAATGTAGGCTATGGTTTTTGGCTACGAAAGAAAAGGATTCATAAGGCTTAAAGAGTGTTCCAGGGTTTCAAACACTGAGGATCACTATCAACAATTTGACTCTTTGTGTCATTCATCTTTTATTTTGCCGCTCTTCTTTCATTTAATTTTCATTGCTTTGCTAGGGCATACTCATTTTGTCTTGGTTATCACTCTTTCTTGTGATTTGAGCATGCCCGCTAGCATTTTAGTTTCTTGGGCTCCTTTGCCTTTTCGGCTTTGTCACAGCTTTTTCATCTTTTATCATTGAAATTTTCACTTGCCCCCTGACACGACCAAAAGATTGATGTCTTCTCCCAAGTGCAGGAGTGTCGAAGTAATAAATAACCCGGCAAGACCGGGGTCGAACCACAGAGAGGTTAATTGTATAAATTATAAATAACAATGCAAGAACAACAACAACAATAATAACAATAATAATAATAATAGTAACAATAGTAATAATAGTAATAATAATAATAATACTCAAGATGTGGCGTTGTTATACCCGAGAATGATCTAAAAGATCGGGTCACGTGTTTCCAACTTATATACCGATTTTATGAAAAGATCAAAGAGATATATTATATAATATAAACAGATTTCGATGCGAATGAATAAGGCAAGACCAACAATGTCGGATCCTTGATCAAACACAGAGCATACTTAACGTAAATAACATATAACAAGAATGTAAATAATAATAATAATAATAATATTAATAGTAGTAGTAGTAGTAGTAATAATAATAATAAAAAGAAGAAGAGGAAGAAATTAATGAGAACTTTGAGATGGAAGATTAATGTAAGGATTAAACAATGATAAAAACAAATGTCAAGGTTAGAGGATTCACTAATGGTATTTCAAATAAATATAATATAAACTCTTTTTATTACTCAACTAGAAACCACACACAAAGGAGGTTCTAATCGGATGATTTATCATTAATGGCTCATTATAAAGTATTAACATGATCATATTAATTATCTTGTCTAAGTAACACCATACTTATAAATATCATCAGGCATTCATGTTGCTAGCTTATGTTAACAACAAATCAAGTTCCTATCATAACAACGATGTCGGCCAAAACTATGAAGGATCAAGCATTCGATGTACCAAGTGTTATACAACATAAATCTAGATTAACCATTTAACAAGCAAGGTATTAAGAATTAGTAAGATAAAAAGATAAGATATGCTAATAACAATTTATCTTGGATATAAACATTAAAGTCCATGTTGAGTTTATATTATACCTATTCTAACACCATTAGTAAAACCTTTTCACCTTGACATAATTAACTTAGCTAAACATAATGAAGAAGAAAAACATAAATAAACAAGATAAGAACATGATTATGATATAAGTTAACTAAGTATATGAAAGGAAATGAAAAAGCATAAACAAGAGATTAATATAACATGAAAGAAAACTTGAACATTACAAAGATATAAAGAAAGAAAGCAAGAACATGATCTTGATCTGAAAACCAAGATGACTAAATACATGGCAAATGTCTCCTTTTATAGGCTAAGATGTGGAACTATTGCTTGGTGGACTAAGGAAATAGTTGGTGGCCAACCATTGATTTGGTGGCTGGTTTTTGACATTGTTGGTCAGCCGGGTTCTTGAAATTGTTGGCAGATTTTTGATATTGTTGGCTGGCCAAAACGTCATTGCTAACATCAGAATTTGAGCCCTTTGTTTCATGAAATCTGTGAGCAATTGTCTCAGCTTTCCAACAAAAAAAACCAGAGCTCATTTGGACTTCTAGAACTCAAGATATGAGCTGAAAACCGAACAAGTGTTTGAGCTGCAGGACAGGTTCCGACTTCTCCGTTGTTGCTAAGATTTGAACTTGAAAACGGCAGAATTGAGTCTTGGACCCTCAAGAAAGTTTTAGGTCTATGTCTTATCTTTCCATCCATATAAAGTGGACCTAAATCCGAGTTCTACAACTCCAGTTATGATCAAATAACCGAATGGTGTTCCAATTTGGAATTGAACCAAAGATCTCCTCTCCTAGCCTAGTCCTCTTTTTGTCTCTTCACTTTCAATAGTTAATCACATCAATCAATCCTTTGAATTGTGAGATATACCTGCATTCAAAACAAGCATTTACCATAAATTAAAGATATATTATATAATTAGACTTGTTATTATAAAACATGCTTTAGTTAGGGAATTTAACGATACTTTAGTGCAATACGATGATATAAAGCCTTAATGAGAATGCACTTTTAAGTACTAATCACCCCCAGTGTGGAGTGTGATCCTAGTCAGGATTTTTCATGAAAGAAACATTATTCGAGGCTAAAAAAGGGACTAGCAAAGGATATACTCTTTTAGAATGTGAAAGGAATAACAAAAATGGCCTTTCTTTATTTCAAGCACAAGCATTTAAGATCAATAAACTTTGACCTCATCCAGTGTGATGATTTGGAATTTCGCAAAGAAATGCATTTCATGATTCTATGAACAGCAAGTCCACTACATACCATTATGCATACATTTAAAACATAGGGCTCAAGGGTCATGGTGTGAGGGTGAAAGTTCATTTTTTATTTGTGCACTTTGGTTCAGAGTTTAGTCACCTCAATGAAGGAGTTGCTTGATTCATGTGTCATTCTACAAGTAGAATGTCAAAAATATCGTTTTAAATAAACATCAAATTTATTTTTGAAATCAAAATGCAAGTTCAATTTTTCAAAATTCCAATGGGGAAACTAATTTTGATAAAAAAGATTAATTCCGTCTATGAGATTACATGAGGCTTCAAAAAGTGTATTTGTGAGTTCTTTAGAGAGAACCCTTTTCAGGATGTTTGGATGTAACTCAACAAAAGAGACGCATTTAAAAGAATAAACTCATTATTTCATTGACACTTTTAGAAAAGAGGCTCAACAACAAAGACTTTATGCTACAAGGTAACATATAAAAGGGCTAATCATTTAATAATCATTGATTGGAATTTCTAGAATCTTCCAATCATCTCTCTCCTAATGAACTCTTCGACAAGGGCCCATTTCCAATAGTCGGTTAAGGTCATGCCTAGACCAGTCTTGGTCTAATTACACTATAGCGTCGTCTTCAGGATGATTGATCTCTAGGTGTCTTTGTTTTGGTAGTTCTTTCTCTCATTTTTGTAACTACCTTTGACATTGTGAACCTCGGTATCTTTCCTTTCTCTAGTGAAACGTTTCTCCTCAGCCGAGTCAACAATCATTCCCAAACGGATGGCTTGTTCAATCCTCGCAGCTATAGTAACCAAGGATTATCTTGAAGATAGGGATTATTTTGAAGATAAGGATAGAATGACAAAAGCACATTTTAGTTCTTAGTTTTCACGCAAGCTGACAAATCATATTTTTCATCCAAATAAGTCTATGATCTTTTAATTTTACATTTTAAACCCTGTAAAATTAAATTAAAAAGCTAATGGGATAAAATTAGGTTACAACATCATGAATGAAAAAATATAATTGGGATGGTTGGATATTGCACGAAACCAAGTCAGAATCATAGTCGAAGTTGAAACAGAGTTAATTTACAAACAAAATTGTGACAGTAAACAAAATTAATTTTCAGTACAAATTCTAAGGGATTTATCTATTCTTAAAGATCAGATAAAGAAGGAATGAATTTAGCATTATGAAGACTCCTAATTAGCCTAAGAATCCCGACAATTTTGGCAAGAAAAGGGGAATGATACGAGAGTAGAAGACACCTAAAACAATGTTCGAAAAACATTTCTTTCTTCTCTGCTTTTCAACAACCATGAACTAAACTCTTGCATTTGGTTTAACAGGGATACACACCATCTCCAGCACGAGGGGTCTAAAAATGAGTAACAACAGTGGTCGGTGCTGGGGTTGCTTATGGTTGGAGTAGCTGAGGAAAGAGTCGTCCCCTCTACTACTACTGGTAAGGATGAAAGTCGCTGGGATGGGTGGTTGCTATTAGTGCTACTGTTGAGGTCATGGTGACAGAGAAGGAAGAAAGATGAAACATGTCTGCAGAAAAGAGAAAAGGAGCAGCGGTGGCTCCTAGTGGCCGGATAGTGGTTGGGGTAGCTACATGTGGTGGAGCTGGTGGTAGCGTTGCTTAGAGGCTAGAATGGTGAAGATAGATAGATAGATAGATAGATAGATAGATAGATAGAGAGAGAGAGAGAGAGAGAGAGACGACAAAAAAAGAAAAAAAACACGGGAGTGAGGCTGGTTTTTTGGCCAAATTCGAACCCAGTTTTTTTCCTGCTCAAGCCATGAAATCCGCCTCTATTTATAGGGGTTAGAAGAGGGTAATCTTGTCTTCACAGGGGAAAACTTTCAGCCTTGATTCGGTTGGTAAGGATCCCAACTGTTGGTTCAAAGTAGGCACCATGAATTGTCAAATTTGACAGTTCAAGGTTGCCTAAATTAGCTACTTTAGGCCGGTAGCAGAACCGTTTTGATGATAATATGCATGAGCGGACCATACTTGGGGATAAAGAGATGCCGGGTGACTATTTTAGTTCATGTGTTGTCAATTTTGGTGGACATATGAGGCATTAAATGCACCTAAAAAGTAGCCACCCGGGCAACATTCTCGGGCAAAATGGGAAAGACAATGAATAATGACGAGATGACGCGTCGTCTGGTTTTCTTTTTAAAAAATAATCCAAACGACGCCGTTTTGGGTTGAATTAGGGATTATTTGCCAATCTTCAATTTAGTCCTCCAGCTTATACTTTTGTGCAATTGTACCTCTAATTGACCCTAAACTTTCAATTTAATGCGATTAAGCCCCTGATGAACTTCAATTTGAACCCCGGATTTACATGCCTTTTGCACTTTGGTCATTGGTTTCGGATTTATGCAATTTAACCCCTAATTGACCATTAAACATTCAATTTCACCCCCGGATTTTATCAATTAAGCCCCTATAGTTTGGCGCCTTTTGAAAAATAGTCCTTGGTTGCAAAAATCTTTAATTTGACCCCTAAGTGACCCCAAAACTTCAATTTTCTTGTGATTTTGCCTTTGATTTCAATCAAATAACTTGGTAAAAATTAAATTTAGTCTCTTAAAATTTCATTCTTAATTAATCCTAAATTGGGCTCCCAAACTTAATTTTCCACCAATTAAACTCCTAATAAAATTAATTTGACCATTTTAAAGTATAATTAAGTCCTTGCACTTAATTAAATACTTCAACTGGACCCAAATTAATTCTTAAACATAAGCAAAATTCAATTTGGACCATTATTAAATTAAATTGGCCCCTTAAAAATTTAATTATGTCCTTAGACTTAATTCTTATGCAAATTCATCCAATAATAATGTAATTTGACCTTGGATTTGCATTGCTTCTCTATTTTTTGGAATAATGATGTACAATTAGGCTTTGAATTTCCTCAAAAATTGCAGTTGTATTCCCTGGCTTGCTTCCTAGACGTTGTCATCATTTATTTTAATTTTTAATTTTTATTTTGAAAAAAAATTGAATTTTGAAGAATAACTCAGAATTGAGTTATGACATGGATTACTACATTGAAATATTTTTTTATCTTTAAATAACTTAAATTTAAACTTTAGTTTTTTTTAGCTCGGTAATTATTAACAGATTATTTGAGAATGTATATATTTTTTTTAGTTTTTTAACATAATAAAAATACGTTTTTTACTCTAGGATGTGGATCTAAAGCCAACGAAGATTCTCCAAGTATAAAGAGTATAAGACAGGCTTGAATGACACGTCAAGGAGCATCCACGGAGATTTTACTTGGGAAACCTCCAGAATTTAGATATAAAATATAATAATTTATTTCTTTTAATAAGAAATCTGAAAACTAATTTATTAAAATATTGGTGTAAAGCTTGTATTGCAACATAAAGATGCATGAAAGGGCAGAAGAAACCATTAAAAAAGAAAACAATAAACAAACTCCGTTGACATTTTAAGGGACTGCTTTTTAAAAAATATTTTTTATTTAAAAATATAATAAAATAATATTTTATTTATTTTTAATAACAAGTGTTTTCATATCTTATATCTTAAATCAGAGAAGCTATAATTGATACGTAAAATCTCTTCCTTCCGTTCCGATTTAACCAAAACAAAATCTCTCTTCTGCTCCCCGTCGTCTCCAACATGGAAGTCGAAAACCAAGTAAACACCATCGATGTCTGCCAAGTTACTCCTTACTTCGACTCATCGGAGTCAACTACCGAGTTATCTCTTCCGCTAACCTTCTACGACATTATGTGGTTGAAATTTCCTCCAGTTGAACGCATATTTTTCTATAAATTCACTGAGTCAACTCCAACTTTCTTCAATTCAGTGATCCTTCCCAAGCTCAAACACTCTCTTTCTCATACACTCCTTCACTTCCTTCCTCTTGCCGGCAACATTATCTGGCCTCCACAAGCCAATAAACTCATCATCCTATACACTCCAGACGATGGTGTTCAGCTCACAGTTGCTGAGTCCACTGCTGACTTTCATCTCCTCTCGGGAAATGAAGTCCATGAAGCTGCAGACTCTCGTCCTTATATACCCGAGTTGCCGGTCACTGACTCAAAGGCATCCATTATAGCTTTGAAAATAACCTTATTTCCTAATCACGGCTTTTGCATTGGCATCTCTGCCCACCATTCAATCCTTGATGGCAAAAGCTCGATCATGTTTATCAAAGCATGGGCTCACTTCTGCAAACTCGGTGATGAAGACAAACGACAATATCCAGCTTTGTTGACAGAACTAACACCTTTTTTTGACCGAATAGGTATACAAGACCCTGAAGGGCTGGGCATGGCGTATTTGAACAACTGGTTAGAATTAAAATGGCCTGGTGTGGATCTCAACCCAAGAAGCTTACAACTTTTGCCAGCTATAGTAGTTCGATCTAGCTCAGTACGAGCAACGTTCGAGTTATCTCGTGAAGACATAAAGAAACTCAGGGGGAGGGTGCTTGCTAATTTAGTAAAGGAAGGTTCAAATGAAACACACCCAGTCCATTTATCTACCTTTGTGCTTGTATTAGCACACGGATTTGGATGTATACTTAAGGCAATAGGGGTTGAAAGTAACAGAAAGGTTATTATGCGATTTGCAGCAGATTGTAGAGCCCGTTTGGACCCTCCAATGCATGAGAACTATTTTGGCAACTGTGTCAGTTCATGTGCTGCGTTTACAGAAGCAGAATCTCTTTTAGAGGAGAATGGATTTATGTATGTAGTAGAAATGCTAAGTGAGCTTGTCAAAAGCTTAGAGAAAGGAGTCCTTGATGGCGCAAAGGAGAAGATGGCAAGGAACATGAAAGAAGCGGCAGGTGGTGCAGCACTACTTTCGGTTGCTGGGTCAAACCGATTTGAGGTTTATGGAACTGATTTTGGGTGGGGGAAACCAGAGAAGGTGGAGATAACTTCCATAGATAGGATAGGAGCAATTTCTCTAGCGGAGAGCAAGGATGGAAATGGTGGAGTCGAGATTGGTTTGGTTTTGGAGAAGCATGAGATGGAAAAATTCACTTCTTTATTTGTTGATGGCCTTGAATATAGACCCAATCCTTCTCTCTCAAGGTGATGAACCAGAAGAATCATTATTAGTTCTTTCTTTATTCTCTCTGTGACCAGTTTCAATAATTGTTAACTTTCATCACAAATAAAATACAATTTGTTTGTTTTTCCAATTCGATGGTAAAATATTTGAAGTGTTTAATTTGTTTATAACATGTTTTCAAGATTAATCAGTTTCTACCATTCAAATTCTTGATTTTTTTACTTCAACCAAATTAGTGTTCATGAGCCTGCTTCTATGATTATTATCTAATAATATAGTATAAATTAAATTATAAAAAAAAGTACCACTAGAAAGTAGAGTTGTCAGGCTTTTTAACAGTATATTATATGAATTTTTTGGGTTGAAGTATGAAGAAATTATAGTTATTCAAATTTATAAAAAAAGACAGAAGTTCAGTTTGGACCGTAACATAAACTATTGTTTTGCTCCAAGTACAATTCTCTATGCGTTGTCTTGTTTATCTATTATGTGCATTATATTTTATGTGTAAATTATACTTTACAATCCAAATATTTAATGGAGCTACTCAGCTTATGTTTATTGGTTGTTGGATCTTCAATTACATTAAAAAAAACAAAAAAAACCTAGGTGGGGAGTTAAAGACTCCACCAAAATCCATCTTGAAAACTTCCTCGCTCGAATTTACAGTCAACTCCACCCAAAAAAAAAAAATTCCCTTGCTTTCTGCTTCCAATTATTGTCTTGACTTTGAAGCCTGTACCCAGCACCTCACAAGGCTGACATCCCTCATGAGTCTCTTGCTAGCCACACCAAGCCCAGATAGAATTCTTGCTGTATTTCGTAATTGGATTTCAAAGATCATCTACCAATCAAGAAGTTGAGCTGCAAGTCAAATCAATCAAGATTCGTGAACTTGGTTCTCCTTGTTTTGTTGCTTGTCGAAGATAATGAATTGCAGGAGCTTAGAAGAGTTTTGGTCTTTCTATGTGACTCAACATTCAAAACCATCAACAAGACGTTGGCATTTTGTGGGCACGCTTTCAAGTATACTGTTACTGCTGTCCTCTTTTGTTTTCAATTTGTGGGTTTTGTTCTTTGTGCCGTTGGTTGGGTATGGATTCGCTTGGTACAGCCATTTCTTTGTGGAAGGGAATGTTCCTGCAACTTTTGGGCATCCAGTTTGGTCTTTTCTATGTGATTGCAAGATGTTCGGATTGATGCTTACTGGTCAGATGGATAGAGAAATCAAGAGGCTCGGAAAGAGGCCTATTTTGCAGGGATTTTGATTATGTTGTAAGCACCTTTTCTGTTTTACCAGTGAAATAATCATGCATGGAAATTCTCAATTCACAATCTTGCTGACTTTTGACTGTTTCTTGTTTCTCTCTAATGTAAACATGTGTCTAAATTACATGCTCTGAGTATAGAAATGTGTACATTCCAGAATCAAAACCCTCTTTTTTCTTTTTTCTTTTGGTCTTTTGAGAATGAAAAGCCAAAACCTTCACATGCAAGTTTGGTGTTTTTGAATCACGGTAGGGTTACTCCCGTCCGAATAATTTACCACCGTCATCATCAGTGACGAATATTGAAGATGAGCTTCTAGTCGATCTTCTATCAATACCCATTGTTTTGTTGGTTACCCAAATTAATCAGTGGGTTTTTATAAACCTGCTGCAAAGTCATAAACCCAGCGATAATCGATGAAAGCTAAGTTAGGAGAGTTTGGGAGCCATTGTTCGAGGTTAGACATCAATAAGAAAAAGCATGTCGGGGCTCTTAAGCAGTTTGTGTGGTAGAAACAGGGGAACGATGAATGAGAAAGTGAAAAAAGCGACAAATAGAGTTAAATACAAGGAGGTACCTCTGCGGGGGTTGACAATGAGGTGTGTTGTTTCTTGGTTAGCTGCTCTGATTCATGGAAGCTGGAAAGCGAACCTGCGCATCTGTTTCTTTGAGCTGAACTGGGACGGTGTCCTGCTGTGCTGGGCCGCTGTTTCAAAGGAAGAAAATAAGGTAAGTTATTTGTTGTGCACGTAATGGTGCGCCTCTGTTCCAAGAAGCTCAAAAAGAAATGGGTGTGAGAAAAATCAAAGAGAAATGTTCCAAGTTGAAAGAAGAAAGTGGGGGCAAAACAGCCAGAGGTTTACTGCATGATGGAGAACTAAAGGGCTGTTAGATCACATGATGTAGTCTCCCAGAGAAAAATAAAACGCAACCACATAATATAAGTTTATATATATTTGCTGCTGCACCAAGCAAGTGTTTGTGAGCTATTTTTTTAAACCTGTGCAGTGGAATTTCATTGTCGAATAGCAGACGCCTCCTTGTTTGTGGAGGGCAGTTTCATGGGAATCCACGGGCTGTTTCTGTGAGGATGTTGTTTCCTCATCAAAGTCCAGCGATGTGGAGCCTTCGACAACAGAAAAATGCAACAGTTCAGCCTAAAGAAATGCATGTTTAAACATATAATCAACAGTCCATATACCCCAAGTCCCAGCAAACCTAGTAGAGATTGGAATCCATGTTCCTTTATGCCCAGTTTCAGACAGCAATCTAGCTTGCACCCGATGAAAGGGAGCATTGTTTTAAAACCAAAAAAGAAACAGCAACAAAGGGAAGCAGACAAAGCACGAAGAGCAAAAGACCCAGGAAAAAAAACAGGCAAAGAAAACCAGCAGTAGGACTCCATAAAAAAAAAGAGAGAGAAATTAATGGGAGAAACAATTTAGCAAGAGTGTAAAGAAAACGATCAAGGAAATTGCAAAAAGATCCAGGAAGCAAAAAGAGTGGCTGCTGCAACATAGGAATAAAAGGCAGGAAACACAGCATAACAGCTATCAAAGCAGAATAGGGCAGAAACCAACAAGGCAAGAAGGAACCTGCAACCCCCAAGAATCATTTGTGAAAAGCCAATCGAGAACAACACAGTAAACAAAGAGAAAAACAACAAAGAGAAACAGAACCGGGGATTCCCGTTCAACAGACGAAGAAGAAAGAAAAACCTAGTAAGTTAAACCACCAGAACCACTATAACCTGGATCGACATAAAACAACTGAAACTGGAAACGATAAACAGCTTGAAGTCGTTGTAAATCCCCCAAGGGTAATGTTAAGCTCAGCTTAACAAGATTGAGAAAGAATAGAAAGAAAAGAGAACAGAAATTGAGAAAGAACAGAAAGAAGAGGGAGCAGAGGAGAAGGAGCAGAGAATTGAGAAGAGAAAGGAGAACAGAGGGAAGAGCAGTGATTGAGAATAATGTTCTGTATTTTCTTCTCTCCAACACGTTTCCATACACCAGTTTATATACAAGCTTTTATCTTATACTAACTGTAACTATATTCAAGCCTGCTGACTCTAACTACTTCATTGACTCACTCAACTGCTTTTCTAACTAATTAACTACTAACTATATTCTTTCAATGCTGTTGTTGCTTCTTGTTGCTCTCTTTCCAGCCTTCATCATGTCTCCTAGTTCGTAACAGGTAATTCCAAAGCAGAACATGAAAACTTAAAGAGGACTGAAAATCACCTGCAAGGCCTCAATGAATCAGAGCAGTAGTCCTGTAAAGAGCCAAACAACAAGCAAAGACAAAGAAATCACTAAAAAAGCTTAAAAGAAACGAATAACCCAACAGTTCAAAGGACCCCCATCAAGCCTAGCGATAGAAAAACACCGAAGATCCTAAACAAGCAAAAAAGATCATATAACATAAGCCGCACAACGTTTAGTCTAAACATCAAAACAAAATCAAAATCAGAAATAACAATCACAAAGAAGTAAACTCAAATGAAATACACACAACAACCAAACACGCAGCGCAGGCCAGCAGACCTCCAAAGAACACCAAAGCTCAGAACAGCAAGAACAAACAAAATCGATGGATCGTTGCAAACAACTACAACCAAGGCAAAAACAATCATTGAATGCACACAATACACAAAACCTAACTAATGATCAAAGAAAACAAACAAACTTATCATAAAAATAAGTAAAGATAGAGAAAGCGCTACAGAACAACGAAATGAGCCAAAAAAAAGGACAAGAGCAAACATCAAGCCATCATGAGAGCCAAGAGTGCATTAAAAAGAAAGAAACCGAAATCAGTGCAGAATAAAAAATAAAAAGAAACAGAAATCAAAAACCCAAGAATCCAGAATAAAGCACCATTAACCTGGATGAAAAAACACCTCACCAACAAACACACCAGCACCAGGAGCCCTAATCCACACCAAGCGGTTCCAAAACTCCCAAGGCCAAAGAAACCTGCGAGGAAAAAAACCAAAACCCAACTATGAACATAACCAGGAAAGAATTGGGTCATTGATCAAAAGCTATTAAGAAAGAGAGCAAAGGAATAAAAGCAAAGAAAGCAGAGCCCACAGAAGCAAAGGACAAGTAACGATAATGGTAAGAGCAAAAAAAAAAAAAAAAAACACTAAGAGAGCAGGCAACTGAGAGAGACTGAAACTCTTGAGAAGCACAGCTAACAGACAACCCAATAAATCCAGCTAAAATAATGGGAAATCAACACACATTCCACGGCAACCAATACCAAACCCAACTCAAACATAAGCAAAACAAGAAAATGAAATGAGAATAGGAGAAACAGCTCACCTGGTTGAACGCAAACCAAACTGAAAGGGAGAGAAGAGACAGTGTTTATGTTACATTCTGCACATGTTAATAAACAAAGAGCATATGCGGAATAAGAACGAAGAAGAATTGTTAGCTGCAGAAGTTACAATGATGAAATATGAAGCATGTGGCTTAGCTGTTAGTAGCAGTTAGTTAAGTTAGTTGAATAAGATTGAAGTGTATAAAAGATGTAAGGGCATTTTCATTTGAGGCAAGCAATAACAGAACAGAATTCATTCTTCTCTTCTTCTCTCGTCTTTCTTTTTTTTGTTCACTCCTTCTATTTTCTTGTTAGGAAATAAGCCTAACAATTAGTACCAGAGCCAAATCCAAGCTCGAATTGATTCTATCTGGAGCAAAAATAGTAGAAAATAACGAAATGAAGGTTATACGAGACTAATGTAGAAGGCTTGATGAACAGCTGCAAAATATTCACCGAGAAATCTTAGAATCAATGGTTAATCAACGAAACAAATGGCAAGAACAATGGGTGGAGCAAAACAAAAGGAATGATCAGATCAACTTACAGATTAAAGCTCTGGCAAATCAATTCCAGTTTTATATAGCTACTCAGAGATTGGAAAGGGAAGTTGGAGACAACTCCAAAGGAATCTTGAATACTCCAATGGGAAAAGAAGTTAATGCTCAAAATATTCAGGAAAAAGTTTTTAAACAATGATCGGAAAAGGAAGGTGGACATTAGTATTATTTTGCATTGATATGGTAAGTTTTAAATAAGGATTGATTTTTTTATCTAAATGGTTTAAATATAATGATATTGTATGTGAATACTAGAATAAAATTTATGTGTTCTAACTTTGCTTGTTCTTCAAATTTAGTTAATAGAGGTAAAAATATTTTATTATCAGACAATTTGCTGCAAATAATAGATAAAACTATGTTTGACAATTAATTTACCAATCAACATAGATTTAACTATTATAACCTAGTGACAATAAGAAAAATGATATGTTAGACTTGAATGTGATGGTGAATGATAATGATGTTGATGATGAAATCATACCTCCTATTCCTGAATTTGAAGATTTTTTTTTGTCTAGATTTGTTTCTAATGATTAGGCACTTAGTCATAGACATATACCGGAAGGGTCTAAATTGATTAATGTAGTTAAATGATAGCACGTTGCATATTCATTTAAATATTGAGTCCAACGGTCGAACTTTATATTTGTTCAATTACAATATGTGTAAGCACCCAAATATAAGTTGTATTTGCGTTGGGAATATCATAAAAGATCATATTCATTTGAGATAGAATAGAGCGATGTCGCGGTCGCACAAATTAATTACCCTAGCTTAAAACACACAAGATAGTATAGAGCAAGCAAGGGGTCGATCCCACGAGGAAGTTTCAAGTCGATTTTTATGTTGTACGTTATGTAATTGGGGGGATTTGGGTTGTGATTATCTAAACTATGGCAACAATTAAACTAGCAAACAAAATCAATTAAAACCGAAACTTATCAAGAAAACAAACCTTGGTCGCAAGCACACATCCACCAACGGAAATTAGAATCGATCCTTGAAACGAAAATTGCGGTTTATGTTCTGAAATTTTATCTTTTCTTAACGTTGATTAATTAACGGATCCGCCGTATAACTAATCCTAACCAAGAAACAATCAAAGTGTCCGCACTAATGATTCAATTTAATGGTAGCTTTAAGAACTAGATAATTTCATCAAGATTAACATACAAGCAGTCCGTAGCTTGTGTCACTTTGTTCAAATGTTCTCCCTAAGTTCAATAACATAGTTCCGCCACAATTATCGAACTTAGTTGCTTCACAAGTCCATATATCACAACTCCGGTTTTGATATTAAACTTAGCAATAGATTGTTCACAACAATAACTTAGAGTCCGCTCTAGCAATCATCAATAACAATCATAGGAAATATGCATAGGAAAACAATCATACTCATTCATAACATAAACTGAAAATAAAAGGAAGAATAAATCTCATGGTTTTTGAAATCCGAAGGTTTTTTGCGTCCTTACAACCAAGAAAAGAGCTTAGCCTTGCATAACTATTGAACAACTACTTCTAAAGATTGAAGAGAGCATGATTTTTGGGTTTGTAGAGGAGAGAATTTGTGTTTATTCTCTCGCTAGTGCTGCCTCCTTCGCTCTCCTTCCCTTCTCTCTTTCTTTTTATATGCTAAGAAACCCTAGTCCCTATTTTACAAAATAGTCCTCCTTTAAGTTGACAGTTTACATATAAGTACTTCAATAACTATTTTTCTAAAAAGGAGAAATAGCCTTGCATTAAATCTTCAAGCTTTGACTTAGAGGAGCTAAATTGTTGAAGTAAAAACTTGGACGCCGGTTTAGATGCTTCGAAACGTAATTTGGACATGTTCCTTCACGAAACCTGTTTGCTGGCAGAATTCAGTTGTCATCTTTGGAAAATCATATCTCCCTCATATGACATCTTTTTTGGCTGAAATTTTGAGCGTTTATATTACTGTTAGTCAGGAATCCAAAAACATTAAGTTTGCATCAATTGGACTTTTGTAGCTTCAGATATTCAAGTCAGAATGGACGAAGGTCAACAATGGCAGATTGCGAGATTTGACTTTGAAAGCTGCAATTTCCATGATCTTCCTTATTTTATTTTCTTGCCTTATATTTCCAGAAAGGTATGGATGTTAGCTTTTTAATGCCACTGGAATCACTTCATTTCGACCTCTAGAGCTCACGCTCTACACAAAACATCGACTGAAGGTCAAATTTGTCAATTACCTCCAATTTACTCCTTTTTGCATCTTTCATCCAAAAGTGCCTTCAAAACATAAAACAAAGAATATCAAGGCATTTTATATATAAAACATAGTCAAAACACTAGTTAAATGTGGGTGAAACTATCGAATAATATGGTTCTATCACAAAGCATGAGTTGTAAAATAAAAGTTATTGATTGCAATTGCTTTTTATACAAATAATAGGTTATTCCTTTTAGCTTTTGCAATTGTTGATGAAGGAAATAATTCTAATTAGAAATGGATTTTGCTTTGCTTACAAATATGTGTTACTGGTGCTAGAACATGTTTAAGTATAATATCATATAGACATACAGACATCAATAATAGAGCAGCAAAAGTTTGGTCTGAACCTATACAATACCATTGGTATTGTGCCAGACATTTTATTAGCAACTTCAATCATAAATTCAAAGACTTAGCTATGAAAAAAATATTTGATGAAGATGTATTACGAACCTTCAAAGCGCAAATTTGATTTATGGTATGAAAGAATATGTAAGTTGAACTTGGTATATAAAGAATGACTTGAATGAGAGCCGAAAGAAAAATGAGCTTTATGTTATGATAGTGGTCATTGGTATGGTAATATGACAATTAATCTTTTAGAATCATTTAATCATGTTCTAAAAGATGCTTATGTAATGCCTATTTCAGCTCTGGTGCAATTAATATTTTGTAGGTGTACGTTATTTGGTCAAGTGGAGACGTGAAGCTAATGCTGAAATTCAACTTGGTAAAATTTAGCCACTAGCAATTGACATTGAGCAAGGATAACTCTAGAGATCATATTGCAATATTGTTTAACTTTGAGAAAGATGTGTTCTAGATGAACACTCTTATTAAACTAGGTGTTGTTAAAGAAGTTAGACGGACAGTCAGTTTGAATTATAGAATATGCACATGTGGTAAATGGAAGACATTTAAACGACCATGTTCACATGTTCTTGCATGTTGTGCCAAGAATCACATAGACTTCACATAGTTTGTTAATGATCATTATATGATTTAGAGCTACAAATTAGTATTTGGCATGTCATTTCATCCATTACCAGATAAGTTAAAATGGACTGATAACACTAGACCTCGAGTTGAAACAGACTCATCTAGGTGGAATTTTAGGTGTGGTCAATGATGTCAACTCGTTTGCACAACAAGATGAATGCAAGAAAAGGTCATGCATAATATAGGTGTGGCATATGCAATGACATGGGCTATAATAGGAAAACATGTCCTAATATACATTGTATGTATGACAATACAATTATATGCAAAATATATATTATTTATTTATCATGTTATGGTATATTAATATATATTTTTATGCATATCAAACTTATCTAGTTTCACATTTATCACAAGTATTATTCTTTAGGATGTCGCGCATTCGAGGTGGCAGATCGTATACTTATGCTGAGTGTCCATATTTGGATGATGATTAGGGACAACATGAGTATCAATAGAAAGAGAAGGACTATGAGTAGGGGAAGCATGATTATGATCATAGAGAGCATTAGTCACAATACATGCCTACCGAACCCGTCGATATTTTTGTTTTGCAGTTGTATGATTGACATCAATCGGAGGATGTATTCACCAACATTGTAAGAATTTATAATTTAAAAATATTTTTAATTTATGTTTAATTTACTTATATATGTATGTACTTATAATTTAAATTATTATGCAGGATAAGACCACTACTATTTATTATCGTACACATAGGCGGATGAGACTAGATGAGAGGGTCCGACCATATGTGTTCCAGACAGGTTTTTTGTATGTAACTTGTCTAGACCGTATCAAGCTTGACTACGACTTGATCTATGTACTAATTGAGCTATAGAGATGTGAGATACACATGTTCCATATAGGTATGGAGAGATGACACCGATACTATAGGACATTGTGGTTTTGCTTGAATTGTCCATTGATGAACGAGTAGTCACATCTTCTGATGTTTGTAATAGGATTGCATTAGGCGAGTGATCATTTGAGTTGACATCCTCTCTTTCTAAATTAAAGGGGGTAGTATATGTCTTAAGTAGATTGAGGAGACATTTACAACACCACAAATTGATGTTAAGGAGAAGTAGAGGTACAAAATAAATTATAAATCTAATGTGTTAATTATTTGTTAAGTTTGAATGAGTTATTATTGTAATTTTAATATGTTATGTAAGTATGTCAAAACATATATACTTCATTTGTTTAACAGTGTATTATTCACGGACTTAATTGAAAGATATGTGCCTTTAATTTATATGACGCTTCTAGATGATTTTGATGTCATCCCCATATATTGTTGGAGATTTGTTATCTTGACATTCTTGTACAAAAATCCATGTCTTGCATGCATGAAGGGGGTCAAATAGGTTGAGGGATATTTGTTACTTCTATAGGTATGAAGCGAGAAATACTATTTAAACTTTAAATGTTTATTGTTAACACAAAATAACACAAAAGGTTTTTATTGAATAACAATTATGGTCATGGGAACATTTTCATGTGAACAGACCCCAGATACCCTAATTGTCATATATGATTGTCCAGATTATAAGGGTTACACTTTATTTACCACTCGGATGCAGGTATTGCGATGTTATTTTACAATTATATGAATTTATATTGTGTAATTTTAACTTTAAAAAATACAATTAAACTAACATATTTTTAATGTTAAGTGGTGTGCTCATAGAGTATTTGAAAATAATTCAATACATATATTGTTATTTTATCGGAGTGAGCTAAACAAGTATCATGCTATCCAAGTATTTTTTTTTTCAACCATTGGTCTAACAAAAATCATTACAGTTCATCGAATAATTATTGTTTAATATTTAAAAAATTTTATATTCTACATGTCATATGGACACCTTATTCAGATGAAAAATTAGCGGTTGCTTTAACTGTTTGCACTACCAGGATAGATATATGAACATCAGTGGTCCCACTGATATTTCTTGAGATGGTCGAGCTATATTGTTCGGACTAGGTAATGTGACAGATTGGCTACAAATAACACATTCCAGTTGACATTGACACGAGTGATGCATTGCATGCTATAACTTATCGGGGTAAAAATGATGATTATGATTAGTTAAGCCGACATGAAGTTTATGTATCACAATGGGATGTATAGAGGAATGAGATATTTACATAGATACATCCTATGACTACATACGAGGAGTATATGATTTGGTATATGAGTATCACATGTCGAGTCATTACTCCGGATCCCGAGTAGGTTTCTCCACCTAGATACATGCAATACGAGTAACATGCCCAATAAATTGAAAATCTCTATGTAATTGAATCTTTTTATAATTAATATTTGTTAAACGTTGGGTTTTATGTATTGATCTTTTAATTTAACATTAATGTTTTATTAATACTAGGTTGGCTTTATGTTGCGGGAGGTTCGAGAGGCCACATCTTATCTTCGTAATATTAACGAAGAAAGTGAAGTTCACACCATTGTGTCTTTATGGTTAAATGTTTGCTACACTAGACTTATACCTTTGGAGAGAGGTTAACTTTTGATGATGTCATAACAGAGGACGAAGTCATTCACGCAAGTGCAGGAGCTAGATCTAGTCATGCTATTGATGAACCCAGATTATCCCGTCAGCGATATAGACATAGATAGATAGATGAGTTATGTTTATATATTTTAGGATTACTTGAATATTGTATTATTGAATTATTTTTTATTCATTTTACATGTATATATGTTTTTGTTTTTTTGCATTCCTAGGGTTACTTGTGATTATGAAATATAAGAATTTGTTGAATTTCATTATAATTTGTTGATTGGGGTTATTGTGGTTTTTTACAGTTTTTTTTAAGTGGGATAAGATTCTGGATATAGTTCCTATATAGGGAAACATAAAACTCTTAAAATTTTGTTAAAATTTTAAAAATTTTAACTCTCTAAAATCATAAAGTAAATTAAATTTCATATTAACAAAAACTATGATTTTATGAACTTTTTCAAGCTCAAAACACAAATGTTTTTGAAAAATGGACAATAGCCAAAATGGTTTGATTGTTTTAAGAAACAGTCAAACTATTTTGGCTATTACCTGGCCATTTTTTGAAATGTCTAGTCGTTTCTCAAAATGATATACGGTTTGAAATTTCTAGATTGACAAAAATATACATTTGATTAAATGACGCGTTTCTGAACCGTGACAAAATTATAATTGATATCACGGTTCACAACTGCGATATCTAGTCAAATGTCGTGGTTTAGAAATGCGACATTTTAATATTGTCGCTTTTCTGAACCGCAACCTCAAAACATTTTCATCCTATGTTAATTTGCTATTTATTTGTGTTTTGTGTGCTAATTGCCCAATTTACCCCTCCAATCTAATAGAAATTGTACCTACATCTTGACATCGGTGACAACTCCTTTCTCTCTCCAATCAAAACTATCATACAAACCACTAAAATCCATGGAAGAAACAAAACCCTTCTCTACTGGTTCATTACCACCACCCAAAACCACCAGTATACATTCTCTCAAACTCCTCCTCGATTAAGTCCATAAACAAATGGGGTCTAGTGCCTAGTACTCAATAGCTTTGAAGGGTGTTTGAGAGTATCGTATGGTTAAGTGTAATAGCTCTTTTTTTTTTAATATACAACTCATTTAATATAAAAAGCTATCATCAAAAATAAGTTTTATATGTTTTTTTTTGTTCTTTTATGGGTAAAAAAAAACACCCTACCACACTGTTAATCAAGTTCTTATTGAAGATCCCAATGTGGTGCACGTTCTTTCGTTGCATACTCTTTGCTATACTTTTTTATAAACATCTTGAACTTCTCTTTAGTTCCTAGAAGATGAAGACCATTTTTCATGAGCTTACTATTGTCAAGGGTAGGATTGTCTTTGACTAGGAGGACTGTTGGGTCCCGTGGGTTGTCATAAAAAGATGACCATTTCATTATTAAAGTTCGATTTTGTGTATGTGGGCAGGGGAGTGTGTTTGGTATTGTGGTAGCTTTTGTGGTTGTGGTTTGAAAAAAATTATTTTTATAAAAAGCATTTTTGGTTGAGGTTGGTTTGATATTTATATATGTTTGGTTAAAACTGTGATTGAAATTGAGGTTGAACAAAAAATAGTTTAATGTATTTGGTTAAGAATGCTTTTCAAATTGAAGTTATAAAATAACTAAAAAAGATATATATATATATATATATATATATATTAATATTGATGGTTTTTAATTTAAATATTGTAAATTTAATTACTGCTATTACATCATGAAATAAATAATACTGTATATAAAATATTTTTTATTGTTCCATTAAACTATTTGCAATTTCATTATGTATGAAATTCATCCGACAAGGACTACAGTTTCCATGGTTTTCTAAGCGTGCAACAACATCAGAAAAAATATAATCAGGAACAAAATTGGGATTGTGATCAAATTCTGCAAATGTTACGTCATCATGCGATCTCCTTTAAATTTTATGTAGTGTCATTAAATAATGTTAAACACTTTTTTTTAATAAAACACAATTAAAAATTAAAAAAAATTGAATTTTTTTATTTTACTAGGTCGGACCCGGTCCAATGTATTTAGGTTTGGGCCGGACCCGGTTCAGCTATAAATAGTGAAGAGTGAATTAATTCACTCTCTACTGTTTAAGTGGAGACGTGGGAAGAAGGAGAAGCAGCTTGAAGTTGCTTTCAGTTACCTTATATTTTAAACGTAAATTGCACTGGGTCCCATTAACAATAAATTATATTTAGTAATTAATCAAATAATTTATTTCTGTGGTCTACCTTAAAAGTAGAAGCAGCCACAGAAATAAATATTCTCGATCTTATGAAAGGGGAATTCAAATCTGTATTATACTTAGTTTATATCTTTATTTTATATTATTTATAAGAGTAAATTTATTTATTTTTATTTTATTTTAGATCTTGAATTGAAAGTAAAGTATAGAATCTCACTATAAAAACTCGATGTAATTTTCTATTATTATTATTATATATAATGAAATTAAACTAATTATAACATAAATATAAGTTCTTTTTCTAATATATATATATATATATATATATATATATATATATTGGATATGATAGCAAAAAGAATGTTTCGATCAACCATTATCCTCAATCAACATGTGTAGAGTATGGTGGAAGAACCCAAGCCTTTGAAAATTCTTATTACTTATAAAATATATTAAAAAAGGAAAAAACAAAGGAAAAGATAATAATAACAACAGAAGAAGAAAAGGCAAAGAAACAACAGCGTTTTGAGTGAACAGTTTCAGTGTCGCTACTCCTTCAATATCACTGTAGCAAAAATCCCCAAATTCTCCTCCTCCCTCTCTCTCTCTCTGCGACTTCAAAATCCAAATTCCCAATCCTAATGAATCCCTAATTTCCCTATCTCTCTCTCCAACAGTATGGACTCTCGGCGAGCTCCAAGAACCGCAAGCGACCCGAAAGTCCGTAAAGTCGGGTTTTTTACTGCTCCACCCGACCGCTCTCTATCCGGTCCACCCGACCACCCAATCTTCTCTTTCCCCACTTCACCTCCTCCTGTTGTCGACAACTCCTCTCCTTCCGCCGGCAACTCTCTCTCTCCCGTCATGATCCCTCCTCCTCGCCACTCCTCCGCCACCCTCTCCCCTCTCCGCCGTGACTCCGCAGAACTCTTCCCCCCTTCTGCTTCCCCCACCTCCCCCGCCTCGTTCTCCGATGATGTGGCGGCGGCGGTGATGGGGAGGGGTGCTGTTGCTGCTTCGAGTAGCTTGCCGGGAGGGTTAGGGTTTGATATTGCGGCGGTTAAATCAGCCGCGAGTAGTGTTCCGGCAAGTGGATTGACTACCGTCTCAGTTGTCAACAATTTTCCTATTGGCATTTCTGGTATTGCCTTTTTAATTTAATTATCATATTGAATTATTATTTTCTTATTTAAATATGATTATTCAAATTAAATCAATTTAGTGTGGTCATTTTGTGATGCATGATTTGTGAAGTAATGCTTAAATTTTTTATTTTTAGTTAGGGTTACTCAAGGCCGTAAGGAAATGACTAAAAATTATACGTGATTGCAGAAAAGGGTGGTGGGGTAGCAGTGGAAATGCAAAATGATCAATCTACACGTTCCAAGTCATTGAAAGAGAAAACTACTAAAGCAGAGAGGCGTGCACTTCAAGAAGCTCAAAGAGCTGCGAAAGCTGCTGCCAAAGGTGAATACAGCTCTATTATTTTCTTGACACGTCAATTTATTTTTTTCCGGTGCTAAAAGTTTGTTCTATCGATATTGCCTGGAACTAGTTATGTTTAATTACTATTTCATGTGCTCGGATGTCTTAATTTTTTGTTTTGGTTATGAGCAGATGGAGTTTTTTTTTCTCATCCTTTTTTGTTTGGTTTTTATGTTGTCAAATTTCTCATGGAATAAATGAAGGGATGCCCTGTTGAAGGTCGTCAGTTTTCTTTTGTCTAGCACAGCTGTTTTTAGGCTTTGTTATAATAACCCAGTCTTTAATTACGGTTTCTATCATGGGTGGGTTATTAGCTGAAGGTAGTAAGACACCTGCTGCTGCTTCTGGGGCTGCAGCTTCTGTGAATACGAAGTCAACTAAATCTGTGAAGCCACCTCCTTCACAGAAGAATGATAATGCTACAGTTGCAGCTTCAGAGAAGAAGGGAGGTGATAGGCCACCAGAAAAGGATAGAAAGAAGGAAGTCCCACAACCACGCATGCAATATGATGACAAGAGTCGGGTGGAAAAGGCAAAGAGGCGTGCTGTGGTGAAGCAAACAGAAGCTAGGAATAGAGTTGAGTTGTTCAGGCATTTGCCTCAATATGAACGTGGAACTCAGCTCCCTGAACTTGAGTCTAAGTTCTTTGAGCTTGATCCAATGCACCCAGCTGTCTATAAGGTATTCATTTGAAGTTGTTAGTTTGCACCTTCTGTGGACATATCTTCTGGTTATTAAACATTGAATGAATTTAACAATCTTAGATAACTATATGAACCGGAATAATCTTTTGATATAGCTCAAGTCTACATAATGTTGTGTACCTGCTATCCATGATCTAGTCTGCATTTGATTCTATGTAGAAGTTAGTTGATGATTGCTACTTTTAGCTGGATGGTCACGTATATGGCAGTTACTGATGAACCTTTAGCAGGGATATTTCTGTAATCTTGCAGTAATAAGGCTTGGTGGAAATTTCGGTTATCAGTAGTTTTATTTTTATTTGATTTTAGAATTATTAATCAGGAGGTATCGTTCTTAATTAGTTAGGAGTACTCTTTACTTTTCCTTGTGGTATTCAGTTTTACTTCCTAGATTAGGATATCTCGAGTCTATACATTACAACATTGTACTAGCTTCTAAACATAGTTATTTTGGAAATAATTTTTTTCCTAGTGTGAATTTCTTAGTAGTGCGAGTCCATTAAAGCTGTCACTTTTTTTCTTACTTGAGTCCTGTAAAAGGAATCAGTGAGGCTATCAAGGTTAAAATGTGTTTCCAGCAGAATCCTATCATCATTCCTGCCCCATTTCTACCTTTTAAGCACCCAATTTCAAACCCTAATCTCCCTTATTGTAAATCCCTAAACGTCTTAAACACCACCCACCTTTATTGATTGCAGTATATAAGTGATTGAGTGTTCTGGTGTTGCTGTCCAATTGTTGAACTTTTCTTCTTGTTGACAGGTTGGATTGCAGTATTTGTCAGGAGACATATGTGGTGGCAATGCTCGTTGCATTGCAATGCTTCAAGCATTCCAAGAAGCCATTAAAGACTACTCAACACCACCTGAAAAAACTCTTCCTCGAGACTTGACAGCAAAAATAGGTAGTTACGTTTCTTTTCTTATTGAGTGCCGCCCACTTTCAATCAGCATGGGGAATGCAATCAGGTTTCTGAAGAATCGAATTGCCAAGTTACCTTTGTCTTTGTCTGAATCGGAAGCAAAAACAAATCTTCATTCAGACATTGATAGATTCATAAACGAGAAGATCATAATTGCAGGCAAGGTGATAGTCAAGCATGCGGTTACAAAGATCAGTGATGGCGATGTTCTACTTATATATGGGTCATCTTCTGCAGTTGAAATGGTACTATTGCATGCTCATGAGCTTGGCAAACAGTTCCGTGTTGTGGTAGTGGATTCTCGTCCAAAGCTTGAAGGGCAACTATTACTTCGTAGATTGGTTGGAAAGGGAATCAACTGTACATACACTCATATAAATGCCATTTCTTATATTATGCATGAAGTTACTCGAGTTTTTCTTGGTGCTTCATCAGTGCTGTCCAATGGAACAGTTTACTCAAGAGTTGGGACTGCTTGTGTTGCTATGGTTGCTCATTCATTCCATGTACCAGTTTTAGTTTGTTGTGAAGCATATAAATTTCATGAAAGGGTACAGCTTGATTCAATATGCTCTAATGAACTGGGTATGCATTTCTAGCTATAGTATTAGGAGGTGCCTCTTGCAATTAATGACTGGCTTGTAATTTCTTTATGCTTAATATCTCCAATAGCTGTCCATTTCTTGCAGGTGATCCAGATGTGATTTCAAAGGTTCATGGGAGAGAGGACATCAACTTCCTTGATGGATTGGACAACAGTGCAATTCTCCAGCTTCTGAATTTGATGTAAAGTTCTTTTGATGCTAACAATGGTCTATGAAAGATTTTGATTTTTCTGAACCTGACCATGGATCTTATATGTTGGACAGTTATGATGCAACACCTTCAGATTACGTTTCAATGATAATCACGGATTATGGCATGGTAGGTTGTCTTATTTTGAACTAATTTTTATGCTATTATGAAAGTTCTTGGTGGTTTCACTTGGTTGTCTTCAGAGCATTAGTCCAATTGAAATTGATGCATGCGCATTTACACCTTGATTAATATCTGCTTGAAACCTTCCAACTTCCAAGCTAGGTGATCTATCTGGTGGGCACTGGACCTTGGACTGATGGGAATGAGGAAATGGGAGGAAGCACTTACTTTTTCAATCATTACTTTATTTATTAACTGTAGTGAATATTGTTGTCATCTGTTATTATAAGCTGCCATTGACTCGTATCATGTTGTGCTTTCAGGTTCCACCCACAAGTGTGCCTGTCATAGTACGAGAATATCGAAGAGAACACTTGTGGATATAGATGGCATGCAGATGGATCATCAAGCTTCCCCAAAAAATTTGCCCATGCTAATATCCTTCTTCTGGGAGCAATAAGACTAGCAAAACTTCTAATAAAGTGATTTCTTTTCCTCTCTGGTCACAGTTGTGGAATAATGCTGAGATTTTGACATATCTTTGTTTCTCATTTCCTGACTGTGTAGAGTGCCATTTTTGCCTCTCCGGGCAGATTTAGCAAGGCATATTCATGTATGTTGTGAACTGGTGACACAGATGCATCCCTCTTGGGGATTTCAGACAATTAATTTTCAGCAGATAACAATTTTGTTGCCTAAAGCTTACACCTCGAATTGTTTTAGAAATTTTTATTCAACCCTTTATTTATATTTTTCCTGGTGGTTTTAGCATGTGATACTAGCAGCTGGTGCAACTTGAACTCACATGTACATCAGATGAAGGAGCGTTGGTATGAATTAGCTGGAAAATCTAGAATTTTCAAGAACTACTTTAAAGCATCTTCCTCATTGTTGTCTTCTGCAATTTAAATGTTTTCAGTCCTTGTAATGCTTGCTGACATGATTGGGACACAAGCGCTGCTTGAAAAAGCGATGTTATCAGGCAGTAGACCGCACTATAATTGGAGGAGGATATTCTAAAAAGATGTTTAGAAGTGTGCAATCGGTTATTTTTTAAAATGGTTTTTTATATGAAAATATATTAATATAATATTATTTTAATTTTAAAAAAATTATTTTTAATATCAATACATTAAAATAATTTATAAATATTAATTTAAAAAAAAATATTTTTTTTAAATATTTAGAAAACACAAAAGTAAAAATCTACCTCCTAACAATAACAGCATGTTAAAACGATTTTAGCATATCAATAAATATTAATCCAACTATATATTTTCCCTGTATGATTTGTGACATTTTGATCCTATTCTCGTCATCATCATAAGAAACTTTTTATGTTCAATGTTTTCTCAATACAACGCTGCATTCGTGTCATTTCCAGCATTCATCTGTTTAATAATTGGTGGAATTTGGAAAATCTTTAATCCAGTTTAATTTTGGTCAAGAAACCTCAGCCCAGAAAGCAAATGTTTTGCCATTAAACTACAATATGTCCTTCCTCAAGAACGTGGACAAGTTCATTCACCACAAGGACAAAGGTACGTGTACCTAGTCTTGAGAGAAGGTGCAACCAATTACATACATATTAATCAAGAAGCTCCACCTTCCTCTGGTGCTGGGATTTATTGGTTTTAGGATTTCATTGTGTTTATGTGGAGCTCGATATTCAGAAAGAAGGTGGTAGGGCAGAGAGGTTCAGCTAAGGGAAATTCCATGGAGAGAGGATTCCTGAGAACTCGTCTTTGACTCAACCTAGAGCTGGACCAGTAAACCCAGAGGCGGCCCGACACAGGAGATTAGGACAGACAAGTTAGCGATAGGGGTCTCTCCTCTCCCTTACCACATACTTTTTCCTACTACTTTGAAGTTTGAACTGACTGAGATGACTTCGCTTCAACACAATATTTCACACTGTCAAGTTCCAAAGTATATTATTCAGCATGTACATGGAAAATACATGGCAAGGGGAAAAGGAAGAAAATCATAAATCCCTTTAAACACAGGGAAACGTGATAGTTGTGGTCACAAAAAACCACTCTGCTCTAAAATACCAAGTTGGGAATTTCTCTCAATGCTATGCATGCAAGCAAATAGAACAGCAAGTGAAATTTTTCATGGTACATTGATCTTGTAAAAATAAATATTAACCTGTGATTCACATGCAATAAGAGTACAATTCTTAATCAAACATCAGTTACGGAAATATACATACATATCGTGCCTACTCTGTTGCGTTTCTGGGGATGTCACCTTTGCTATTCAGAGAAGTAATTGTTGCAAGAACAACTAAACCACCCAGAGCAATCATCAAGATACCCAATGAGTTCACCAGCAAAGCTTCAGTGGAGTAGTGCGATATTACTTTGTTGGTTTGGAGGAATGTGGCTTTTTCTAAGATACCAGTAGTAGCAGTGGCAACAGCAAGGGCGTAAATATAAACCCCAAAGAACACATGCCATGGGAGCAAGGTGGCCCTGCTATTCCTTGAGCCTCCTGGATACCAAAAAGTTACGAACCCAGCAGCCCACTGGAATGAAGAAAAGATTATGAGTAGCTCACAAGCTTCATGAAACATAGTGCACATGGGTAATCATCAAAGAGAATGAAAAGGAAAAATGAAAAAGACCTGGATGCCGAAGAGGAGAAGGCAAGCTAGCCCCAACCAAGAGTGCAGGCTGTAAAAATTGTTGATGCCCTTGTCATTATGGAATTTCCAAGCAGCCCATAAGCCAATCAAGCTTAAACAAAAAGCGAGGAATTGTAGTGTCAGATGAACTAATTTTTTGAAGCTTTTTGTTCCTGAAACCGTTTTGTAGGCTAGCATGGCTGCATGAGTCAAATAACAAACAATTGAAACACAAAATAAAAAAACACCAACATGGCACCAGTGATGACTGGGTTCAAATTCATAGATAACTAAACATGACAAGTTCATAACATGCCACTAACAACATTTGAACCCTCATGGCTCAAACATCACAAGTAACAACTTGCTTTCTGGTGTTTCCAGAGCCCACTACAAAAGTCCAACATTCCATCCATTCTTTCTCATTGTAATTTGTTCATATCCAATCATACTTATAATTCAACATGAAGCATGTTTGCACCTTAGTTCTAAGGAAATAAAAAACCACATCCCAAATATTTTCCTGAGACTGCCTCCACAGCAAAACATGATTCCCCAGAGAAGTTCATATTTTATGTTACCATATATAGAAACAGAAACTATAAGAAAAATAACACTTCTTTGGATTATTAACAGAATATGATTAAACCAAAAGAGGCCATAGTTTTCTCTCCCTTTTTGAGGATGAACAAACCCATTCACCTGATAATTATAGACACATTTCAACTTTAATAAACAAAATATCACAAATTCTGGATCTATTAAGCCACACACACATCAGAAAACAAAAGATCCATGCATGTGTATAGAATCAGTGTAAAGGTAGTTGAATACATGTCTCTTTCGTAACACCATGTCAAACATTTGCACAGAACTAAACGTGGTCTTGTAATAGCAATAGAACAAAAAATCACTAATATGATTATTGCATGTCATGCCATGTACGTTTTACACCACCAGTTAAACCTCGAAACATTTAATTGTAGAACTTCTAATATCAACGCCTTCTAATATTCCCAACAAATCATCTTATTTGTTAGATTCATAATTAAAAGAACACATCAAAAGAGCTCTCTTGTCAATTTCCAGAATTGAAAAGCACATTGGGCATCCATTTTAATCTACATTATTTTAATTAATCATCTCACCCCAACATATCTGCATACACACAATACTAAAGCCAAAAGAGCACAAAAGGGATACTTGCCTTCACCATTCAAGAGTACAAGCCCAATCACCATCAAAACAGGATGTACCTTGGC